>JALIZF010001749.1:0-679958 GCA_029948255.1 Telmatactis stephensoni | reverse complement strand
ACTCTACGTTGATAACGGAAATGGTGTGGTGACAATTTATTTTCATAACAAGTAATTTTAAGTATGCTTAATGATTGCCTTAACGTTAAAACATATGTAATGTATCCAAACACTTCTATATATTTTTCCATCATTATCTAAAAAAACAAGTACAAAAGTATGTAAATAATCATCATCAGGAGGAAGCGGGGGAGGAAAAATGGTTTACCTAGTTAAAACTTTCATAGTTTCTATCTTCGGTCGATTCAAGATATCGATTTAATCGAGTAAAACCTGTCAATGATTCTATTTTTGTTCTCCCTTTTAGAATACTGTCTTTAAGATCTTCCATCAATTCAATCAAAAAACATTCTAGTCGAAGAAGATGAGTTAAATATTTTGGTGAAATGGAATTTTCATAACACACTATTCTAAGCAATGCTAAAACTTTCCTTGATAGTAAATTATATCTTAACTTTCCATATAAGTTTACACTTTCTTCCAAGCCAATCTAAAAATGTAAACAATAGGGTACACGTATTTTTAAAGTTGTTGAATCAAAGATTTATGTTTCTTAAAGCTGTCACTGGACTTCAAGCGAGTTTCAAAAAAGAAGAGAAAATTATCAGCATTATTCTTAGTGAAGAACTTATCTGCCAATTCGTGTAATTCCTCAAGATTTACGTCATAAAGCTCTGACAAATTTTTAAACTGCTCCACTTCGTCATCAAGACTATGGACTCTTATCCCTTTTGTCAAAAACATTTCTTCTAATTTTGTTATGTCTTTATATCCATCGTCAATGAGTTCAGTACATTTTGTTAGACATCTAAGGAAGTTTAAATAACGCATGGTTTCTCGGTGAAACATTTCTAGACGATTTGTCACCATGTTATCAAAGGAATAGATCTGAAGAAGAAAAAACCTTATTTACATTGATGTCAACAAGCGTTCAATTCTTTGTTTGATTTCCTTTGCTATGATTTCTAAGGGATAGCAGTACTCGTAAAGTTCACTGACTTCAAAAGAAATAAATTCATCTGGTTCTAAAAGTGCATATACATTTGTCTGAGAATTATTCAACGCATGAACTAAAAACGTTGGGTAGATTTCCTTACGTGCTCTACAGACGGGACAAATTAAATCTTTGGTTGATTTACACGTTTCTAGCTTCAGCAAACAATAGGTATGAATAAAATTTTTGCAACAACTCAACCGATGAAACGATTTATCTTTTACTCTTTTTCCACTAACATCAAATTTTTCCACTTCAATAGAAAAACAGATGACACAGGGGGCCTGACTCACCATGGTGTTCGCCTTCTGGATCTGATTGTCTAGATCCATGTCCTCGTCATCATTTGCGGCCTCCTCACTAATTAATATCACTTCTGGTTGGCCATGGGTGGGTTGTTCATCATTATCATTTTGCTCTTGCGCATGCCCCAGCGGATTGTGTTCAACTGTGGGTTGTTGCTCTTGTTGGTCTTGCTGTTCAGTAGACACTGAAAATGAGGAAAAAAATGTAATCAACATTTTTAATCGTAAAGAAAGTTTTTGAAAAGAGATAAATGATATGTTAGCATACATGCGGTCATACCAAGTGGAAAAAACAGTTTATACATGTTTTTTTCAAAATCTGTTAAAAAAATCAAAACTAAGCATTCAAATGGTACGATCGATCAAAACTTACTTCTTTAGGTCAAATTTTCTTTATTTCCTTGAAAATAGTTGTCTTGAAAATAACTTTTCTTCAGAATCACTCTAAAAGAAAAATAATAAAAATCAGTGAGGAATGGAAAAAAACTAAAAAGTTACTTGAAGTCAGGGTTCTTTACCTTTTTAACTCTCCTTTTGACTTTTTCTTGCTTCCTTCTTCTTCGAATGGTTGTTACAAGTGAGCGAGGGCATCAAGCACCCATCATATTTATAGTTTATAACACAGGGTGGGGGGTGGGGGGTGGGGAGGTGTTTTGATAACGACCATATATACCATGGAAATAGCAATATATATATATTTTTTTATCAGAAGACAATGAAGGTACATTGAAATGAATTCAGCGAATGTCTTCTCGTTTTAATTAAAAAGAGAATTGTTCAAGTTTTCTCAAGCTGGTATTCTATCGAAACTAGAACATCGAACACCAGTGAAACGGATTCGAGTTGCCTAGAAACCAAGCACCAAACAGCAAGTTAGCGTCGTTTCATTCCTTTGTTTTGAGCTATACATAATAAGTTTAAAGCAAATGAGTGATAGATTGATTGAATGAAAGGAAATGAACTTTTGACATCCTTTTTCCTCTTCTTTTCTACAAATTGAAGCAATAAATGAAAATCATTTAACGCAATTACTTCCCTCTACTACATTGTAGTGAAATGTCATGATAGAGATCAAGTAATTTGACCACTCCAGCACATGGTAATACGTGTTTAGATGGCCAAAGAGCATCGGGAACCAGCGAACTGTGTTTACGTCGCCTAGAAACCAAAGGCAAAACAAATCTAGTTAGGTAAATACTTGGATCCGCGTCCATTATCTTAAAAAAGCGTCTGTAGAAAAGAAACACGTGCCTATTGAAGTAAGTAAATGAAACACGTGTCTATTGAAGTAATTTAATGAACGTCACTTTTGAAAAATGAAGTAAATACTTTCATCACTTTTGGAAATGACAAAGTGCTTCCGTCATTAGAAAATGACGTATTCTTTTGTCTATGACATCACTTTCAGAGAGTATTTAAGAACTCTTGGGGTGGAGGGGTGGGGGAGGGGGTATTTTGATAACTGCCATATATGCCACGGAAATAGCAATATATGTTGTTTTTGATAAGTCAATGAGAGTACATTGAATTGAATTCAGTGAATGTCTTCTCGTTTTGATTAAAAAGAGAATTGTTCAAGTTTTCTCAAGCTGGTATTCTATCGAAACTAGAACATCGAACACCAGTGAAACGGATTCGAGTTGCCTAGAAACCAAGCACCAAACAGCAAGTTAGCATCGTTTCATTAAATTAACCAATCAATCATTCCTTTGTTTTGAGCTATACATAATAAGTTTAAGGCGAGTGATAGATTGATTCATTGAAAGCAAATGAACTTTTGACATCCTTTTTCCTCTTCTTTTCTACAAATTGAAGCAATAAATGAAAATCATTTAACGCAATTACTTCCCTCTACAACATTGTAGGGCAGTGTTATAGAGATCGAGAAAATTGACTACTCCAGCACATGGTAATACGTGTTAAGATGGCCAAAGAGCATTGGGAACCAGCGAACTGTGCTTACGCCGCCTAGATACCAAAGGCAAAACAAATCTAGTTAGGTAAATACTTGAATCCGCGTCCATTATCTTTCTATTTTAGAATAGCGTCCTTCTAGAAAAATAACTCTGTAATAATAATAATAAAGCGTCTGTAGAAAAGAATTAATTAGTAATTAAATGAACGTCACTCAGTTTTGAAAATGAAGTAAATGCTTTCGTCACTTTTGGAAATGACAAATTGCTTTCGTCATTAGAAAATGACGTAATTTTTTGCTTTTGACGTCACTTTCAGAGAGTATTTAAGAACTCGATTGATTGTGTGACACTAACATTTAGTCTGTTGGGCGAGCTCTATCCTTTTACAGCTGAAAAATAGGGTGGAAAGACACAGATAAGGGAATGTCGAGGGAATGAGACCTTGTGTCTTATCAATGCCCCGTGACTTTTTCAGCTGCGTACGTTTGCCAGGAAGACGCTAAGAACTAATTTTGGTTTTTGGCTTTCTTTCTCATTATTTATATGAGAAATTGATTAAGTCTTCTCGAGCGCACTACGTGATCCCTCAATAACTAAGGATATAGAGCGAGCTCTTGACTAGATGTTCCTTTTTTGATTGTTTGTTTGTTTGTTTGTTTTGTTTTAATGTTTGTTTAATGATTAACAAGTATGCTTATTATGTTTTGAAATCGTATGCTAATTATGTTTCAAAATGTATGTCTTTAAAAACATTTCATTGGGTTAAAAACATGAGGCAGAGTGGAAACATTTTCCTCAACCTCAGTGTTAAATAAACCTCCAGAACGCCGAATTGGTTAGTTGAGCTCATATGTTGAAATCAATACAACTGTTGACTCACGATGGAAGAGTTTATTGACGATGGTATTAGCGACAAAGAATTATGTGACTTATGTCAACTTTTGGAAGAACTGTATTATTATGAAGAAGAGGTTGACGACGAGACTTTGAATAGAGTCTACGATGAGTTTGAAATTCAACAACGAGCTGGAACCTTAATCAAGAACTACAACAACTTAACTTTGGTCAATCGAACACTTTTGCGTCAAAACGACCGTTTTCGTACTCGAATAGTGACGTACGAATTCGAGTTGCGTGACCCACAAAAAGTCACTCTAGACGTGGGAATACAAAGGATGTTGACAAGTTTTCATCAAATGTTTGAGCTTGTTTTTCAAGCCGAAAAAGTAGAAAATAGAGACTGGATGGGGCTTGAAATTAATGGCGGAGACCTCACGCAACCAGTTCTTCTTTCATTTAATATCGGTTCTTCTATACAACAGAGACTCGAACAATTTAAAGAAGAGATTCATAAAATTCAACAATCTAAAAAGGAATGGCTTTTAAAGGGAAATGTGACGATCAAAGTGCTAATAACAAAGGGGTTTTACGGAAATGGACGTATGAGACTTCATCAAACACTCTCTGATTAACAGATTCAACGATTGATTGATAACGGATGGGCTGTTTCTTCCATCCAAATCTACAGCTTAGCTGAGGATTTAATTGTTGGATTATCTCGTCTTACTAACATTGGCCCTAAAAACATTAAACAGAATTAAAATGGAGAGAAGGAATAACTTGGCAAGAACTGTTGACTTTTTTACAAGACGAAGTGGAATTGAAACATCCTGTTTTAGTAATCAAGAACGAGAAAGATGGTGATAAAAAAATATTTATGTCACAAGAATGGCAAACAGGCTTATGTATTTTATATATGGAGAGATAGATTATTGACAGTGATTCGCCCTGAACGGTTGTATTCTACAGACCATAGAGCACCACTTTTTGTTATCGGTGTGGTCATGGGTTTAAGAAAAATCGGCAAAACTCCACACACTTGTAATGAGACAGGAAGCATGCCTGGATACAAAGGTGGTAAAAAAGAGGGCTCATTATCAGGTCCAAGGTGGAGAGAAAGAAAGGAAACGTTCCAAAGTCACATGCAATATCAAACGAAATTGTTTAGGAAGAGCAATCCTAACAGGATTAAACAATGGCACTCTTCCTGACGATGAAAACGTTAAAGACTGGTATACAACTAACCAATTAATAGAATATTGGAATGAAACTTGTGGATTTCCGGAACTGATACATTTTCAGATTCAGTTAAAGAAAACGGCAATCATAAAGGTGTACGACGAAAATTCAAGATGTATTGTGTATAATGGTAGTCAGCAGCGGGGAGTCCCCCGACATGGACCACCATGCATTTATTTGAATTATTTCAAACAGACATTTTGAATACATATCAAGCATGAGTGGATGGTTGGGGACAGTTTATTATTGTAACAGAAATGTGAAAAAGGTTTTCAAAGACAAGAAAATGCATAGGTGGTACAAGACCCTGTCCTTCGTTGTAAAAGTAAAATCGATCCACTACGGTACACGTCAACCATATAATCGTGAATGCCAAATTTGTCATGGGGTGTTTTGGAACAAAGCTTGTTTTAAATTATCATCAGAACCAAACTAAACGCACACGGGTATACAACATGTCAACGCTACCAACGGTGTGGAATCTGTATGGTAACAGTAGACTTATGGCAGAAAGATAAAAAAACATCTGAAGACATTAAAAGATTGTCATAAATGCTACCATTCCACTTGTAAATATTGTAAAAAAGTCGTCAATCAAAAAACACACTATTGTTACAATCCAACCAATCACTAATGAAACATCAGAGGAAGCATTTCAGTACTGTTTTTTTGATTTTGAAACTAGATGTGTGGAAGGATCTCATGTAGTGAACAAAGTGGTGGCCATCAAATGCTGTCAGATGTGTTCAGAGGATATTGATTTCTCACACCCTTGTCAAAAAGGAAATTGTGGGAGACAACGTTTACAAGTTTTTAACACTATTGATGAGTTTTGTCAGTGGGTGTTAAGTGATCCCATTCACACACTGTATGTATTTATTGCCCACAATTTTAAAGGGTATGATTCGTATCCAATCTTAGAATGGCTGGTAAATCGGTCTTTTTCGTCCTTCTTGCATATTTGAAGGTGCTAAAATTATGCAAATGTCTATCAACAAAACCACATTAAAGATTCGTACTGCTTTATTCCGGTAGCATTGAGGAAGTTTCCTGAAACCTTTGGTCTAGCAAATCAAGAAAAAGGGTGGTTCCCTCACTTTTTTTTCTACTTTGAAAAATCAAAACTATATTGGGCCTTATCCGGAGAAAGAATTTTATGGAGTAGAATACATGAAAGACAAGGAAGAAAGAAAAGAATGTGAAAAATGGTTGAAAGAAAAACAGGATAAAGAAGAAGTATTTGACTTTCAAAAAGAACTAGAAAAATACTGTGTACAAGATACGAAATTATTGATGATGGGATGTTTACGTTTTCGTTCCATTTACTATTCATTGTTTAATGTAGAACCTTTTCATGAATGTACAAACGATTGCGCATCTTTGTTTAACTATTTTCAAGAAAAATTTTTTGAAACCCAACACGATAGGTATGGTACCTACATTAGGGGTATAGAAGAAGAGATATTGCGAGCGTCGAGGCATTGGAATGGTTTGTGTGCATTACAAGTTGAATCCCCCACACTAAACTTGAGAACTGCTTTAAGTCTAACGGTGAGAAGGTTATTGACAATGCTAAAGTGGATGGGATAGATGAAATTAATGGGGTTGTATATCAATATCACGGATGTTTCTGGCATGGATGTGAAAAATGTTACAAAGACCGGTTAAAGTTACACCCGATAGAAAAAGCTTCGATGGGGGATCTCTTTGAAAAAACCTGTAAACGCACACGACGTCTAAAAGAACTCGGTTTCCAGGTAGTGGAAAAGTGGAGTCATGAATGGGAAACGGAAAGAGAGAAATATCTCCCCTTTTTGGACCATTCTGCTTTAGAAGCTCGACGTCCAATCTTACCACGCCAGGGGCTTCATGGAGGAAGGACTAACGCGATTTGTCTTTACAGTTATACGAAAGATGCATTAACAAATAAAGAAAGTATTGATCCCTTGCTTCTGGTATCGGATCCGGTACATCGTATAATTTACATCGATGTGGTTTCTTTATACCCTAGTGTGATGTACCAAGAGGAGTTCCCTATTGGACATCCAGAAATCTTTTGCGGAACTGCACCAGAGTTACAAGACATTCAAAAAGTTTATGATGGATCATGGTTCGGACTTGTCAAATGTACTGTAGTTCCACCCCGTGGACTTTTCTTTCCTGTTTTACCTCAAGTAATTCAATCGAAATTGATGTTTACTCTTTGTAGAACGTGTGCTATGGAACTCAATCAAACAGAATATTGCCTACACGAAAACGAAGATCGCTGTTTAACTGGAGTGTGGACGACAGCGGAATTAACGGAAGCGGTAAAGCAGGGCTACAAAATTAGTAAAGTGCATGAAATATGGCATTACAAAAAACGCAGCAATGATTTATTTCGTGATTACATCAAAGAAAACCTACGACTAAAAATTGAAGCTTCTGGTTGGCCTTCACAGTCCATGACTGAAGAACAACAAAATGAATTTATTCAAAAGGTGCATAGAGATTATGGAATTCAATTACAAAAACAAGACATCAAAGTCAATCCTGGTCTACGATCGATAGCAAAGCTCGATCTTAATTGTTTGTGGGGAAAATTTGGTCAAAATCCATTTAAAGCAAAGACGGAATACATAACTGACCCCGCCCGGTATTTTGCACTTCTTAACGATGAAACAGTAGAAACCATCAATGTTTTACTATTTGAAAACAATGATAATATTGCACAGGTGCGTTATAATAAGATGAATGATGCCGTCGAGGACAACCCAAATGGAAATGTAGTACTGGCATCGTTTGTCACATCATTTGCTCGTTTGCGGCTTTACGAAGTCCTTTCAAAATTGAATGAAAGGGTTTTATATCACGATACAGATAGCGTAATCTACATCACACGTAATCCTGACGAAGAAGTGATCCCCACTGGAAGTTTGTTAGGTATGTGGTCAGATGAATGCAAAGATCCAAATACAAATTGGATAACAGAATTTGTAAGTTTAGGCCCAAAAACGTATGCATATAATACCAAAAGTGGTGATCAAGTTGTCAAGTGCAAAGGAATGACTCTAATGCCAAAAACAGAAAAGTTTCTTCAAATGAGTACAATGTTAAAGTTATTAGAGATGGATTTAGACAAAGTTCCTGTTGAATATGACAAATCCATTGTACGAGATACAAAATCGAAACAGTTAAAGACAGTTTCGACAACAAAGACCATGCAATTTGTCTACAATAAAAGACGGTTGTTGGATGATGGAATCAGTACATTACCCTATGGTTACTAGCGCGTTACCTTTACTTCAGGTAAGCCATCTTACTAAACTATATCAAGACCTGTTCTCAATATAATTCAATCATTTGAAATCAATATTAAGAAAGAAATGGATTTCTCTCATTCAATACCTCAACTAATTGACTTAACTGAAGACGATATAATGCTAGCATCAGGAACAGCTATTTACCCCAAATCAATAAATGACTTGATATTTCAAACTTTGATTCAATCACCAACAACTTTAAGAGTAACTGGTGATTCTACCATTCAACGTGGTGATGTTGAGTTGATAATTGGCGATTTGAAAAATGAAAGTGGTGATCTTCAAAATGTAACTGGTGATCTGCAAAACGAAACTGGCGATTCAAAGACTAGAACTGGTGATATATCTAATGGTATCGAAAATCTCAATGTATATTTGAATCGGACTGAAGATGTGAAAAATCTCGAAGAAGCAAAAAGACTCGACTTTTCTAGGATAAGAATAGAAGACTTAACATTGGAAGAAAAGTTAAGTTATTTGCATGCATTAAAAACTTTACGTCATCGGTTTGAAGAAATAAAACCAGAAACAGCAGAACTTGTTAAGGAACTAGCAAAGCAAACAAAGTGGCAGGGGGAATCCAAAATGAAAAATTTACAGACTATGTCCACTGACGAGCTTTTGAAACATCACCCGACAAAAAGAAAACGGAAATCTCGTAGTCAAAAAGCAAGGCCAGACGAACGGCCGTTTCGCAAACTGGGGGGTACTATAAAGGACAGAACACATTTGATCACATTTCAGAATATCTAAAATTCTTAAAGAAGTTCAAGAGGCAACAAATGTCATGATGAGTGATGGTAAAAGTTTTATTCGATCTTTAGCAATATGTCATCCTTCCCAAGCTACGCCCTTGTTAAGACATAGCACTGATGAACACCTCATGGCCATACAACAGTTGGCTCAAGCTGTTTTATCCGGTAAGGTTCCTGTCGAAACTAAACTTCCGAGACAAATCAAGAGACGATTGTACAATATTGCCTTTCGTCACGCTACTCCACAACAAATACGTCGATGTCTAACACAGAGGGGGGGTAGTGGAGCAATTTTGGCGGGAAAAGTGTTGAAAACTTTAGCCAAAGCAGCGGTACCTCATGTCAAATCAGTCGGAAAGGCTGTTTTACAGGAGGGTATAAGTAAGGGTGTAGACGCTCTCGGAGAAAGAATAAAAGGAAATACTGAGAAGAAGAAGAAGAAGAAGAAGAAAAAGAAAGAGATAGTACAACAAGAAGATTCTTCTTTTTCAACGGTAGAAGAACTTTCGTCCCCGTCTACGTCGGCATCCGATAAAGAGGAACTAGACTCTATTATTAAAGCAGCCATAGCTAAAAAAGACAAAAATGGGTAAACGAGGAAGAAAAAAGGCCAGTAAGAACTCCGGTGCGTTTAGAGGAACCTTAGGCCCATCGTTTGTAGATTATGGTGTGGTGACCAATCCATTTAATAGCAGATACTCGTACGATAACGGGCCAGGAGCAATGACTACACGTTTTAAGATTAAACATCAAATAGGGGGGTCTGTTTCAGGCATTCCCGTGGTTATAAAAGGAAGACCGACATATCTATATTCTAAAGGGCGAAAAATTGTGCCTACTACAAAATGAATGACAAAGATAGCAAAACAGCCTACGTTGTTCCAGCCATACTGTGGGATCGAATTACAAGCGAACTACAAGAATTGAAGAATAAAGAGAAACAAAATCAATCGGGTGGCACTATCATTGGAATGAATCCTAAAGGAGAAATGGATACCTATGACTTACTGAAAAATTTTGCTATTCAACAAACTATTCAACAGAATCCTAAATCTTCTATCATTGGGTTGCTGGATCAATGGACACGTCAAACATTAAACGACCCAAACCTTTCTTCATCTGAGAAGATTAACTTGATAAGCTCTTTGAATAGGGCTCAAGGGGAACAACTGAAAGTAGCCAAAATTCCCATTTCTCAACCATCTACATCTAATATCACCAAATTACCACCTTCCTCTTCAATGTCAACACCCCCATCGTCTAGTTTACCTGGTAGAGAAGTCAGATCTCATCCACCCTCTTATGAATCAGTGTGGGGGGAGCTCGAAGATGCCTATGAACGCATGATCAATAAAGAAGCCAAAAAAATCCAAACATTGAGGAAAGAGCCGTCGACACCCGAAAATAGACATTCCATCAAAGAATCTGAAAAGAAAATACAACAATATTACACACGTAAAGAAAACTTACGGAAAAAACCAAAACGCAAACAACTGTTTACCCCGACGTAGTCAAGATATAAATAGCTCCTTTGTATTTCGGTTGTGAGTTCATTTTCTTCGCCCTCATGGCTCAGACGGGAGGAAAAACAGGTACGAGTGGACTTGCTTCGATCGGAAGTCAAAAAATCATTAAAGGACATTTGGGTCAACTGTTTCAATCACCACCTGTCGACACGTCTGTAGAAAAATCAAAATGGGAAATATACCGTCCCACGAATGCAACCATAAGTCCGCTTCAAATCACAGTAGAACGTTCTCGCTCGTGGATTGATATGTCCATGATCTTATTTGAATACGATGTTGAATTTTTGGGTAATGGTAGCACGTTATTGCAAAATGGTGATAAAGTGTTTCCTGTGAACAACATTGGTCATTCACTGATTAAACAATTCGAATTAAAGATTAATGGAGAAAGTGTGGGAGAGACGTCCGAGTCTTATTACATCAAAGCATACATTACAAGATTGTTTAATCATAGTAAAGAAGAAAAAAAGGGGCAGTTGTCTCAAGAAGGATGGGCATCCGATACACCGGGACGATTTGACAATACGGATCCTTCACCCCTACCAGACCTTGATCCTACTGTGAACCAAAACAATGTACAGAAAGCTATGGTAAAACTGTATGAAGGAAAATGGCGTAATCATGGAGCCTACAAACGGCACCAGTGGTGTTGTCAAGGAAGAAAAGTCAAGTTTATTATCACTCCTATTATTGATGTGTTTCAGTGTGAAAAATATCTAACCCCAGGATGTTTGTTGGAATTCAAACTTCGCTGGAATGAGCCTAAGTTGGTTCTTATGACTGAAGGTACTATCGCAGCCCCGACGTTTCGAATCGTTGCCGACAGCCCAAAAATGCACGTACGTTTTGTAGAGGCAGAAAAAGATCTTCATCTTTTCAATGAGTCCCACATGCTAAACAACCAGTATATGGCCATTTACCCATGCATGACGTCACGTATTGTTACCATGACCATTCCCAACGGAAGACGTCGTTCCAACTTTTACAATGTTTTTCAGGGCTATCGGCCAAACTACATGATCATAGCATTTCAAAGAGGAAATGCATTTACAGGAGCTTATGATCGAAACCCTTTTAACTTTTGTGATATGGGACAAGAAATGATCCGGGTGACTTGTAATGGAGATGAAATTCCATATGAACGCCTCTATTTGAAATCCCACGACCGGTTAGAAGGATACGCTACTATCCATGCTTTTACAGGGAAAAACATGGAATCAGGATCTGTTGGACTATCTCGTGACGACTACGTCAATGGAAATTATTTCCTTCTCTACAATTTCAATCCAGATGGACGCCAAAATTTTGGATACGATTACAGTAAAAATCTCGGAGTAATAAACATTGACATGGAATTCCGAGCTGAAACAGCCAACAATACTACAGTGATTTGTTATGGAGAATTTGAAAACAAAATGATTATTGATGGACATAAAAACGTGAGCATGATGTATGCTCACTAGAGATGAACGCTGGAAACCAACTGAGCACTCATCAAATCACCGTGGTAGCCTCTTACCCGCCAAATGGGTCCAAGGTACAAAATGGCTACAAGTATATGGGAACAATGGCGTCCGATCAAGCACATCGATTCTTAAAGCAATGGAGTCATCCAAAAAAACGTTTTCCATGGGGGGATGGTTTTCAACGTGGACCAGATTAAAGATCCTGGTTCTCATTGGTTGTGCATGTACTACAACGGTCAAGAAATTGAAGTTTTTGATTCGTATGGAAGTAGTGAATTTTTTCAACGTTATCCTGGACTACGGTTTCTAACACATTTTAAGCTCGTTAAAATTCAAAAATCACCTCGATTACAAAGTCGTGATACTTACGTGTGTGGACACTACTGCCTTTCGTATTTGTGGCATCGTACACGTAACATTACTCAAAGCAACTTTAATGATAGTTTTCCCGGACCACCTAAAACTAACGATAAAATTGTATGCCAATTTGTTTGTCAGGAAATGATCCCTTCCCAAATACAAACTCAGTTTGAAGACGAGTATGTAGGACCTCTTGGCCATCCATGCCAAGGATGTTGCTGTGAAAACGATTAATAAAAAAAACTGTATCATTTGTTCTACTATTTTATTAAAATCATGTCATTATTACACGTCTTCTTGTGTACTGAATGTTTTATTATCATAGATACAATTTAGAAAAAGGTTCACTACGGGAACGAAGTTCTTCAGGCAGTAAACCAGTGCGCACACGAAATTCGTCAGGTGTTTTTTGTTGAAAATCCAGGATTAACGGATGATACGGAGTGTCTTTGATGGCCAGATATGCTCTTTTAATTCGTTCACCATGGTTTGGAAAAGCCTGGCGTGCAAGAGTAGATAACTGTAATTGATCTCGAGGGTTGGGAAAGTAGATGATTATATGTGCGTTGAGAGATACCGTACGCATATCTTTAGGAAAGAGGTTTTGAATCAAAGCGCAAAGCGAGACATCGTGGTGATGTGATCCGCGACTAAACCATTGCTCAATTTTTTTCTTGTTTTCTTTGTCTGTTAGTTCCCCCATGAGATCATCAAAAATCATGAGTCCTGGACGGTGTTCAGTCGAAAATAGATCAAACGGTGAGCTGGGTAATCCTTCATAAAATTCTATGTTTGCGTATTGGTCTGTCAACTCATCATACATTGACTGCCATACTGCATAACAAATAATGATCTTGTTCATGGGACGATCTAAAAGCCATGGTAAATGTTTGATCAATTTAGCAATATACCATGTCTTCCCGCTTTTTGACGGTCCGGATACTAAAATATTTAGTGGTGTAGTCCATCTGGGGTCGTATCTTTTTACTTCCATCTTAACAACGAAGAGAAAAGAATCCTATATAAGCATATAAGACTCCGTTCCGTCAGTGATTTCGTATATAATGGGACAATTTGCTTCGGTAGTGCAGACTTTATTGCCTTCAGCAAATCACCCGATTGAAGTCAATCGTGAAGGTTCTTTAACGTGTATAACCTGTTCTTGTTGTAACACCAAATTCGATGGATTCAAACGACGATCTTCAATGTGGAGGAGGAAGAAAACAGTCATCAAAGAAACTCCAAGCGAAAAAAAGACAACTGGAAGAGGAGGATGCATGGCATCGTTCTTATTTCGAACCAGGAAATCACCACCCTTACGCTCTCGATGGAGCCTCCTCTTGGATCGCTTACGAAATGAACGAAGCCAGACAGGGAAAAAAGCACAAGCAAGACGATCTGAAAAAGAAAGAAACACAGATGCGCAAGTGGTTAGAGTCACAAACGACCTACGCCCTTCATCGCCCGGCACCTAAACGATACGCACGTCGGCAATTTGTAGTCAGTGATGTAGACACCGAATGGCAGGCAGATTTGTCGGATTTAACTTGGCATAAGAAAGACAACAAAGGGTATGGCTGGATGTTGGTGGTTATTGACGTACTTTCACGTTATCTTTGGATCGAACCATTGAAAAATAAGACGGGAGAAGAAACCACTCGTGGATATAAGGTCATTGTAAAAAGAGCACTTGAAATAGGTCATCGTCCACCATTATGGCTTTATGTAGACAAAGGATCAGAATTCTATAACCACACTTTTAAAGATTATCTAAAATCATTCATTCCACCCACATCTTTGATTAGTGGCCATGATGGCACCACTAAAGCCGCTATTGTGGAACGTGTGCAATTAACCATTAAAAGAAAACTGTGGAAAATGTTTTATGAAACAGGGTCTTATAATTGGATAGATTCTATTCAAAGCATTGTCGATAGTTATAATGCGAGGCCTCACGGAAGCATTAAAAGGCCCCCAAATTCTGTCACTCATAAAGACGCTGAAAGTGTAAAGAATACCCTGTTTGGAGCTCGTCAAGATTACTTGAAAAACTTTAAAGATTCGGAGTACAAATTTAACATTGGTGATGTAGTTCGGATAAGTAAACAAAAACACGTCTTTCGAAAAGGATACCTTCCTCAATGGACGGAAGAATGGTTCAAAGTCCGATCACGTGACCCTGGACCACCCCCTTATTACCGACTTGCTGACTACGACGGACAAGATACATTGGAGGGGACGTTTTATGAACAAGAAATGCAAAAGGTAACTGAAGAAGAACAGGCAAACATCAGGTTTAAGATTGAAAAGATACTTAACCGACGAACCAATCCTGATTCCAATCAAAAGGAGGTGTTGGTAAAGTATAAAGGTTGGCCTGATCATTACAACCAGTGGGTAGATGAATCTGCTATTACACAATTAAAAACATGAGTCATATCCCCTTTACGTTTTGGTGCTGTAGTTTACCTAACCCGAGTGCTCCACGGACTTCTCAAAATTCTCAACATTCCTTTGTGGTAAAACTTCCTTCCTTATGGAATTTACAAGATCAATGGGAAGTCTTTGTTCAGTCTATTATTTGCTCTGAGGTGCGTTCTACAGAAACGCATAAAGACCTGCTCCTCTACACCGATGTTATTGAATACGAGCTAGTAGGCCATGATAAATTTCCTCTTTTAGAATGGGTGCCTCCCGATCTTGACTCCCATGTCCGTCATCAAGAATCGTACCATCCATATATTAGACGTGTAGCTAAATCTCATTTCGATCACATTGGATTCAAGATTGTTAATACTAAAGGACAGACGCCACGTTTCATTCGTGATTCTCCAACATACATTGCTCTGCATTTTAGACCTACTCCAATACATCAAAAAGAAAGTATGGATATGACATTATTGAGTAACCAGTCCAAAATTTACTTTGCTAACAATACTCCCAATCGATTCACCGCTCAACTCCCCTCGATCATTAAAATGGAAGCAAATGAATGGAAAGTGGCTCTCACCAAGGCAACGCTACCTGCTATCAGTATTTCTAATGTCATCACTCGAAACAATGAAAAAATCAGACTGAGTTATATTCCATATGATTTTAAGAAGGATCAGTTCCAATCGCCGCAAGAACTGGAAATTGACATTCCTAATACCAAATGGAGCACACTGGAAACGCTTATTGACTATGTGAACAATGTCTTAAAAAAGAAACTCAAACACAAGGATTTTGTGGGTGCTGATGGATCTAAAGGTATTTTACCTCAAGCTCTTTGTCATGGAGTTTCTACCGACGAACGTCTGAGAACCATCAGTGTAGAAAAATGGAATAATGGGAAAATGGTAGATGCAAATTGGAAATCTTATGTCTTTCCAATCGATGAAATGATAAGCTTGAAATCCTTTCTAAACAAATTCGAAGAACTTCCTCAGCTTTTTATTCAAAATCAATTTTACCCCAACCGGCATACGACTGGACTCGTGTTGGTTTTGTGCACTTACAGCTAAAAAGTAAAAAAATGTTCAATTCGATGGCCCATATCACTTGTTCTCTTTTGGACCCTATCAGAATCGGTGATATTGATCAGCCTTTACTCGATATTATACCTTTGAAAGAAAATTCAGACAAAGATGGAAACGCGCACGATTACGTATTTGAGCCTAAACACCTTAAATACAGAATCATTGGTGTGAGTTCATTTCAGACTATTGACATCACCGTTGAGAACGAGCAAGGAGAACTTCTCCATCTAGACAATACAGGTGTTTCTACATTCTCACTCAAATTTATCAAAGCATGAATATTCCCGTCTACGTCCCTGAACAAAGTGGAGGAAATTTTGACATACCTGTCTACATTCCTCAAAAGGGGGGAATGATTCCTGTGTATCACCCTCAAGAAGGTGGAAAAAATTGGCGCAGTGGGGGGCTAGGTATCTCACGACGATTTCAAAGTATCCCTGGGTTTTTAAAAGCACCCATGGAGCGGGCTAAGGAAGCCATTGTAGATACCGCAACGTCCACTGCTAAAGGAGTGTTGCAAGATGCGCTGGATGGGAAAGATTTAAAGCAAGCATTACGAGATCGAACCACTGACGCAGCCATGGATCTCAAATCTAAAGCTGAACAAGAAGCGAGTAAGACATTCTCCCTGAAACGAACGATGAAACAAAAAGGCACAGGCAGTCCTAAAAAAAAGAAACGACGAAGAACAGTAAAACAACCTCTTGTACAAATTCGACGTGATTTATTTGAATAAAAATCATTTCATAATCATTACAATTCAGTGATCTTTTAATGACTACATTTTTTTTAATTCTCCGTCAAAGACTGGAAAAATTGTTCCACATTAAATGTCTCGTTGCAGGGTGTGGGAGGGACTTCAGGAAACGGGGGGAGATTTCCTTCCATCACTGCTACTTCTTGTTCCTTGATCTTTTTCATATCTAAAAGAGGAGGCATCACATCTTTCTTGGATCTCCTTCTTTTTCTCTTTTTGTTCTCTACATTGGAAGGTGGTGGAGGTGGTAGAGCTTCTATTACCTGTGCTGTTGGGGAGCATTCCATTTGTTCTTTTACTTGAGAACTAGGAATCACCATGGTTTCTTGAATCTCTTGTTGTGAAATCAGATTAGGGTATTTGGACATCGTCTGATAGGTCATGGAGGAAGTTTCAAAGTCGATTCCAGGAATTTTCAAATTCATCCCATGTAAGACATTCTGAAGTTCTTGAGACTGGTTGAAAACCAAGAAACACTCCAACCCATTGTGAACTTCTTTTAATCCTAATACGTATTTCCGAATCATTTCTTCTTCGTGGGGTTGACATCTACTTCCATTCCCCATCATTCCCAGAATGTGTTCTTCCAAATGGTGCAATAGCATTCCATTGGTGTCCACTAACCTTTTTAAGAGAGCCTTTCGTTCCATGGTCTTCACAGTTTGCTTTCCTTCGGAGAAATGAGTGCCCGATAAATGGCATGGTATAAAAGTTGCTTTTTATACTCTTGTTGATCAAATACTAAATTATCATTGAACCAATCGTACTTCTTTGATAACTGATAGTCCCACCACATCATCCAACCAAGTGTTAATACAGATAAAAACATTCCGGAAAATTCTTGAACGTCAATAAAAATTAATTTTAGTATCTTTTGCGGCGGCGGCGGCGTCGACGACGACGTCTTCCTCCACTTTGTTTCTTGACCAACTGTTTGACAAAATCTTTCAAAAATGGAGTAGCGGACCTGACTTGGTTCTTTAATAGTCCTGACAAGGTCTTGTTTTTGATTTTCCGACCAATAATACTATTCAATGTATTTTCCACTCTGTTGACCGATCCATTAATCAACGGGGTTGACACTTGGTTTAAAAGAGCTTTTGTCAAGAGATTCCCTCCACTTTGATGGCGCATAATAGACTACTGACAATCTTCCCCTTCTTCAACTGTATCCCCATCACACACCAATTCATCACTTTTATACCTTCGGTAGGTCTTTTGAGACTGAACACTGGTGTTGTAACATCTTTTGAGCATAGCCAGTGATTTGGTCAAGCTAGACATTTGCTGTACAATATCATCCAAAAGGTCTTTAATCTCTAAATCATGCCCCCAACCGCAGTTTGAATCGGTTTTGACCAAGTATTCATGATCTAAGAGGCATGTAAACCTTTGAAACATTTCCATTGAAATTCGAATTTCATTGGAAATGAATACGTTTAAAGACTTTGTAATTCCCCTTGCGGTGTTCATGCTTCACCTGGTCGAAAAAAGACTATAAATAATCAGACGCCGCGTCTTTATTTATAACAAAGTTGTCCATAGAGGAAAAGAAAGCATGCCTCCACGACGTACAACCAGCAAGAAACAAAAAGGAGGAAAAATACAGAAGGGTGGTTTAACTTTTCCCGTGCCAAAAAAAGATCGAAAATATTTTTACCATTTAGGTGGAGGAAGACGACAACGAACACAAAGGGGTGGCATTTTACCTGCACTGGTTAATCCCTTTCCCAATAAAGTACGACAAAGGCTGTCTCGTTTGATAAAAAACGTAACCAGACAAAAGATCAAACGAACACAAAAGGGAGGAATTTTTCCATTATTGGCCTTGATACCTGCAGCTGTCGCAGCGGCAAAAGCTGCTGCTGGGGCTGCGGCCTTAGGAGCCGTTGGAGCTGGCGCAGGATACGGGACAAAAAAGTTGATCAAACATTTGGATAAATAGAAACCAAAATGAGCTCAAAAATACGTGATGACATGCAATCTTTTATGTTGGAAATTAAAAATCAGTGGTATCAACACTTAATTCGTTTATGTCAATACACATACGAATCTAATAGTTACTATTCTGAAGTTCAAAACTATGACAAGGCCATGACGCGGATCCTGGAACATCTAGAAGATGAGGTTCTTCTTCATATTAAATATCTGAATCAAAAATTTCATCGTCGGTATGACTTCAACGTTAAAGAATCACGCGGTTGTGGGGTGATGTAGTTCCTTGGTTTGGTATTGGCGTCGTATGATGTCATTGATACTAATTTAAACATGACATCATTTTTATCCAATGAAAGCATCCGAATCACAGCGTCCTCATAGGTAAATAAAGTCAAAACAAACAGACGATTAGAAATAAATTGCAATGTACCTTCATACAAACCACAGAAGACGTTACGTGTTGAGAAGATATCAACAGTCTTACAACTAATACACCCAAACATCAACATGGTTGGAGATGCACCTTGGTGTTTTTGTGGAACACCAGCACGAAATTCGGTTTCATCCAAAGACAAGAAGGTTTTCTACTTTTGTGGAACTACCGTGGATTATGGAGAACTCTCCAAGGCCGAAAAAATCCGAGATGTCCGAGAAAGAGAGAAGAGAATGAGTCAGATCAACCTTGGATGTAACCTGAAACTCAGCGAAGAGGATTTCATGGCTGTCTACAAGGCATTTGACTACCGTATTCCAAAGATGGTACGATTTCCAGAGTGTTATCATAATCTGTATGCCAAGCTGTGCGTCAGTCACTCGCGCGAGAATATGAATCGTCCTTTCTTTGCCTGTGCCGTGCCGCTTCCTAATGCCTCGTGTGGATATTTCAAGTGGTGTAGTGATTTCATGGATCTAGACAAGGAACCGCAAGAAGTTCAGTCCCCCTTTCTGCCCCCGCCTTCTTCCCTGGCCATAAAAGAGGATGACGTTCCGAAAACCCAACAATCACCATGGAACAAGAACTAAGAGAACTTGATCCGTTTTGCTGTTTTTGTAAGAAACCTTGTCATATTGAAGTTAGAAAAATTCCATTTATTCCACCAATTTTTTCCATGTGTGTACCGTTTAAAACAGTCGTATTGAAGTGTAACGAGAGATTCCACAACAAGTTCCTTGGATGTGATTATCAGATCACACTTCCAGTCCCTTCTTTCAACGAGTTTTGGGTTTTTCAAATCCAAGAAAATTGTCAAGGGGATCCACCGTTACGAAAAGTCCAGTTTGGTAGAAAGAAGATCCGAAAGACAATCCGAAACAACAAGTCCACACCATGACCGATATCAACCACATCAACGACAAGCTCAACGCTTATTTTGAATATGGAGTTTTAAAGTGGCTTCAAGACTTACATCTCCCCACTGACTTTGATCATAAACTTGACTATGCTTTTTCTCATGAAACCATATGGAACACCAAATCGTCCATTCAATGTTTAGAAGAGTGGTTTCCAACATTTATTTGCTGTCACTTCTTTCAAGAACTTGAACACGACTACATTCAAAAGGTATTCAAAAAATGGTTTCAGTATGATCATGTAAAAGAACTTGGACAAAAAAAATGGAAACATTTTCAAGCATGTCGATGTACCCATCAAACTCCGCCTTTATTTACTTGTACCTTAGAATGTCAATCTTGTGTCATGGAATGGTTCCGAAAAGGGTTTTGTCAGTACTGTGCCGATGTATTTTAGTACCGTGTTTGTAATTTAAAGAGTTTTCTAGAATTGTGATGTCATTTCTATTTTTAGCATTTTTTTACTAATAAACGTTTCCCCATCTCTCACACGCCTCATTTGTTATGAACTGTTCACTACGCGCAGTACCCTAGCTTTTCAGTTTCGCAAACATGGAATATGACCCAAAGCGATGGAAGCTTCATCGCCACGTCAAACGCTTTGTTTCTTGGTCTATGGAAAATGAAGACCTTCCTCTTCAAGGTCCTGATGCTGATGGTTTTCTACAAGCGTATCTTTACCTCCACCCACTGACTTGCGATAAGGATGCAGGATTACTAGAACACAATTTATTGAATGAAGTCCATCGAATACTCATGAAGCACCGAGATGGTGAGTGTACTGTAGGACGATACAGTGACAAGACGCGCGTGGTGGAATTTGAAGGCAGTGTTCTACGCTATGCTCTGGAAGTCCCATGTGAAATGCAAAAGCTCATTGATCATTTCAATCCACGCTTTTTTCATATTAAACACCATCTCCATCACGTCGTCCCTCATCAAGCCTTTCAAGCTCTTCTTGATTTGTTAACTTGGCTCGTGTCGGAATTTTTAGCCATTCATCCTTTTGGAGATGGAAATGGAAGGATGATCCGCCTCCTCTATGCTTACATTCTAGAAGCTTATGGGTTCCCTTATCCCATTCCAATCTTTCTCTTGGTACACCGACCATGGAATGAAAACGCGCTACCAAGTCGAAGTTATATCAGTTGGTGCAAGATCTTACAGCAAGCACAACAGATGAGAAATTCTGATCCGCTACGTGACGTCTTGGCAAATTCGTTAGTCTTCTATTGTCAACGTCTTTGTGACTTTACCCCACCGATTACTGGCACTGCCTAATGGCTTTAGGAAAAGATACCGCTTCATTTACAGCTTATCGACTTCAATTTGGTAACACCATCCCAAAAAAGTATTTTCAATTAGATACGAACTATTTTATTCAACCCAATCGACTTTTGTGTTATACACGTCTTCACAACAAGGATTGGAAGTACCGAGACTTTTGTGGAGAATGTCCAAAATGCATCGGACAACAATGGTCATGCAGTTCATGTGCTAATTCTGTCCCGCGTGTACAATTGATGCATGCAGTTCAACTCAATTTACAAGATAACGAGACCTTACACTCCAGTTTTGGAAATTACAAATGTAGGTCGTGTGTCAACAAAGATCGAGACCAGGAGATTTCATTGGATACTATATTTGAACTGTGTGACAAATTTCACTACCAATTTGACACATGAGCACGTCCTCTAATGAAGAATACATTGGACTCCTTCCCGTACACCCCATTTGCACCCAACGCTGATGCTGAGAACATCCTCAGTAGTTCTGTATTATGGGACTAAGTATCGAAATCTTGGACAAGAAAGGAAATCTTCTCGCCAAGACTCATTTCTCTTACACAGGGTTTTCAGCTAGGGCCGCATCTGTTTTGAACGATAAAGAAAGGGCGTATCTCGACAAGCATTCCGAACTGGTACTCCAAGGAGAACGTGCCAAACATTTGTATCGCCATTTAGAGAATAGTTTCTACGTTGTAAAAGCTTTAGAAGATCAAGTGGAGTGGATAGGTATGATCTAAGTAGAACATGCCTGTAAAAATCATCATATTTTATGAGGATCAAGACGATTTCGACTTTCTACTTGTTGAAACCGACTATTGGTATCAAACCGTCATCAAAGATTGTCTGTCCCAAGAAGTAGAAGATGCTTATGAAGCTTTCTTTGATCACAAAAAGACAGAGAGAATGTTTGCACGATGCAATCAGGTCTTTCAACACCCATTAATCGACTTGGATGAAGACGTCAAAGAGGCCATGTATCAGCAACGATCGCAAGAACTCGACGCCTGGCTTGACCGACGCTACGAGTTCTCTAAAACCACGAGCTTGACATTGTACGATTATCTTGTCAAGAATGGTCGTCTCGAAGTCAACAACTTTGAACTTCATCATATCTCAGCTGGTAGTTAGACACTTTTTAGATTCTTTTTTTTTACACACTTTAGATACATATTAGTTCTTTGTTTGTTCATTTTGGTTTATAAAGCAAACCAATAAACCGATTCACGCGTACACTATTGAACACATTGTCTCCATTTTCTATTTTTGTTCCTTTTCTTTTTTTCTGGGAGATGGGGGGGCCGCTGCTGCTTGCCTAGCCTCAGGGGGGGTGCTGGGCTGGGCTGACAGGCAAGACCTCCGCGCCGGGGACCCGCAGGGCGGGCCGCCGCCCCAGCGTGGGGAACCGCCTGCTTGCTCATGCGCGCATCCCATGCCCAGCTTCCCAAGTACCGCTTCCCGAACACTCTCCGAAGATTCCCCGAAGGGCTAATCGATATCTCGTCGGGAAAACCGAACACCCGAAGATTCCCCGAAGGGTATACCCTTAACAGAGACCTTCTATTACTACTACTGATCTACAACAGATAAGTCTTAAAGTTGTCCCTGTGAAAGTCTGCGTGCCTGACAGTGATCGAGTTATTGAAACACACGCCTTTCTTGATGATGGATCGGATACGAGCATGTGTCTAAAGTCTTTAGCCGATAATCTTGGAGCTCCGTCAACCCCTGTCAACTTTGTCCTATCTACCATGTCAGGAAGCGAGCAGAGAAATGGTTTGCAGCTAAGCCTAGACGTCGTCGGTATTTCCACTGGTAAAGGGGTTCGTCTAGAGAAAGTATGGACTACTGAACAGCTTCCCATCTCGAATAGCGTCTTAACAAACAAGGATCTAGATAGATGGCCACATCTAAGCGACGTTTGTCTTGCGGAAGTAAGCAACAAAGAGATAACTATCCTGATTGGAAACGACGCCCCCGAAGCTCTTTGCCCTCTTGAGGTTAAGAGTGGAGGAAAGGGACAACCCTATGGAGTACGAACTTTGCTAGGATGGGCTGTCGCAGGTCCGCTCCAAAGAAAAAGAGAGCGAGAAGCTAACGTCCATCGCATCCACGTTGACCAAGTTCTTGGATGTGACCACCCAGAGAGAGTAGCACCGAGCGTTGAGTTCCAACTGGAACAGATGTACAATTCGGAGTTTACCGAGAGTTTCGCAACATTAGGAGAATGCCTCTCACTCGACGATCAACGAGCGAAGACCATGATGGAGAAATCGGTGGAGTTTATCGACGGGCATTATCAAGTCGGATTACCGTGGAAGTCCAATTGCGTTGAACTCCCAAACAATAGAAGTATGGCGGAGAAGCGGGTGAATTTACTGAAGAAACGATTGCTAAGAGACCCCGAACTGCTAAGACAATACACCGAGACTATGGAGATGTACATCGCCAAAGGTCACGCTACAAGAGTACCGGAAGGAGGGCGGCAGCAAGACGACGAAGGTACAGTTAAGTGGTACTTGCCACATCACCCAGTCGGACACCCTCATAAACCAGGAAAGGTTAGGGTCGTATTCGACTGTGCCGCAACGTGGGGTGGGAAATCTCTCAACAGCGAACTGCTACAAGGACCCGATAACACCAACTCTTTAGTTGGAGTACTCCTACGTTTCCGTCAAGAAAGAATTGCAATTATGTCAGATGTCGAGCAAATGTTCCATCAAGTTTACGTAAGCCCCAAAGACAGAGATGCCCTGCGCTTCTTATGGTGGCCAGGAGGCGACGTCACAAAGGATCCCGTTGACTATAGGATGCAAGTCCACTTATTTGGAGCCACGTCTTCCCCAAGCGTGTGTTCTTATGCCCTACGTAAGGCTGCGGAGGATAGCAAAGACGAGTATGACGCACAGATCGTGGAAACTGTTCGTAATAATTTTTACGTTGATGATTGCCTCAAATCTGTGCCAACGGTAGATGAAGCTGTGAAGCTTGTAGAGCAGTTAACGTCTTTACTTGCCAAGAAAGGATTCAAACTGACGAAATGGATATCAAATAAAAGAGAGGTGAATGCGCAAGTTCCAGCCGACCTGAGGGCGAAGTCAGTGGATCTCGATTTAGAAGACTTGCCAATCGAAAGAGCGCTAGGAGTGAAGTGGAACGTTGAAGAAGACACTCTTGGGTTCCGTCCAGGCAAAGAGACAGTAGAGACTAGACGAGGAATTCTGTCATTTCGTCGCGTCTATCTACGACCCACTCGGTCTGGCAGCTCCCTTTATGTTACCGGCCAAAATAGTATTACAGGACTTATGTCGAAAGAAGCAAGATTGGGACGCAAGCTTACCTGATGAGTTCTCCAAGCTTGGAAGGTCGTAAAGGACAACGTCAGATTTCTTGTAAACGTAGAGGTACCAAGATGTTACAAGCCGTCAGACTTCAAAGGAGCCCAGACCATAGAGATTCACCACTTCTCAGACGCATCTACTGAGGGTTATGGCACAGCATCCTATCTACGTATTGTTGATGAACAAGGCAAGGTGCATTGTTCCCTGATGTTAGGAAAGTCAAGAGTAGCCCCACTGAAAACAGTTACAGTGCCACGATTAGAGTTAATGGCAGCCACAGTAGCGGCTAAGGTTGACCAGCAAGTACGCAGTGAATTGCAGCTTCCAGTTCAACGCGTGGTGTTCTGGACGGACTCGATGGTTGTCTTGAGATACATCCTAAATCGTTCCAAACGTTTCAACACCTTTGTCGCCAACAGGCTTCAAGTGATTCATGATGCGTCGTTCCCGTCACAGTGGCGCCACGTTCCTTCAGAGTACAATCCTGCCAACCTTGCATCATGAGGTGTGTCACGAGAACAAGAACAAGCATTGAAAATGTGGTTCAACGGCCCAGACTTTCTCCAGCAATCTGAAGATCACTGGCCTTCGCAACCGGAGGAAACGATCGAGATATCGGAAGATGACCCAGAAGTAAAAGCATCTACACGTTCCTGCACATCTGGACAAGTATTTGCACATGTCAGCATCCCTCCTTTGGAAACAGCAAAGAAAGAAGGGTGTCTAAAGGAGCTAGTTTGTCGTCATTCTTCCTGGTACCGCCTGTGTAAATCAGTCGCTTGGTTAGTACGTTTCAAGAAGTATTTGAAGTCAAAGTGTACTAAGTCCAAAGATGAGATCTCCAGAGAACCATTAACAGTGACAGAGATCATCGAAGCTGAACATGTTATACGATTTGTACAACATGAGGTTTTCCAACAAGAGAAGGTGCATGGTGGAAACTTAAAAGGAGGAAGATTACAGAATCTATGTCCCTTTCAAAAAGACGGTGTTCTACGTGTAGGAAGCCGCTTGGAAAATGCAAAAATCGACAGCACAGCAAAGTATCCAGCCATCTTACCATCACACCACCATGTCACAGAACTTATTGTCCGTCATTACCACGAGAAAAATGGTCATGCTGGTTCCAACCAGACGTTAGCAGCAACTCGTCAAAGATATTGGATTGTAAAAGGACCCTCGACCGTCAGACGTATTCTGAACACATGTATACGATGTCGACGTCAGAACCAAAGACCACCCACTCAAATGATGGCTCCACTACCAGAAGCACGTGTGACACCAGGGACACCACCGTTCTCTGCTGTAGGTGTTGATTATTTTGGACCGCTTCTTGTTAAGTACAGACGTGGCACCGTAAAGCGCTATGGTTGTGTGTTTACATGTATGGCTACTAGAGCAATCCACATTGAAGTCTCATCAGACTTATCAACGGATTCCTTTATCCAAGCAGTTTACCGGTTTGTCAGCCGACGTGGACCTCCAAAGGAGATCTACAGCGATAACAGGACGAACTTCAGAGGTGCGGAAACCGAAGTGAAAGAAGCTCTAAGCAACTGGAATCAAGACAGAATCCGTGAAAGATTAAGAGAGCAAAGCATCGACACTGCACTGGCACTTTAACACGCCTGCTGCTAGTCACACTGGCGGCGTATGGGAAAGGATGATAGGCTCAACGAGAAAGATCCTACGATCTCTTGTAGGGAACAGACTACTAGACGATGAAACTCTTCATACTACTCTGTGCGAAGTTGAGAAGATCATCAATGACCATCCATTGGTTAAAGCATCAAGTGACCCTAACGACCTTGAAGCATTGACGCCAAGTACCCTGCTTCTTCTTAGACTGAATAGCAGTGTTTCACCACTTTCCACACAAACCGAAGTCAAGTTAAAGGAAAGAAGAAAGGAAGTGCAACAAATTGCAGACATGTTTTGGCCGAGTACTTACCCACCCTACATGAACGCCAAAAGTGGCTCCAACCACGAAGAACCATATCAGTTGGTGATCTAGTGTTGGTGTCAGATGACAACGTTCAGCGTGGCAACTGGCCATTAGGAATCGTGATGGCAACATTTCCCGATGACAAAGGATTGGTTCGACATGTACAAGTGTGCACAGCCAAGGGCATGTACAAGAGGAACATTCGAAAACTTTGCTTGTTAGAAGCTTCAGATGAGCAATGAACATTAGACACTAAATATTTCATTGTACTGTTCGCTAGATTACAAGTTTGAGTTAATTGTAAAGGTCTTAGGTTTCCCTTTCGGGGGCGGTGTAGAATCTAGCGTTACTGGTCAGCGGAAATTGCCGCCAAATTTAATGTTCATAATTCATGTTAATGTATTCGTGTGTAAAGTCTCCGTTGCGAGAACGTTCAAGCTGATGAGGAGAGAATACCATGAGGTATTTCAACCATTCCTTTGACATTAATCGAACTTCAAGTTGTAAATTATTGTGTTTAACTTTATTTAGAACCGCCACGATAATCGTCACCAATGTATTCAACAGTTTATTGCCGATATAGTTCAACAACGAAAACCCAGTAAAGTTACTTCAGTTACGAGGCATGTTTCTCTAGTATTCAATCCCTTTATGTAGATCGTTTCTACAGGCAGCTTCAGCCGAGCAAAACGTCACTCGCATCTACATTCCCCACAAAATCTCCCTGAAAAAAAAATCCCTCGCCATTTTGACCCAGCAGTATTCAAGAATGATAACCTGTGGTATTATCTATAGATCATATTGGATCATTTGGTAGGCATTTACAAGATAAAGCAGACTGTATATTGTATATGTCTGGCATGATAAAAAGACCTGCAGTATATGAATAACCACCAATCAGGTGGTACAATTACCTTCCAAAAACTTTCTCCCTGGCCAATATAATTTGTGTTCTACTCTGGGAGTACCTGTTATTTTTGCAAGTCAAACTGGTTTGCATCAACTTCTGTTCTCCATTTCTCCTCAAGTATTACACAGACGTAGCCCGAGTGAACGCCTATTAGGCATCTCGTTACTTGGGCTACCTGTAGTAGCTCAAGTCTAGGTTTACCTTTTCAGTCTATCAATCTATCTATCTATCTATCAATGTCGCAAATGTGCAAATTACCCAGAAGCCTTTGGGGTACACTGTCATTAAAACGAGGTTGACCACGAGGCTTCCTGTGGTCGAGAATTGTCGCGAGGGATTGAGAACAATTGAACAAAATGGCAGATGCTATCAATCGGAATTTATCAAACTATTGGCTTCTAATCTCAAGATATTTGGATAGTCACTGCTTTTAATCGTTAGTATTGAATTATCGAATTTTGTGGTGACCTTACCAGCTGTTGTAATCAACTTGTAATGTATTGATTGTCCAAGAACACGAGACAGAGATCGATTTGTGGCACCGAACTTCACTTGAGGACAGACATGTAAAACACGGAGATATTTATATATTCAAATCAATAGTCAGTTGTTTTATATCACCACTGCTTGCACATAATTTTTGCTTATATAAATTCTATCTATACACGGTGTCTACAGTCATGCTCTTCATGAGAGCCGTGTTAGAAGCGAACTAATTAACTAACAATATCTACAATGTTTTCAACTACTAGAAAGACTATAGGAGATTATTCTCGCCTTTGCATTATAAGGTGACTAGAGTGTATTCAATAATTAAGCCAGGAAACAAGAACTAGTAAATAGTGCAAAATTACACCAAATAAACAATGGAAAACAAATGATTTTGTATATAAATTATAAATATTTAGTGCAATCTGTATTTTGTACAAATTGTCATGATTACGTTATATTGAATGCACTTTACTGTCAATCATGCTCAATGTTAGCAGATCAAAATATAGTGATTGATAATCATGGAAATGATAGTAATGTTTATGAGACCTTATATTAGTAACAATTGAAGAACCAATTTTAGAATGTACAAAATGATATTTTCAATCAATGAAAAGTGATACTCAACCACAAATTTGTACAAGCTTTGTGCAACCATGTTCACAGAAACAAGATAAAGTGGTGAATTGAACATGTTACTTTATATAGTAGTATCAGGTTGATGTGCAAGGAGGAGCTATATATGGTAACAGTAATGAGCATACATTGTATTGCATTACACTTCGAGTATAATTGAACTTCAAACTAGACGCCTAATAGGCGTTCACTCAGGCTACACCTGTGTATAGTACTTGGGGAGAAATGGAGAACAGACGTTGATGGAAACCAGTTTGACTTGTCAGTGTCTTTTGATTGCAAAAATGCATGACAAGTACTCCCAGAGTAGAACACAAATTATATTGGGGAGAAAGTAGTTTGTACATAATTGTGCCACATCATGGTGGTTATTAATATACTGCTGGTCTTTTTATCATGCCAGACATATACAGTATACAGTCTGCTTTATTTTGTAAATGCCTACCAAATGATCCAATATGATCTATAGATAATACATTATAGCTCACACAATTTAAATTTCTATTCTGTACTTTTTTACTTTGATTTATGGAAACAAAACTTACAAACTGTGGCAGACTGTTTCGATGTCCAAGTTAAAATGATTTTGATATTGCTGTTGTCACATTGGTAGATTCTAGAAGTACCACAGTTACCTTTCTATGAAATCATTTCAGTTTCTTAACACAACTTTTCAATACATGTATTACCATGTTTTTAATATGGAGCAGATCAATGATTATAGCAGTAGTCAGTTGCTGATGCTTTATTTGAAGTGTAATGTCATGCAATATATGCTCATCACTGATACCATATATAGTTCCTCCATGCACATCAATCTGATACTACTACATACAGTAATATCTTCAATTCAATCCACTTTATCTTGTTTCTGTGAACATGGTTGCACAAAGCTTGTACAAATTTGTGGTTGAGTATCACTTTTCATTGATTGAAAATATCATTTTGTACATTCTAAAATTATTCTTCAATTGTTGCTAATATAAGGTCTCATAAACACTTACTATCATTTCCATGATTATCCATCACTATAGTTCTTATCTGCTAACATTGAGCATGATTGACAATAAAGTGCATTCAATATAATCATGACATTGTACAAAATACAGATTGCACTAAATATTTATAAGTTAATAATAAAAAAATAATTTGTTTTCCATTGTTTATTTGGTGTAATTTTGCACCGTTTACTAATTCCTGTTTCCTGGCTTAATTATTGAATACACCCTAGTCACCTTATTACACAAAGGCAAGAATTTCCTAGTCTTTCTAGTTAAAATAAACATTGTAGATATTGTTAGTTAATTAGTTCGTTTTTAACACGGCTCTCAGGAAGAGCATGACTGTAGACACCGTGTAAGCAAATATTATGTGCAAGCAGTGGTGAAATATTATTAATTTAAACAAACTACTGATCTATTAAAGACAATATCTCCGTGTCTTACATGTCTGTCCTCAAGTGAAGTTTGCTGCCACAAATCGATCTGTCTCATGTTCTTGGACGATCAATACATTATAAGTTAAATACAACAGCTGGTAAGGTCATCACTAAATTCGAGAATTTGATATTAACGATTAAAGCAAAGTATCTTGAGATTAAAAGCCAATACTTCGATAAATTCCAATTGATAGCGTCCGCCATTTTGTTCTCAATCTCTCGCGACCACAGGAAGCCTCGTGGTCAACAGTGTACCCCAAAGGCTTCTGGGTAATTTGCCGATTTGTGACGTTGATAGATTGATAGATTGATAGATTGATAGACCGAAAAGGTAAACCTAGACTCGAGCTACCACAGGTAGCCAGAGTAATAAAGCATCATCAACTGACTACTGCTATAATCATTGATCTGCTCCATATTGAACACATGGTAATACATGTATCGAAACATTGTGTTAGGAAACTGAATAGCTAGACTGCGCTGAAATGATTTCATAGAAAGGTAACTGTGGCACTTCTAGCTAGAATCTACCAATGTGATAGCATCATTTTAACTTGGATATCGAAACAGTTACCCTGGTCCCAGAGGGATTTTTTTCTTTTTTTTTCGTATTTCTTTCTTTCTTTACGTCGCGCGAGAAAGAAGAAAAAGGCGTATAAATATATACAAAGAACAAAAATAAGAAAAATACAAAAGAAAAAAAGAAAAAAAATTATAAAATACAAAAGAAAGCCTCTGGAACCAGGGTACGAAACACTGCTGCAGTTTGTAAGTTTTGTTTCCATAAATCAAAGTAAAAAGTACAGAATATAAATTTTGTCTGAGCTATAATGTATTACATGTATCTATAGATCAGATTGGATCATTTGGTAGGCATTTAGCAAAATAAAGCTGGGGTCATTTTATGACCGTGTCATGTTTGCATGTCAGTTGACTACAGCTGTATTCCCAAACGACTTCGTTACAGAACCTGATTTTAAGAAACAAAATCAAACACCATCGAATCCACAGCTTTTAAATGCTAATAACAGCTTAATAAAGAAACCCTACTTCATGGGTTAACATAGTCCAGTCCCAGACTCTCTTTCTTGCCGCTCCAGGACTCGCGGAGAAAGAGAGTCCAGTATAACTTGCATGCGCATGTCAGTTTAGTGACCACGCGATCACCACATTCATGTGGTGATCGCGTGGTTACAAATCCCAAAGTCATCTAATGATTCAAGATGGCTGAAGAAGAAAGTGTTTTGTATACACGATATCAGTCTCATTTCGGAAAGCCATTTGTTGATTCAGTGAGCTATGCACTTGGAAAAACCAACTATAATCTTTTACCAAAGTTTGAGCAGTTACAGGCCATTTAATTTACGGATGGACAGTTGTGAAAGACGTATTTGTGAATTTTTCGATACGCATCACTACCACTGCTACCAAACACTGACATTTGCATATTGCAAGCTCGCAAAATACTAAATAATTAATTGATTGGCTCATTTTGCACATGCGCATGCAAGTTATACTGGACTGTCTTTCTCCGCGAGTCCTGGAGCGGCAAGAAAGAGAGTCTGGGACTGGACTAGGGTTAACAGTGAAACGAGAGACAAGTCAAGAGTTGGCGCCATGTTTTTCACGAAGGTAAGCTTACATTCATCTTATCGACAAAAAATGACATAAATGTCACATCGTATCACATATAGGTTGTCAAAAAACAAAAGTAATACAGTTATAATGACTTTCTAACCTGTTATCTGAAAGAGGTGCCAAACAGACAGTCTCCTATTTCCCTTGTCAAGCCTCAGATGTCTTGTTGTCGTGTCCAACGCAAATTATCCCACAAGTCATTGCGAATGATCACACAGGAAGTCCAAATAATGTGGCAAATCTCCAGAATAAGCGGCATTTCGACTTCGCGGATACCGCGGATACCGCGGATACCTCGGATACCACGGATACCACGGATAACACGGATACCTTTTTTTTTTTAAATCAATATAGTACCAAAAATTACCTTCGATCTCTCTTATAAGTGCTTGTAAGTTTTCAGGATATACCTTTTTTAGGGCGAACGAGCTGAAATTCACACCGCAATCAGTATTCAGCAAAATATCAGAATACAATGTCCTGAAATAATGTCGTAATAACCTGAAGGGTTACCGTTGTCATTTGAAGTTGTTTCTTCATTTGTTGTCTCTTTAGCTTCCTTGTACTATCAAGAGTTGTTTTCTGAAAGAATAAATCGCCACCTTGACTTTTGTGGCGCCATGTTTGAACACAGGAAGCCCAACACAAGCCAGGTGCCAGTAATATGTCGTAATAGCGCTATCCATCGGATAATTCCTTATCCATCGGATAAAATCTTTTTATCCGGCGGATAACTTAATCCAGGCTTTTTGCAACCGACTTCAGATAAAATTAACAAACACAGCAAGTTTGATTTCCTTTATGTTTAAGGAGTTTCAGTTAACGTAATTAATACAAGTTGATCAGTAAGGGTATATAGCGGCTGTGATGGTACGTTGTGGTGAAAATCTGTCAAGTACTCTAAAAATCCCAAGGCGTGAAAACGTTTTAGACCCTAAACAATTATAAGCATAAACTCAAGACCCTTAAAATACCCTCAAAACTGCACTACTTTTAATCTGATTATCTGGCATTTTTAAGAAGTGAGGGAATAGGAAAAAGGAGAGAGTCCCTTCCTCCTTTCCTTTCCCTAGAAAAAGGGTTAGGATACTCAGGCTAAACTATTTTTAAAGCGTCATCGTTTATTACCTACCGAAATATACTAACAACATTTTATCTACTCTGGATGATTTTAATAAAGGCAGGAGTAAACCCCCAAAATATCTTGCTCGTTTTGTTTTTGCACCTCTGAAAAATACCAAACAAACAAACAAATAACTAAATCCGCCTCTAATAACAACTCAAGCCGGAAAGTGCTTAACTCTTGCAATGAGCCAGATAAGCATGAGACGCAATTTATTTTAAAAAGGCTTCAAGGAACGCAAATAAGGAAGTGTTACGGTTGCGGTAAAACAATCAGAACACCACCAGCAGTTCCCCCAGTTCCTTTTGACGTTGTATTGGCTGCTAAAGTTAGACATTCTTCACCTCATCCAAAGACGGGTGCTACAGTTATCAAAAGGGACTGGAAGCATTTCCATTTCAGGAAAAGTTGCGTCACCGACTACATTCGCGATTTAGGAATCCATGTTTGCAGCTTAGTCAAACCTAAGCTAACAAAAAGTCATTGGGACTACTTAAAGAAAGAGTTTGGGGTTTAGTAGTGGTGATTTTATCAATCACTGCAGCAACCTTGCTGCCGGTAAGATAGTTTATACTGATGTTTACACACTTTGTTTAAGCAGACCTCAGCGCGTTCTCCTTTTGTTGGTTTAGGTTTGGTCAGTTAAAACCACGTTTATACATGCATTTTATTGGCTAACTTCATATTAACTTTTGAATGAAGGCGTAGAATTCTATTCAGTAGTACAGCTATGGGTGCCCTTGATTCCAGATCATTGACTGCCGGATACCTGTCAGTAACACACGGAGAGCCAAAATGGAGTGAAGTATTTTTTCATCTAAGAACTTAGTAAACTTAATAATGTTTGTGGATGGGATCAAGTGCTAGTGGCTCTACCTACTGACATAGTATATATTTTTATCATATAATTATTTATAAAATACCTATATTTCTTAATTTCGAAAACTTGTTCTTTTCACTAGTGAAAATAGCATGTTCTTTTCACTAGTGAAAAGATCGTTACCATGGTTAATTGAGCGCATTTACTCTAAAGATAGTTTGTTGTCTCTTGATTTGATAACTATATGATAAATAGAATATTACATGTTCGCTTGGAGATACGGTTTTATCTTCTCTTGTTGAAAAGATCTCTCACTCGTTCGCTGCGCTCACTCGTGAGAGATCTTTTCAACACTCGAAGATAAAATCCGTATCTCCGCGCGCCCATGTAATATCCTCTATATATTAGATATTCGTCGTTAACTTTACACTAAACTGTTGTTAAAACAAAATAGAGACAAAGTTTAAACGTAAAAGGCTGTTATCCCTCATATTGTGACATCTCTGACTTGTTTGTCAACCTTAGCGTTAATCCATAATGCACGGCACGGTTACGGAATTTCGAATGTTTTAATAGACATTACGGTACTGAAAACAGGCGAGACTAAGAAATTCAAAACACATCTTTCTGTCTCGTAAGAACCTAATACTCAACTAATATCCTCAGCTATACAATAGACGACTTTCAAAAATGACGGCCTAGTACATGAGAACGAGGCCACAAAGGCCTTGATACCAGAAAAGAAGCGTGGCGACACTTCTACTGATATCAAATACGATGTGTTCCTGTTCCTTTTGAAATATCTATTTTCTGTGCATTTTACAGGATGTACTTAGACTCATTTGATGCCATAATGATTTTAGAGGCCTCCCTGGCCTCGTTCTCGTGAACAATGAGCCCGCCATTTTTGAAAGTCGTCTATGGCTCTAGCCACATGCACATATATATTATGCGCCTATCTTTTTAAGGTATTCTCAGAGTTATTCTATCAGGTTTTGTGTTGGGCTTCCTGTATTCAAACATGGCGCCACAATAGCATTATCGAGTCAAGGTGGCGATTTCAGTATTCTTTCAGAAAACAACTCTTGATAGTACAAGGAAGCTAAAGAGACAACAAATGAAGAAACAACTTCAAATGACAACGGTAACCCTTCAGGTTATTACGACATTATTTCAGGACATTGTATTCTGATATTTTGCTGAATACTGATTGCGGTGTGAATTTCAGCAGTCGTTCGCCCTAAAAAAGGTATATCCTGAAAACTTACAAGCACTTATAAGAGAGATCGAAGGTAATTTTTGGTACTATATTGATTTTTAAAAAGGTATCCGTGGTATCCGTGGTATCCGTGTTATCCGCGGTATCCGCGGTATCCGCGAAGTCGAAATGCCGACACACCGATGCTTCTATATTACCCGCGTGAATAAAATAGAATTCCCATGTTGTGTTTTCTTTAAAAGTTTTATTTCCTACGATCAGTTACATCTCTATAAACCTGTTGGAGATAGTGTGGGCCGATGAGAGCCGGGTGATCTACCGGAATGGCCGGGTTTAGAGAAAAGCTACGTACATCCCTTCGTGCCATATATCCTTACCTCAAAGGCTGTGCTTAGTCGCATGACTGTTATGTCTTCAAGAGAAAAGCATAATGATAGGTCTTTCCCCTCTCTTCTTATGTTGAAGGATTTACTAGCCATCTTTATGAACACACTGATTTCAAACTCAGCTCTTCGAGAATTTGAGCGGAGAAAGGTCACAACACGTGGCGCTGCGTCTATATATACTCCTATCAAGCCAAGTGATTGGTCAGTTATAGCCTCGAAGGGAGGGGCGTGATGAGAGGAGGGAAAAGAAGGCCGCTCCCTTTTTTCTCTCTCTCATTCCCCGTCCCTCCTCTCCCTAGAGCCAGCTATGCAGGTTAGGTCGGTTAATACGCGTTGATTGGTGAAGCCCTTTCCCGCCAATACTTGAGACAATCAGATTATTTCCGGTTATTCTGTTCGTTAAAACAATCCGTGGAAATACTAAAAATGGAGGAGCTTGTCAGCGAAGATTTTATTCGAGAACTTGTTGTACAAAAACATTTCAAACACAAACAAGTAAGAGAGGTGCTGAAGAAAAAATTCCCTGGCGCTAGAGCCGGTCTGAGTGAAATGAGCGTTAGGCGATTTTGTTCGAAATTCAATATTCACAGAAGCTCAAGACTTTCTGATGGAGAGCTTGATGTGGTTGTGCGCAAAGCTGTATCCGAGGTAAAGTACGATTTCTTTTTCAATTCTCCTACACGGGAAGTCTTAACATTTCTATCAAAATTCATTCTGTTGTTGACAGGTTGGACCAACATATGGCCGAAAAATGTTAAAAGGCAAATTAGAATCTAGAAGTGTACGAGTTCACGACAAAAGGATTTCTGCGTCATTGAAACGAATAACAAATGAATACCATCAACAAAGAGTTCAGAATACAGCTCGACTGATAAATCCTATACCCTATAAAGCTGATTACTTTGGTCACAAAATTCATATAGACCAAAATGAGAAACTGGTGATGTGCGGGTGTACAAGTATTTTAGCTGTGGATGGTTATAGTCGGTATGTTTTGGCCATAGCAACAATGCCAGTCAAGAATAACTTGGAAATCTACGAGCATGTTTTCAGGTTTGAATATACGAACAAATCTTTGAAATATCTACATTTTTATGGTGTACAGTCTTTGAAATATTTTAATAGTGTCTAAAATGCATCAATTTTAAGTCCGGTTTTGTTGTTGTTGTTTTTGGTTGTTGTTGTTTTTTTTTTTGGGGGGGGGGGGGAGGGGGGGGGAGGATTAAGGTTGGAATAACCAAACCATTGAAGAGTGCAGCTTTTGAAAATATCCGTTTATAATATGTAAACTTAGTCACCAGTATTTCTCAGCCAATTTCCAACAGTGCCACTCCTGAGGGTGAGTCTTGGTCAAACTTGACTAATCCCTCATGGATAAGAAAAAAATTGAGACCCAGAGACCCCACCACGTCCCAAGGTACCCCCTTCCTTGGGCTTATAATTTATCGGTACATAAAGGAGGGTCACAAGGGTGTGTGTTTTTTGGGGGGTTGCTTTTAGCTAGAAGTGATCTTCCAGTATAAGCAGGATGGTGTTAGCATTGTAACATGAAATGTGGAATAACACTTTAAGGTGTATTTCCCTGTCAGAGTCTCCTAAAAGCTTTGCTTGCAGCTGTGCAGTTGTTTTGTCAAAAAGAAACTACCTTTCAGAACTGTGCCTTTAGAGCTATTAAAATGTCTATAGTAGGTGCTCCTACAAATCAAGTTTTTACACTTTTACAGAAAATTGCTAACAGTGGGGCCAAATTATAAGACAACCCACCCCCCCCCCTAAAAATATTTCATTTTATCTATATTTTCTTTTTGTGTGACAGGCCAATTGTTGTTCAGCATGGTATTTGGGATCAAGCAGCAGTAAGGGTTTGTTCCGTTTGGACCTTGAAATATGCAGGCCCTGCCTGCGTAGATCGAGGGGTGTCGGCAGCAGGGATTCACTGCGTCGTTTCAGGAAGCTCGCAACAGATGGGCCTTAGAGGGAGTAAGATATTACTGCTGCTGGTAGAGACTATAAAATAACAATTATATAATGTTGTGTGACTGTAACGCGCCTGCCGTAACCTATGAAAGTTATAAAATGTGTTCTGATTGTCTTAAGCGAGAACTTATACCGCCGCCGCCAAGACGCTTAAAGTGTTGTGGTGATAAGATGACCATAGAAGAAGACACTTCGGCCGTATGCGAAAGTTGTGGGCGAATAATCTTTAATGCTGTACGCTGTGCGACTGAAGGGCAATATTATGCCAACGGCGGTCGTAAAAAGACGCCATATAAGAGAATTATTTACTTTAGAAAATGGATGCGAATTATATTAGGTTTAGAGCCAGTCTATGCTGATAAGAAAACCTTACGGCGGATAAAAGCTCATCTCAAAGAGCACACACCGGGGGGTTTGAAAAAGACTCTAAAAAAATTAAAGCTACAAAAATACAATAAGGGCATTTCTTGTATTTTGTCAGAAATTACAGGCAAAAAAATTCCCGAGGTTTCTATGGAAACTATGCGTAGGGCCGAAGGAATGTTTACTCAGCTGCGAGGGAAAATCTATTATTACCCTGACGTAATCTATAAGATATTTTATGAAATCGATCACAATCATCCCTTATTGAGATGGATTCCTAGGCGGCTGATGCATCGGTCGAACGCAAGCTTTCGAAAGTCTCACGCGTGAGACCTCCATATAAGGGAGCCACGTCAAAAAATGAATTCAATAGAATATGAATGGGATTATGTCATAATCTCTTTCGAAAGTCTCACGCGTGAGACCTCCATATAAGGGAGTGTTAGACAGCAGATAAATATACAATCAGCATCATCTTTAACAGTTTTATGAATACGAATGGCTTATGGCATAATCCAGCCTATTGTTTTATTGATCTCCGATTGGCTTATTCTAACAGCTGTGAATAGACTGGCGTTCGATATGCAAATTAAAGCCCATGGGATTTTTCTCGAGGTGAATATTTACAGATTTAGTTTTCTTTGAAGCTCGTCTCTGGCTGATTGGTATATTTTTTTTTCTCTCTTCCTCGGTCAGGTCTTTGACAATTGTTTTTTTATTCCTAACTTCAGACTTCAACTTTTCGTATTTATTTTCCTCGGCTAGAATTAGCTAGAATTCGACATCATCGATCCTTCTGTCATGCAATGCCTTTGACACCAGATCACTTATGCTGTTTACTTTTGATCGCGGACAGGGCTATTGTCGCGTCATGTTTTGATATTTTTCGTGGATAATTTCTTCGTTATTCCTGCTGAAAATGCTGAAATAATGCCCGCAAATTCCCCCAACGACCCCCAAAGGTATTCCTACGACAAATCCAGGGCCGGCTACAGAAGTTGCCAGGCCCTGAAGTCGTTAAAACAACAGACATAGATCCAGTATGTAACAGCAAACTTTGTGGAATATGCTTCTGGCTCTAGCATATTTTTTTCCTGACATTTTCCGTAGTGCTTTGCTTGACCTTCGAGGTAAGCTAATATTAGATTTGCTTTATTCAATCTGAAATTCTCAGCATTTAATTCATTAGGCCCGCTTAAATTAGGGTAAAGAGTTGGTGCAGACGGCTCTAAAACATCAGTAGTCATATTAAGCTTACTAATATAATGAGTTGGGAGAATTTTAACATGGGTGTTTTTATAAAAACAGCCAATGCGACCAGCCAAGTTAACAAACAATACGAACGTCTTAAAGAAAAAGGCGAAAAACTATACCCACAGCTTAATAAAGACACCAAAAAAGATAACATTACGGATAAATAACTTCTATGCTTTACAACGGGGAAATGGCTTTTGAACTCTTTTTAGACCCCACGCATAAAAGTAGTTATCCCTTACAGTACGTGGTGATAAAAATTAAAATTATCCATTTTATGACAACAAAAACGACACTAAGTTTGCAAAGCTAGTGACTAATTTACAAATACCTGTAGGAAAGACTAGTTTTGACATAAAAGTGAGAGATATTTTTAAATCTTACACTATTACACACACTAGTGGTAAGGAAAGTAGAACATTGGTTAAGTGGGCCTGATATGCGCTACTGGCCGCAACAATTAAATTTTGCCGTTTGGGCTGCTACCAAGGGTTGTGGTGTAGGTGTCGATATGTTTGACAATGCGTTTTTAAGATTTCATGTTGCATTTACAATGCGTAGGCTGCTGCATGAGCTTAACACGCCACTGCCAGACAGTAAAGCTTTTAATCAAAAAGACAATAACTACAATAAAATAGCCTGGGAGCGTTTAAAGAATGAGTTTAAACTTACCAACCCCGATTTTCGCAACAAAGAAGGCGCCGCAAATGGACTAGGTGAAACTTTTATCTATGGTGGTGGTCCTTATATGCCAAAGCCGGGTATAGGTTATCCTAGTCGATGGGAGTTTGCAGACCTGGGTGGTGACGGCATGAAAGGAAATTTACTTTACTACATCCAAAGTCAAATACCTAATCCTTGGTCTCCATTTATTGCAAAAAGAGGACTAGGGCTTATTAACCTTGCTAGGATTAACCGCAGCATAGAAGCGTTTGTTTACTGCATTTTGGGAGCTCAAGGTCATACACTCGGTCTCCTATTGTTTACGCACAGGGAGCTTCACAAGAAACACAGCAGGAATTTTTAACACTATTTGAAAGTGCCATTATTGAAAACGACATTAGTAAAAGTGTGCAAAGATATCAACTTGCAGTGCAGCAGTCTAAAGTAAGGTTAGACTATGCTTTATCCCCTGGTTGTTGGTTAATGCCCAGTAATCTTGTTATAAACACACACAGCGTAGTAGGTTACAATAACAAACTACAAAGGGCTACTGAAAATATGAAGTTTGGTGTCAACGACATTAACGGTCAAACCACAGGCTGGGGTGCCTCACTTTGTAAAGCCTGCAGTAAAAAGTACATACTCCGGTAAAAAAAGAAGCGACAACAAAAAAGTAGTTTATAAACCAAAACCGCCAACCATACAGGAGGAAAAATATGACCACGCCTTACTGAAAGCTGGGCTAATGACTTCAGCTATGAGTCTGGGTTATTATATACTGCGATGACCGGAAGGCGCCTAAATCTTCATCTTCTTAAGAAGGACCGCCCCTAAGGCAACAACTAATATCCAGATGTTGTTGCCTACGAATTTTAGCAGTTCTCCACCTGTTCTTAGTACTAATGAAAGTACGCTACCCAACAGGCCTGGAATGCTAGCCTGCCATTTTTTTACCCAGGTTAGCAAGGCCTTGTCCTACTTTTTTAACTCCAGGCCCCGGTGGCTTTCAGCATGGTGAAGATAACACCCACGACGCTGCTGACAGCAACTGCAAATGCAAGTGGCAGTCCATATTTTAAAAGGGCGCGTTTTATTTTTTCCTTAGTGGTAAGACCTAATTCCCGCTCTAAGTTTTCTTTTTGCCCCCGCAGCTCAGTAATTCTCTCCTGCAGGGTTTCCAATTCCCTTTGAGCAGCCTCTCTTTCCTCCTCACTGCGGCTTTCATCGTTAATAACCTGTTGTTGCTCCTCGACTTGCCTCTCCAAGTCTTCAATAGCCTGTTCTCTCTGCCTTATCTGTTCTTCCATAGTATTAATCCTGGCTATGAGTTGTTGTCTTTCTTCAAGGGAACCTTCAATAGTAGTTTTTAGATTTTTAACTTCGTACTTCTCTCTAGACCTAGATCCTGTACAGCTAAATCAAAGGCATTTCTTGCTTGGTCCCTTTCTTCGAAGGCTTTTTTACCTTCGTTAATCACTGTCATAAGTGATTCATTGTCTCTTCTTCGGGCTTCCTCAACTGCTCTACTTTTTCTCATATATTCTCTTTCCCTTTCTTCCATTGTCTTTTTAAGTTCCTCTATCTCTTTTAAGGCTGCAGCATGTTCGTTACCTATTACCATTCGTAATCTATCCAACAGACTCCCGTGGCCCCTGACTCTTCTACTGTTGATCTTCTAGGTCGATGGCTCTCTTTTGTAATGCGATCTTTGCATTATGCTCTTTCAATAGCTCTAAGAGGCCTCTCGATGCCATTTTAAATCCCTTGAGCGCCTTTACCGTTTCTGTAACCTCACCATCTTTAGTAAAAAGTTTTTGTGGCTTAGTCCAGGCGTCTTTTTTCTTTTCGTTTGGAAAAGAGATGTAAGCCTGGCCCCGATGCTCAGATAGTTTTACCTCATCAAAGTTGAAGTTTTCGTAGAGCTCGGAGAGGCGCTCTTTGGCGTTCTCGATGGGGCTCTCGAGCAGCCAGTCGACCATTTCATTTTCTTCTAGCGCGTCAAACGTTTTCAACTGTAAGTATTCAGGAAGTCGGCGACCCTGGTTACGTGACTTCCATTTTTCACCCAACGACCGCCAGACAGATCGAGCCCCGTCTCCAAATCCTATGCCTAAGCTTATCAAAAAGGCCTTGGGGGTTCACGTCATCATTTGGGATAAGAGATTCATATTCATCGTCGTTAATATCTATTTGGCCCTCTTCGGTGGTTGGATCAAAATCCGGATCTATTTCTCCTTCCATATATATAATGATCAGCTCAAAGTTAGACCCTAATATTCTGCCCAAAAAGACCGGCGGCTTAAAGGCCGAAAGGACTTTTCATCGCGTTACTTTTACGCCCTCTAGTGCAAAGCCCGGCGAGACATTATACGTCAGCGTCCCCACACTCTCAGAAAATCTTCTCTTAGTGCCTGGCACCCTGGCGCTGCGGTTTGATTTGGCCATACAACCAACAACGGCCGACAAGCGCTATTGCGTTAACAACATAGGCCGCAACATCGTCAATCGCATGAAAGTTAAATTTGCCGGCGAATGTCTTTTAGATCTCAACAGGTATGACCTTTACCACACCTATAAGGATCTATTCCTATGGCCTAAAGAGAGAGATGTGCTGGTGGAGCAGGGCGTTGGCACTGATACCTTGAGAAAGATGAGAAGTAGTTCATCCAATAAGGGAAGTGATGCAGAAGCTACGGCGCTATCAACGGCCTATGGCACCAAATATGTCATCCCTTTGGATTTTGAAGTTCTGAAGACCCATGGTGTCTTTTACCCCAGAATCTTATCATCTGATATGCAGTTTGAAGTGACGCTGGCGGACACCACTAACTTACTGCAGGGCACTGACTCGGCTTTGTCTGGGGCGATTCACGACTACAGTATGACCAATCTACAGCTGCAGTATGAAACCATTCACAGCGATACCTTAGCCCGCAGTGCCGCCGCTGAATACTCTGCTGGCAAGGCTTTTCTCTATGACCACGTGCATCATCACAAGACCATCCCCGTTCTAGACAAGACCCAAGATTTAATTACCGAAACGGTGAATATACCCCGCAGGTCTCTGTCTGGGCTGCTGTTGCTCTTCGTAAAGCCATTTTCGGCTGGCCAGAGAGATTCTGAGGCCTTTGTGAATCCAAAGATTACCAACGTCAAAGTAAATATCAACGGCGTTCCAAATAAGGTTTACTCGCAGGGCCTGAAGCCGAGCGACATTTATAATGAAGTGGTAAGGCGGTTTGGCGACCACATAAGCCCCCAGCAATTCTTTCATGGCAATAAATATGCCCTGTGGGTGGATCTAAGAACCTCAGAGGACAATGATATTCACGGCCAGGGCTTAAAACTGGTCAGCACACAAGACGGCGTCACTTTGGAGATAAAACGCACAACAAATTCTGGCGCGGGCAATGATGACAAGATCAACTGCCACATCTTTGTCGTCGGCGATGCGCAAATGAACATAGAAGGTAATCAACTTCAGTCCATTGCCTATTAAATCCATCGGCTTTTAAGATTAAAAAAAATAATAGATATACCATGTTACGCGTTTTTGTAAAGCTAAAAAACGGAGATGATTTGTATTTTAAGTCAAAAGATATTGCCACGGCTTTAGGCTATGTTCGGGTATCTGAGGACTATAAGAAATTCCTGAGGCCGCGCGATTTCACCGCTCCCTTGCACCCGGCATTGCATATTAAGATTAAAAAAATATAAGAGCCAATTTTTAGCAGCATCGGATTTTAAGATTAAAAAAATAATACTGATATACCATGATACGCGTTTTTGAAAACCCACAGCTAAATCTAAAACTCAATACCCTAAAAAAAGGAGATGAATTGTATTTTAAGGCAAAAGATGTTGCTAGGGCCTTAGGCTATGTTAGTGAAAAAAATGCTATAAGAGACCACGTATCTGAGGAGTACAAGAAATCCCTGTGTGATATAAGGGGGCATCGAAATAATGCCCCCTTGAATGAGCAGCCAAACACCGTCTATGTTACTGAGCCTGGTCTGTATGAGTTAATTTTTAGCAGTAAGCTGCCCAGCGCCATAGAATTCAGAAAGTGGGTGTTTTCAGAGGTATTGCCGCAGATACGCAAAACTGGCTGTTATGAGTTCAAAAAGGATATAAGGGCCATCACGTGCTTTAAGATCGAAAATGAGTTTGACTTACATAAAAAAGTAATAGATTATATCCGCCGCTTTCATAATCTTCTCCTTGTCGCCGGGCTCGGAGAAAACCAAGATAGCCGGGAAAAGCGCATACAAAGCTGGCAAAAGGGCTATCAGAAAGGGCAACCAGATCTTATAGTGCAAAATTCGCATAAAAATTATAACGGCCTCTGTATAGAATTTAAGACACCTAAGGGCACGGGAGAGGTATCTGAGGCGCAAAAAGAAATATTACGACGCTATGAGCAAGAGGGCTATTTAACGCTGGTCAGCCATGACTACGATGAGATAGTTGACGTCTTAAAAGAATACTGCTGCGGCCTCAGGATGCCTTGCCCGCGGTGTCCAAGGCGCTTTAAAACCGAAGAAACATTGGCGGCGCATCTAAAGGTGATCCATCGTATTTGATTTTAAAGGTAAAACATCTTTAAGATATAATGATCAGCGCCGAAGAATTTAACAAAGCCATCAAAGAGGCCGAAACCATGACAAAGTGGCGCGATTTAGAAGTCGGGCGCATTTATAAGATTGTGGGCTATGATGTCTTTGAGATACACGCGGCCGAGAGTATGAAGCTGACCCTGGAGGATGGCGATAATAATTTTTACACTATGTGGGCGCCGCAGCGGGTAAAAGAGACTTTAGAGGGCAAAGAATATACGCATATACGGAGTAATGGGCTCAAAAAAAGCCGTTGTGGCAATAATAGCTATTGGAGCTTTAATGCGGTCAAAATAGAAAAGAAAGATATGTTCTCTTAAATATAATGAGTTCCTGCGACAGCGACAGTAGTATTTTAAGCGCCGATGAATCCCGAAGCGACTGGAGCTACAGCGACATCAGTAGTGCCGATGACTCTTTACATAGCAGCGATTGGACCCTCAGTGACACGGACAGCGACGATTCATGGACCTTAGAATACGGAAAAAAAAATGCCACGGCCGAATGAAAGAAAAACTGAAGGCCGGATTAATAATAGTAAGTTTTATGCCACGGAAAAAATGATGCTATGGCTTTTTTTTATTCGCTGCGGTATCATTATTTGAGGGTATAGTTTTTATTAGTATAAAATGAATTGTGTACATTGCTCTAAAAGCTTTACCTCTGAACGCCGTTTACGGCAACATGAACTCGCCAAAACCTGTCAGACCCAGTGTCCTTTGTGCGGAAAGAACTTTTGCCGTTTACAGCGGCTACAGTCGCATTTGAAAAGTAAAATATGCTTGAAAAGGCCTATAGTGACACCGTCGGAAGAAAGAGCGTCCTGAAGAATATGACTTTGGCGATTTAGAGTGCTACGACTTGCGGCGATTTGATGGCGCGCTGCGATTGCCGGCATATAGAGCGTCTGAATAAGGAAAAAAAGCGCATAGATGAACGCTTTGGCAGCGGTGCTTATTTTGACGACATTGAAGGCGCGCCCTGGGAAAATCGCCCACATTGGACTTCTGTGCATCACGGCGGCTGTAAAGATACTAGGGATTCGGAAAATCACATTTGGCGGTGTTTATATCCGCTCAAAGATAGGATGCCGCGGAGAGAAGCCGAAGAAGAAATGCTGTACTTAGATAATCCATGTCCGGCCTGTAAAAGAGATTTTGCCTCTAAACAGAGTCTACGTTATCACATGTCGCATAATGTCTGCGGCGGCGTAAGCGAATATAATGCCAATATGGAAAAGTATTATGACGCGCTGGCTAAAAAATGCGAAGACGACTTTGCGGCCGCCCATGAAGAGCGGATAAAAGAATTAGGCCAATGGCTCAAAGGGCGCTATTAAATGCAAAAAAAGGGGTAGGGCTCAAATTAAGAATGGTATGGTATTTTGGTATCGTTTTATATTTTTTTATCCTTATGCAAAAAAAGGGGTAGGGCTCAAATTAAGAATGGTATGGTATTTTGGTACCGTTTTGTATCTCTAAGAGGATAATAGTATATTACTTCTATAGCGCCTTAGAAGAGTAATTTATATCTCTAAGAGGATAATAGTATATTACTTCTATAGCGCCTTAGAAGAGTAATTTATATCTCTAAGAGGATAATAGTATTACATAAAACGATACCAAAATACCAGACCATTCTTTAATTTAGCCCTACCCCTTTTTTCGCATAAGGATAAAAAAATATAAAACGATACCAAAATACCATACCATTCTTAATTTGAGCCCTACCCCTTTTTTTTCGTATTCTAATCGGCGCCCTGATAGATGCCATCATCTTTAGTGCGGCGGGCCTTTAGATCGGCCGTACAGCGGTGGCCCACAAACTCTGCTTCTCTGTAGATTTCATTACAGTGTAGACAGCGCATTTTCTTCACTTCTTCTGGGGCGATGACACAATCACTCGACGGCGACGACGTTAAGCAGTCCATATATCTAAAGCATTGATGTGCGTCCTTTGGGCTTTTTGCCGGGGTGTTTGGGTGCGGGTTTTTTATCCTCTTCTTCGACCCGTGGTAAGGCGGCCCTGCCGATGGGCTGTGGCGCCATAGTATTATTTTTTTGTTTTATTGCTCCACAAAGTGGGATGGCGCTCATAACGCTGATGGGTTTGTGGCTGTAGATCTTGTCCGCCGCAGGTTTTCCGCCATGAAACGTACCATTGAGTCGAGTGCCGCCATCGCTTGACATAAGGCGAAGCTTTACCAGCCCTTTGCAATGGGCCACTAAGTGAAAAGTCACAGGTGTCAAATCTTCCCCGCTCACAGTACATGGCTCATAAGAAAAATGAACTGGCAACCTTTTGTTTGTGGTGGTTCTGAAGGGTATTATGGGCTGATTCCCACTGTCGACAAGACTAAAGCCCACATTGGCGCCATTGCCGGTGTTAATACTAACCGAGCAAAGAATGATATAATAGCCTTCAACATCTACAAAAAACCCATCAATATCCATCCACTCATCTTTTTCAAAATATTCTTTTTCAGCTAAGTAATAACTCACCTCTTGAGTTGTGGAATAGGGATTTTCCATTATATTTTAAAAATCACAGATTTTTTATAGTGAAAGAACCGTCAGAGTGCTAATGGTCATGTGATTATAAGGCCTATCTCTCTTGTCGGCAATTCCATTGACGCGAAGTTTGCCCGAGTCATCGGCCCGCACTTGAAGCTGGACTTTTTTCTTCACTTCGGCCACCATATGAAACGTGACGACGCTTAAATTCTCTGTAGAGTTGATCGGCGGTTCAAATGAAAAATGGGCCGGCTCTCGTTTATTCGTCTTAGCGCGCATAGGTAGAAAGGGTTTCCCGTCGTGATCCACAAATTGAAATCCCGCATTCACATGGCTCTCGGTACTAATACAAATACTACAAAGAATCAATTTTCGGCCGGGATAATTCACATCCACGCTCAATCCGGCCACATTTTGCCAAGACCCCAGATTATAATCTGCTTCGGTATCTAAAGCCGCATAAACACAATCTGCTCCCGGGCTGTAAGGATTCATATATACTACATCGGAAGCCTCATAAAGTCGACGACGGCTTCTTTACCCCACATAGCTAAGGTCACTAAGGCCGAGAACCGTTCGGCCGTTTTATTGGCCGCCAACTCTTCTTTGAGCCGCTCTACCTCGGCCCTCAGCGCCATTACTTCTTCTTCCAGACTCTTTTTTTCGCGCATAAATTCGGCGGCCTTTTGTATACTTTCTACGCTCATATCTATATTAAAAAGCCATAGATTTTTAAGATATAATGAACCCAGAACATATTCCTTGTAACGCCCTCATCGTGGGCCCGACCGGCTGCGGCAAGACTAAATTCGTGGTCGAGCAGCTATTAGGCCCTTTTAGATATAAGTTCGATTACATTGTTTTACTTTGCCCCACCTACGTTAACAATAAGACCTGGGAAAACGTGGGCAAAGAAGATGATGATTTTTTTGTAGACATCTTAGACCCTAATGAACTCTCAACGCATTTAAAATTTTGGCATCGGCAGTGGGGGCACATCACCGAGACGCAAACGTTACTTATTCTGGATGATATTGCCTGCGGCGATGATGTAAAAAAACGCACTTCAGAGCTAGTAAAACTGGCCTTTTCCGGGCGCCATGATAATATTTCCGTATGGTTACTCTCGCAGCAGCTGACCAGCGTCAGTAAGCCCTTTAGAGAAAATATCGGCTCTTTAGTAGTCTTTTACACGCCCAGCAAAAGCGACCTAGAAACCATCCTTAGCGACTATGGCGGCGAAATAACCAAAGAGCAGCTACAAGAACATATGCGGCATTTAAAAGTCAATCAGTATTCTAAAATGATTTTTTCCCTAAGATATCCTTACAGCGTGAAAAATCTATGATTTTTCTAATATACATGAACATCGAAGAGCTATTAGGATGAGCCGCCCACACAGCTGGGTGATGATCAACTGAAAGAACAGCTTAATGTTTTAGTCAGCAGCGGCAAATGTAAAGAAATGATCGGCAAAGAACTGACGCATGAACAAGTCAATCAGCTGTCTGAAGCCGATGTGAAGAAGTTCTATAAGCGCTATGAAGTGGCACTTGCCAGTAAAACCACAGACGCCGTCGCCGACAGCGCTATAAAGCTGGCCACTAAACTACTTGGACTTGCACTGCCCATAGACGACGTCCAGCAATTACAAAAAGACTTAAGTGAGGACTATATCATCGCCCAAGAACTTAAGATCACTTGTGGCTGGTTGTCTTTAAAATGCGGCAAGTTAATGGCGTTGGCCAGCGGAGCACTTCACATAGCGCAGCACATCGACTTACAAGAACTTACGACGTCTTGGAGCGACTTCAAGAAGTCACGACTAAGTCAGCCGCAAGTCACCGCAAGTCCGCCACAAGAACTTGATCAAGTCGAGTCAACAACTTAATCAAGTCACCATAAGTCATTTTCAAGTTACTTGATAAGTCGTCAAGTCCTTAATATATGAGTGACACCGAGCAGAAAGAAGATACTACTACCCCCGCCGCGGCCGAACAAAAGATCACCAAGCCAAAGGCGCCCGGCAGAGTAGCGGCGGGAAAAAAGCTGGCCGAGCTGAATAAAAAGAATAAAGCCAAAAAAGACCCTTCTTCGGAATCTAGTGACGGCTGGGATATCAATCCGGGCTACGTCATCGGCGGCCTTGGCCTTTTAGTGGCCATGGGCAGCTTATACCTACAGTGGAAATCACAGAAGACCGCTGTGCATCTTGAGCCCGTAATACACCATGAACCTAAAGAAAAAAAGCGCTCTAAGATCCCCGAGATGGAATAGAACAGCGGGGGAAAATTCTCTTTGCAGTTAATATAGAATGCCCTCTACATTGATGAAGACCGCTGAAGAAGCCGCCGTACTTACTTCTCTCGTCGCCGCCGTTGGCTGGGTCGGCAAAAAGGCCCTAAAAGAAACCTTCACTGGCGACCCCAGCAGCAGCGTGATGAATTACGTTAAAATGACCGCCGCCGTCGCCGGCAGCATCGCTTTGAGAGATTACCTGATCAAAGAAAAATACCTGCCCAATAGTATATAATGGTTAGTGTCATCGCCGGAAGCATCGCCGCAGCCTTAGCCTTTACAGGCGCCAACTACGGCGGCCGCTATTTAGACAAACTGATTCACGGCGACAGTAAAAATGAATTAGCCGCCGAAAGAAAACGCCACGATCTGGCCATGGAAGCCTATGAAAATGCCCTCGCCGCCTATAATAAAAAAAGACAAGCCTACCGCGACTGGTTAGATGAAAATTACCGCGATAAAATGCAGGCCGATAAGAATTTCCAAAACACCGATTACGCCTTTAAGCTCTACGCACAGACGCATCCTCACTTTGCTCTGAAAAAGCCACCGCAGTTTAAAGATTATTACACACCTTCTAAAAGGCAAAAAAATAATGAATTAATGTTTCTAGGCATTTCAGGCCTGGCCATCGGAGGCGCCGTGGCCTATTATATATGATCGTCTTTTTGAACAGTGACCAGAATCCTTTTATAACTTATTTCAACCCGCCGATCAAAGCTCACAAGGTTCGGCTCATAAGTTGCTCTTTGTACAATTCTTGGTATAATTTAATTGGCGGCGAGGTGACAAAACAAGGAACCGCTCATAAAATTCCTGATTCGCATTATAAACCGCAGACGCTGGCCAAAGAACTCGCCAAACACGATGTCTCTTTAACAACGGGATTGCCCCATGAATGGAAACTGACCATACCCAAACAAGGTCAGTATAGTTTAAACCTCCCCATAAATGTCCTCTTAGGAACAGACACAGTAAATAATAGATTAGTCTATCATTGGAAAATTCCTTACAACTATGAAATCCATTGCGACTTAGTACAGAGCTACGACGATGGGAAACTGTCTCATGTGATGACGAAATTCCCGCCCAAGGGCAATCCGTTTGACCTAGTAGAATATCGCCCCATTTCTTTGGACTATGATATTTGCGACTTGGTGACAGAAGTAAATATCACCGTCAAAGTCGATGGAAAGGTTGTCGATTTTAACAGGCGCCAAATTAGTCTTGTCTTGGAATTTATATAATGAACCCCTATCTGATTCCGGCAACTCAATTAATAGTTAAACAAAACCCCACAGATGGAGGCAAATATAATAGCCCGCTTTGGACGGACATCAAAAATCTAAAAATAAACGCCGCGGGTTTTAAAAGCGGCATTCTTTTTTGTAACCTAAACATCGATTTAAAAGGACAAGCCAGCATTCGAATAACAGGCGAAAGCACTGTCGGAACAATCCCTATTTACCCAATAAAACAAACAGGTATGTTCTCCGCCCAACTCCCCATCCTGGATCCGCAAACTATTCGAGTCCAAATCGCAGTGGCCAGTGGAGAGGTTTCTGTTTTTACGTCGAACTTGATGGCCTTGTTTTTATGATTATATAATGCCCCGCGTCGAAGACAAACTTAAGAGGATTTATTATGGACCCGAAGGCTATTGGCGAGGAGCCTCGGCTATTAAGAAACTTGCTGTAGCGGCTAGAGTCTCTGAAGACACAGCGAAGAACTGGTTAAAAAAACAAACCCTTTGGCAGGTTTATCTTCCCGTTCCTAAATACATTCCTAGACCCAGCTTTACCGTGAATACTCCAAACGAAGTTCATCAGGCAGATTTACTTTTTTTGCCGCACGATAAGGTAAAGAGAAAAACTTACAAATATGCCTTGACTGTCGTGGATATCGCCAGCCGATACAAAGACGCCGAACCCCTAACCAGCAAAGACTCTGGAGAAGTCGCCGAGGCTCTAAGTAGGATTTATAAGCGCGTTTTAAAATGGCCAAAGCTGCTGCAGGTTGATGCGGGCACAGAGTTCATGGGCGCTGTCACTAAAACGCTGAAAGACCACGATACTAAGATCAGGAGAGCTGAAGCAGAGTACCACAGGGGTCAAAGCCTCGTTGAAAGATTTAATCGCACCCTAGCGGAACGGTTGTTTGGATATCAGTATTGGAAAGAACTTAGCAGATCCATCCAAAAGCAACAGGGAGTGGGTGCAGAGACTTCCAGAGGTCATTAAGGCTTTAAATAATGAGGAAACAAGGGCAACGGGAATGAAACCTAAGGATGCCATAAAAAAGAAACACGTCGAACACAAATCCTACGTTAGGAGTTCAAGAGCAGTAGGAATGAAAGAAAAAAAATTAGTGCACAGAATATACGGTTCAGATATCTTCTATCAGCCTGGGGAATTAGAAGGAGGATCCAAAAGAGCTACGGATCCTAATTGGTCTTTGAAAACTTACCAGATCTCGAAAGTCCGTCACAAAAGAAGGACAGCCTGTGTTGTATTACTTAACAGATGGTCCAAGCCGTGGATTTGTTAAAGAAGAGCTGCTCATAGTCCCCAAGGATTCAGAGTAGTGCTGCACCACGCGCCTGATTACACTCTAAGCACGTCAAACGTATATTACCTACAGAGTGACCTTTCTTATTATTTAAACGGTCCACAGAAAATTGCTGATCGTCGTTTAGGTTCAAAATCCCAGAGTAGCGGTATGTTACACTTAGCACATCTTGCGTTGGGTTTATAAACATCATCGACCGTTAAGGTCGAATACCTTATTTTTTTCCTCATCAATTTTCTTATACCGCTGCAGTTTCTTAAGTATATTAGCCTTAGCTACTTCAGGCGGTGTATTATCGTACCGTAATTGCGGACCCCACGCTCTTTTTAGTTGTTTGTAGTATTCAACTCTGCTAACTGCAGTGTAAATAAGATTACTCCAACAAAGACGCTGGTCTATAATCCATAAGTTTTCTTTAACTGTTAATCCCTGAGCACTGTGTACTGTCATACAATAACCTAACCGCCAGTCCGGCGAAGAAATAACCTTTTCTACTACAGATAGCGGCACCCAAGCCCTATCGTGTGTTACAGCATTTTCTAAGATTACCTGCGTATAAGGCACCGTAATTGATTTTTTTTTGTCTTGTATCGCGTGGCCTATAAGACACCGGCACCAAATGCGAAGTAAACTTTTCCCGATGCCGCCTTAACAGATCTTTTTCAATTCTCGCCTGCACAGCCCTTTTACTACTAATCACCAAATCCGTCGGCCTCCACTCCTGCAAGAACAGCTCATAATCCCGCGCCTTCATATTTTTCCTCATACATTTACACTGCTCAACATCGGTTAATCCTCTCAATGAACTTTTAAACTTCTTTATCTTCTCATCTTTACTTCTATAATCGGCTTTTATTTCTTCATGGTAAAACTCCTTTAACCACTCATGCGGCATTTCTCCCGCAATAGGCGGCGGCTGACACGGATCGCCCGCAAATATCACCTGCGTTTTCCCCTTTAAGAACTCTACAAACTCCTTCAGCATCGGCAGCGGCACCGTACAAATCTCGTCCCAAAGAATAACCGGCGGTATCTCTTTTATAGCCTCCGGAACCCACTTTTCGCCGTTATAACGAAAAAAGCTATGATAGGTCTGCGCATCATATCCCTGCAGTGTTAATTCCCTTTCTAAACGATGAGTGGGCGTTAATACCTTTACCTCCGGAAACAGCCCTAACACCCTCGTCGTCTTACCACTGCCGCCAGCGCCATAGAGATAAGAAAACCGTTTATAGCTAATAGGATCACTAACGCTGGGCCATATTTCCTGCGTCGCCTCTCTTTTGCCCTCTTTATGATTACCGCAGTATTTCACCCTTTCTCGCCAAGTCCTCATCTCTTCATTTTTTATACGCCATTGTCCACTTTCGGCCATCTCATCTTTGACATAATACATTTTCATCTTTTCCAACACCTCAGGCCTTATATACAAACTATCCGTGGCCACCCTAGGTATATCTTCCTTATCAAACCGCAGCAGCATCGTCAAAAGATTAATATGAGCATACGACAACATAGAAGCCCTTAAATGATAATACTGCGCCCTATAATCGTTATAATAACACAACACTTTGCCATCGCCGCCAAAGTCATCTGTCCGCACCATAGTATTTTCTTTATGGGCCTTTTTTATTAAAAAGTTCAGCTCTTCATCATCAGTTATCAGCCGCCGCTGCATATGTTTTTCTCCTGCTCTGGCGCCCTGCGTAAACTTACCAATAACAATCCGCGCCGCATGATTATCCGCCGGCAGCCACTGTGTCTTATCACCGTGGCAAAGAATGGCCTCGTGCGCCGTATACTCTAAAAGTCCACGCTCTTCAAAGAACTTTAACAACGGCACCGGAATCCAACCTTTCTCTTCTATATGCTTACCATACCACGCGTAAATAATAGGATGAAGCCCCTCTTTAAACTTCCACGCCGTCAACTTCACAAACCCATTAGCCGGCGCCTCATAACGCCCATCTAAAGCCACCCTAAAGAACTGCGAATCCGGATGTCCATACCGCTGATAATAAGACGCCGCATCTCCCAGTCCCTTAAAGCTGGCCGGATAACAATGCTTCATGTCCAGCGACACATAATCTTCTTTTTTGTACTCCATATTCCAAAGACCGCCATGACCATGTTCAACGCACGCCAACGCAATCTCCGGCAACTCTTTCGGCGTCGGCTTCCAATGATTTCTTTTTCTCGCGGCCACAAAGTCTAAAGAACTACTACAAAATACCTCTTCTCTAAAATCCTCGCCCAATATCTCACAGGCCTTTCTTATTTTTTCATCCTCCACCTGCGGCCGATAAAGCGTCCCATCCTGCGTAATAAACTGCGTCCCCTCCGCATCTAGCAGCCATATAGAATTCTCTTTAATAAAATCACTGCCATCACAAAGAATATTACCGTCAATGTCAAATTCCGTCCACAGCGGATTCACATCTTTATACACTTCTACTCTCTTTTTCTTCGGAAACCTCACATCTCTCCACGCATGACCATTATGCTGATAAATATTTATAGCCGGTCCATTGCCTCTATACTTATCTGTGCCAGAATAAATAAACCCGCCCATAATGTCTAGCACAACAATGCGCCTCTTTATAGCCACTTCTAATTTCTTTATTGCTTCTATAGTACCGCCACACCTCTGTGTATTTTTTTCCCATGTCCTTATGGCCTTTTTTCGTTCGTCAGTTAAACTGCCGCCTTTCGTAGAGTCTGTAAAATATTCTCTAATAAGTTTGGCGACACAGCTGCCGGGATGTCTCATCGGCTGTAGCTTTTCTGCATCGGGCTCTTTTATTTTATAACCCAAGTAAATAACCACGGTTACAGGATACGCCTCATCGTAATACAAAGAGTCAATGCCCACTAAAGCGCCGGGCCTAGTATTTTTATTCAAGATAAATAGATCTTTACGATTACTTGCCCGAATAGGATTTCTCCCCTCTTCAACTATCCACTGGCGGCCATCGTATTTTATAAATGCTAACTGCAGACGAAAATCCCCTTCGGGCAGTCTATTAATAATATCTTCCGCGCGTTCTTCAGTCATCGAAGCATCTGTATTTTTTTCTATAAACGTTGTAAAAACTATATCTGCATTTGTGTTATCGATTACATTCTTTCTGAGACGCGCTATTTCTTCATTTGCAATAGGAGGTAACTCGCTTTGTAATAGCCAGTCAATAGCGTCCATATATCTATATATATTTTATATTCAATAAACAATACCAACCGACGATGTCTCCAGCAGCAGTAAGGGGTTTTGCCATTTTTAATCTCCGGGCCCCAAAACGCCATAATTGGTGCAGTGAATCCCTGCTGCCGACACCCCTCGATCTACGCAGGCAGGGCCTGCATATTTCAAGGTCCAAACGGAACAAACCCTTACTGCTGCTGATCAGCTGAGAGTGGACTGTGGAAAGGAATTCTATCTTACTTGCTTTATACAGCAATCCTTGGCACCTTTAAGACACAACATCCTACGTACTCCAGTAAGGCAGACACCATCAACAAAGGTGCTTGTTCAAATATATTAGCCCAGTACAACATGGAAAAAAATGTCCCAGGGGCGGATCCAGGATTATCTTCAGGAAGGGTTGCACCATCATATAATATGGAGAGAGGACATTTTTGAAAAATATTGAGAAAAAGGACTCAAAATCATCTCAGGAGGGGGTGTGCACCCTGTGCACTGCTCCCCTAAATCCGCCCGTGTCCTGACTTTGTAAAATGGCACTTAGTACATTATGGGTGTTGTTTAGAACAGGTACTCATGAGAATGGCAGGACTTTTCTCATTATCATTATCATGCTTTTCTAGAACCATATGGTAGAAAGGCATTGGGTGGAAGTGAACAGCCGAATAAATTATCCAATCAAAGCCCAGCTAAATAGAATGGTAGAGGAAGAAATCATCGACATGAGGGATAATGTGGAAAAGTTTTGTGTGTCCTGGATCACAATAAGAGTTGTGCAGGCAGGAGTAAGTGAACTCTTACCAGCATGGAATCATCATCTTATACCTGGTATGTAAACATGACAACATTTTGTACACTATTACATGTAATTACCATTAAAGTTACATTCTGATTGGTTAACTAAATGATTGCAATGTTTAGGCATAGGTAAGCCAGCTGATTTAATGACTAAAAATAACAAAGCAGCACCTCTTCAAGACACTCTACTCCCAACTGCAGAACATGCCAAGTATTTATATGAAAGAGGAGGAGGAAAATTAAAATCATTTGGGGGCTTTGGTGAAGATCCACTAAGGGAAAATCCTCAACTACAAGAAAGACGGCACAGTGAGTTTTCAAGACAGATGACCTGCTTCTCACATGTCTACAATGAAATTGTAAACCACAATCCCGAGCCCTTCAGAAGGTGCATCCAGCTTTTCATGTCTCTCACTAAAAGACTGGCTCAAAGTGTCTAATAAGCAAACACTTTGTAATACTTATAGTTATTGATTTAGCAAATTTGTATGGATACAACCATTCTATATTTTATACAAAATTATTCATATGGCCTATTATTATCTTAATAATTGAGTTTCTAGGCTAATTAATACTGGATTAAGAGTGGACTACAAAAAATTGACCTTTCATTTAACTACACAGTAATGTTTCTCAAAAAAGATTTTGTTAGTTGGTTATTTTAAGCAATAAGGAAAGTTAGGAAAAAAGACAGTCTTCAAAGGGTCTCACAAAAGACCAACATGGATATTGAGAAGGCCCTTGACTGGAATTGAATTGTTGGAATTGTTTTTTGACTATTATTACCACCGTGTGCATAATTACGCGTCCAGCCAGACTAAAGTCTCGATTGGGATTTGGTCAATAGGCTACCGGGAAGCCAGCAAAGTGTACAGACATTGTATAGAAAACTCCGCCTCTGTCTGGATTTTTGGTAGCCTATTGACCAAATTCCCAATTGAGACTTTAGTCTGGTGGGACGCGTAGTTTTGCACACGGTGGTAATTGACTATACACAATCATGTGTTTTACCTCCATTTATCATGCTTGGCTCACTACTGATGTATAGCAATGCTTTTGTTTTATAATGGTAATAGGACTGAGTGGAGTTCAATTCAGTCTGAAATCATATGAGAAATAAACAAATTAAATTGGACGACCATGCAGTGGGAATCCAATTTGTTTATCCCAAGTATGATTATGGGCAGAATTGGATGACTAATTACCTTATTAATCACTATAACTATTAGTACCATTTCTGAGAAAATAAATTAATCAAATTTTGATAGAATGCTGTAAATAGAGAAAATTCCTTTGCACACGAGATTGGTTTTCATTAACCTGTGAAGAACACTTTAGTGTATATTAGACACTACTACACTCTAATACCTTGTTTTCTATTGTGTTTATTACACTTTGTTTCACAGGTTAATGAAAACCACTCTAACAAGTATAGTAGTTTGACACAGTTATTTGCAGATTCCATTGTTGTTCCAAATACTGTAAGTGTAACCATGCAGAAGAAATATCGATCACTGCTCAGTCTCGTCTGTAGTAGTCCTCTGGGTTTCTTTATGCCAAAAGATTGTGTAATATCCTGAATGATATAGATGACTTGTGTTTCAAAGCAATATGGCTTAATAAAACTTGATTCAGTTTACCACTTAGTTCTAGACAGTAGTCTCAGTAGATAAGACTGAAGAGATGTATAATTTTTTGGTGAAAATAAAGTCTGCCATGGGCCGGCTGTTGTGTTGCAAATGGTTCTGAGTTTGATCACTGCCAATGGGGTTGTCTGGGTTATAAATATTATTCCTAGAAGAGATTCCATTGAAATTTTATTACAATGAAATACGAGCTGGGAAGGTAGAACAGTAATTCAGTAAACAAATTTATCCTGCACAGTTCCTATTAAACGATGTCAGAAAGAGTTGATATTTTTTTTGAAGTTCGATAGTGAAATGTTATCGTAGGGACTGTTTTACTCACCTTTGTGCACAACTTGGTACGGAGACCTTGAATTCGGAGACAATGACAGTGAGTTTTCAAATATTTTTGCTATGAACTTGTAGAAATTCAACAAAATCTTCAGTGAAAAGCGTGATGTATTCCGCCATGTTGATTTCGCTACTAAAAATAATTCACCCTCCCCTACAAAGTAGACTGGCTTAGCGGCCGCTCGATTTTAGAACTATGACCCCTCCCCTGCTTAGTCATTTGACGTGACTCGCAATCATTTGGATTTTGAAGAAACATGAAAATTGAAGATTTTTCTGTAAAAATTGAATTTTGAAATCCAATTTTTGATTTTTATCAAAATCGAAAATCAAAAATTACAAAAAACAGCATTTTTTGATTTTTATATCGGACAAAAATTAAATTTAAGGGCTGTTTTTGGTTTTTGATTTTGGAGGAAAATCAAATGAACGAAAGGCGCCCACGGACCAAAATAGATGTCCCTTATGGGCCACCGTACATATGGCTTAAAAGCACTACTCACTCTATATTCGTACAGCGCTTCGTATAAATATAAGAAATGGATCAAAAGCCGGGCTCCCGTGCATACTAATGTTGGGCTGCCCGACTAACAAGTAAAGTGTACACAGCCACAAAACTTTTGTGGGGAGGGGAGGGGAGGGAAAAGGAGGGATTTTTGTTTATTTAGCGCGGCAGCAAAGCGTTGTGTATGACCTGTTTTTCTCGTGGTCAGATTGCGATGGAGTTATCGAACTCAAAAGTGGCATATCTTTCTGAGCGTGGTCTTCGTTTTAAGAACTTTGTTCACAAGCTAGATGTGGCCGAGAACAAATACCACCGAAATCCATTCAGCGAAAATAATATTGAGGTAAATTCGTCTTTCGAACAACTGCAGATCGAGCCCTAAGCTCAAGCTTATATTCCTCTTTGTAGTAGAGTGATTGCAAAAAAGCCGTAAAATTCAAAATTGGATGTTAGTGTGTAATAGTTTTTTATTATTATTTCCGGTTTTTAACAATGGAAATAAGACTCTGTGCCTTAGGTTTTAATCCTTGGTTTTCACCTAACGTCATCGAAAAATTTCGGCCAGAACCCTGAGTGAAATAAAAATAATATAAGCTTAGCACTCTAAAGAGCAAGTAAAACTATGTAACTTCACGAATTTTCAAGTCAAAATGAGCTTTTGTTGCAAAGATATTAACCTTTGGAGTGCTCAATTTTTCAGTAAAAAATGTATGGCACTTCGCAGTTCTGTCACTCAACAGGTCATCCCCGGGGGGGGACTCCTATATATAAGAGGACGGGGATGCTCGTCGGAAATTTTGAAAATGACCCCTAAAAGGTACCTGAGTAGGAGTGGCAACAATTCATTTCTACCCCTAAAAGGTACCAATTTAAAAACAATAATAAAGAATTAAAGCAATGAAATACTTTGTTATCGATGTGCTTTGAAGATTCAATTCAGATCAACGAAATCGTCTCTTTCATGCTTATTTTAGGTAGTTTATTTACCCCAAAACAGTCCCTAAAAGGTACCAGCTATGTCTCTGGTAGTCCACTTAAGTCTAAGACACCCTAAAAGGTACCAGATTGCAGATTTTGACCCCTAAAAGGTACGACAAGCATCCCCGTCCATTTACGATCGGAGTCCCCCCCCCCCGGGAGGTCATCCAAATAACTGCAGATCTCACGTTCCTGAGTAAAATCAGAGCACATCCTCTTAAAGAAGAGGGAAAAACTTCATAACTCCAGGGAATTTTGAGTCCAAAAGACGTTGTAATGCAAAGATATCAATCATTACAAAGCCGCCATGGTGTACCACTTTAGTCCTGGAGTACCCAATCGATGAGAATCAATCATCGGAAATCCAATCGAAAAATCGATAACAATCGATAACAATTAATCGATTGATATCGATTGGTATCAAGCAATCGATAAACACACGAAATTACTCCATCAATTGATAATCGATAACAATCGATCACCAATCGATAGCCACTTATCTGATCGATTGATATCAATTACTTAGCAAGCACTGATTGACAAATACAGGAAATGTCAAAATTAACCGATAACAGCTAGTGTTGTATTTGCCACATAAAGCGCTGAGCAACAAAGCAAATTTAGCTACGTTTGCTGTTTGATTTTCCTGAAAAAAGGAACACTCAGCCCGGACTCAGAAAAAAAACACTACACTGGTCATCCACGCAACTGTATCACGAGTGCCCTTTTTATTTGAAGTGAATGCCAGAGAGACGTTACAGCCTGAGCAGAAAAAGGGGAGATCGAAAGAGGAAAAGCGTTGAGAGTTGTATTACCACCGTGTGCAAAACTACGCATCCCACCAGACTAAAGTCTCAATTGGGAATTTGGTCAATAGGCTACCAAAAATCCAGACAGAGGCGGAGTTTTCTATACAATGTCTGTACACTTTGCTGGCTTCCCGGTAGCCTATTGACCAAATCCCAATCGAGACTTTAGTCTGGCTGGACGCGTAATTATGCACACAGTGGTAATGAAAGAGTCATTGATTGTTCATTGATTTCCAAAATCAATCGATTATCGATTGGTATCGATTGGTATCAATAAACAAAAACCTTGAGTTATCGATTGGTCATAGATTTCCGAAATCAATCAATTAATTAATATCGATTGATATCGATTGTTATCGATTGTTATCGATTATCGGTTTCATCGATTGGGTACTCCAGGCTTTAGTACACCAACATGGCGGACAATAGATAAGTTTGGCAAAATCATTTAAAATAACAACTTAATCATGTATTTTGATACAGATACTGAATAAACAATGGTTTTATTACTCGTGCCCAGGCCTTTAGGCCGGGAACGAGTTATAAAATGCAAATGTTTTTTTTTTCCTCTTTTCATCCTGAGAGACTTCTGATTGGTTAAGAACGTAAAAACAATGCCCTTCATTCATCACCTTTCAGCGAACGCAAGCCAGGAACTTTAGGAATGCAAGATGGCCGACTACAAAGAAAATAGCTTTCAGAGACAGGCTTTTCCTACAGTAGCCACAGGCAACCCAGGCTGTACTACTGAATTTTTACACTATAGGTGAATTTAATAAATAAAGCATAAAAACATTGTTACTGCATTTATTTATTTACACCCTAAAAGAATAAAAAAAATCGTGAGGAGGGGGGGGGTATAAGAAATAACGATTTTTTTTATTCTTTTAGGGTGTAAATAAATAAATACAGTAACGATGTTTTTATGCTTTATTTATTAAATTCACCTATAGTGTAAAAATTCAGTAGTACAGCCTGGGTTGCCTGTGCAGTAGCACAATGTAATTTGGAGCTTTTAACTCGAGATATACCTATATACTTATAAGAGCTTCAGAACGGGCTGTTATTTTGAGCTTCATCTCCAATACTTTGACCAAATATCGAACTCTAAATGGAGTACTTGAAAGGAAGCGGCTCGCGATAACGACTATTTCCTATGAGCTGGAAAACTACGAATTTCTCATCCTACATGTTGCTAAACGAACATGCATAGAAGCAAGTCAATTATATTCCTCATTCAAGCATTCAAGAGATCTTGAGAGGTTTTTGTACTGAATTTTAATATCAGAATATCACCAGACGTTTTCTATTTGACCTCGCGTTTGGTCACGTAATGTCTCTTATTCATATATAAAACATCCTATTAAATATGAACGAAAAAATACACGAATCATATGTTGTGTCAAAAACGCCGATGTAGAAGTCTTTGCAGCAAACAATTGAGATACATAGTGACATAAAAAGTTGAATAAACTGGTATATTCGCAGGTATATGTTTGCATGTCGGAGATATATAATACTCATGCATGATAATAGAAAGACAATGGCAAACTGATAGCTGATGACAGACAAATTGACTAATCAGATATTCTTTAGTTTAAGTTAGCCGATTCAAAAAAGAGGTCTTATGAGTTGTTACTATGTTAGTGAGCCGGTTGTAGAGCCTTTAAGACAAACAATTCAGGTGATAAGTGAAATAAATGAACTTATAGAATAATATCTTAGCTTGAATTTTACGAGGTCTTAAAGAAAACAAAACTCGGATTTTGGAATGTCGGTTCAAGGTGGATTGACAAAAATTTGTCACGGAGCTCTGGAAGATTTGATATTGTAAAAATACTGTAAATGAATAGAATATTAATAGTCCTTATATCACTATATAGATATTGAGAGATTTAACACTATATGTGGTTGAATTGTATTTGTCGCTGGTTTGATCATTGAACATGTCTAAAAATGTAAATAATTTGGCTGTCACGGTAGTCTCATACAAAGTCATACAATATAGATAACTAGTGGATGATAGCTGTAACCTTTATCGGCTGCAGGACGACTGAAATAGGGTGATTTGGTGGGCCTTTTAAAAACTAGGCTATGAAGCGGAAATCGTAAAGGTACGGGCCGGTCATATTTTTTAGTTTAAAAGTTAGCCGATTAAAAAAAGGTCATTATGTTACGGTTAGCTATTTCCTGAAATGTTGAAGAATGCGTGAAACGGCTCGGGGAAGAGTACGAATGGAGCCGGTCGTTGGAGCCTCTCTTAAAAAGGGCTCCAGGGGCACGAGTGAACGCACGTGTGCATCTAGTTCATAGAGCAAGCCAAATGTGTGTTTACTTCTAACAAATTCATCGTTTTACGTCCTGAGGAAAACGCGTGACAGTGTTGCGTGACAAAGTTTTTACCTTTGATAACTCAAAAACCAAACAAGGAAAGTTTCTCAAATATTCAAGAAAAACTTCTCTTAGGGTATATATACAACATACTCCAGACTAAATTTAATGTGATCATTATGAAGCATGAATATTTCGATGACATCACATGAAAACCAAGAATTAGTCTACTAACTATTTCACGATTATTTTTTGCAATCACTGACTTAATTTAAGTTGCTCCAGCTTAACCAGTTAACATCATTTTAATACCACCGTGTGCATAATAACGCATCCCATCAGACTAAAGTCTCGATTGGGATTTGGTCAATAGGCTACCGTCAAGCCAGCAAAGTGTACAGACATTGTATAGAAAACTCCGCCTCTATCTGGATTTTTGGTAGCCTATTGACCAAATTCCCAATTGAGACTTTAGTCTGGTGGGAAGCGTAGTTTTGCACACAGTGGTAATGTCGGGTATACTTCTTCCATGCAGTGTTGGGTAGATATATGCCTGAAAATTTATAAACTTTCTGAAAATTTAAAACTGCTGGTCAAATAGTAGTAGAGGTCAATGACTGGCTGCAGTCAAATAGCCACAGCACTTCATGATGAAGCAATATAAAACAGTCATTTGTGATGGGTGTGGATACAACGCAGACGTGGACGTTGGTCCACAGAGGAAGGTGGATCACATATTTTGCAAAAAAAGTAAATGAATAAATGATAGATATGAAAGTAAACTAAAAAATATTAGTTATACTAGACAATTTGTCATTTATACAGGGAACTATTAACCTTGGAACAAGTCAAAATCATTTGATGTTTGATCTCTTAAGTGAAAAGGTAACATTGATATGAAATCTCGCTGCACACAACAACAAAATTAATCATTAGGATTTTTGGGTATAGAAATGCAGGACAAGGGTAGCTAGCTCATAAATATTATTCAGTTTGTTAATACACTGTGTTCTAGTATGTTAGTGAGTTGTTTGTGTCAACATTTGTTTTTATGATACATGCTGGCCGGGTTACCGGTAAGTGTGTACTGACATAACAAAATTGACCATTGCTAGGGAAATTTGAAAGCTTTAAGATGCCTCTAAATTTTCTAATCACTTTTACAATAATTTATAGTTTTTGTTCTTCGAGGGAGCTTTCACATACTTTAATTATTATGATGTTATCACATGACAATCATAGCTACAGAAAAGTCTATAATTTTCTTTAGCAATGCATATGAGAGAATTTGAAGTTATCACTGAATTGGTAAGCAAATAATGTAAATAACTGCTGTATTCCTTAATTTTTTGCCAATCCCATGTTTGGCTTGGAAGAAAAGACTGTGAATAATATAATATGAATATTGAAGAACTAACACTTCGTTTTCAGAAAATCCGTCAAAGAATAGCTTTTTAAAAAAAACAGATTGAAGGCATGTGCAACAAGAATGAAAATAAGTCCTTTATGTCAGGTGTACATTGCTCTACCAGGAGTCAAATGATTCCCACAAAACATGCAGCCAACAAGCATGACCCTATGCCAAAACAAGACCCTTAATTTTGCATAGCAACCGTTGCACATCAACAATATATGACAGTAAACCCTTAAGTCCTGATAGAAGCAGGCATTGTACATAGCTAAAGGGTGATCATGAACATTCTGGTACCAGGAAGAAACTGTGGCTCAGGCTGGCTATTTGTCTGTCTGTGACTATCTGTCTGTCTGTGTCTGTTGGCCTTTAAATTGACCAGTAAAAGTTGATCCATTGGCTGGTTAATTAGACAGTCAGTCAGTTAATTTATTATGTCAGCTAAAAAACAGTCAATCTTTGCGACCACCTCCCGTAAGTGACCTGACCAAAAAGTCCAAGCATTTCCCATACATTTCACTATTATAATAATAATTATATTCCGTGGTTGACATGATAAACATCAAAGACAAGAGACTCTCAATTAATCCCTTTGAACCAGAAGCCCAAAATTGGCACTTCTTGCAAGTAAACATCTCTCTTAATAAGTGAACACAACCACTTTTAGAGCTGCAAGTTTGTCATTTTCTTTTGTTTTTAACCTCCCATTAGAGAGTGTAGACTGTGAATTATGGTAGGCTAAGCACATCAAGGTAAATAGGGTGATCTAAGTATATATTTGGTACCTGAATATTTAGACACTCATTCTAGGTGCCTTATGTTGGTAGCACATCAGCACTTGATTAGGTCCAAACAAAACTTCCCTCCTTGATAAAACCTTTTTGTTGCTTTTCTCAGTTTAATGACCCTTCATCCCATGAGATACAAGAAAGATACACAAACTATTCAGATGAACGAGGATATGAAAGGTAATTAAACCACCATAAAATTAGGATTACACTGGACACTGAACAAGGAACAAAATTAATATAAGAACCAAATACATGTATTAAGCAATGACTACATCAATATTATATTATTAAACTGTGTGTGTTGAAAATTCACACATTATGTTAAACAACCTGGACATAACATATTTTTTGTCTTTTAAGTTTCAGGACAGTTCTAGCACAGTTTTTGAATCACTTCATGACACCATTTAAACCAATTCATTCAGATGATGTAAGTAAGTCGATCTTACTGTTGACTATTTTTTGTTGTTGTTGTTGTTGTTTGTTTGTTTGTCTGTTTGTTTGTTTGTTTGTTTGTTTGTTTGTTTGTTTGTTTGTTTGTTTGTTTGTTTGTTTGTTTGTTTAGAAATTGAGACAACAGCTAGTATATAGGGAAGCAAGGATATAGTCAAGTGACGAAATTGCCTGTTTGTCACCTTTGTGGACCCAGGTCGGGACTAGAGTTTATTCATTATTCTCTCCCTTATAAGCTTGCTTTGAGGGTTTTTTCCACTGAGGTGCTCACCAGTTTTTCTCCCTCAGTACAAACAACCAGTGAGCTGAGTCAGTTGTAATTTATGCATATAAGAATATTAGAATGTAGTCTGTGGTAGTGTGTAAGTGTAACAGTATCCCCCAATTAGTAAGCAGGTGCTGGGTAACACATTGGACACTTAAATAGACATTTGTTTTAGTTAAGAGACCATGAGTTCTATAGATCTACAGTAGATGATCATTTCTCTCCAACTTTGATTTTTTGTGCTTTAAGCTTATACCTATGAATGGTTGTGGATCATGTGTTGAAGCCCTTGGTATGACATTGGCTGATCCTGGAGGTATACTGTAATAACTATGTGACCACACCCATATTCCAATATATTATAGGTTTTCCAGTTCAAAATTTTGCTAAGGGTAGGGATACGAAATGTCACCTGTAAGGTATGCATGTTCTTAGAATGCTGTGCCCCCCCCTCCTTAATCATTCCCTCGATCTAAGGTTAACCCTCAGCATCATTTTAAAAGCAAGTTTGATGGTACATATTCTACCAGAGGAAGATATACAGGGGTGTTATCTAAAATTGTCAATTAAAGACTGCCACCTAGGTGTATTTTAGGCATTGTGGAGATTAAAGGAGACATATTGCTGTTACATTGCTGATAGGAGAGTCAACAATCACTGCTGTGCATTTAATATAATAATGGAAACTTTATTTCATGTTTTTTTACAACAATTACAAATCTCTCTACTTAAAGGCAATTTACAATTGGCTACTCAAGTGTTACATTAGGCTCAGATTTCAGCTGTCGGGATTCGTGCGCCAGCGATACTCATCACCGTGATGAGTATCGTGGGCGCATGAATCCCTGACGGCTGAAATCTGAGCCTAGTGTTACATGCATTTTACAACAGTTTATAACAACAACAACAACAACAAAATACGAATTAAATAATAGTTGCAATAAAAGGAAATTGATGTCAATAAAAACTTAAAATTTCATTAATCCCAGCTTATTCCATTCTTTGTTTTGGCAACAAAAAATATGATAAGATGACCTGATTACTATATTCATAATTTTTCTCATAATATAGTTTTGTAAGTTGTAATTAAGACAAAATCTGACGATTGATGGGAAAATGTGAGATTCTCTTGTTTGGTTTAAGTGCCTCTTTTATTTGATACTCTCATAATACTAAAACATTGACTATGTTACAAAGTAGATATACAAGGCATTTGATACAAATATGCCGTAACACCCGATTCCATGGACACAGGAGCTCACAAGCAATAACCACCTTAGAACATGCAGGGCTGTAATGGACTAGCTGTTTTATTTGTCTGACTACAGTTTCTTACATGTGCTACATACTACATGTACTTGCATTTCATGCGGTAAAAATGTCAGAATAAATATACACAACTTCTAAGTTACTAAAACATTAAAGAGCTCTCAAGGGCAAATAGATGAACACCTATGTCTGATCTTGACTCCTAGCTTAAGAAAACTAGCTCCTCAAATGACTATGACTCTGTAAACAGTTGTTCCTACTGGAATTTTCCTGCTACTTCTTGAAGCGAATGCTGAAACTCTCTTGTGGTGAAAGTGCTCCAAATGATGTATTAAAAGATGACAATGACAAACTAGCTAGGCAAACCACAATTATCTAAAGTATTCCAGCCTATAGGTGTTGAACAAACACAACAGTCTTTGTAGTCACATCTGGACTCATAAGCTCTTTGTTATTTGACTAATCAAATTCAATTTTAAATATTGTTCTTCTAACTATAATACTACAATGTGCTTGTATAAGATTTTTATGACTAATTACATGGTATATAATAAGCTAAGCTACAACAAACTTAACAGCACAGGACACATTTCCCATAGGCTATAACAGGAGTCTCATTTTCTCCCTCATTTTCTCTGGCAAGCACAGTGTCATTATCATGAAAATTTACAAATAGAATTTCATATTCACATTATATTTCATAGTCACATCATTACTCGTGCCCAGGCCTTTAGGCCGGCACGAGTCTAGGTTTGAGTTTTCTATCAGTCTATCTATAAGTCTATCGTCGTAGTCGAGAATGTGCCATGAAAACGAGGCAAGCCACAGGCACCCCAGACAATCATTTAGAGCAGCGCGTATAAAGCAAATATAGACGGGTCCGGGTTTGAATCCTCATGGATTAAAAAGAATTAGATTTTTTTTTCGCCTAACTATGTAGTAAATATTATCTTTTCATTTTTTTGTATGCTTTTTTCCGGTTTCGAAGCATTTTAAGCTGTTTTTTAATTTGATTTAATTTCCAATATATTTTGACTCAAGCGACAGCTTGTCTGGCTCAGGAAATTTGAAGAATTTCAAGAATTTCTTATCATTGACTGCACGTTTTAAGGATAAAAGGAAAGATTGAAAACATTATTTATTTCAACACTGTTTCAATGTTCTCTGTAATTAAATAGTATGGCTGAAATTTTTTGGCGTACAAACTAAAATAAATACTATTAGAAAGTCAATGATTACAAAGCAACAGCTACTTTAACTGAATATCAAAGAAAATAGACCAAAGTCAAACAGGTCACCCAAACCAGGACAAACAGGACGGTGTGCTTTCGTGACGCTACAACTAACATGTGAATCGCTGTTTAATACCCTAGCAGCTATAAAATTACTTAATAAATATCATACATAAAGGCAGCTCATATCTAAATGCCTTTTTAATTGGAAATTTAGGATCGAGACCGATACCAGTCCATGAGTTCAAATCAGCTTGCCGGCGAAGCAGACAAATATTCCGCCGTTCAGTACCGAACTCAAAATGTGACCAAACTGACTTTAAAACATATTTATTCTCATGCCAGACTGAATTCCACTTGGGCACGAGTAAACGCACTATGTGCGTCTAGTTTAATATAATATATGACAGTGTTGCATAAACTCATTGGGGCCGTTCACACTTAGATCGCTTCAGCTGGATCGATCTGAGACCGATCTACAGATCGATCCGAGATCGATCTCAGTCCGCTTTGGGATCGCGTTCACATTAGAAAGCTAAAAATATCCAACTTATGGTAGATTCGGGAAGACATGGAATTAGAACCCAAAGGTCTCGGGATCAATTCCAACTGAAATTTTTGCACGAGTGAATTTAATCTTATCTCTCTTTTTTTCTGTCCCCCTTGTCTCATTTTCAACTTTGCCGATAATAATTGTGATTTCTAATCGTTAATTATAGTTCTGTTTCATTATACAAAACACCAAAATGTCCGTGAAGACTGGATTCTAATAATGAGTTCAAGTTGTTGGCAATTAACCAATGCAAGAATGAAATTATTATTGGAAATCTGAAGTTTTAATTTTGCAGCTAAAAAGTACGTTTAAGAATATAACTGCGTTATCAAAAATCCCGCATTCTAAAGTATATAATACGCTCTAGGCCCTTACAAACTCTTTTGTATCAAGTAGGGAGACAAAGGAACTAGAAAACTGGAAAACCTTTAAATATCACAGTTCTGTTGCACGGTCTGTTTACATCCTCATCGACCTCATCCTGCATGGTTGCAAGTGGAGCGTGAAATCGTGACTTTTCACATTAGAATTTTGTTTCATTTCAATTAGCTCTCATTTGCATATCATTAAACACGTGCTGATCGACCGTGCGGAAAAAAGAATGCAACTTTTACGCCAAGCAAAAGTAATACATTTTTTTCGTGATTCTGTGCATTCGATCGAGTTTGCTATATAAAGTCTGCTTTAACGTAATTTAATTGTGAGCCTGTCGTCGAATTGAATATTTCCGCGGTCGATCAGCACGTGCGTAATGTGACAACAGAAAAAGCATGCAAATATGTGTGACTCAGGCCCCGTTCACACTACAGTTGTAGATCGATCTGAGTTCGATCTGAGATCGATCCAGGTTGAAGCGAACTAAGTGTGAACGCGCATCATTTTTCTAGATCGATCTGAGACCGATCTAAGTTGGCTCGCTTCAGATGGTGGTCTGAGATCGATTCGAAAGCGATCCAAGACAAATGCGATCCAGGTTGAACGCAAGCAAGGTTGCTTAAAAGCAGTTAAAGTCTGAAATGTGTTTTTTTCTCTGGGCTCAATTTAACCCAAAGCTACCATAAAATATACCTTCCATTGTTTTTTATTTGCGATAGGAGAAGTGCTTGATCTAAATTAAACTGAAACTAACGAAAAGCGAGACAATATATACACGAAGAATAAATGAATAAATAATATATATAAGTATATCAAGGTATAACATCTATTTTCTGATAGCATAGATAACCGGCTCCATAAATATCAAAAGATATTGTGAATGAATTGTGCTGACTGAAAAAATGAGAAACAAACAAGGAAACTTGCAACCTGTGACATTCTTTTTCGCACGCGCTTAACAGCAATCAAAACTGACACTGAACCCGACGTGCGTGCACTAGTAGAGCATTAATTACAACCAGTACTCCGCTAAGACAGTTTAAGACTACAGGCAAAATGAAAGGCGAAACCTGGTCGGATATGGAGACCATGGCATTAATTAATGCTTGGGGAGATGACCATAGCTGGAAAGAGCATATCAAAATCAGTAAAACTGTGATGTTTGATGGATATCAGTTGAAAACTCAAGGAGATACGCATTTTCAAAAATCGAAATCTGTTTGTATCTCTTGCATAACTGTAAATGTTTTCATACAAAATTTCGTTTTTTGAAAATTCGTATCTCCTTGATTATTTAACTGATATCCTTCAAACTTTACAGTTTTACTGATTTTGGTATGCTCTTTCCAGCTATGGTAATTGTTTTTAAGTTTGGGAACTTTTGAAATTACATGAAAAAGCCGTTAGTATAAAATGACTGTAGAAATTCACAAATACGTCATTTACACGTATAAGATTGCAGAATATGTCTTGGTACCAGCCATATTTGGATTCAGCATGAAAATTTAGTTTAGAATAGTTATGTTACCAGCCTCTACCCCAAAATGCCTTCTGCACTTTTTGCGATCGACTTTTTCAATTTTGCGCCTTGTCTAAGCGTCGTTCAATAGGGGAAGTGATCTTCTTCAGGAGCAATAAAATGAACTGCCGTAAGCTTCGTTTCTTGGAAGTATAATAGAATTCGATCATTCGACTAGTCACATTTCTCGTTCGTCTTCTCGACCACCAGTGGCTTGCACTCGTTAGAGCAATGCAAACTGCAGTGCTCTTCAACGTGAACGAGTCCATGTTTAATGATATGCAAATGAGAGCTAATTGAAATGAAACAAAATTCTATCGTGAAAAGTCACGATTTCACGCTCCACTTGCAACCATGCAGGATGAGGTCGATGAGGATGTAAACAGACCGTGCAACAGAACTGTGATATTTAAAGGTTTTCCAGTTTTCTAGTTCCTTTGTCTCCCTACTTGATACAAAAGAGTTTGTAAGGGCCTAGAGCGTATTATATACTTTAGAATGCGGGATTTTTGATAACGCAGTTATATTCTTAAACGTACTTTTTAGCTGCAAAATTAAAACTTCAGATTTCCAATAATAATTTCATTCTTGCATTGGTTAATTGCCAACAACTTGAACTCATTAGAATCCAGTCTTCACGGACATTTTGGTGTTTTGTATAATGAAACAGAACTATAATTAACGATTAGAAATCACAATTATTATCGGCAAAGTTGAAAATGAGACAAGGGGGACAGAAAAAAAGAGAGATAAGATTAAATTCACTCGTGCAAAAATTTCAGTTGGAATTGATCCCGAGACCTTTGGGTTCTAATTCCATGTCTTCCCGAATCTACCATAAGTTGGATATTTTTAGCTTTCTAATGTGAACGCGACCCCAAAGCGGACTGAGATCGATCTCGGATCGATCTGTAGATATCTAAGTGTGAACGGCCCCTTAAACTACACGGCGAAATCAACACTGCTTTAGCAAAACAACCGCGGCAGAAGCAAATGCAAATATACCTAAGTTTGGAATTTTATTTGAGCACCTTAGAGGTATTCTTTCGATTACCAACTTGGAACCATAATTGGACATATTCTGAATAATTAATAGCGGAAATTAAAAGAAAATTCATCGATGATTTTTTAATTAGCGCGTTCAGAAGCAAAAATTTCAGGTTTTGCGAGAAAATGAACAAAAATATTACATGACTTGTACCACTCTTAAAAATCATTGCCTTGGCCGAATCTATTGCAAATTTCAGAAAGTGTAGAACTAAGTCTTGGCAATAACTGGGAGCAAGGATTTTGTTGTATCTTGTCAGAGTGGGTTGTTATCGTAAATAGTACAAAACATATGAATTTTTGTATACAAAAAAATAAAACCGTTTTTATTCAAAAACTATGAGTACGATTTTTTTGACACTTCCTCAGAATGTAGACCTAACTAACAACTTTACCGTAGGATATGTGGCTCTAAAAGTTTAGACCGATTTTGCTCGAAAATGAGCTTTAAGTAAAGAAGACGACATAATGATTTCTTCACTAAAATAAAACGGATTTCAAAAAAATATACTTTTTTAAAATCTTCATTCTATATCTAGACAAGTGTGAAAAGATCTTGGCAAAAGACGCACTGGAGCGGGAGCTACGGCTGTTTAAACGTCGCTAGTTGACCGTGAAAAAAACTAGACCGAGCTACCTTAATGCTCTACTAGTGCACGCACGTCGGGTTCAGTGTCAGGTTTGATTGCTGTTAATTAAGCGCGTGCGAAAAAGAATGTCACAGGTTGCAAGTTTCCTTGTTTGTTTCTCATTTTTTCAGTCAGCACAATTCATTCACAATATCTTTTGATATTTATGGAGCCGGTTATCTATGCTATCAGAAAATAGATGTTATACCTTGATATACTTATATATATTATTTATTCATTTATTCTTCGTGTATATATTGTCTCGCTTTTCGTTAGTTTCAGTTTAATTTAGATCAAGCACGTCTCCTATCGCAAATAAAAAACAATGGAAGGTATATTTTATGGTAGCTTTGGGTTAAATTGAGCCCAGAGAAAAAACACATTTCATACTTTAACTGCTTTTAAGCAACCTTGCTTGCGTTCAACCTGGATCGCATTTGTCTTGGATCGCTTTCGAATCGATCTCAGACCACCATCTGAAGCGAGCCAACTTAGATCGGTCTCAGATCGATCTAGAAAAATGATGCGCGTTCACACTTAGTTCGCTTCAACCTGGATCGATCTCAGATCGAACTCAGATCGATCTACAACTGTAGTGTGAACGGCCCCATTATTCTGAAAGCTGGCATACAACTTTCACTGTTTTGACAAGATAGTTCATGTTGGACCAAAAAAAACAATTACTGGAAAAAGTAGAGGAAATTTGAAATAATGCTCTCTTGAGACCAGTTTTGGGCTTTGGTATCTTTTTCAGCCTTTCCTGCTGTAGGTCTGAGTTATGGCAGCACTTGCCCAACCACTTTCTCCCTCAACTGGTATCAGAAAATAGCAATGGTGTTTGCCTGAGGGGGAAACTCCCATATATTGGAGAGTAGGGATGCTCATTGGAAATTTATAAAATGACCCCTAAACGGTACCTTAGTCTAATTTAGAAGGGTGTGGCAATACAAGATTTTCACTCCCTTAATGTACCAACTCAAAAACAAATGATTGAATGAATCTTAAATATGTGAATTCCTTTATCGATGAGTGTGGAAAAAAAAGTCAAATGGTTAAAACTGTAGCTGTACATAATGCCGATCTTCGGTGACTTATTTACTGAAAAATACCCCAAAAAGTTTAGTTTAGTCGTTTGTAGTCTACTAAAGTTTGAGACACCCTAAAAGGTACCAAATCATAAAACATAAAACATAACAAAACTTCATCCAATCACATCATTAGTTGTTGCAGACCTCTGAGGAAAAGGACGTCTGTGAAATTGTTTTAGATGCGCTTCTGAGTCTCTGAAAGTCTTATCATTTCTCTATTGTTGGGAGACCGCAGAAAATGAGTTTGGGATACCTGTGGTCTTACATTACCTAGATGCAAATATTGCATTGCACCTGCTCCTGCTGTTCTAGTATACAAAGGCGAGCTGTCCGTGGCAACCAGCAGCTCTTTTGCTTTGATTTGAACAACTTGTGTTCATTTACAACATAAACAGGTTGCCAGTTTAATTCATTTTGTTACAGAATAGAAATGTTTTAACAGCTTCCTGAAATTTTTCATGTAATCTCTTTTTGAAAACCACATGTTCTTGACTGACCCAACTGTTCATGCACAAGCAGCAAGCATCCCTAGAACACATTGAGCTATAGACACAAAATGTTGCATTCACTCAGGCTACCAGCAAAGGAGCTTCATATAATATATAACCCAAGTAAATGCAACACCTTGGATTGGCAAGCTGTCATCAAAAGTTTTGTTAGTACAATTTGAGCCAAAACAGAGCAGACAACTGCTCTTGAGATATTTATCAATAAGATGAAAAATCCTTTAGTTGCTTGTTTGCCTACTGAAGTTGTAATATTTTAAAATACGAATTCAATCTAAGTGATTTTCCTTTGGCGTGATAGAAAAATGGCTATTTAGTTTGTATTAGTTGTTTTGGGAAGAACAAAAGAGTCAGAGAGGTTACTGTTTCGGAATACGCGCGTTGCCAGACTCGCCATCAAACAAATAATTCTCTTTGTCACAATTTATTACTCATCGATGGAGGTCGACTGAAATAGAATCAGTGACCGAATTACATAACAATCGTACTAAGAAATTTAGCATGATAAAAACTAAGGATTACAAGCATAACAACCACTGTTAAGCGTGGTATACAATTACACATAATCAAACTCTTTCAATTCCTCTATTATTTGCAACTGTGATTACTTTAAGTCATTAAAATCAATAGAAATTACAATAGAACTGGACTTACCAACATTCGCGGGTCGAATATATAACAAAATGAAGCATGTAGCTTGCGATTGCCGGTAGCACATGGATTTACACTCTTAAGCTTGTAAAACGATATCTTATAAAACAGTAACGCAAGAAAATCTATTCGGAGTGACGTCACATCCGTAACAGTTACTTCTTATTATTTAGTTAGCCTATTCTTTCACAGTGAAGAAAAACCACTGTATTGCCTAAGCACTAATTGGAGAACAATATTCTAATTATGATATTCTATACATAGAAATCTCAGATCACTAGTTTGTTTTTTTCTGAGGTGAGAAAAGCACTCAAAGCAAGGCAGAAAACAAACCAACCACCATTTAATTAGGTTTCTCATTAAGTGATTTATTGCACCAAACTTCATTTTATACATCCTCCCTACAACCATACATTTCTTTGTAAAATCTAGCATGTTTGAACTGCTGTATCTCTTTCAATGTATATCCGATTAACATGAAACCTCGGGATTATATACAGTTCTCTTTCTGACTACATAAGTTTTGTGTTGCCATCATCAAAGTTTAAGGGACTCGTACCCAGTCTTCACGGTATGAAAGTGGCTAATGATGATGATGATGACGGTTGTCATTCACCATGCATCAGGATGGTTTAAGCCAGACATTTTCAATGTACTTATTATCTGCAAGACAGTTCTCTTGAATTCCCCAAAATTTCTCCAAATCCCAAGGTTGAGTTCTTCTTGTATCATTTTTGTGAAGTAATTCACACAAGTCACACAACCAATTGGAGTTGATTCCCTCGAAAGCTGTGTATTTTTTCTTCCACTGAAAGTACATATTGTATGCAGTGTCGTTAGAGTCCAAGTATTTGAGATAATTGGCTAATGATTTAGCATTAGGGAAATCAAGGATGTCGATGTACGAACCAGGAATCATGATATCTTTGTTATAGCGTCCAGCAATCACTATTGGAACAATGTCACGCGATAACGCATTCCTCCAGTATTTTTCCGTCACGTAATCTTTACAATTATAGTTTTCAAAAGCTAAGTAAAACTTGTAACGTTTGGCCCTGTCATGGCATTCCGATCTCCCTCGAACACATTTACCAGATTGACCAAAGTACCACTGACATTTGCCAAAGACATCAACTTGTATGTACGTGGCAATTTCTTGGACGATATTCAGTCTTGGTGTCACGCAGTTGCTCGCAAACCACAGCACCAATCGATCCTTTCCCGATGAAAAGCTGTTCTTTGACAGACGTTTCTCAACTTCTTCAACAATTGAGTTATCTACATTTTTGACATAGTAACCATAACGAGACAGAATAGTAGAATTACGATGATATGTTATAGTAACATCCATCATATTATTCAAGTTTTTCATCGGATAGTGCGATGTCTTTACGGGATTTTCTTCACTAAGCCAAACCCATTTTTGTCCTTCTCCTTTTTGATCAAAAAGCGACTTCATTTCGTTCTTCCAAGGCATTAAATGAGAACTGACATGAAACACTACTGCATCGCTTCTTGCTAAGTCTTTCCGTGAATATGTAATGTAACAATATGGCACCTTACATCGTTTTCCTGCCGACCCTTTCAAATCTCTCTCCTTCCCTTTAGTTTGTGGCCAAGGCATGGTTCTGAAGTATGGAGTATAGAAGAGAATGACTTTGTATCCACGTGGAATGTCTGCTATAGGTTTCATGAGTGGAATCCATGAAGCTTGTATAATATGGAGCATCTCAGCAAAATACACTATTTCATCTCGAATCTTTTTAATGTTTGGCTCGTAATGAAGTGACACAAGAACTAGGAGAGGGATCAAAGCGAACACTATTAAGTAAATCAGCCGTCTCAAACGCAAGCGACACATTTTCATGGATATACTGTATTTATGTAAATGAGATAAGTACTGGTTATAGTAAAAGACTTGCTTCCATTGTCCAATCAAACCGCCAATATAACTCGTGGATTGAGCTATATGTGCAAAGCGGAAGTCCATGAAGCATTGAGAGCTGAATGTTTTTACCCATTTAGTATATTTGTTACTTCCATGAAGTGCCTTTAGTGTAATCCTTAGCCTTTAGTAGAAATCTCAAGTCATAATTCAGGGTTTGCTTTGATATGGAGCGTTACATCAGACTCACTGTAGCGTGCATGACGGCCAAAACTTGAATTCATTGCTGAAGACTTATGATAAACTGATAAATATTAGACGCTTTTTGGAGCGAAATTAGTTCCCTGTATTGCGTGATGTTGCATCAGACTCATTGTACGTTGCATCACGGTCAAATATGCCGCGTTGTCTAGTGTGTCTACCGTATTCGACCATCTAGACTAGCCGTTTCTAATAGAACGTGAAATGGTGCGAGCAGAAAATAGCTGGTGTATCCACATTAGCAGAACTGTTCCCCTAAAACTCACGAAAGTACACCACTTTGTCTGATATATCAAATGTTTCTTGTCTATCTCCTGTGCGTTGTGTGACGAACACTGCTAGTTGACCTTCAATATTGAACTAGACGCACTCGTGCGTTCACTCGTGCCCATGTAAAAGGAGCCCAAAAGCGGCTTAAAAACGACATTTAGATTAGCTGCCGCTAATTGCCGTTCTCGCGCGTGTTGTCAACATGCAAATGATCAGCACGTCGCCTTCATTATGACGGTTTTTTGAAGAAAAAGTTTATTGCTCGTTTAAAAAATATTCGCGTTGTTCAATGACCAAAAATAAAATTAAATATTATTGTCATTACGTTGAAAAGTATGCATGCACAATATCCAGCGAATATACATTTGAATTTGGGAGATATTTGGGGAACTATGTTAATGTAAATATTACAATTCCATACAATGTATATAAATCTCTCATTTTATCAGTATCTGAGATATTTGTTACAATTTGCGTTTCAAAGTCCACAGTCATTCAATTACACTATAGATTTTACAAAATGTCAATTAGATCGCTTGAGTTATTTTGGCCAAGTTACACAAATTTTGCCTAATAGCTGCAGCTAGCTGACTCGTCAAAGGTCACGATGAATAAAATGAATGTTTGCATTTTGATCAAATATTAATAATACAAAGACTGAAAGTCGAGTCAAATCAGTGTCGTTTTCGTTTCCTGCTTTATATTTCAACACTCTCTCTTGTGCTGATGAACTGAACTCACGGCCAGTTTCAGGCTATGTTTCAGGCGGCAATTCGTACTCAAAATGTTTTCGTTTGCTCTTTATTTTAACATATATTCGCGTGCTGATAAAGTACAAACACTAAAAACTTGGATGACCTTGATGTTGGACTTGCAGCGACAATTTTGTTGCTTGACGGCAGCATAGTTAATTACCAGGAGAGCGACGTAAAAAAGTCCACCCAGAAAGGATTTCACTCTAGATGCGATGGAAATTATTCCAAGCAGAGTAGTACAATACAAAAGGTCTGGTGGCAAGGAATAAGAAATTAACTATCAGCAATTTCCCCTAACATATGACACACCCAATCTTATCGAAGTGTGAGCACGAAGTTGTCATGCCCGTCATCTCGGACCATCTTGATCGAAGGCTCCACGATTTAAACTCATGGAGGAGCCTCAAGTAGAAATTCAACACTCCACGATAATGATTAAATACAGACCTTATTTACAGAAGACGCCTTTTAGATCGTTCAATTCTAAAGTAAGTTTCGCCATACAATCCGCTAAAGAATTCAAGCAAATGTCATCGATCTATAAAATGTCATCGATCTATATATATCGATGCATATTTGAATTACACTGGAGTCCCGAAATCACATTTCCTTTAATCTTGTACCCAGAGCTCACATTACTTTCGGCCTGCGGTCAATCACGTCGAGCATGCGCAGTAGCATAGTTTAACAATATTCGAGTGACACATTTGCATACTCTAGCGGCAGCCAATCTAAATGTCCTTTTTAAGCCGATTTTGGGCTCCCTTTTACATGGGTACGAGTAAACGCACGAGTGAATCTAGTTAATAATCGACTTAAACACCCTCGGACACTTCGGCTCTACTTCGGAGATTTTCGAATTAATTATTACACGTACTCGCACGCACGCATAAAGACCATGACATAGTGTGTTACTGGTATAAAGCCAGTAACCATAACAAGTCTTTATACCCTGGTTTTAGGCCGGTTGAGAAACAGGATGCGCATGTCTGTGACGACCACAGGGGTTCCTAGACCGTAACAGTTTGGGTTTCCTGTGGTCTTCTCCGGTAAGATCCGGCAAAACATATCAGTTTTTAAAACGCCTCTCCAAACCTCAATTAAAACTTTTTAACTAAAAGAATACCTTGTTCATTAATTCATTTGCCTTTCCTCGTGTTCGGTTATGCTTTTGAAGCAATTTAGCAAAACGAAATTCTTCTGAGTAATATATTTACAAAAGGGAAGCCACTTCGCTAAGAGCAGAAGTTGGCTGATCACTTATAGGGGGTGGGGGAGAGGAAATGTAGCGTGCCAAAACAAAACGTTGAATTACTTAATTGTTACTCGAATGGTTTGGAATGTTTCACTATATTTTTCTGGAATGAGTTATCACCAATTAAAAGTAAATAAAAGTAGTTTTAGCAATAATATAAATCGTAAAACATATTTTTTGCTGTTCTTGACTCTGCATGTCTTAGCTGTAGCCTTGATTCATTTTTGCCTGTCTCCGCTGAAGATCTGTCTGTCATGTGTAATAAACTATTCTCAAAATCCTGTAGCCTCGATTCCATTCCTGCTGGCCTGTTACGTCATCATCTTGGTTTGCTGTTACCTGTAATTTGTAAAATTGTAAATTTATCACTTACATCTCGAATTGTCCCGTCTTGTTTAAAATCTGCTGTTCTCCGAACATTGTTGAAGAAGCCTTCTCTTGATCATGAAATTCTTGGAAACTACCGCCCTATTTCTAATCTAAAAATGGTCTCTAAAGTAATAGAAAAAAACTGTTGCCCAACAACTCAACAACTACCTATCTGCAAATAATCTTCATGAGCCCTTCCAATCTGCATATAAGCCAGACATAGCATCGACATGCCATATACAATATTATAATTATAAAGATCAAATTATCTATTTCTTTATTTTTATCTAGTTCTATTACATTCCTAGCACTACTTATTCTACAAATTTCCTATCCTGCTTCTTCGTCTACTATTACTTGAAAATTCTTGGAATATTGTGACATTTATTATAACTAATTGTGGAATCAATTAATAAACATTTTAATTTATTTCACATCAGTAATTAGCAACCTAATTCCTTCAATATGTAAGCTTAATTCCATACCAATGACAAAGCAATTTATACTGTATAATTGTAACGTTTTTCATATATTTACAATGTTTTATTGTATTAGGAGATAGGTAGATAGGATGCAGGTCCACATCAGGACTCAATGTCTTGCCAATTACTTAACCTGCGAAACAAATAAACTATGTATGTATGTATGTATGCCTTCTCATAGTTGTGAAACTGCCCTTCTTCGTGTTTCCAATGACATTCTTCAATCATATCCTTACTGAAATCCTCATCCATGCCTTTATAACTTCAAAACTTGACAACTGTAACTCTGTTCTATTTGGCCTTCCTAAATACCTTATTGACCGTCTCCAAGCTGTCCAAAATGCTTCTGCTCGCCTCATCACCTTAACAAAGAAACGTGAACACATCTCTCCTGCTCTCATTGACTTACACTGGCTTCCCGTTGAATACCGTATTAAATTTAAAATACTTCTACTAACCTTCGAAGCTCTACATGGTGATTGATTAATGATTTGTATTTTTTCAATTTTAACACTTTTTTGTAAGACTCACATCTGTTGAGTGCTTTCTTTAGTAAAGACTTACGTTTGCTTGGCGGTTTCATTTTGCTACAACTTCCAGAATGCTTTAATAAGTTTCTCATTAGGGCCTGTTCGAATGAGAGAGGGTGGCCCTATGTAGTAGGATTTCCCTAGGTGGTAGAGTTTCCCTTCTAATTTGTTTTACGCAGTTCGTTTCACATGCGAGGGAGGGTTCCCCTTAGGAGCTAGGGTGCTCCTACCTTCAAGCAAGGGTGCCGCTACATGGTAGGGACAATTTTTGTTTACCTAAATCCATGTGAAACGAAAGAGTAGGGCTATCCCTAGGGAATAGGGCCATGATTTGTTGTTCTCGGATTACCGCTGGTTTCTGTAAGTACTTAGCTACCACGCGATGGTAATGGTATACGTAACCCTAACCCCCGAGGCTGCAAATTACATGTGAACGCTAGCTTTCTCTACCGCGGGTAGCTAGGGTCACCCTACCTACCCTGGACAACTTCTATCATGTGAACGGGCCCTTATTCAGACTTTCATTCCCCATTCATAACAATAGAACAAGTGGCACTAATTACTTTACAAAAGAAAGCGGGCAAAGCATTCTAATATTTGTCGTATATGACTCAATAGTTCGATAATACACTACATAGACGCTAACAGTAATTGTGGTATATTCATTATGGAACAATTTGTTTGTTTTTAGTTCGATCTTTCAATATTTAAATATGTTTGACAGACAACATTTATACCAACAACTGTGCTTTAATCTACATTATCTCTAGATGGGTTTTTAATGCCTGCACCGTACTATGGAGGTTTTGTCCGAGACCTGACGCTGAGACCTGGTATTCAACTGGTGTCTGTTGATTTATCAAGTGAGGTCAGTCATTAAGCTAGTTTCGCATATCACTGGGAGTTAGAGCAGATTTCGTATGAGTGTGAAACGAAGCGCGCCGTGATCGTGTCAGTGCCGTGATGTCTATGAAAACATTCGAAATTCCTGCCGTAACGTGCTGTGACCGTGCGGTGCCGTTTTCACAGCGATACGAAATCTACTCTATTTTCAAGCTGACCACCGCCACCTGACTTATTTATTTCTTATAAACAAGCTCAACTTACATCATAGCAAAGCATAGCAGTCACTTATACAATAGAACGAATTTACACGATAGGCTGGATTAGACTGTATGTCAACAAAAACCTCGACACTCTACATTTTTCCAGTAAGGTTGACTGTGGGTACTTAAGGGCTCAAACTGAAGGTCAGCAAATGGCGGACAGCAACAAAAAAACTACTGACTCAAACACTCAACACGTGACTAAGGCCCCTAGTGCCCAGGCTCCAGTGGTGTGAGAGAAGACATTTTCCACTTCTTTCTTTCCTCAGCTAGTGGAAATACAACTTGTCCTGTCCATCTACGTACAAGGCAATAGTTATTTACTTGAGCATATCAAAATTGTTCATTCTGGAAAATTTTGCTTTCTTTGTTTTTGTTGGTTGGTTGGTTTTGTTTGTTTATTTGTTTATATTTGTTTGTTTGTTTCTTTTCTTTTGGGAGTAAAAAGGCACTATTTAGTATTTATTGGAAATAAACTTCTATGAATCCACGCGGTGCGTTAATGCAGGAATGGTCAATATGCTGAGCATGCGTAAATCGAATTCTGGATGCACGCAGATCGATGGGAAGGCACGATGCCGGCGTAAGAGTTGCTCAAGGCGTAGCCAAAAACTCAAATCTCTGATTATCATTCTTCATGACATTGATTTACCTTTCTTGAAGCTTTTGATATATCAATAAAGTGGACAAAATTGACCCAAATAGCGTGCTCCATCACCGTGTTCCGTCAATTTCTCGTTCAACCAGAGTGCGCGTTACACCGTAGCTTTTGTCTATACTTCATGACTCTCTTTTGTATGGTGGTTGTATTTGATGATTTCAGTACTGACTGTTACCTTCTATTAAGCAGACCACTCAAGATCAAGCAGGTCCGTTTGAATTAACGGTGGATTTACTTGAAAAGGCCCATGATGATGCAACCCAAAAGGTTTGTGCCAGATATTTAGTTGTAATGAAAGTCACAAACACTTGCGTCGTATTTTTTTAGAAATAAACTAATTTGTCGTGGTCTTGTTAAGTCGTGCTTTCTTCCTTTTCTTATAAAGACTCTCGTAACTTTTATGTTAACTTTGTGTTCAAACTATTCTTATAACAATATCAAACATTTGGACATAACTGTTCGTATAAAACTTCTATCTTGTTACTTTTGACTAATTCAGTACCAGGGCCCAAGCTTGGTGCAGAAATGTACCCACCGTTTGACACGACTTTGCAGTGTCAGCTGTCCGAAAACCAGTTGAAGTTAATTTTGTGCCTTGAATTGCATTGATGTTTGTTAATTTAGGTAGTACTCTGCGATATATAGAAAAGGACTCAAAAAATATGTAATAAAGGAAAACACAGAGACCCGAACGATAACGCCATATTCCTTTCATCAATACAATCAAGCAGCTTCCCTGGCGTTATCAAATTTGATAACAATAAGGACTGCTCACAAGCAACATTATCAATTGGTACGAAAAGACCTGACGGCTCAGTAATGACATCATGTGTATTGGGAAAAGGAACAATGTAGCATGAAACGACATTTCCCTCGCTATTCCACCTTGACAGCAAGTTTAAGCAGCATGCAAGTAGCTCAAGCAGCTAACACGCTTGACAGCAAAGACCACAGGAAGCTCACATTTTATCTCGTGCAAAAGAATAAGTAGTAAGGTTCAGACAGTACGATCCGTATAGTGTGCAAGTGCGCAGTGCGCAACCCAGATAGACCACCCCCTCCCCCTCTAATTAACTGACCACTCCTCTCCCTCTAGTTGAAAGAATTAGTGCACAAGATGATTGCGATATTATTTAGAGGAGTATGCACGTTATTATGAATTAGTGGGCACCTTTAGTGCGCAAGCACAAAAAGGATTTTCAATCGGTCCGCACAAGCATGACGAATCACTGCGAATGAGTTTGTGAATGGGTGAGGAGTATGCAAATGATTATCTGCAAGAGACCATAATACTAAGTGAGCGAGTATTGATGTCTATGCGATGTTCGTGGCGACTAAGGCTATTTTTAGTAACAACGCCATAGCGCGCGCAAAGTGAACTAATTGGCAAAACTATCAATGACTATCAACAAAATGATGACTGATACAGTACAATCAATGGCATTGTTGTTTTGAGATGTTGCTATGCTCTATCTTTTTATCGTATTTGTTTCTGTTGTTGAATTGTAATTAGTTAAGAAATGGTGCAATTTGAATGTAATAGTGCTAAATATGATACATCTATTTTGCGGATTTATAAAATTTTTAGCATTATAAAGTAGCCCGACGAAACGCCATTGAAGGCGCGTCTAGTTCATAGTCATTTGCATACTCCTCTAAATATAAAATCACATTCAAGTGCTTGCACACTAATTCTTTCAACTAGAGGGGGAGGGGTGGTCAGTTGCACACTTATTCTCTTAATTAGAGGGGTGGGGTGGTCTATCTGGGTTGCGCACTGCGCACTATCACACTATCCGAATCATACTGCCCGAACCTTATTACTAAAATAAAAAGTAAATATAGAGAAATCACGATTGATTAACGGCGTTCACACGATGAATTTGCAGAATGTTTGAAAAATAGTATAAGAGTAACAACAGGGGCCTCTAAGAATAGCAGTGATTGGATAATTACTGAAAAAGTTAATAATAATCTTTTATTGAGGGTAAAACCTACTCGCGTTAAGCGATTTTCAGTAGGGCCCTAAAGTTACCCTATTTAAATAAAGGCATTCAATTTCAATCTCAATATATACGTTTTAAGCATGTTTTATTTGTACCTTCACCATGATACTCGGTACGTTTACCTCAGATATAAGGCCTGATATATTCAATGTTTATTTCCAGGGCATTAATATCCGTGCACTTCTACTTGTTAATCCAAACAACCCATTCGGTTATATTTACTCAGAGAAGCAAATGAGAGATTTTCTACTATTTGCACATAGGTATGAATCATGACTTGTTTTTCTATTTTGATTATGATACCTCTCCCATACTATCTTACTAATAGACCTAATCATTCTTATGGCAGTGCGATTTGGCACCCGATTTTATGGCGCGTGCGATGTGGATTGTATATTTGAATTCTAAATATATTGTAATGTATTTATATTTGTGCGAAATGGCAAATAAACTTGAACTTGAACTTGAACTTGAGTTCGTCGCAGCTGAAAATTGAAACTAATTTTTGAAACCTTTAATTTCTTGATAGACATCAAATACATGTCATTGCAGATGAGCTGTACATGTTATCAATATTCAAAGAAGGTTGCACTATGAAGTGTGTACTAAGCTTTGATGAGTAAGTGACATCCATGTACATTATGAAACTACATGTACCTGACTAGTAGTTATACGTGTACACACCTAATCCAAAAAACGTCGCAACAAACGGTTCACATATGTACATTCGTTTGAGCTTCCCAGCAAGCGTTATGAGCAATTAAGCCTTTTGTATTCAAGTTTTATGCAACCAAAACATGTTGTGATTACATTAATTACCAGAAAACTACCAAAATCCTTTGTAGTCTCGGAGTGTACGCTGTGGACCTAATGCGACAACGTTTTTTGTAATACTCAAGCATGTTAAGGCTTGACATTTTAACCCATCTGAGAAAAACTATTTTTTCTAGATATCTTGGCAGGCTTTCGTTTGTATAAGACACAAATCGGTCTAAGAATTGTATTTTAGATCCTAAACTTTTTAAGGTAAAAGTTATTGTGATCACATGACTTATGACGTCACTGAATTGGAAAATAGAAAAAATAATACTAGGTACGGTAGACACTTCATTATGAGCTTTATATATTCACGTTTGGAATGGTTGGCTTTCGGCTTTGATTAGGGACTTATTGACTAAAAAGTGATTTGATCATCTGGTCACGTGACTTGTTTTATACTATTTTTCCTTAAGGAAGAAAGATAGTTGTCCATTCCAAACGTAAATGTTTCTGCCTCCAAATTGGACTGTATTTGCTATTTGCTGTTGCATATCAATGAAACTCGTCAGCTAGTATTTAAAAGACAGATTTGTTACATTTTCTACCACTAACTGATCACGTGACCACTCTTGCACAAATATTTTGAGTTAAGGCACTCAAAAGATACTGTAATAATTGCAGCTCTAATGACAACATTATTTGTCTTTTAAGTATCCCAGATCCTAAGCGACTACATGTTTTATGGGGACTGAGCAAAGTAAGTGAAAAAGTCTCTTTTTACCAAAAGAAGCCCAAAACTGTTTTTTCATTGTTTTTGATGAGGGAAGACAGAGTAAGGTTTGTTCTTTGCTTTTTCGTTCTAGGATTTTTGTGTTTCTGGCTTTCGTTGTGGTGTTCTTCACACAGTAAATGAAGATGTAAAAGCATCCATTGATCAGTTCCTAGAATTCCACAGCGTCTCGCCATTGGTGCAAGTATGTAATGATAGTAGATCGATTTAGCAAAATGTGTGTTGAAGTGTTGAAAACAAGTACAATAGTGTTCTGAGTGTGTCGTGACGACGTTGTCACGCTAATCACGCAGTAACCCAATATGATGGACGTCGTCAAATGTATGTGTAATTAAGGTGATTCATCTGTTTTGCACCGCGTACGTCTACCGCGCATGGTTCAAAAAGCACAATTAAAATTTTGTTAGCATTTTCATTCAACTTACGACAAAAAATACTTAAAAACACAATCTGAAACATTTGTGCAATACTTGCTGCGATAAATAGGGAGTTTTGTAAAACTCGCCCCAGTACCTTGTGTCGATATTACCCCAAATTTGATGATAATTTTGAAAATTTCCCTCTAACGAGCACGGTGACCCCCGTTTTTTATTCTAAATTTTGCTTTCGTGTAATGATTCACACAACATATTTGAAAATTAAAAAAAGTTATTGGTAGGAACATTGAAAAATCAGTACCGTTACCGTTAGAGTTTTACAGCATCATGAGGTTACTAGAATGGAGTTTGACTTGTTGCATCAAACTCATGTTTTCATAGACTACACTATGGCGACACAAAACGTGAAATCATTTGAAGGTCTGAAACTAGCTGAAATAGTGTACACTCATTTCAAAAAACGTTGTCGCAGTTCAAAGCAACAATCAAATCAGACTCGTTATGAACAGAATTGAGTGCACTATACTTACAAGGGAGGACCTATGTAGTACGAAGATGACTGATGTAATATATTCTAGAATTATAATGAATAACACATAAAGCAATAGATAGAACAACAATAGAATACAATAGTTGATGAATATATTACATCAACTGAGTGCTATGTAGGTTTTCCTATACTTAACAAGCACGGGAGCTGCTTACATTTTGTAATTAGTTAAAAGCAAGTCTGATTTGAAACATTACCGGCATAAAACCGGCATTCATTTCGGTCTTGGCTTGACGCTTGTTGTTCTGAACCGCGACAACGTTTTTTGAAATAAGTGTATATGCATAAGTCATTGAATCATTAAAATATCTCCCAATTAATTCACTCTGAACAATGAAGTTTGCTTCAATAATATAGGGCATAACCAAGAGACCATAATACTAAGAGAGCGAAGCTCAGTATTGATGTCTGTGCCATGTTCGTGGCGGCTAAGGCTATTTTTAGTAACTTCGCCATCGCGCGCGCAAGGCACTTAAACAATAGAATTCAAACGGTCCCTTCCGCGCGCACGCCGAAAAGCAAATTCTATTGGTTGAGGGCCTTGCGCGCGCGACTGGCGAAGTTACTAAAAATAGCCTTAGCCGCCACGAACATGGCACAGACATCAATACTGAGCTTCGCTCTCTTAGTATTATGGTCTCTTGGCATAACTCATGAGGTAGTATCAGAAGTACTTGTACTAGTATCGGCATGACCAATTTAGACCTTTAGGAAGTAGGTGTGTGCTTTTTGAATTGATTTGTATATAATAGTAATTGTATTTCTTTTTGTTTTCTTCCAGCACGTGTTTACAAATATACTAAATGACTTGGGTAATTCTTTTTAACTGGCTATAAGCCAGTACTATACATTTGCATGGTTGCATCATATACAACAACTACCAGAAAGCTGTACCAATTTTCCTTTTTTGGTAAAATATTAAGTGCTTGTTTTTTGTACACCTTGTGAGGGAAAAAAAATCTGAATAAAATCGTAAATCCTTCTGGTTGTAGTCAAATGACGCATCGTGCAAATGTCCAGTTGTACTCAGCCTTGAAGTATGGGAAATAAGGTATCACAAAACCAGGCAAAATGTACGTTATTTTAATAAGCCACCTTCCAGGCTTAACACACATAGAGAAAAGTGGAAATTAGAAATTAATCAATCACTGTGTCATCACTTAAGAAAGAGTTTGTTTTGGTTGCTTGGTTGCTTGGTTGCTTGGTTGCTTGGTTACTTGGTTGCTTGGTTGTTTGATTGCTTGTTGTTTTTTTTACTCACCAATCGTCTTTGGCTTACAAATATTTTAGGCAGCTATTGGCTGTATTTGAGTCTAAATTTGCACAGTGATGCTTGTGTTATGGGACACAAATCAGCACAATTATTTTGAGGTTATTTTGAATCTATTTTTATTACGGAATCGTTTTGATAATTATTAACGGTTGTGCGCGCATGTGCAAAGTACGGATTACAAGCCCGCGTTGGTCTCGAAGGGAAATCTGGACTGGCGAGTCATATGATTGTCGTACGATCTACATACCAGCACGTACTGACCTTGACCAACCTTCGTCTTACATAACCTTGTTGGTTTGGCCTGCACGTGTTCCTGGCTCCTACGACTCGTGTCCCCTTGCTTTTACGACGCCTTCCCCTGTAGTTTATTAAAGTTAATCGGTACTTTAACAGCGCCTAAAACCTTTTAAACCGATGTACCAGTTGACCTTTCATAACCAAGCGCTTTCTTGTAAATTGTATTTTAATCGTACAACAACTGATTTTTGATACATTTAGTCTCAAGCCCCTAGAAATTTCCTAGTTAATATCGAATAATTTTGACAGGTTGTCAGTTAATTAGATTTTCCAACAAGTCCCTATAAAAGGGGTGCATTGTAACTAGAAGATTCAGATGCAGAAAGTTGTTGTAGAATTGACTTAGAGTCCAGGAAATATATCGATTAAAGAAGCCAAGAAAAAGTCTCTACTGAGTGTCCCTAACACTTGACAACTGAAGCTACAACAGCGACTCAACGATTTTAGCTGCAACTGTTAGAATGTTGTTTAAAGTTTTAATTGTAAGACTGCTGACAACTCCAAATAGACCTCTTTAGCTTCGTATGCAAATTGCCCATTTCAGATCACGTGGCATTCTCTTGGGAATTGTTCTTTTATTATGAAAATGTTAACCTATTAACATAAGAAAGAATTAATTCCCAAGAGTGGCATCACGTGGTCTGAAATGGGTAAACAAACAACGAATCTAAAGAGGTCTATTGAAGTCAATTTTTTTTCTTTTGGTCAACAGATTGGGTTAATAACGTATATCTTCCCACCAATCACAAACGTCTACGTGAAAATTACGCTACTGTTAGTGAAACTTTACGAAAGTGTAACATTCCGTTCGTTGAAGCTGTTGCAGGATTTTTTGTCTGGGCTGACTTTCGCAAGGTAAGTACTAATAGTGTCATTAATTGAACGCAGACCCAGATTATATCAAGACGAGTTGTGGTAGTTGGGATAACTCTTTTGTTTTCTTTTGTTGGAACATTTAAAATAGGTCAGCTCACCTTCATATAAACATCCTAAGAACTGAAACCATTTATAGTCTTAGCTTGAAAATTATTTTGCACACAAACAATGTTCGATCGTAAAATGGCGAAATTGCATTGAATTTGGATAGCTGATGGCATTTGCTGATAGTGGAGATCGCTCTGTGTGCTTCAGTAAACCCAATCAATGCATATCGGAACCTACATCGTCCTTACGTCGACTCTCGGTGGTGAGCATACTATTGCGTATATATATTTGGCGTCTTTATAAGAACGAGAAACGAGCGAGCGAGTTGACGCTATGTTGATACAATGGAATTTTTCAGTCTTACGTTGGCAATTCAGTTTTGAAGATTTTGTTGAAAGAAAGAAATTGCCGAGTGCATTGTCTGGCAACAATAGCAGCAACGACTTCTCGCAACAAAAATTTGGTTGCAAAGCGTTCAAAAGTTTGAATTTTTAACTGCAGCATTTTAAACACTGGATGCCTCGTATTGAATGTTGCGCAGTGATGACAGACGCCGCAGTGCATCAAAATCTAAAATTGCGTTGCCAGCGAGGGTATCGCCTGCTTAATATTTACGTCGTTCATCTTTCTTTTTTGTTAATTTCTAGTTTCTAAAGCACAAATCGCACGAAGACGAATGGAGGTTGTTTGATGTCTTCATAGACAATCATTTGTACCTAATGCCAGGCGATGCTTTTGCTTCTAAAGAGCCAGGCTGGTTCCGCATCGTCTTCACTCAAAAACCAGATGTCCTGAAATTAGGTGAGAGTCATCTTCTGTTTAACTGGCCTTTGTCTCTGAAATGTAACTTTTGTCTGCTAACTCTCGAGCCACGTACACTCCATATAAACATAAGTGTCATACTGGACACACGCATGGATGTAATGTCTCTGAAGCTCACCATGTTGTATTGCCAAGTGTCATAGACCACTTTCAAAAATGGTGGCCTAGTACATGAGAACGAGGCCACAAAGGCCTTGTTACCAGAAAATAAGTGTGGCGACACCCCTATTGCTATCAAAGATGATGCGACCCTCTTCCTCTTGAAATAAGTTTTCTGTGCATTTTATAGGATATACTTAGACTCACTTGATCCATAATGAATTTGGGCCTTTCTGGCCTCGTTCTCGTAAACAATGAGCCCGCCATTTATAAAAATCTTCTATGTCTTGTGTTGTTTCTTACTAATTTAATGGCCTTTTCACTTGCAGCTATGGAGAGACTTTCCAAGGGCATTTCTGCTTGCAGAGAGCAAATCAAGAATTAACGAATTCCATCCATGGACTCCTTGCAGTATAGTTCTTCCATCCTTTTATATTGAGTACAATTCTTATATTTTAATACCCCAATGGTAGAAATTATGGCAAGCAGTCTCCGAAGTTTTTCACTGAAATTTCATAAATATATGATCAAATTTCCCATAACTTACCTTTGAATCTCAGTTCTGACTGCTGCCCATCGTGTTCGTTCATTACTTTCAATCACTGACTACAGTTACAAATCAAAAGAAGCAGGAATGCTAACCAGAAATATTGATTTTTGATTTCCATTTTGATTTATCCCGCTTGACAATTCAGAACACGATAGCTCAGTCTTGATAGATTGACCAAATGTTAGAATCGGTCGTAATTGAACGAAACTGGTGAAACTTCGCCAATTGATAGATTCATTTGGAGTTTGCATGGGTACGAAATTTGATGTAATTGGGTTGCATGTACTATGTTAATTAAAAACATTATATAAACAAACTGTAGTACCGTGACATGATAAATGTGTTAATTAATTAAAAATAATTAAAATAGAAATATATTGTTCACAAGCCGAACAAGCCTGCCTCTGCGGAATTTACCTTCACTCGTTCACTCGTTCACTAAATTCGGACACAGGACGAATTATTTAGATTAGTTTAGCTTTAGTTTAGTTAGTTTTTTCCCCATCATCAGTTGTAAGTTATGATATGTATATATACGGTATATATATGATATATGATATATGATATATATATATATGATATGAACGGCTTAGGAAGTAAACTTTGAATCGATTTTTCAGATTTTTTATGATATGCGCATGATTTTTGTGAAATTTCATGTCCTTTAGAAGTTTATAAGACATTATCAAGCTACGTTCAAGCCATTTCAATGTTTATTGGACGTCTAGCCATTAATGCATGCTTTCATTTACTATATCTTGTGCTCTAAAGAACATTTTCAACTACGTAGTATACAATTCTTGACATGTGCAAATTTTCTGGTCCTAATTTACTTGAATGGGCACTTATTTAGCATTTTCCTTTTTTCATCATGCCTATTGAAAAAGAAAGCATACTAACGCAACAGAGACGCAGCAGCGTTAGTTTAAAAATGTTTAACCGCATGCACGCAATATTTCCATGCTAATTGTACGTCAATTGGCAACCACAATGAAGTGAAATGTCCGACATGCCCAGCTGGTAGGCAAGTCAGATTTCATGCCCAGCATGTATCCCATCATGCAACGCAATCAAAACTTACATGCCCAGATCAAGCTACTTGGACATGCCCAGCATGTTATTAGCCAAAAAAGTTTAGAAAAAGCCAAACTAAACAGGTAAGTTATCTGATAAAAACATTTGTTGAAAGAATAGTCATTCAAATGCAATAATTATTTGAATATAATTTCTAAAAGCAGAAAAATGATTAACAGGTGTAAAGAGTGCAAGACATTGTGAAAAAACTTAAACAAGCTTGTTTAATTTATTGCTATAACTATTACCAAGAATGTCTTTGATTGGTATTACCCATGCATTGTGTATTTTCCTTTTCACATTTTTTATAAGATGATTTTCTGTTAAAAGAAAAAAATTTCCTCTTCCTCAAAACATTTCAGACAGTGTCAACTAATTAGTTTAAATAATGAAAAAGTAAAAAACTTTGATTAGATCTTTTTGGAAACATTGGTACTTTAAAAGTCTTAATAAGCCTTCTTGTCCAACAGTTAACTTCCAAGTTTTTCAAATGCAAAGTTTTGGCCATACCTGAAATTTAAACAAAATAATATTTAGATGAGGTACAGTACTTTAAATCTATCATGCAGATCCTCTCTTCTTTACATCTCTCTTTAAAATTAAAAGTGTAAATAACTGATGAATTTTATCTTCAATTACTACATATGAAATTAAAATATAATACAATTATGAAATTTTAATTTAAAAAATCAAATCCTCTCTTCATTTACACCTCCCTTTAAAATGTCAAATGAAACTAAATTAAAACTACCAAACATCTCTCTTAAAAGTGAGATGGAAAGAAATAGACGTTTGAATTGTTTTGAAATATTTTTTACTTTATTGGTAAAACAATTAAAGAAATGGAAAAGTCATTCAAGAACAAATGCTGCTATCATTTGGATTTAAAATGAGTCTTATTCGAGGGTTCTTGTCGCTGTTTGCTTTTCATGTGCTTTTGATGTGCACAATTCCATTTCAAACTGGCTAATTATTACTAATGGCAGGCATTTACGTTTGTAAAAGGCAGTGATTGCTCTGTACTTAAGGAATATAAAGTAGCTCTAGCTCCTAAATGCAATTTTAGCTTTCTAATGAACTAAGATTCAAGATAGAAATCATTTTTTAAGGGAAGACAAAATCGAAAAGTGAAAGATTATAAAACTAGTATTTTTCATAACCTGTTTGTACTTACATTATGAACAAGAACCCAAGCTTTCGGTCTTCTTGTGTGTTATCTTTTGTATCTGTAGCAAACAGTGAAGACGGCAGATAAATAAACTTAAATTACTTACAGATTATATAGTGAAAACAATCAAAACATCCAAAAACATTAAATTGTTGTACTTACTGTGGTAATAAACGGCAAAAGGAGTCACAGACTAACCAGATTCACGAAAAGTAAGCAAAACCAACGGTTTCTTCGGCTGACGAAAGATCAGGTCACTCACGTAGCTTGGATACGTGAGCACGTCATTTCTCATTTTTGGCAAAGAAAACGGCTAGAAGACACTAGAAGACACCAATTTTTGACGTCTGTCTTTACACAGCAAAACTCAATCAAGCTGCTTTTGTCTTCTATGAGAGATTTTTGCCTTCACCCATGGCCAGCGATCGAGCGACAATGGAAAGTTTTGTTTTTGAAGCCGTTTCTTTGGGCTGACAGACTGAATCAGACCATTTCAAATAGTGAGTCACTCGAAAGAACTGTTTTGAGATCCAACAATTCTTGTAGTTGACAGGAAAACTTGCTAGAAGATCCAAATATACCATTTTCCATGAAGAGCCAACGTGTATACTTGTCTTTTTCTGACATTTTTGGTTTTTATCTTGTCGTGTGAGTTTTCAATGTTGCTTAGCGACCCCGATTCCGCAAACATGCGCTCTGGGCATGACACATGCATGCCCTGCGGCCCTGATTTTATGTCTCGCGAGCTCGCTAAGCATCCTGGTAAATAGCCAAATATTGATTGATATGAAATTTGAGCGACCTGGGCATGACGCTCAAAATGTCATGCCTTTATAGTCTTTTAGGGTAGTGTTGCATTTCTTTAAGACTAGTAATAGTTCTCACTAAATCTGCCCCCGCTTGAATATCTGTGATGAACTTCTAAAAGAATGTTCTGTTGTGAGTTTCAATAAGGTGAGAAAAAATTGTTGAATAAACGAAATTATAAGAATTTGTTACAGTCTTTAACATAGTCTTGTCGTAGTGTAGAAAAAAAGATGAATAAATGACTTATATCGTATATCATCTTTTATTTTTTCAAATAATTTATTAGAGTGATTTTCATTGGACTGTGAAATAGTTCCTAAGCTAATAGACAATAATAGACTCTGCACAAATTGTTTTCTTTTGTTGTGATACAACAAAATTATTGCAACTACATTAAATTCATTCATATTCCATCAAGTCAATGTTTTAAATGTTCTTCTTCTTCTTCTTCTTATTATTATTATGAAATTATCACAGTAGGTCGAAACTGGTGTTTTATCTTCCTCGAAGGCAAGCTATAACCTATACTGCCTTAGGCTTCGAGTACTTTCCTTAAAATCCTTGCTGTGCCAAGCAAAGCAGCTTTCTGTAACAGTTTAGTCCTTATTGTTACTCCGATAGTCTTGAGGTAGTTTTCAAGGTTTTTTGTCACCATTCCCAGTGCTCTTACAACAACAGGGATGACCTGTGCCCTGACATTCCAAAGTCTTCCTTCAGCTCTTTTTCAACAATTCTTGAATCTCCTGGCACGGCAATATCAATAATAAAGCACTTGTTTGATTGTCTGTCGAGAAAGACAATGTCTGGTCTTCTGGCTGGTATTTCACGATCTGTCTGGATGGTAAAGTCCCACAGCAGCTTCTTTCCTTTTTCTTCAATAACCCTTTCCGGTTTATGTTCATACCACTTCTCCATAAGTGGAAACCCATTTATTTTTGATAAATTCCAGTGAACGATCCTGGCAACATTATCATGACGCTTTTTGTACTCTGTCTGTGCTAGCGTACTACATTCACAAATAAGATGATTGACGGTTTCTTCCTTACCACCACACATCCGGCATAGTGGTGATGCAGAGCTATTTTCGATATTACACTTAATTGCATTTGTTCGCAAAGCCTGATCTTGAGCGGCCATAATGAGCCCTTCTGTTTCTTTTTTCAGATCACCTTTTCTCAACCAATCCCAAGATGCATTGTCCCTTATTTCCTCTGTTTGTCGTAGAATTTGTCCATGCAATGGCTTACTTTTCCAAGTATCTAATCTTACCTTTCTCAGATTTTCTTTAGTTTTCTTAGGTTGATCTACTTCTTCATTGCTTATTATACCTTCTTTTCTCACTGCTGATAGGAGTGGCTCTTTACTATTCTGCACATAATATGCTAGTCCCAATTCTTCTAACTTGACACATTCCTCCACACCAATCAATCCTCGCCCACCACACTCTCTAGGTAAGTAGAGACGTTCTACATCACCACGAGGGTGCAGCATTCCATACAATATAGGTTGAAGTGTTGTCCGCCATATTTGCTTTCAATACTTGCTTCATAGATGAAAGTTCAAGTGGTTTTAGACTGGTTTATTGACTGAAAAACTCTTCTATTATTCCATTTATCAAAATTTACAGCTCAATAAATTGATAAAAAACAATCTCTGTGTATCATCTTACCCAAATAAGCGGTAAACACGACGGGAAAGACGAACTTCATTTAGTAAACAAGTCACTACAGAAACGCTTGCCTTGTCTTCCCGCGTTCGGGCAGCGCATGCGCACACATAATGCCATGCTGTTATGAGTTTTCCGATTTAGCAGCCTTTCGAAAGTTATTGCCAGACATTAATCCCTTTAACAAAAGCTTTTGGGTTTTTTTTACATGCACAACAGAGCTTCGCTCAAAACGCTAACAACACTTAACACTAACATCATTATGAATCATTATTCTTTTGTTTTGTTCATCAACAAGTGCGAAGGTTTCGGCGGTGCTTCAATTTGATGTCAAGTCAGTTCCAACGAAATGAAGCTACTTTTTTCGAGAACAAGTACGTACGTAAAAAATAGTCATATTTCGTGCCAACAAAAAAGAATGTTTTCGCTCACGTGTTTGTAAAATTATTTGTTCTTTTACCTTTATTATCTTTATTGCTTCTTTTTACCAGGGAAAAGAAAACAAGAGTTATTTTGCTTGTATCTCTTGCATAACTGTAAGTGTTTTCATACAAAATTTCGTTTTTTGAAAATTCGTATCTCCTTGATTTTTCAACTTATATCCTTCAAACTTCACAGTTTTACTGATTTTAATGTGCTCTTTACAGCTATGGCCATTGTTTTTAAGTTTCAGCATGAAAAGTTGGTTTAGAATAGTTATGTTACCAGCCTCTACCCCAAAATGCCTCCAGGTATCTGATTTTTCGAAAATGCGCCTTGTCTACTAGTCGATAGGGTGACCCTACCTGACATGTAAACACAACCACGAAAAACAATAGAGGATGAACCTCCTAGGAGGGTGACCCTATCTCCATGTAAACAGGCCCTTTGTGTAGACGTAGTCTTAACACCTTTATGCTACGTAATCTTTCACTTTCCATATGACAATAACACCCAAATACTTTACAAACTCTCACACATCTTTTGTCGTCTAATTATCACACTTGGTACTGTTTTGATTGAGCATTCAATGACAACGTACTTTTGACTGGCTCAAGCCACCGCTTATCGCATCATTTCTGGAAAACCTTTTTAAGAACTTTGAACTTAAAATGGCAAAGTTCTGCTGTAAATTAATTGTGAGGTTACGATGATTTCCCCAATCAACGAGTAAAATTTGAATCCTGCAGAAAAAAACTTTTTCTTAGAAAAAGGAAACAGCACGTTGCTATCACACACATAAACATCTAACAGGGGCTGGAAAGGTTTTTTGTGATCCGTGATTTGACTCGAGTTGAGTGCGTGATTCGTGAAAGTAAGCCAGATTTAAAATATGCGTGATTCGTGAATTGACGGAAAGTTTGAAGTGTGATTAGTGATCAAGACCTTCCTTCAAGACCTCGACCAAGGATTGATATAACTGAGTTTAAAGCTGACCGCATTCTGTATTAGGTAATTACTGCTCACAGCGAAATTAGTGAAAAACGTCTGCGCATGCTCGTAGCACGTCATTTTTACACTTCCCTTCAACAATGGTTTTCACAAAATGTCAAAACTTATGGCTAGTATTCATATAATGCCTGCAATAATACCTTTGTCTCAAAAAAGAGTACAAGAGAAATTTTAATTAGGTATACACCGAGAATACGAGCATTTCATTTAAAACTCGCATATTTCTTAAGAAAACATCGTAATATGTACGCGCGCATGCGCAAACGTTTTTCTCTAGTGTCGTTTACAGCATTATTCGGTAGAACGAACTGAGCTACTTGCAAAATACCTAAAAATGCTGGCGCAGAAGTGATGATCTGATCAAATATAATTACTGACAATCAGACCCTCAACAAAACTGCCAAAATCACTTTCATCTTAGCAAATAACATTTCGAACTCAAATACGCATGTGTAGAATGCTTGCTGTAGATCCTACATGGCTTGCAGCTTTGCTTTGTTATAACAAGGCAAGTTGTTCGGGTAGTAATTCTTGTCAAAGACGGCTGGGTCTTGAAAAGGCTCTGAAAGTATTGAATCTGCTAACTTAGTAGTTTCATTACTAATTATCCTCCTTAACCCGGTTGTCACCTCTATTTTCAGGCAGTCTCGTTTTACAACCGTTATCGTTGAAGTGCGACCTGTAAAGTTCAAAGTCTCTTTTGAAAACAAGCATTGAGACTGCATTGAGACGGACGTCAATCAAATTACGCCAGAGAGACAATTGACAATTTTACTCTCAAGTAAGAAAAAAACTGACTCGTATTTATTGAAAAAGCTTTATTACTCGTGCCCAGGCCTTTAGGCCGGGAACGAGTTATAAACTGCACATGTTTTTTTTCCTGTTTTCGTCTCGAGAATGCAGCATTCTTGCGCAATCGGTCACGTGTTACACCCCTGATTGGTTAAGAACGTAAAAAACAATGCCCTTCATTCGTCACCTCCGTAGTGAACGCCAGCGAGGAACTTTAGGAATGCAAGATGGCCGACTACAAAGAAAATAGCTTTCATGGACAGGCTTTTCCTGCAGTAGCACAATGTAATTTGGAGCTTTTAACTCGAGATATACCTATATACTTATTAAAGCTTCAGAATGGGCTGTTATTTTGAGCTTCATCTCCAATACTTTGACCAAATATCGAACTCTAAATGGAGTACTTGAAAGGAAGCGGCTCGCGATAAAGACTATTTCCTATGAGCTGGAAAACTACGAATTTCTCATCCTACATGTTGCTAAACGAACATGCATAGAAGCAAGTCAATTATATTCCTCATTCAAGCATTCAAGAGATCTTGAGAGGTTTTTGTACTGAATTTTAATTTAATATCGGAATGGCATGAAACTAGATTCCATTGACCTTGTATTTCGCGTTTGGTCACGTAACGTCTTTTATTCATATATAAAACATCCGAAACATGAACGAAAAAATACACGATTTGTTATTGTGTCAAATATACCGTTGTAGAAGTCTTTACAGCAAACAATTGAGATATATAGTGAAATAAGAAGTTGAATAAACTGGTTTATTATATTTTGAAAATAATTCAAGAGTTTTGATTGGCTAAGAGCCACCGGATAAATTACCATAGTCGCCGGCTAGCTGCCCAAATTTGGAGTTATGAAAATGTTGAAAACCATTATTCGAAGTTATGACGTAATTTTCTCGAATATGGAAAATTAGCTTGCGGTATGACGTCACGCTAATTTATGCGATTCATGCCAAAAGCGGGAAAACAACAACAACATGTATTCTTGTCAACAAAGCACAACTGACAAAGAATTATTTTCAAAAATAATAAAACAATTATTGAATTCGTTTCTCGTAGGATATAGGCAATTATTAAGGCCTCGGTTTGTGTTATCTGCCTCAGCCTTCGGCTTCGGCAGATAACACAAACCTCGGCCTTAATAATTCCCCATATCCTACTCGACCTCATCCAATAATTGCTTAATATTTTTGCATGTTGGAGATATCTAATACACATGCATGATAATAGAAAGACAAAAGCAAACACTAATATGTTGACAGACAAACTGACTAATCAAGAATTTTTTTTTCAATGTTATGTTACGGTTAGCTATTTCCCGGAATGGTGAAGAATGCGTGAAACGGCTCGGGGAAGAGTACGAACGGGGCCGGTCATTGGAGCCTCTCTTAAAAAGGGCTCCAGGGGCACGAGTGAACGCACGTGTGCGTCTAGTTTTCATTTAGTAAGAGTTAATTACCGAGAACCGAGGCTTTTAGTCGTTGAAGTGCGACCCGTGAAGTTCAAATTCCAGTTTGGAAAATCATTCAATCAAAACAAACAGCGATTTTGACAATAAAACCAAGAAAATATCTTGTACTTACGAAGGAAAATACAAAATTTCAGCTTTCTAAATGAAAGTAAAGCATTTTCAATAAATACGAGTCAGTTTTTTTCTTATTTGAGAGTAAAATTGTCAATTGTCTCTCTGGCGTAATTTGATTGACGTCCGTCTCAATGCAGTCTCAATGCTTGTTTTCAAAAGAGACTTTGAACTTTACAGGTCGCACTTCAACGATAACGGTTGTAAATTATAGAATTTTCATGATCAGCGAGAATCCGGAACACAGGAAACCCAAGACAGTTTTTCCCCAAACATCGCTAGTGTTGCCTGCGCGGCTAGATATTATACTAATGTCTGTTAAAAATGTTAATGGGCACTATATCAAAATTCTTCAAGTATTGTAGGCAGTGTTTCCGGTAATCGCTGATGAACAGAGAGAGACAATAGATCGAGATGCGGTTAAATTAGAATTTATAACCTAATTTCACTTCGAGACGAACACAGGAAAAAAAGAAAAAATACATTTGCAGTTTGTAACTCGTTCCCGGCCTATGACCTGGGCACGAGTAATAATTGCAAAGCTGGATAAGCTCTCTGCTATTCAATAACATTCTTAATAAATGAAAGCACTTCGATGTCAGGAAATTGTCCTCGAAATTATTAAAAAATATAGGTTCAATGCAAACATGCTTTTATGGCGAAAAGTTCTTAATTAAGCAACTTGCAGTAGCAAAAATAGTAGTAAAATTTTAAAAAAAATTGAATTAATTGACAACACTTCATCTGAAAGGCTATCTGACGAAGTGCTACCAATTGTAAACGTGCCCATCAGAGCAATAATACAATATACAATACATCAACTTATCGAGAACAACTAGGATATGAAAACTCTACTCGGACACTCCACCCACAAATTTAGACGCCCTGAGTAAGGGCCTACAGTAATTATATCCCCGTTGTGGGTACCTGCCTTAGCACGTGAAGTGAAATAAATAAATTAAATACATTTCCTTTCAAAACAAATAGTTTTTCATAACTTTTGGTATATCAAGCAAGATGGGAATTATTTCGTGTTTTATAATCAGTCCTGTTGCCAAGGAAGCAAATGATGCACGCTGGTATTTGAAAAAATTGTGTGGTTTGCTTAAATGCTTTTTATTCGTTCAGAACTGTCAATACGAAAAACAACATAGCGGCTGTGTCTAAAATTGCTAAAGCGCGATTGTTGCTACAAACGGAACTGAAAGCTTCAGGAATTTGATTATCGTAGAGTTGCTTTAATGTCAGGTATGTACGAACCCTTTTGAACATGAAAACCATTTAAAAGTTAATTGTGTTTTTTTTGTGTGTTTTGAGAAATGTAAACAATTTAAATTTCATTGTAGCGTTAAATAAATTCACTGATATTTAAATAGAGAACCTATAAGATTGAATTCACAAGTACTTGTGTTGATTATAGTGCTCAAGTCATCATGAAAACTCTCCTCGTTTGGTTGCTGTTCGTTGGTACTGCAAATGCTTGGTACTGGAGTAAACCAAAAAGTATGGTATTAAATAGTTTCGTTTTAACATTACGGTTATACCGCTTAAAAGTATACGCAAAATACAATTCATTGTGCATTTTGCAAAAGCGTTCAAGCCAAACGGGTGACGTGTATTTTAAATGGTCGAGGCTAGTAAATTGCAAAACTAAAAATGCTAGCTGAAAAATAATAGAAGTTGCATTTAAGTTTTTGTATATCCTATATTAGTTCATGACTAAAGAGCTAGAGTAGGAGACAGTACAGTTCTTGTAATTTTAACTGAAAGAAATCGTGGCTTCTATTTATCTGGTTTCCATATAGGGCCTCCACAGACTAGGGCATAGTTATCAATAACAAGATGTTACTGATTACTATCATATAGTTTTCGATGACTAGCTCACACACTGGAAAAAAGTAGCTGTCGAGAACAGACTGGGCTCATTTGAAATTGAGAACAAAACGATTTTATTTGTCGATATGTTTTAGGCATAGATCACAACTAGTTATCAACTTCAGGATTTTGTATTTTTGTTACAGGGCCTGACTGGGATACTGTCAGAGGTAAGTTTGTTTAAACTCAAACTAATTTCTTCGATACAATTAACACTAAGACCTTCACACAAAATAAGAATCGAGGTCAAGCTATGTAGAGTTACGTGTTTACATTTAGATCCGGCAGTCAACCGAAAATTAAGTCCTGACTCTAAAAATGTTATACAACAAATGCATTTATCAGAAGAAAGTTGGCTACATGGGCAAGGAATATTTGTGAAGCTGGTTACAATTACCTTACTTTGTAAACTACGTCGTGTTTCAGTTACCTTCCTCAAGTTCAACAAGATTCCACTGAGCATCAGCGATGCCAAGAACAATGGATGGCAAAGCGACAAATCTTGTCAAGGTGGTCATATAATTGTGTATTTTCTCAATTTTATAGTGCTTGAGCAACGTTATCCATATTGTGGTTCTTTAAAAAATAACTTGTACATTCCACAGTGCAAACACCAACTGAGGGTGCATGCGCAATATAAATACTGAATACTTAAAATACATTGTTATGCTACAGATTTTTAGTAAATATTAATTTATTAACCTTTTAGTGCCCCTAAACCCTAATTTGAAGTTTTGATAATCATTTTTTCATGAATGAAAATGCTTCATGGTTTAATATTTCTGGATATAAACATCTTTCTGTTTAAGCATTTGAAATCTGAAAATGCAAATGAAGTGATGTCAACCAAGTAATTATTAAATATTACAAAAACTGAATAGAGATTTATTCCTACCAGTTTTCTATTTGCACAACATTTTCATTGCTAAACTACACAGTATTGACAATGATTTTGCTACTTCACTCAAATGCACTTGTTGCAAAATTAGAAGCAAAATTAGGCAAATTACGTCACCTCATTTGCATTTTCCGATTTCAAATGCTTCTAACTCAAAAAGTAGACATCTTCATTTCAAAGTTGAGGTTATTGGCACTTTAATGTCTTTTTTAGTTACTTTGCTAATTTAGCATCGTTAATATTGTAGCCTTATAGTTTCCTGTGTGAGAGGAGAGTTTTGCTTTCACTACTAATGTGATGTAAACAGGAAGTTAGATTTAGCTCAGTTGTTATAAAAGGATTTTCTATCTCGTGCTCTCTCTCTCTCTCTCTCTCTCTCTCTCTCTCTCTCTCTCTCTCTCTCTCTCTCTCTCTTACACCTAGTCTCTTATTTATAATGGGGAGGCAGTTTTGGGCATGATTCAGGTTTAATTGGAAAATAAGAACTAAGTAAGGAAAGTGGTCGAGTAAGGAACTCCTTCTACTTACCACACCGACTAACTGGGAAAGTCTTTCTGGTTGGCCTGACTCTACCTCAGCTTATAGTACGCCTTTCAACTGTCATGCACAAATTGGTATGTTTTACAAAAGATTAATACTTTCCTTGTATGGACAGGGGCTGCTTATTATGCTTCAATTTTCAGTCAGTTCACGAATCACGTTTTCTAATGAGATTCCATCAAGTCACGAATCACGCATATTTAAACAACAATAGATTTCACGAAAATTATGACAAAATCTGGCATATCTTCACAGATCGGCACTGCAAACCTTTTCGAGCCCCTGTATGAAATAATTATACGAGACTTCCCTCTCCTCCCATACAATGTTGTGATTGAGCCCAGGAGATTTGGTAATTAGCTACTGAACAAGGAAGCCAAAATTAAGAATACATGTTACGGACTACGGTTAGGAAGGTTCCTGCTGAACTCTGCGCGTAGCTTTAGATAACAGAAAAGCGTTGTTTTAGTGTGGAAGTATGGTCTAACGGTAGAAAAGGTGCGTTAACAAATTCATTCGAGTAGAAATAGGCTTGGGCTACTTCCACATGAATCGGGACAAAATTTATTTCGAAAACGCATCTTTTTTGATACTGCAGCTTAGCCTTGCATTCACACTATTTATAAAACGGCGAGTTTCTTTTGTTTAAGTAAGGTGCAGCAGAAGATATAGTATTAGTAGTACGCCATGCTTTAATTAAATCGCTGAATTTTAAGAACAAAGTCTGTAGTGATGAAAAAGGATGAACTATCCCTAAAACACAGCTCAGCCTGCACACAATTAACGCAAGCAATTTTGTTCTTAGACAAGACATTTTTTGCTGGCCATCGTTACGTTAAGAACGGCGACAGAACCGTGATGCCGCTGTACGATTCTAAAGGCAAGATTGCAGGGATCCAAATGGCAGTAAGTTTATTTTGTGGAAATCAAACGATGTCAGCTTTTTTTCTTCAACGTACTCCAATCTAAAAAGACGTTTGCGCGCTTTTTGAGAAACACCCAGACTGAACTTGAACGACATTGTTAGCGAGTCTGAAAAGTCATCTTGCCCTTCAAGACACTGTTCCCTGGACGGATTGCTTATTATTGTGGTTAATTTAATAGGTTCCAAAATCCGTGGTACCCGCCAAACAAAATCCTTGGGTTTCAGAAGGAGATGATTACGTCATGACGGCTTACTTTACAGATCCACAAACTATTTGTAATGGTAAACGACCTGCCTCCAAATACATTGGCGATAAGCTGGTTATCCAGCTGGGATCATCAACCAATCAACTAATGAAGATTCCTTATAAGGAAAATAAACTTGCTGGGACAGAATGGGTGAAAGGCAAATGTTTCTACTGGATGGGTAAGAATGAATACCGGTTGTTTCGATCCATGGTCGTTTCCATCCAGGTCGTTTCGATCCACATCTGACACATTCCATCTACCTTATAAAGACATTCGATCCACTCATATAAACAAGTTCAATCACGTAGTTTAAACGTACGTATATAAGAGTGTTTAAGTGCAAAATAGACTCACTTTCGTGCATGTTTTGGGAGTAGGTGCAACAAGTCCGAAGGGTGGAGAGTGAACATGCCTACTTGATGAACTAGTGAACGTCGGCCTGTGAATGACATGCAATATGTAAACTTCAAGCAAACAGCTACAATTCTAAGTATTTTTTTTGGGGGGGGGACCGCATAAAGTCTGAAGAAAGTGACTCTTGACTGAGGCCGCAGGCCGAGTGCTTTCATCTGTTTCGAGGTTTTTGGAGTCCCATGATGAAACACGAAGCACGAGTTTTTGATCTGGCTTGAACATTTTCAAAAATAATAAGTGATCAACCTACGAGGAAAACATCAATAAAATATGAAATCAACCCAAAACTGTCAACGAATTCATTATTAGCTTAGTTGCATTGATAATGCACTAGAATTTCACGCCAGAGGTTCCCGGTTCGAGCCATAGGACGTCCAAGATAAAATAAAAAAATAAAAATAAAATGTTAGCCAAATAGTTAGGTAAGTAGGTAAATAAACAGGCAAGACAGGTAAAAAAGGAGAAAGCGCTGGAGAAAAAAAAAAGAGAGAGTGAAGTGTAATGGAATGAATGAGAAATTACTTTTATGCTAATGAGATCCAACGTCCATGGATTTGATCTAATTAGCATCCAGTGTTGGATCAAGGTATCTAAGCGTATGCACGTGACCCTAAAAGAAGCATATCAGTGGACCATAAAGTCATGAATTCTTAATGAGTTTGGGAATTCTTCGTTGCAAAATGCGGCCAGCAGACAGTCATTAACGATCAACAACAATCATCCGCTCTTCAGACTTTTAAGACTTTTAAAACTGTTGCATCTATTCCCAAAACATGCACGAAAAGTCTATTTTGCACTTAAACTTTCTTATACACGTTTAAACCACATGATTGATCTTGTTAATAGGAGTGGGTCGAATGTCTTTATTGTGCCAGATGTGGATCGAACAATCGGATTCCCTAAGAGAGTGTGTCTTACAAAGGCTCTGGGTCGTTGTAGAGAGGTAATCATTGTAGAGAGGTGTTCATTGCTGAGAGGTGGTCGTTATAGAGAGATGGTCGACATTGTAGTCATTTCTGAGAGATGATCATTGCTGTTGTTATTGTTGTAATTGCTTTATTTGCATGACTCATTTGATTATCAGTACTGCATATGCATAATTTTACAAGGATTACAAAAATGATTATCATTGTATCAAGATGATCATTGTTGTTGTAATTGCTTTATTTGCATGATTCACTCAAGTATAAGCACTGATTATAAGCATTATACCGAGGTGGTCATTGTAGAGAGGTGGTTATTGTTGAGAGGTGGTCATTGTAAAGAGATGTTCATTGTTAAGAAGTGGTCATTTTTGATAGGTGGTTGTTGATCATTGTACAGACAGGGTCCCCCTATGCCCCTTTGCAAAATGAAAACACGCAAAAAATATTTGGTCTTTTCACGCGTCACGGATAATTTAAATATTTCTTTCACGTTCACAAAAAAATCAAATGTCGCTTTCACGTGGACGCCAAAAGTTTTTAGACCTTAAAGCACGTTTCACGTCAAAATAAATCAGCCATTCACGTTTCACGCAAAAGGTATAGGGGAACCTGTACAGAGGTGCATGGTCATTGGAAAAATTAGCAATTTTCCAGGGTGGCCGTTCTTATAAAAAGTGTTCGTCAAAGAACCGAAAGTCATTGTTGAGAAGTGGTCGTTATAGACTCGTAGCTGCAGGGTTTCAGGTGGTCGTTTTATAGAGTGGTCGTTATAACTGGATAGTAAGCAGTAGAGATATATAGTCATTATATATACATAGTATAAGACTGTAGTTTCGTAGTTCTTCTGTCAGAAGCGCAGGAGAGATTGAGGTAGTGGAGATGTTTGTAGCAGTATTTTCACTGGTGTTATTTTCTTGTATGTAGGCCGGCACTATTGGTATAAGGTCACAAGGGACATGGATTGTAAGGATATTTTCCCCGGTTTCCTATTGTACAATAGAGGTCGCCTGAATGGTTTTGGATGGACTACTATTGGGCATGTTGACAGTAAAAGAATGGAACATCCATCACCAAAAGTCTTGAAGGTGAGTCATATAAATTAGTTGAGCCATGTCTCAAGCCATTTGTTGTTATCAAGACAAAAAACTGTTACTCTATCAGAAACAGCACGCGGCTCATCAAATATTCTGTGGGCATGCGCGTTCAGAAAGCACGTGTTATCTGACACGTTCTTTAAATACTCTAAGTCCATCAACTATTGAACAAAACTAGCCTCATTAACTATTTTTTTAGCAGACATTCTATTTTAGCCAGTTATAATAAGCTTGGTTCACATGCACTAGCGACGCAAGCATAAGTCCAAGTGTGTTGGATGTGTTGCTGTTATGTGCTTATGTCGCTATAGTGAGAACCAGGCATTTATTGATTCCAGTGGTTTCATTTTTTTAGGGATGGGTAATATCTACGAGATTTCTCTAATTCGTGTCTTTTCGGATATCCTATGAAATTAACCTAATTACATAAAATGTTCAAGATAAAATCAAACTACCGAAATAGACTGATTGGAAGCGGTAACGAAAAGTAAATCACAACAATTCATATCCACCTATATCATAAACCGTTGTATTGAAATTTGTAGTTGTTAATTAGAAACTGAGGCCAAAGTCAAATTATGAGTGAATTATTACTTCCACCCCATATTCCCTTTTGGTCCAATGCTTGAGGCTTCTTCGACGTTTATCAAATGAAAGTGTATACCAATATAATAATAATGGAAACTTTATTACGTTTTTGCCTAGAAACTACAATTGCGAATTTCACTACATGTAGGTAATTCACAGTTGGCTACTTGAATCGTACACTTACTACTACTACTACTACCACCACCACCACCACCACCACCACCACCACCACCACCACCACCACCACCACCACCACCACCACCACCACCACCACCACCACCACCACCACCACCACCACCACCACTACTACTACTACTACTACTACTTCTACTTCTACTACTACTACTACTACTACTACTACTACTACTACTACTACTACTACTACTACTACTATTACTACTACTACTACTACTACTACTACTACTACTACTAATGATGATGATGATGATGATGATAATAATAATAATAATAATAATAATTTGATATCTAGGAATGAAGAAAAATCAATCAATAATCAATAGAATGAATAGCTCCTAAAAACTCCTAAAAACTTTATAAATAATAAAACGGCTTTAGCTAAAAACTCCTTTAATATATAAATACTTATTTACTATTTGGAAAAAGCTAATTTAAAAACATATGTTTTAACTGCTGGTTCAAAATTACTATTCTTGATTTCTTCATGAAGAGTGTTCCAAATTTAAGGTTAGGGGCGGCGGGTTGAAAAGGCCTACCACCTAATGTTGGCTTTGCACTTTACACCAGCTCGAACTAATAAAGAACCTTATAACTACAACAGAGTAGACTTCGTATGACAGTGAAAACGGCATCGCACGGTTTCGGCACGATTACGGCAGGAATTTCGATTGCTTTTATAGACATCAAGGCACTGATACGGTGGGGGCGAAGCCCTTCTCGCGCTCATATGAAAACTGCTCTATTGGCCTCTTTCATAATTTTGGATATGTGATAGCGGACAAAGGGTTCAAGGCCACGATGCTAATTACAATGTCTCAGGCCATTGAACGAAGATATCGAAAGTGGAAGATTAGTATACTATAAGTGTATTTTCAAGTGTAAACCAAGAATTATGACTGAAAAACCTTGGACCTTACCGTCAAAGGTCATGGGATAGCCCATTTCCAATTACTAGAGACTCCTTTCAAGAAAGACCAATGGGAACAAGAGACCATAATACTAAGAAAGCGAAGCTCAGTATTGATGTCTGTGCGATGTTCGTGGCGACTAAGGTTATCTTTAGTAACAACGCCATCACACGCGCAAGGCTCTCAAACACCAAAAAATGTTATATATATATTTCAAACAGTCCCGCGCACGTCAAAAATCTAATTGTATTGTTCAAATGGGAGCCTACGGCCTACGGCCTCATGGGCTATTGACTCGTAGTCCGATCCATTCGGCCTCGAGGTCTAATTGTTAAATAGCAACAGGTGTTGAGTAACGTACGGACCGTATACTTTAAACTGTGTAGCCTGGCTCTCATAAGAAGGGGAAAGACAAGTGGAGGGGAGGGGGAGGTGCAGGATATTTGAGTCAATTCTCATTTGAGTTGCCTTGTTTTGATTTTCAGAGATTTTTCTACAAAGAAACACATCCTCAGTGTTTGAACTCTGTAGGGAAGCTTTCCACTCAGCACGTGTACTTTGATTGGCCCTACAATAACTTCTGTTAGCAACTTAGGACTACAAGTGTAGTGATCGAGGCATTGTCAAATGATGTGACAACCATAACATGCTAATAGTAATAAAATACAAACGAAAACGAAATTTGAATTTTGTTTTCTAGTTTGTGTTGTTCTCAGATAAAAGTAAACAGACTAGAAATAGCCGGCACATCAGTAGACACGTTCGGGCAGTACGGGCTGGATAGTGCACTAGGTAATGCACACACTGCATCACTGAGCTAGAATACCCTTCCCCCTCAACTTATGTGATTAGTGGGGAACCAAGCTAGACCATCCCTTCCCTCCCCCTTATAGATTAGTACAATAGTAATATCGTTAAGGCGATCTTGGCGATCAATATATAACGTTGATTAGCTATTGTAGAGATTAGTGGGTGAGCCGTCCACAATAAGAATATATTTCATTAACTTGTAATTATCCCGAATCAACCCTCCAAAAGTTGATCAGTTATTGTTTTAGTGAACTTGCCTGTGCATATCTTTTGTGACGTCAATTTCACTAGTAAAACTGCAAGCTTTTTCAGTGTGAAAATCTATAGATCTCCATTTGTCAAAGGTAAAGGTAAAGGTAAAGCTCTGTATTTAACGTCGAAAGTTCCTTTAGCTACAAGCAACGCTATAAGCTAGTTTCCCAGGAAGCCGACGGCGCGCTCATTCTACCCCCCTCTTTCCATCAGTGCTCCGTTTTAAGGATATTTAAAGCTAATTAAAGCTACACGGAAAGGAAAGAAGTCGAAACAAGGATGTGAGATCTGGGGATCGAACTAGGGACCTCTCGCACCGAAGGCCGCGCATTAACCAACTGTGCCATCCTTGCTCCAAAATAATATTTGATGCACTTTTTCCCATTCCAAAGCAGCAAAGATGGTAAACTGGCACTGCTGTTCAGCGCAATGTAAAAATAATCACATGGAACTCGGCTACCGTTCCTTGAGGGTTAATCTAAAGAGAAACAGTTGTCTTTAACAAGAAGTCATGAAGCATAAAGACCTTCGAAACTTAAAGTTACATTACTAGATCCGTCATCAGGATGATAAGACGACAAGGCCAAACATGATGGTGTGACGAAAATTAATTATTGGTCCCCTGAGAGTCCAATGAGTATCTATAAATATTAAGTAACTACACCTAAAACGCCGCGGGACTGGAGTTTAAGAAGACATCGACAGACGACGAGGAGAAAGCCAGCAAGACCTCTTCAGTGCTTAATTCATAAGCACGGGTTAACTTAACGGCTAGAAATTGAGGAGCGAAGGTAAAAGAAAGAGAATAAGGGACCTGTCATTATTTATCGCCCTGGGGGGGGGGGGGGGGGGGGTATTATAAGTAAGTCAACCTAAAGAGTGAAGTATCTGACCTACATGCAAATAGTGCAGTTCGTAGCCACCTGTTTCAATACAAGAAATAATATAGTACAAGGAATTAATTTCTCATATAAAATCAAGAGTTTGACATATATATATTTCAGTGCTACAATATATCAAGACACTTACATTTATCACTGAATCGCGGCTCCTTTAAAAGTATCTGCCAACACTCTGGAACACAATATTTCAAATTTCTCCAGCTTGTGCCAAATATCCATCTAACTGCTTGATGCTAAATTGTTTTACCGGTAATGACTGCACGTATGTGTTTTGACGCAACCGAGAGTCATAATATAGAAAAGAAGCCAATAAGTTATGAATAAACCGTTACATTGGCTATTTGTTCCTCGGGTACAAATGTTACAGTTGTCGCATCAAAATTATTAGTTTCTTCGTCTAGATCAGCGAGGACAAGATCATCGCTGTAATCATCGTCGCTGTTGTAAAGGAACGTCTACAGCAGGTGGCGGAGATATTGAAAGCAAAAGGTGAAGCATCAACCAGTTCCAAAATCCAGGACGAAGAAAATGACACAAATGATGAAAGTGAAGAAAACAGTAGTGGTGAAACAGACAACGAGGATGTTGGGCTTGACGCACAGCTTGAACTTTAGTCAGCTAATGATCTGACATCGATAAACTTAATGGACAATTCTAAACAAAGAAAGTTTTCAATTTATACAGTTATTTTTTAATTTGCAAATGTTTTGAAATGAAAGTCAATCGTTTTCATTTGTTACCTTTCGGGGATATTCAATATAAATAAACGTGTGATTAATTCCTTGTAATAAAATCATATTTGTACGTAATATTTCCCGATCAGTCAAAAAGTAAATGCATTTTAAAATTTTAACTTTGATGAGTGAAGCTTATGTATGCCAAATGATCCCCCCTTAGAAAGTCTTTAAGGGTGACTAGTCCCCCCCTCTTTGCCTTCTGAAATCGACTGATCCCCCCTAAATTCCTCACACCCCCCCAGGCGATAAATAATGACGGGTCCCTAAGAGACCAAAGAAAGTAAAGCAGGGAAAAGGCAAAGACACAAGTGAACAATTGAACTAAAACTTTAAACAGTGAACTCAGTTCCACCTCGAACGCTAGTATAAATTTACACATAATCATTTAGCTTATTTAGTTTTCTTGTTTAGAAATTAAGATTTAAAGAAATTAAGAGAGCATTCGCCTTACGGTCGCGAAATCTAGGAAATTGACCAAAAATCGCCCTACCTAATTTTTCCCTCCATATAAAGCCTATCACCTGACAAGTACAAAAAGCGGAAAATAATCGGTCAACGACGATTTTTTATGTCGTAAAAATTCTAAATACGTTAGGGTATTTTGACATAATTAGGTTTGAAAATGTCAAACTTCGAAATGCTCTCCTCGCCGGACTAGTCATTTCCTTCCAAAGTTTCCTCGATAGTTTATACATATTTCCTCTTTAAAATGCGATCTCTGTTTTTTCTTCACATTCAGGTTTTCAGAGCTATCGCAGATTGAGTATGGACCATTTTCGGCATTTCGTTTGAGGCTGAATATTGGCCAAATTCAAAACGTCCAAAATCAAGGTAGTTTAACTTTTTTGGCAATTCTCTTCGTTTCCATGGAAAATAGAAGGATGGATTCAGGTTTCTGCTGAATAAAATAGGTGGGCAAAGGAACGTTTTCATTTTGCCAAGCATTGTCTTTACGCCCTAATTTGCATTTTCGCGTGATCTTGTTCGATTTCAGTCGATCACTCTTCGAGCTCCAAAAGTGAATTGATCTTGATGATTAATCCTTGATTCTTCCAAAATAGCTCTAGTTATTGTCTTTGATTCATTTTGAGTGCAAAATCTTCGATTTATTACTGTTTCATAAAAAATCCCTTGACTGGGCAGTGCAGGTACTGCACGTGAATATAGTATGCAAATTAAGTAAACAAGACAGATGACCGACTCACAGGACTCATCCATAAAATTCTTTATTTAACAAATAGATCAGGCGTAGCTATGTTCTGTACTCTGATGGAACACGACTGGAGCTGTAAAACAGGAAAAAAGTTATAGAAAGCACGAGCCGTAGGCGAGTGATTTCTATAGCTTTTTGAGTGTTTTACAGCTTCAGGAGTGTTTCATCAGAGTACAGAACATAGCTACGCCTGATCTATTTGCTTTTTATATAATAGAATTTTACGAGCGCGCGATCTGATTGGTCAATTAGCCATACTTTATCAGAGTACAGATAATAGAAGTGACGTCACAAAATCAAAATCTTTTACTCACAATCTTTGTTGTGAGTCCTTCAAGCCTATTTCATTCGCAAAATAAGCAAAAATTTCTTCAGTAAACACAATAAAATTTATTCCTTTATTGCACAATCCCTGGCGACCAAGTCCAAACAAGTGAAAATTCCCGCCATTTTCTGTTAGCGGACGCGCGTGTTTGTACACCCGAACTTCGGGAAAAGGTAATGCGATGAAAGAAAAGCAAACCTCTTTGCTTTTAAGTTGATTTTTACGCAAATAACACGGAAAAAAAGACAGCAAATGTAAATGACCTTCAGGTTGTGGGTTTCAAGGCAAAGCTGACGTCTTCTATAAACTGGAACCAAAACTTTTGGAGCTGTAAAATATAATTTGTGAGCTTTTTCGATCGAGTATTTTGGATGTTTGTCGAGGAGCTACAGTCTTCACTCAACGTTGTAAAAGCAAGAATGTACTTAAATCTGAGTCTGAGACTCATTCAATATTTCTACGATTTCTGAAAACAACAATTTGAAGTCAACATGCTTGTTGAAGACGACGACAAGAAGTTTTCTACTTATCCGAATCCATTTTTGTACCGATAAGTACGCCTCGCCAACTTTCAAGATTCTGGATGTAATGTTTGGATCATGTCAGGCAAGATAGATTTTGGGGAAATCTAATCACCGGTTCAAAATAAATGAGGTAACTTAATGAATTACGTAGAATAAAACACTATAGAAAAACTATTTTTTGCATAATTTTGACGATATGATAGTATCCTGTGAAATTTTGTCCATTCAATGTCGAAAGACGCGCGCTCAGTATTTACCTAAATTTTTATTCTCAGTTTTGCTTTCTTTGCTCGTAAAATTCTATTATAAAACTTTTTATAAAACATTCTAATGAGTTCATGAAAAAAAATCAGAAGGATAAAAAGCAGAGAGAGACTGAGAGAGGGTGGTAATTGAAAGGCAATTTAAAAACGAACAGGTTTTGCTGTTGCGCGAATCAAATACATACTCGTAGGTTTCATATTTCACTCGAAAGAATTTTATAATTTGGAATAGTTTACATTTTTCCTTAGTACTTGCGTACTTGCGATTTTCACACTGAGAAATATTGGAGAATTTCTTGGTTTCAAGATAGAAAATATATCATTCTATGGATAACATGTTTTCAAAATAAAAAGGACAAAAACTCCCTTTTGAAGCCTAGTTTCTTTTGTGTTAAAAGATTTTATCCAATCATAAGCTTTCAAAACAATACCCAAACTACGCTTCGAATTTGTCATGGTCCCCACGTTGAAGTTTTGACATAATAAGACTAGCGAAAGTTTTTGTTATATGGGAAGCAGCTGATAAATAAAATCGAAATAAATGTCCAACATCGAAAAGTTATGAGAGATTTTCATGTTTTAACCAATGAGATAAGTGCTTTAGACAATACCGCAATTAGGGCCTAACGGTTTTTTATGCCGTTAGGCCCAACAGTTCTTACGCGCATCGTCACTTAATTAAAAGTTTATCTGCAATATTCATATCGGTTAATGATAGACTGCGAGCAGTCCCACTTTTCCCTCAGATTCAGTAAAGACGAGTTTTTAGAATACGCGGACGAGCGGCAATAGACGACTTTCAAAAATGACGGCCTAGTACATGAGAACGAGGCCACGAAGGCCTTGTTACCAGAAAATAAGCGTGGCGACACTTCTATTGCTGTCAAAGATGATGTGTTCCTCTTCCTTTTGAAATACCTATCTTCTGTGCATTTTACAGGATATACTTAGACTCATTTCATGCCATGATGATTTTAGAGGCCTTTTTGCTTCGTTCTCGTGAACAATGAGCCCGCCATTTTTGAAAGTCGTCTATGGGGATGAGTTAAATAAGGGAGAAGGGAGAGGAAAATAGTACTTTTAAAATTACAAAGTTACAATTATTGAAAGAAGAGTCTATCCAAATCGTACAAATATGTACGACTGGTACTTAAAGGGTTAAAATTAAATGTTATCGCTGGGATATTGACCGTAAAAGACCTGAAACTAATTTATATCGATACACCACTATAGCATCAATTTCTACTTACTATAGATGGTATTTCCTGACGATCTACCTCGCGAGGAGTAGTTTTCTTTCGTGCCTTTCGATAGTAGATCGTGAGACCAGCAGATTACAATGATTGTAACTTACCAAATCTTTGTCTGCTTCATCCATGTACGTTGTAGGAGTTAGGGTTTGAAACATGCAGTGATTCACGTAAAACTATACTTTTTGAAGTGAACTGAATCGAAGTGATGCTTTGAAACCTCTTTGATGGCGATAATAGTTCATACGCAAAAGTATTACAACATCTCAGGGCCAACATGACGTAAAACACCCACAGAGATTATTTTCAAAGCTGGACAACTTTTTAGTTGAATTCGCAGCTTAGCTTAAAAAACGTTTTATGAAAAAAATAGTCGTATAGTCGTATAGTCGTAGAATTCTTGTTTTTGTGAAAAGATAACTATACACCTGTGTCATTGTATTCTACGTTAAACAACACCAACAACGATAACAATATATATATGTATATATAAATAATGAAGACAGAAATATCAAAATACGAGGTTCTGCAATATCCAAATAAGGTTTTGAAGATTTTTGCTTTCTATTTCTGAGAATTATTAACCACTATTACAAACGGTCAATTATAATTCTGACTAAATCTGAATATTAAAATATCACTGTAATAAATATCACTGACCTTGCAAGACCAATTGCAAAGGGTTAGAGTATAAACGAAACAAAAGCAAATGCTAAAAAGCTATCCATAATCTTCATTTCAACTTTTACAAGCCTTTTACATAAAATGGAACCTTTGTTGGCCAATTACCACAGGAAGCCCAATATATTTGAATCAAAAAAAAAAAAAAAAAAAAAAAAAGAATAAAATTTGAATGGGAGCTCCACTATTAGGTAGTACCTCATTTTTATTATTAGGTGTGTTTGCAAGTACAGAAACCACTTTGTATATTCAATGCGATTTTCTCATTTCAAGATCACAAAGTGCATTTAAGAGTCTTATTTGGTGGCTTGGTACGGCTAGTAAAGCTAGGGAGTCTTGTACAGTAAATCAAAAGAGTGCTAATCCCTAAATGTGTTCTTCGACGATGAAAATTAATCTTTATCCTTCAAAACAATAAAAATTAATAATTAGCGTTTCTGTTAACCGTAACGAACAAATTATTCGTTGTCGTAAAAAGACAAAATATTAACCATTAACCGTACAAGTCACCACCCCAATGAAACTCTCAGAGAAATAAAATTCAATTTAATGAGCTTGTTGTATGTACACCAGTTTACTGCGTCAAAATAGAATCGCTGACCAAAACAGTCTAGTGTGGTGTCGAACTAGGAGTATGAGTCAATAGTTAAAGTGGACTAAGCCTTCCTTAGCATGGAGTTCAAACGTTGTGTAAAATAGTTGCTGTGAAACTCGGTACCAACCAAAAATATACAGGTTATTTGAGCAAAATACTAGTTTAAGAAGGAAACCTAAAAAATAATTAGACTTGATCATCGAGCGTGACAGTGTACAAAATCTTGCATTACTTTGCATAGTAAAATAGGCGGGCTTTTTACGGGTAACTACACTTTATCAATCCAAATATTTTCATTTAACTGATTCATATATATATAAACCATTACGCTAGGATAAAAATCTGCTTTCATTTTTATGATACTTCGTGACCCAAAGAATCGTTAACTAACTCTTTCTAGCTACTTAAATGCCATTTTCTTTTAAATGCAACGCATATCAAAACTACTGCTTCAGGCTGAAACATTTCCCCAACAATAGTTTTAAATTCAACATATATCAAAATCAATGTGTCAGCCGGGCTGAACAATTTCTCCCAAAATAGTATAACTAACTGAAAATAGAGTATGGTTTCCAAGGAGCACAAGTCATTAGTTTAAGTGGACAAAGTGCGTACATGTCAGAGGTGGTTGACCGAGCTTTCCCGCTAAAATTAAAGTTTGGTCACAACAGTAAATTGGCGGGATTTTCATGGGCAACTGGCGTAGCATTACAAGTGATTGCGCACCCACAGGTTGGTAACATCTACTCGACAATCATTGAATTAAAAGCTTACATCAGTATGAATTTCGAAGTTTGAGTGACTTTTTGCGGGAAAATTACAATTGTCACAGAAGCGTTTGGTCATTAATCATTTAGATGTACTTTGGTGGACAAAGCGCTTTCGTTTCAGAGGTATTTGGAGCTTTCTCGCAAAAATTCCGATTGGCTTTTAGCATGCGCGCGTGTGTGAACTGGCGTAAGACTTAATCTCGATTGGGAATTTGGTTAATAGGCTACCAAAAATCCAGACAGAGGCGGAGTTTTCTATACAATGTCTTTTAACTTAAAGCAGATTTTTATCCTAGAGTGGTTTTCATAAACCCGTGAAACAAAGTGTACTAACTAAAGTGTAATAAAGTGTAGTAGTCAAGAAATATGTCAGGTTCTTTTAAATTCAACATATATCAAAATCAAGTATCAGACTGAACAATTTCTCCCACAATAGAATAACTAACTGAAAATGGAGTATGGTGTCGAAGGACGGTACAAGTCATTTGTTTAAGAGGACAAAGCACTACGTGTCAGAGAAGGTTAATCAAGCTTTCCCACCAAAATTAAAGTTTGGTCACAAAAGTAAATTGGCGGGATTTTCACGGGTAACTGGCGTAGCATTACAAGTTGGCAACATAAACTAGCAAATTATTGAATTCATATAACAGATACAAACTTTGAGCTGTCCTTTATAGTTCAACTACTGTGGTCAAAGTATAGGCACATATTTTATAGATCAATGTTTGAGTGACTTGGCGGTGACTCTGCTTTAAATTAACAGACATTGTATAGAAAACTCCGCCTCTGTCTGGATTTTTGGTAGCCTATATTGACCAAATTCCCAATCGAGATAAAGTCTGGCGGGACGCGTAGTTTTGTAGATTAATAACGTAAAGACAGATGGTCTTACGATGGATTACGTCTACCCATCGCCGATGATATAAAAGCAACGCTTATTTATTATGTTGATTCAGTTCGAAAGACCTCGAGTTGCAGTCTGGACTAAAAGCTACTCTTGAGACAGCTACAAGTAAAACAGGTCAGTTCTGCTTTTTGCGAATTCCTTTTGCTTTACAAATGTTCCTATTCTATTTTATCGATTTCGAACTTTATATTTTACACCAAATATTATCGAGTAGGTAAAATGGATTTGTATGGCCAAACGCGTCTTTGACAATTTTTTCCTGCGCAAAACGTCATTCAAATTTCGATCTTTAAATTATGTGACTGTATTACTGTGACTGCAGCGGTTAAATTATAAATGCCCAAAGTTCATATTGATGTAAGGTTTTAATTCAGTTATTTGCTAGTAGATGTTACCAATCTTACGCCAGTTGCCCATAAAAATCCCGCCAATTTACTGTTGTGACCAAACTTTAATTTTGGCGGGAAAGCTCGGTCAACCACCTCTGACTTGCAAACACTTCGTCTACTTAAACTAATGACTTGTACTTCTTCGACACCATACTCTATTTTCAGTTAGTTATACTATTTTGGGAGAAATTGTTCAGCCTAACACATTGATTTTGATATATGTTGAATTTCAAAGAACCTGGATAGAAAGAGTTAGTTACCCGTGAAAAGCCCGCCTATTTTACTATGCAAACTAATGCAAGATTTTGTACACTTGTCACGCTCGACGACTAAGAATAGTTATTTCTTGGTTTTCCTTCTTAGACCGGTCTCTTACTGATATAACCTGTATATTGTTTGGTCAATAGCCGAGTTTACAGAAACTATTTTACAAACGTTTGCGCGCCATGGAAGGCTTTGTCAACGTAAACTAATGACTCGTTCTTCTTGGACACTATGCTCGACTGTTTGGATTATTACTATTTTGACACAGTTAACTGATGTATATACAACAAGATAAAATTCATAAATTTCCCTGCGAGGGTGTAATGATTAACATTTAGCGTTCTTCTGAGAAGAAATAATAATTTGCTTCAGGTCTTGAGTAAAACACAACATTCTGGGCTCTTATCTCTCAGGCCACCCTTGTTTAATTGTAGATCTTAAATTCAACACAAGTAGATGAGCTTGGCGTTGGTGCTTGGGTGCAACTTTGCGTACATTTGCGTAAATTTGCGTACAACTGCGAAAGCTAGCGATAGCGAAATCGGATAACACCCAGCTAGGTGAAATTGAATAGCGACTAGCGACTAGCGACAGCTATCTTCTTGCGTGACTCGCGTGAGCTAGGCGAAGAACGCTAAGTGCGTTACCGCCGGCCTCGAGGGGCGAGGCTATTATCGACATGCGCTTGCGATAATGGCAACTTGGTTCAGGTTTAACTTTGCTTAAATTTTATTTAACCACATCTAAAAACTAGTTTCACACTGAGAAAAAAAGGTGCACACAAATGCGCATGTAGCTACAGCCTTAAGCTAGAGAGGAACTGTTCGAAACAGTCGATATTTTATTTAAAAACAAAATAATCGTTGGGATCCCTGTGGTTAACTAAAAGGAACGTGTTTGACTGCACGCGTAATAAAATTGAGCTACAAACTGTATTGAAAATTTGTCAATTTACTCAATTTGAAGTATCTATTATAAACAAGCCTGTCTCAAGTTTCAAGTTTGATGTTTTGCACTTTGATTTCCCGCCAAAATAATAGCGTGTTAAACTTGGCTTATCTGAAGTCAAATGCTTGCTTCCTGGACCTACTAACTGATTGTTTGATTATTTTTAGACATGAAGTCTTCTATTGTCGTCTTTTGTTTCCTTGTCGCTACCGTGATTTTCATGATCACTGAGGCAAGCATCATCAACGATAAGAGAGCGATCCTCACCGGTCCAAGCGGATGTCCTAAATGCCACAAGAGAGACCATGGAGGTACGTGCCGTCGTATGATTGGATGCAACGATAAGAGAGCCATCCTCACCGGTCCAAGCGGATGTCCTAAATGCCACAAGAGAGACCATGGAGGTACGTGCCGTCGTATGATTGGATGCAACGATAAGAGAGCCATCCTCACCGGTCCAAGCGGATGTCCTAAATGCCACAAGAGAGACCATGGAGGTACGTGCCGTCGTATGATTGGATGCAACGATAAGAGAGCCATCCTCACCGGTCCAAGCGGATGTCCTAAATGCCACAAGAGAGACCATGGAGGTACGTGCCGTCGTATGATTGGATGCAACGATAAGAGAGCCATCCTCACCGGTCCAAGCGGATGTCCTAAATGCCACAAGAGAGACCATGGAGGTGCGTGCCGTCGTATGATTGGATGCAACGATAAGAGAGCCATCCTCACCGGTCCAAGCGGATGTCCTAAATGCCACAAGAGAGACCATGGAGGTGCGTGCCGTCGTATGATTGGATGCAACGATAAGAGAGCCATCCTCACCGGTCCAAGCGGATGTCCTAAATGCCACAAGAGAGACCATGGAGGTGCGTGCCGTCGTATGATTGGATGCAACGATAAGAGAGCCATCCTCACCGGTCCAAGCGGATGTCCTAAATGCCACAAGAGAGACCATGGAGGTACGTGCCGTCGTATAATTGGATGCAACGATAAGAGAGCCATCCTCACCGGTCCAAGCGGATGTCCTAAATGCCACAAGAGAGACCATGGAGGTGCGTGCCGTCGTATGATTGGATGCAACGATAAGAGAGCCATCCTCACCGGTCCAAGCGGATGTCCTAAATGCCACAAGAGAGACCATGGAGGTACGTGCCGTCGTATGATTGGATGCAACGATAAGAGAGTGTTCATCGATCCAGCAAACGCACCATGCGGTAGATGCAAAGTTAGAGATTCAGGTGGTAATTGCCGCTTCAGCCGTTCTGCTTGCTAGAAGACAGGGATCATCGATGCCACAAGGTGGAATCAAAGTGTTAACTGCTGCCATAGTAGGAATAGAACTGCGTGGATCGGAAGCGAAACGTTCATTAGTTATCAGCATGTTTGTGTGTGTGTGTGCGTTAAGTATTTGATCAGTCAACAACGTGTGTGTGAGTGTATGGTTACGGAAATGTAGAATAATTCACTTATTGGAAGTTAAGGTTAACGTATTATTGGCGAATAAAGATTTAAATATGTCAAAACATGCTTATTTTTGAGCCTAGAAATATGATATTTAAGCATCGTGCCCAAGTCGCTCAAATCTCAAATCAGGTATTAATAAACTGATCCTTTAAGAGAATGCTTAGCGAATGCGCGAGCCGTGAAATAAGGGTGTCAGGGCATTGCTGGCCATGAAATCCCAGGCTACGTTGCGAATTTGTGCCGGGCATGAATTTTTCCTACTGCTTTTCGTGCTGGGCATGAAGTCACGGCCGCTAAGGATCAGGGGAGAATCTCTTTACAAGATAGTTATTAGCATTAGCATTAGCATTAGCATTAGTATTAGTATTAGCATTAGCATTAGCATTAGTATTAGTATTAGCATTAGCATTAGCATTAGCATTAGTATTAGCATTAGCATTAGCATTAGCATTAGCATTAGTATTAGTATTAGCATTAGCATTAGCATTAGCATTAGTATTAGCATTAGCATTAGCATTAGCATTAGTATTAGTATTAGCATTAGCATTAGCATTAGTATTAGTATTAGTATTAGTATTAGTATTAGTATTAGCATTAGCATTACCATTAGCATTACTATTAGCATTAGCATTAGCATTAGCAGTAGTATTAGTATTAGTATTAGTATTAGTATTAGTATTAGCATTAGCATTAGTATTAGTATTAGTATTAGTATTAGCATTAGCATTAGCATTAGTATTAGTATTAGTATTAGTATTAGTATTAGCATTAGCATTAGTATTAGCATTAGCATTAGCATTAGTATTAGTATTAGTATTAGTATTAGCATTAGCATTAGCATTAGCATTAGCATTAGTATTAGCATTAGCATTAGCATTAGCATTAGTATTAGTATTAGTATTAGTATTAGTATTAGTATTAGTATTAGTATTAGTATTAGTATTAGTATTAGTATTAGTATTAGTATTAGTATTAGTATTAGTATTAGTATTAGTATTAGTATTAGTATTAGTATTAGTATTAGTATTAGTATTAGTATTAGTATTAGTATTAGTATTAGTATTAGTATTAGTATTAGCATTAGCATTAGTATTAGTATTAGTATTAGTAAAAATAAAATTAAATATTTAAAAAATGTTTGAATTTCAAAACAATCTACATTTTCGCAATTTTATATTTTTCTGTATTTCCGAAAGTTAATGTGTATTTTTGATAAAATCTTTGTAAACAAATGTTATGTTTTAGTTTTATGTCTTTAGCCATCGAGTGGCCGTTTATTAACCAACGTACAGGCTTAAACTTTTTTAAAAAGTGAAACTTTGGGTTAAAGTGATATAAAATTGAGATGTCCAATTTTTCAAATTTAATAAGTAACTCTAAATGACAAGATTATTACCAGTTAATGAAGATAAAATATATCAATGAGAGCAAATCTTATGTTGTCGAAGTCAAGAAAATTACAATTGTATAATTCGATAAAGGAAAGTTGTGAATTAGAAAATTATGTAGATATCATCAGAAAGTTTGACCAAAGAAGAAATTTCACAAAATTGAGAATCAGTAACAATAAATTAGCAATAGAAACAGGGAAATATGAAAAGCAAATGGTCGAGAAAAGACTCTTCTTTGTGCACTCAAAATCAAATTGAAACAGAAGAGCATTTTCTTTTTCAAACGTTCCCTGTACTCTGATTTACGTTGGCAACTTTTCAATAAGTTAGTCAATAAAATAGATACAAACGAAATGGATAGTTCAAATTTATCAAAATCAGGAAACGACACCGGCCTGCTTCTATGTATCAAATTTTATACAAAAATCTAGGCTGCCCGCGCCGAGAATTGAACCGCGAGAAAAAGAAATTTAGTATGCTAATTGTATGCAAAACCAAAAAAATATGAAATACTAACAAAATACTAATAAATACTAATAATAATACATAAATACTAATAAAGAATAAAATTCGACCATGCATCCAGACAAATCGCTGAATCATCGCATGTTGAAAAACACATAGCTGGAATAAACGATATTGTTTATATCTTTCAGTCCTACATCTTGGTAGTGAGTATTTATTATTATTTCTCAAGTTTCGGCCATGTTGACTTCCACGCTTTGCAGGAATCAGATGGTGTAGACGAGGTAGGTTCCTCCATTTTTGCAAATGTTTTAAGACAGAGTTCATCTCTCCTATCATCAAGGCGAGGGCACTTCGCTAGACGAAGTGCCTCAGAATACTGGGCGTTAGGATAGATTATTCTCATAGCTCTCTTCTGTACAAGCTCAAGCTAGCTTTCCAGATAAATACTTCGTTAAACTCTTATCCCAGACACAGCACGCATACTCTACTGTGGACCTGACGAGGGAAAAGTAAATGATGAGTAAATCAGCTGGTGGTACACCACTGCGACGTAGCACACGTAATATATACAAGCGTTTTGACGCCTTCTTGACGATAATATCGATGTTGTCTTGCCATTTAAGCTGGTCATTTATAACCACACCAAGAACTTTGAAGGACGACACACAATCAAGTGGCTTGTCGTTGATAAGGAGAGGTGTAAGATGTATAGGTGACCGCAGGAAAGTTATATAAATCATCTCTTTGCACTTCTTAGGGTTGAGGGTCATATCATTATGCTTTGCCCATTGCTGGATGTTCCAGAATTTAGCGACATCATGTAGGTGTCCGATTTTATCTCTTTAAAGAACGTTCGAATACAACTTATCATTGCCTTCCCCGAGAAATTTCGTGACCTGGATAAAACAAACCACTATATGATAGCTGTGAACAAGAATGGATTTACCTCGATTCAGCTGAATCTCAGTACTCGTCACTACACAGTCTCTATGAAAACGTGCTTTGCGCGACGCACAATTAGAAAACGCTGTCCGCTGACCCATTGTATGACATGTTCACAAATATCGTTGGCCCGCGATATCGAGCTCGTTGTTACGATAAGTGTTGCTGCGAGCCACCATAGTTTGAAAACAAACATCTATCGCTGCCAAAATTATCACTATCAAAATTATTATCTCTATATCATTATATAAAATACTTGAGATATAACGCGCGCGCTGATTGGCTGGCTTCCATGTTTATATCAGAGTACAGAGACATGGCTCGCTCAAAAAACGTCGCTTATGTCTCTGTTCTGTGATATAAACACTCTGGAAGATGTAGAACACTCGAAAAGCAAGAGAAACACTCGGCTACACCTCGTGTTACTAAGCTTGCTTTTCTCTTGCTCTACATCTTCCATCGTGTTTATATCACAGAACAGAGACATGCGCGCGCGTTCTATTTTCCTTGATTAGAGACTAAATCTGCTACTGATCAAAATGGCCAAAATGGGTTTGATATGGAACTGATTGGGGTCATTTCAGAAAAACATGGGCTGAAATAGTTTTTTATGGGTCTGTTTCAGCCACTTGGCATCAATACAGCACTATATCAGGGGCTAAATCGGCCCTGGTCTATTTGGGACCGATTTGGATTTTAGGGCTGAATCGGCTCTTTACAATTTACAGTGTATCATAATTCCATTCTACTTATACTACTCACCGGCCTTTGACCGGTGTGGCCGAGTTCGAGTCCCGGCTTGGGCATCGGATATCATATTTGAAGTATAGCCCACATTCGATATATGGTTATTACAATAAAAAATTTTCAGTCGCTCACCACTAAGCATTGATTTTTTGAGTGTGGTAACTCAACCATATATCGGAAGTGGGTTATTGAGTTTGTTTGATGTGTTGTTCTCTATCATGCCACGAGGGTTTTTTTCCTCCCTTATCAGCAGAAATCAACATGTGAGTAGAGCGAAGTATGCAAAATATATAATGTAGAGGTAGTAAGTGTTAGTGTCAGCAGAAGAATAGCCACTATGTGAATCTGCTGTAGAAGATTATTTATTATTATCTATTTATTAATCTATGTAGGCCATCTTGGTACGTCGATGATCGCTGTCTTCTAGCAAGCAGAACGGCCAAAGCGGCAATTACCACCTGCATCTCTAACTTTGCATCTACCGCATGGTACGTTTGCTGGATCGATGATCGCTCTCTTGCTGTGTCTTGGACCAGAAAGAATCGCTCTCTTATAACCGGGACTGTGTGCCTCAGTACTGTTTCTACTTTAGCGACAATATAATGTAAGACGTCTTGAACTGTATTCCAATATTAGTATTCCTATGAAAATAATGCAGCTAGCTGCCAGTATCCCAGTACTGTTTTTTTTATTTTTTATTTTTAGTAAGTAAACCGGAACCGGTGCTCGACAACAAACTTGTTTACGTTAACAGAGTAAAACGAACCGACAAACTTGTTAACAAAATAAAACGTTCTCAAAAAACGGCGAAGTCGTAAAAATGGTGTAAACGCGTCAAAGAAATAGTCGCTCAAAGACGGAGCAACATTATGAGAAAAATAATGGAGCCTAAACTGGTGGAGCGCAACTAATAAAAGCAAAAATTGATGGAGCAAACATTGTCGCCAAAAAATGGAGCAAAAGTGCTGCAGTACTCTCCATTGTATACTACTTACAATAAAGTTAAAGCCACTATTGCCCATATTTTTATTTTCAAACTCAGCTCTTGTTGGAGAGCATAGTGAAGATCTTTTATCCTGTTTTTCTTAGACCCACACTGATTTTCTGAGATACAAAGGTGTCAAATTTCAAAATACAAATGTGATGAAGTAAAAGGAGTCAACACTGCCAACCTCTCGTGGTTTTTACAAAAAGAGGTCTTCAGTTTGATAGCTGGAATTTTCACTATGAAACAACAGGTTTTACCAATGGAAATAATTTACCAATGGAAAAATTCAAGTATTTTTAAATTATCTTGTTTTTGTATAATAAATGATGACTCCTTTTACGTCATCAAATTTGCATTTGATAGTCGAAACCTTTATATCTCAGAAAATATGGGTCTAGATATAGGAAGGACAGGATAAAAATCATCTTCACTATGCTTGCCAACAAGAACTGAGTTTGAAAATACTAATACTAATACATAAATATATATAGGTGATAGGCACTTTAAAAGACTGACCTGCTATATATATCCTTAACTACGTTATTACGTAAGGAAACAACAAATCACATATGCAGGACCCACTCAAGTTTTCGAATAATAAACGTTCGGCTGGGGACGCAGTTATAGCTGTGACATTATCGAAAACTATGTTCTTCCCTGTGCAGGTCCTGTATACGCGATTCGTATGAGTATCATTTAAATGTTTTGTGAGTATAGTTTTAATTTGTGATCAAGGTATGCGTGTGGCCTTGATCCTTGGCGACCCACATGCTGTAGGTTTGTTTAAACGGCTTTCCTTTTGTAATATTACAGTATGGTGAAAGTAAACCACCTGTAATAAAGACGACCTATTTAACCTCTTTTACTGAGAGGCAAAGGCATTTCTACGTACCAACTTCCTCTACTAAGTAATGCGGTGTGTTCAGTACCGATAAAGATGTATTAGCACTTTGTTCAATGCAATTTCAAAACCGACTTTGTTATATAAAAATTGTTTCCTGATTTCTTTAAAAATGCTAAGAATTGTTTTCTGATTCCTCTGATTTTTATATATGCTGCTGTAACAAGGTTTTTTCGGCATCAAAGATAAATTTGGTATGTGCAGTATATATAGTTTATGCATAGTATTCCACATAGCCAATCTTTGAATTAAATAGACGAATTACTGCATGGTCTTTAGCTTTGTAATATCGGCTGTTAATGTAAGAGTAGCTTCGGGATACCGATACGTGAGAAACCAAATGAGGTTTTTCGCCTAGTGCTTTAATAATATGGAGACATTTAGCTTTTTTCTTTTCGAAAATTCAATCATACTAAATCTCTAATTTCACTCCGCGTCGCTCTCTCCGTCTCCATGCACTACTGATTTCTGAGTTAGAGTTTATTGCAGGTAACTGTTTCATTCCAGACCTTTCTTTTTCTCTCAGCTATTGTTTCATTCTTTATGATGCCCCATGTGTCGATCTCTCCGGCAGTCCCATCATTTACAATATTGTTACAGGGGCATTTATAGTGGGGATTTCTTTCTTTCTGAACAGTTTTGTAACAATTTGCCACAAGCATGAAATATTCCAGTGACACGTGGACCGTTCATCAGTAACACGTGGTTAGTTGATTGCATCACACTCTTCCTGGCTCTTTTAGAAGTGATGAATACTATTTCTCCGATCACGTAGTCATGGATATATGTATCTGGCGATAATAATTTGAAATCTCTTTTTTTTAATTCTTCAAAAAATCAATTCGGCACTGAATATATCTTTGACTCCCGATTCCTTGATAGTTACACTAACATCAGTGAGACTTTGATCAACTAGTTGTACAGATTCATAGTTATAAAATATGTAGACGACTCGAGCGTCGTACAGTCAGTTCAGATTATATCACATGCTTACAAAGAATCTTACTATAGGAATGTTCCGATATAGGAAACTCATATAGTTATGTTTGGTAACAGAGGAGGAACGCACACCTTCCCGAGATGCATTGCAAAATGAAGTATATTATCAATTTTTTCGCACATTCATCATTGTGTTGAAGTCACCGAAGCGAGAGCATCGATAGCGATGTAGGAAAGCTAGTTCTTTCGAATTTATCGTCTATTGCTTGTGAAAAACGAAACCCACTCATGGTGTAGCTTGAAGTATCAATTGTTTGTCATAAATGTTGAATCCTGTGATTGAACTGCATGGTCCAAGTTCGTGAGCAGTTAATTCTCGAAATATGTGATACAACATGTAAAATAAAGTTAAACTTGTAAAACTAAATCTTTAATTAATTTTGGATTGCTAGCCATTAATTTAAGAACAAACTTCAATGAAACTTTAGATTGAGAATATAAATAACACCAAAGCAAGGATCGGATAACGCCAAAGGTCACGGACTGAAATTAGTTTATTTCCCGAGCGTTATAGTCGTTATGCTCTAAGAACATGTCGTATTTTTATCATTACGCCTTTCATATGATGCCTGAATTACTCTCTATGATACTGACGCGATTTTAAACCCAGACACTGTAGAGCCAGTGGTTTATCAGCAACGGCTACACGCTGCTTGTGTTTGACGTCAAAACATCCCGCATAAATTCTAAAATTTCGAATTGAAATCCTGGGTCACTAAGGGTCACTTTGAGACCACAAAAAAGGGGAAGGATCGCTCTATAAGACATTATTATATACCCTTGTCGATGCGCTCGCTCTGATTGGCTGACAGCTGTGCTTTATCAGAGAATGGAGCACAGTTCTGATGTCAGCAGCGCGAGCTCGACCGCGCGCGCGCACCTTTTGAGTTTTTTTAGGAAACAATCGAACTTTTTCCCTCGAATATTTACTTTAAAATATATAATAAAACAAATAGAACATCTTTTTCCGTGCTCCATTCAGTAATACAGCACTTAGGAAGTGACGAAAGCACTCAAGAAGTGTGGAGAGCACTCGCCTACGGCTCGTGCTCTCCCTACACTTCTTTTGTGCTTTCGTCACTTCCTTCGTGCTGTATTAGTGAATGGAGCACGGAAAAAGCTGTTCTATTTGTTAACTATAATCAGAACCAGTTTATATTGATTCGTTTAAAAGAAAGCGATGTTTGAATAATGGGCATTTTCTTCAGGCCCCAATATAATGTACTTCAAGTTCAAATCTAAATTACAAACCTTTAGAAATGTCAAAATTAGCTAAATTTGTAATAGTTTGAAAGCTCTTTTACCACTTTTTCCTATTCGTAAAGGAATTCATTTCTGCATCTCAATACAACGACCAAAAATTAACTCCGTTTTCACCATAAATTTTGTACAAATCCCTTACAAATCCACGTTTCAAAGGCGCAATGTATCTTGGGAAGGTGTGCGCTCCTCCTCTGGTTTGGTAATGGACCGAGGAAATCTTCCCCTCCTAATATTTTTATTACTCGTGCCCAGGCCTTTAGGCCGGGAACGAGTTATAAATTGCAAATGTTTTTTTTTCTCTTTTCGTCCTCAGCTATTTCTGATTGGTTCGTTCTAAGGAACCTCTGATTGGTTAAGAACGTAAAAACAATGCCCTTCATTCATCAGTCCTCTAGGAGGCGTGAGCTCCTCGAAGCTGGGGAATAAAGACTTGGGCAGGATTTAATGGTGGACAATGGCTGGAGTACAGCTTTAAAAACAGGCCCTTTGAGAAGTAAAAAAAGCAAAGTCGAGCTTTTTACTCGAGGCATACCCAACTCCATTATTAGAGCGTTAGAACGGACAGCTATTTTGAACTCGGTCTCCGATTCTGCGACCAAAAAATGAATTCTAAAGGGACTTCTTCAAGTCGTACACTTTCCCCGTCTCAAGCATCAGATGTAAGCCAGAATTGGCGAGCTCTTATCATCAAAGCAGAGTGCCCCTCACAGTTCTCACTGCATATGTTGCTAAACGAACAGCAATAGAGGGAAGTCAATTGTATATTTCCCGTCAAACAGTTATGAGAGCTAATGGGGCCGGTTTTTGTACTAAATTTGAATATCGAAAACGAAGGAGACTGAAGCTCTGTGTTGTACGTGCTCTGATGATCTGATAGTATGCGTGTTTTATGTTTTCATATTAAAATATGAAAGAATAATGTAGATGAGTAGTTACTATGTTAGTGAGTGAAACGTTGTAAAAGAACAAAACAAGGTGAGGTTGAAAGCCCAATTAAAAAACAGATAATTAAAAAGCTTCTTTTTTAAACAACGTCTGTATATATTTTTCGTGTGTATTGAACATGTCTGCTGGGAGTGTTTCTAGTCAATGCTGTTCTTAACTTAATATAAATTTTGTCTATAGTCGTTGATCTGTGAATAGTTCGGGAGTCCTTCGGGATTCCCGGAATAAAAAACATATTTCCTTTCATCTCGTACCCAGAGCCCACATTACTTTCGGCCTGCGGTCAATTGCATCGAGCATGCGCAGTGCCATAGTGTTAACACATTTGCGAGTGAGTGACATAGGTTAGTACTTTATGTATGGCTCCATTCTAGTCAGACAATAGATAGATTGAATAGTGCCATTTCATGTTGTCATACACGAAGTAGTAAGCTGACTCATTTGCATATTTTGACCCCTCACTATAACTCGTGGATATGCAATCCACGAGTTAAAAAAGGAGAAAGCGCTGGAGAATAAAGAAAAAAAAAGAGAGTGAAGTGTAATGGAATGAATGAGAAATTAGCATCCAGTGTTGGATCAAGGTATCTAAGCATATGCACGTGCCCCTAAAAGAAACATATCATTGGACCATAAAGTCATGAATTATTAATGAGTTTGGGAATTCTTCGTTGCAAAATGCGGCCAGCAGACAGTCATCGACGATCAACAACAATCATCCGCTCTTCAGACTTTTAAGACTTTTAAAACTGTTGCATCTATTCCCAAAACATGCACGAAAAGTCTATTTTGCACTTAAACTTTCTTATACACGTTTAAACCACATGATTGAACTTGTCTGATAGGAGTGGATCGAATGTCTTTATTGTGCCAGATGTGGATCGAACGACCGGGTACCGTAAGAGTGTGTCTTACAAGGGGTCTGGGTCGTTGTAGAGAGGTAATCATTGTAGAGAGGTGTTCATTGCTGAGAGGTGGTCGTACTAGAGAAATGGTCGACATTGTAGTCATTTCTGAGAGGTGATCATTGCTGTTGTTATTGTTGTAATAATTGCTCTACTTGCATGGCTCATTTGAATATCAGTACTGCACATGCATAATTTTACAAGGATTACAAAAAAAGATGATCATTGTATCAAGATGACCATTGTCGTTGTAATTGCTTTATTTCCATGACTCACTCGAGTATAAGCATTGATTATTAGCATTATACAGAGGTGGTCGTTGTTGAGAAGTGGTCATTTTTGATAGGTGGTTGATGATGAGCGGTGGTCATTGTACAGACAGGGTCCCCTATGCCCCTTTGCAAAATGAAATCACGCAAAAATATTTGGTCTTTTCACGCGTCACGGATAATTAAAAATGTATTTCACGTTAATTCACAAAAAAATCAAATGTCGCTTTCACGTGGACGCCAAACGTTTTTAGATCTTAAATCACGTTTCACGTCAAAATAAATCAGCCATTCACGTTTCACGCAAAAGGTATAGGGGAACCTGTACAGAGGTGCATGGTCATTGGAAAAATTAGCAAATTTCCAGGGTGGCCGTTCTTATAAAAAGTGTTAGTCAAAGAACCGAAAGTCATCAGTGTTGTTGAGAAGTGATCGTATATAAGAGTGTTTAAGTGCAAAATAGACTTACTTTCGTGCATGTTTTGGGAGTAGGTGCAACAAGTCCGAAGGGCGGAGAGTGAACATGCCTACTTGATGAATTAGTGAACGTCGGCCAGCTGTGAAAAATTAGCAATTTTTCAGGGTGGCCGTTCTTATAAAAAGTGTTAGTCAAAGAACCGAAAGCCATTGTTGAGAAGTGATCGTTATAGACTCGTAGCTGCAAGGTTTCAGGTGGTCGTTTTATAGAGTGATCGTTATAACTGGATAGTAAGCAGTAGAGATATATAGTCATTATAGCGGAGCTCCCGCGCGGGCCGAAGGCCCGCGCGAGCGGAGCACCATACCTAAGAAAAAATGGTAATCCATCGAGCTGATTTTTCATGGACCGACACAGGAAGCCCAGTGTCCGTACATACATACATACGTACGTCCCTGTACATCGCGATGCTGATTGGCTGATTGATTTTTGGCGCCAACTTGACGCGCGCTGACACTTTGAAAACTGAAATTTACAAGTTTCCTTGCAGTTTTAACTTGCAAAGCTTAAAAATATTATTCTGGAAACCTCGTAAAAATTTAGCGATTTTCATGATCATTAATCTGTGCCAATCTTGACAGGTTAAAGCGAAAAAAACGTACGTTTGAATTTTTTTCGGGCCCGGTGTCGTTTCAAAAGCTGCTCGAAAGACGAAGGACATAGAGAATATTTTCAAAGTTGGACGACTTTTTAGTTGGATTTGTAGCTTCAAAAAAAACTTCTCATAATGAATGAGTCATTGAGGATTGTGTATTCCTCGTTTCGTGAAGATGCCTTCAGTAAAGCTGCTTAAAAATCTAGCCAAAGTTGAAAATTAAGAATCGTCTGCATCGAGTGTGAAACAAGGACTGAGGACTACGCTTAGAAAGACAACAAGGAAAGCACTTCAAGGTAAAGACCCTAAGAGAAAATGATGTCAAAAAAGTCTCTTGTACCTATATTTGATATTTTATCTTTTATTTGGGATTGATGACTTTAAAAAAAACTTTTATGCATGTTGAACTATGGCCAAGTTTAAACAAACACTCGATCAAGTACATGAAATGTAAAACGACATTTTGTTTTACTGTGAACTTTTTGCACTAGTTCTATAATTAAATAACTAATAAAATTAGTAAAAAAAATTGATTTTGAACTTATTTCAACCCCACTAATGTGTAAATGCAGCTCAAGTTTGGGTCTGGAATTTAATTAAAAAATTGACAGGAAAAAAAGAAGGAATTTTGCATGCAAACTAGAGTTGTTTTACCATTATTAAAAAGCATGAAGTTGCTCAGTGAGCCCTATGAGACCTTAAATGCAGACTGAAAATGGTTAATTCCTTGTTTTCTTGTTTTGTCAAGTAGCTGTTTTTATAATCACTTTAAATTGTATGATCAGTGTAATCTGGAAGAGACTTAATTAAAAAACACAACAACAACAACCACAAAAAACAAGATGTCACAATATAGTGAAGACAGGCAAATCAAGATATGTTGTTCTGTAATATTCAGGATGTTGAAAAGGTTCAATTACTTGTATCAATTTAAACAAAGGTTTTGGAGATTTTGCTTTCTATTTCTGAAAATTATGAACCACTACAAAATCAATTATAAAATCTGACAGTGAATCTGAATATTAAAATTCACTGTAATAAAGGTCACTGAGCTTACAAGCCCATACAATGTACAAACCAAAACCAAAACTTATTTTAAAAATGCTTTTTAAAATAATCTTCATTTCAACTTTTTCAATTACCACAGGAAGCCCAATTCATTTGAATCAAGAACATAAAAAATATCAAAATTGAAATTGAAGCTCTGCTTTTAGGTAGTAGTTGTTTTGAGTTGTTTTACAATGTCATCTAAAGTCATGATTAGTGTAACCTGGAAGAGAGAATTCTTGTTTCGTGTAAAGACAACTCAGTATTTATCTGTGTCATTCTATTCTACATAGTACAAAAACAAGATGCCACATTACTGTCAAGACAGAAAAATCTAAATATAATGTTCTGCAATGTCTAATTGTTTAATTGAAGGATGTTGAAATCAGGTTCAGTATTTATGTGAATGAAATCAGTTTGAGGGATTTTTGCATTCTATTTCTGAGAATTATGAACCACTACTACAAAGTCAATTTATAAAATCTGACTGAATCTGAATAAATATCACTATGGTGACTGAGCTTGAAAGCCTTATAATTCTCAGGAGACTGAAGGGCAAGAAATAAAGCTTGATCTATAATCTTTATTTCGACTTTTACAACAAAATGAAATCTTTGTTTTCCTATTACCACAGGAAGCCCAATTCATTTGAATCAAAAACGTCAAAAAAGAAAAGTATTTAAAATTATTATTATTATATTTAATTAAATGGGAGCTCCGCTATTAGGTAGTACCTAATTTTTATATTATATACATAGTATAAGACTGTAGTTTCGTAGTTCTTCTGTCGATAGCGCAGGAGAGATTGAGGTAGTGGAGATGTTTGTAGCAGTATTTTCACTATTTTCATGTATGTAGGCCGGCACTATTGGTATAAGGCCTCAAGGGACATGGATTGTAAGGATATTTTCCCCGGTTTCCTGTTGTACAATAGAGGTCGCCTGAATGGTTTTGGATGGACTACTATTGGGTACGTTGACAGTAAAAGAATGGAACATCCATCACCAAAAGTCTTGAAGGTAAGTCATATAAATTAGTTGAGCCATGTCTCAAGCCATTTGTTGTTGTCAAGACAAAAAACTTTTACTCTATCAGAAACAGCACGTGTCTCATCAAATATTCTGTGCGCATGCGCGTTCAGAAAGCACGTGTTATCTGACACGTTCTTTAAATACTCTAAGTCCATCAACTATTGAAAAAAACTAGCCTCATTAATTATTTTTTTGGCAGACATTCTATTTTAGCCAGTTATAAGCTTGGTTCACATGCACTAGCGACGCAAGCACAAGTCCAAGTGTGTATTGGATGTGTTGCTCTTATGTGCTTACGTTGCTATAGTAAGAACCAGGCGTTAATTGATTGCAGTGGTTTCATTGTTTTTAGGGATGGGCAATATCTACGAGATTTCTCTAATTCGTGTCTTTTCGAATATCCTATGAAATTAACCTAATTACATAAAGTATTCAAGATAAAACAAAACTACCGAATAAAGATTGGAAGCGGTAACGAAAAGTTAATCACAACAATTCATATCCACTTATATCATAAACCGTTGTATTGAAATTTGTAGTTTTTAATTAGAAACTAAGGCCAAAGTCAAATTATGAGTGAATTATTACATCCACCCATATTCCCTTTTGGTCGAATGCTTGAGGCTTCCTAATGTTGACTTTGCACTTTACACCAGCTCGAACTAATAAAGTAGCCTTATAATTACAACAGAGTTGACTTCGTATGACTGTGAAAAAGGCATCGCACGGTTACGGCACGGTTACGGCAGGAATTTCGAATGCTTTTATGGACATCAAAGCACTGATACGGTGGGGGCACAGCCCGTCTTGCACTCATATGAAAACTGCTCTATTTTGAATTTTGAATATGTGATAGCGGACAAAGGGTTCAAGTCCACGATGCTAATTACGATGTCTCCGGCCATTTAACGAAAATATCGAAAGTGGAAGATTAGTATACTATAAGTGTTTTCAAGTGTAAACCAAGAATTATGACTGAAAAACTTTGGAACTCAGCGTCAAAGGTCATAGAATAGCCCATTTCCAATTACTAGAGACTCCTTTTCAAGAAAGACCAGTGGGAGCAAGAGACCATAATACTAAGAGAGCGAAACTCAGTATTGATGTCTGTGCGATGTTCATGGTGACTAAGGCTATTTTTAGTAACAAGGTCATCACACGCGCACTGAGGGTCTCAAATACCCAAAAGAATTATTTCCAAAAGCAAACAGTCCCGCTCATGTCAAAAATCAAATTGTATTGTTCAAATGGGATTAATCTCGATTTTTGTTTCGTTCTTATAGGCTGATATCAGGGAATCGGCGAGAGTGGGGGGGAGGGGGGACCTCAAAAATGAATAACACCTGATAGCAACAGGTGTTGAGCAATGTACGGACCGTACATTAAACTATGTAGCCTGGCTCTCAAAAGAAGGGAAAAGACAAGTGGAGGGGAGGGGAGGGGGGTGCAGGATATTTGAGTTAATTCTCATTTGAGTTACCTTGTTTTGATTTTCAGAGATTTTTCTACAAAGAAACACATCCTCAGTGTTTGAACTCTGTAGGGAAACTTTTCACTCAGCACGTGTACTTTGATTGGCCCTACAATAACTTCTGTTAGCAACTTAGGACTACAAGTATAGTGATCGAGGCATTGTCAAATGATGTGACAACCATAACATGCTAATAGTAATAAAATACAAACGAAAACGAAATTTGAATGTTGTTTTCTAGTTTGTGTTGTTCTCAGATAAAAGTAAACAGACTAGAAATAGCCGGCACATCAATAGACACGTTCGGGCAGTGCGGGCTGGATAGTCATATATCCTCACTGCATACTCATTAACTCATCGTATAATTAAGTTATGGGAGGAGTCCGCGACTGATGAGGTAATAAGCATGTAATAAGGATATTGGCAAGTCAGTTTTGAGTTTGTTTTGCTTGGTGAAATTCCGGGTTTGTGTAATGAACCGCCGTATTCTCCTGTGGGACAGATTTTATTTTATTTTTTTATTTTTTTAAAACGGCCGAAAAAGGATGCCCATGAGTTCCGAATTAGATAAAACTTGTAGTCGGAAACCTAATCTACAGCACCAACCACTATTGCCTAACAACCTCCCTCGTTGGAGACTTGGACTGCGGGTTGATCATAGATTGTAAAGAAAACGCTTCCCTACTGTAATTTATGCTGCAAAGAAGGTATAACTGAACGAAAACGTTTCTGGTTGAAATATGACGAAATTGCTGTTATTTTCGAGGAGCACAATGTCTAGTCGAATTCAATAACTTATTCCCTCTTAGGGATAACTTTTGGGGTTAAAAAGCAATAGAAATTCTATGTAGGGTACATAGCAAATTGGTAGCTATATTGGCTGTGTTTGCAATGGTTGGTTGAAAATGTCCATGCATCAAGAAAATCTTTAGAGTCGAGGATAACGGGAAAAGGCTATTGTCTTAATAGAGGCAATCCCTTCAATGATTTGGGGGACACTGGAGGAAGACAAAGGGTGCACACATAACAAAGCAAATCGACTTCAATATTCAATGGTTCTGGTCCATGCCACACTAGCGTTGATTAGGAATCTAGAGCTAGGCTCCTTCGGCTTGAGGCCAACACTTAGCAAAACATAACTCAAAACTAGTGCATAGGCTGGTCAACCGCCACCAGGGGAGGTGGGTGGGGTCGCGAAAGTTCACTTTGTGCCGGCGTATCTTGAAGTGACCACTCCTAGATCGAGCAGGCTTATTTATATTCTGAGTTAATTAATTATGCAGTGAGAATAGTCATATATCCTCACTGCATACTCATTAACTCATCGTATAATTAAGTTATGGGAGGAGTCCGCTCCTGCCCTCACCAATGCACCCTGTATACGTTTGCCCAGGCCACGGCCCAAATGGACTAAAACAACCACCGCCTAAGAACTCCCCACTTTCCTACAGAAGATTCCCATAATCTGAACCGCTCGAGTTATCAGCGATTAGCCGACCTGCTTGCTACTAGGGCCTTCCACAGCTCAGTAGTTAGGGCATCGGACCGGTAATCTGAAATTGTAGGTTCAATTTCCATTGGAGGCGTGGATTAGTCCCCGTCTTCATTGATCAAACATATATTACCTGGTAACTTCCCGCTACTCTCTCCATTACTCAGATTCCAACTCCGAAAATCCGCACTCGTAACCAGCACTCTCTCCTCTCTAATTTGCCAGTTATCACTGCATCGTTAACAGTCTGCCAAATGCAAACAGTAATAATACCAATTGAACTAGAATTGGAAATTAAAGAAGATTCATAGTGTCTCAAATTATCAAGGGCACTCGTGAGACTGACGCCAAAAGTAGAGAAATTACTCTTAGAAACCACCACTCACAACGAGTGGGCGTGTACGGACCGCTCTTGTCGACCAGCTAAACTAGGTAGCAAGACATTGCTTTTCGTAAAAACCCATGTGCGTTTTAAGGGATGAAACTGGCACATGGGACTATATCCACAACTATCCTGCGAGAGTAAACGCGCAGTCCACTACTGGTGGGTTAATGCTTGTCGCAAAACCAAACTATTTGCAAACAGGTGAAACGTTTAAGGAATCCGAGTTGGTCAGAATGCTAGAACATCAAGTCCAAAGAAAACCGATCTGTGGTAGGACTTTCTATATTGCTGATATTAGGCGAAACTTAGAATAGCGGAAAAGGGAACCAACAAACGAAGAAAAACGCGATTCAAATTGATAAAAAACGCCTATTTTCCGACCAACAGGCCCAATCTACCCTAAAGCAGTAACAAAAATTTCGCGACCCATAGTCCAACTGACTGATCACGCCAAATTAAAAATCCGTCTGACGGATGAATTATAAACAAAAATGTAAAAGTCAGCAACGGTAACTCTTTCACCAAGACCGGATGCACCTAGGTGGAATGCAGGATCGAGAAACTATTCACTGAACCTAACAAAGGCAAATAACTAAGAATGTGCAAAATGCCTTCTAGCTTTCGCGTTAATTCGAGTCTTCTGACTTTTTTTTTTTTGTCCCGGCGAGAATGCGCGTACGAGGTATTTTGGAAAATGACCTTGAGAACTGATATGAGCATGTAAAGACGTCATTTCACCTGGTAGAAAGATGCAGGAAACCCACAGAGCTTGGTCCCTCCGTATGTAAAAGGAATTTTGGAAAGAGTGCAAGAAGAGCTGAAGCAACATGACATCCGAGTTGCTCGGATCGACCTAGTGGCCAAAGTGTCCCCACGTGCGTCCTGCATGAGAGCGCTGAAGTCGTGGCGAGTCAGTACAAGAAACAGACACTTCCCTTGGACAGAATGGCTATTAATCTAAAATGGAGGCCGTGATGATAACTGGATGAGCTTCCGCTAAATTGGTTTATAATCTAGAGACAAATTTAATGCCATAAGATTGATCGGTGTTAAGTTAGAGTGCACGCCATATATTCCGAGAAAGAATTACTAACCAATTAGCGCACAATAGGAGTTTAGTGATCGACAAACTAAGAACTCACCCAGGCGTAAACTATAGGTGCAAACAAATACAAAAGGCGAAAATGAAGTTGTGCATACATTTTATTCTTGCGCATAAATTCTTCTAAAATTCAAGACACATCTATAAATCTAAGATAACGACAAAAACGCAAATGAAATTTTGTTCTATCCACACTTTATTGTTCCAGGGCTGAAAAATCAAGACCCAAAACGCAAAATACACAAGAGACAAGAGGCAAATGAAATGGTTTCCTACTCCATTTATTAAGCTCTTGAAGCTAAACCACGGCACAAGACGCAAATAAAACTTGTAGTTTCGAAGACATTTTATTCTTAATTATATACGGACACAAGAAGTCAGCAAAAATGAAAGTAATCTCATTTTATTCCTCAAGCGGCCTTCCTGTACAATGACCTGTCACTGTCGTTTCTTCATTCCTTGCTTAGACAAATTCAACAAAAAGAAAAAACAAACAAAACAAAAAACAAACGCAGAAACGTAGTTAAATGTACGTCTCAACCTTTTCCGCATGTGCTTCAGTTTTGTCTTTCGTTTAACTGTTCTGCTTCAGTGATATTAACTAGTTTGTATATAATAGCGGCAATGAGATGTCCAATACAAATCAAGTTTTATTTCACGGATATATATGACATGTACTCTATTCTAAGCTTGAATTCTAAAGAGAAGATAACAAAATCTCTTGCGTCTATCCCGGATATAACGTATACAGTTGTTGCTATACACTCTCTGTAAATCCTGCTAAAAATTCTACTACTTTGACATGAACATTTTGCGCTGTCTCCGCTGAGTTTAAATGTGTCGTGACGAGACGTTTGTTCCTTAAATTACGACACAATGTGTGTTTAAGGTCAAAATATGCTATGAACCAAATGCGTTTATTACTGACCAAATTCTAGCCTTCCGGAGAACACGAGTTTCAATCTGGGGTAATTAGCTTTGAATGGGCGAGCACATTATTAGACTAACCGTTTAGTGAAATGCTGCGAGCAGAAAACAGCGGACGGTGTATCCACGTTAGCAGAACTGTTCCTCTAAAACTCAAAAAAGGAACACAGCATGCTTTCTCTAATATATCAAATTTTTCTTGTCTATCTCCTCTCATTTTGATTCTTCTTCGCTTTAACTCTGAGTCCAAGATACTCGACTTTTTCAAAAATGTACGTTTTTGCTAGGGATTATGGGACTTTAATCTGAGAAGTCAATAATCTTAAATCTTGATATGGCATTAAACGTATTCCATCACCTTGCCATGTATTCCATAACTATGTCATACACACTACTGCAGGATCCACTACAGCGAATTAAAGACGGAATGAGATGATTCATAAACACCTATAAACCCCGAATGCTAATTCCTCGCACCCAAAAATGCAAACTGGAAAAGGTTGTTATGAAGGCATAGACCTTTTTAACATCAACTTGTCTCCAAGAAATTGACCTCGCATCCTGAGGTTCTCTAGAATGACGAACTTAGGTAGCAATTTAGGTAGCCATAGGGGCCAACAGAGGGTAGGGTCCCCGGGAAAGAAAACAAGGCGGTATGCCCTGTAAACGATAGACAGTTGTATAAACGATGCTCAACATAAGAGGCTCAATTTACCTTGTGATGCACGAAAGGGAACCCCACCCTCTGTTGACCCTAGGCTCTGAACTAGGTCCAGAATTAGAGCTTTAGCTAGCCCCCCCGAGGTCAACAGAGAGGAAGGATGGGAGGTTAAATTGGACCGAATGTGGTGATGGTACGTAATTGATTTTGCCTTGGCTCTACGGGTCACGATAGATAGCTGTATCTCTCTGGAAATGCAATGCCAGAAAATGCGTAAACCCGTGGCTCTCCAGGGCGCCTTCACTACCGGTACTCCTCTATCAATGCAATCCTTTAAATTCGTCACCCCGTGGCTCTCGCTTACGCCAACAAAACTCTAGAAATCCAACCGCTCTGCAGTCCTCGTAGACTGCCATTTCGTTGATGAATAGCTCCACCTCGCAGTCAATCCCGGACCGCCCTTTTTCCCCACATGGAAATTCACTTGGCAGTCTCCGACCGCCATTTCTCTCACCTAACTTCACTAATTCGCAGTCCCGGACTGCCATTTCGTCCACATATCTTTCAGACCGCCTTTTTACTCGCAAGTAAATTCACCATGTAAACTCCCTCCCATGTAAATGCCGGGCTGCCATTTCTTTCGCGTGTAAATAACTTCGCAGTCCCGGACTGCCATTTCTTCCACATAAATTCACTTCGCAGTCCCGGACTGCCATTCCTTCCACATAAATTCACTTCGCAGTCCCGGACTGCCATGTTTCACGCGAATATATTCACTTCGCAGTCCCGGACTGCCATTTCTTCCACAAAAATTCACTTCGCAGTCCCAGACTGCCATTTCCTCCACATAAATTCGCTTCGCAGTCCCGGACTGCCATTTCTTCCACGTTAATTCACTTCGCAGTCCCGGACTGCCATTTCTTCTACATGAATTCACTTCGCAGTCCTGGACTGCCCTTTCTTTCACATAAATTCACTTCGCAGTCCCGGACTGCCATTTCTTCCACATAAATTCGCTTCGCAGTCCCGGACTGCCATTTCTTCCACGCGAATAAATTCACTTCGCAGTCCCGGACTGCCATTTCTTCCACATAAATTCACTTCGCAGTCCCGGACTGCCATTTTAGTCTACGTGTAAATTCACTTTGCATTCCCGGACTGCCATTTCTCCAGCGACGCGCAAATCGACTTCGCAGTCCCGGACTGCCTTGAGAAGTGCTCTCGGTCTCATTAAAGCATAAACTTAACATGGAACACACTTAACAGTCCCCAGCCACCCTGGCTGCCACTGCAAACTCCTAAAACTAACAACGCAGTGGGACATAAAATAGACGAGCAAAAGGCGAAAAGAACCAAATGTAGCCCCAACCTAGCCCGTCCCAAGGGTAAACAAATGGGTGATTAAGACTTTGAGCAACAATTCCCGTAATGAGTGTATTAAGCAAAATTACCGGGCGCAACGATCCAACTCATACCTATGCAAATTCGTGAGAAACCAAAGTTTGAAGTTACGCCCCAATAAAATCAAAACTAAAAGGCAAGAAGAACGACTGAACAAAACTGTACTGTACTGTACTGTACTAAATAAACAAAGGATGAAACAAATCAATGCATGACTAATGAACTAACTGGAAACAAAGATCGAAGTCATGAGGCGTAACACAAAGCATGCAAGACGAATGCAAATTGCTAAAGCAGGACGCTAATGGCAGGACTGACCAAAGTAACACAAAATATATGATAAACGCGGTTTGAGTTAATGATAAAGCTAAAAATGGGCAGCCAACGAAAGTAGTGTGGAAAGCATAGAATAAACCACGAAGAAACAATTATGAAAAAAGGAACAGAAACAATTGAAAGCCTACCCAAACCGGCGAGACGACTGATAAAACGAAATTACAAACTTATTGCAAACTTGGACAAGAAAAACCTAGACTAGCGGCTACAAATACAAAATGACTACTTGCCAAATTGGGAATAAACCCCGGGAAAACCAAGAGAAAACGTCCGAGTCACAAACACTGAAATTTCCTCCATACGTTTACCAAAGAGAGCTGAAGCCGTTGAGCTCGATAACTCCGCTAACTAGTCATGTTCAGTTTAGCCAAGATTAGTAGGAAAGCCAGAACGTTGAGGGTGCTGAAACTACTCAGAGAAAGAATCTTGAATTAGAGCTGGTGGCGGTTGACGATGATGGTGAAGAACGAAAGTTCCCGTTGTTCCGGCGTATCTTGAAGTGACCACTCCTAGATCGAGCAGGCTTATTTATATTCTGAGTTAATTAATTATGCAGTGAGAATAGTGCACTAGGTAATGCACACTGCACCACTGAGCTAGACTACCCTTCCCCCTCAACTTGTGTGATTAGTGGGGAACCAAGCTAGTCCATCCCTTCCCCCCCCCTTATAGATTAGTATAAGTATATCTAGTATATAGCCAGGCCTTTTCTAAAGCAATTGCCTAAATTGCTTACATTTCCGTGATGATCTTTCAATGTTTCTACTAGTAAAACTGCAAGCTTTTTCAGCGTGAAAATCTATAGATCTCTATTTGTCAAGATTATATTTTTTTAAATAATATTTGATGCACTTTTTCCCAATCCAAAGCAGCAAAGATGGTAAACTGGCACTGCTGTTCAGCGCAATGTAAAAATAATCACATGGAACTCTCCTACCGTTCCTTGAGGATTAATCTAAAGAGAAACAGTTGTCTTTAACAAGAAGTCATGAAGCATAAAGACCTTCGAAACTTAAAGTTACATTACTAGATCCGTCATGATAAGACGAGAAAAGAAGGCCAAACATGATGGTATGACGAAAAATAATTATTGGTCCCCTGAGAGTCCAATGAGGTTTTTTATGCCGTTAGGCCCAACAGTTCTTACGCGCATCGTCACTTAATTAAAAGTTTATCTGCAATATTCATATCGGTTAATGATAGACTGCGAGCAGTCCCACTTTTCCCTCAGATTCACTAAAGACGAGTTTTTACAATACGCGGACGAGCGGCAATGGGGATGAGTTAAATAAGGGAGAAGGGAGAGGAAAATAGTACTTTTAAAATTACAAAGTTACAATTAATAGTAATAATAATAATAATAATAATAATAATAATAATAATAATAATAATAATAATATGCAAAATTTAGAGACCCTATACAAGACAACGAAGATAAAGACTGCTCACTACCTTACTGTCAGCGCTGACCCACACGTCCAACTAGTGTCGACTTTCCAGAACTCCAAAGAAATGAAGTCATTACGATCGATAGTCAAAGATGCAAAAACATATGCAGGTCAGCTGGACTTGAATATAGAATACAATAGAGCAGAAAGCAAGACTACCATCAAAGCAAGTAACTCAACCATTGAAGTAAATCAACCTCAACCTAAACATCTCAAGAGAATACTAAGAAAAGAAATCGAAAGAAAATTAGAAGAGGAAGTAAAACAACAACGATGGATAGGACAATATATAGTGCAACAATGGCAAGATAAACATTTACATCATGAATCCTATAACATTGCAAAGGTTTGGCCAAACATCCCAAACATAGTCTACAGCATACACACCAGTATCGTACAACAGTTAATCACAACTAAAGTCTACAATGCAAAGAAAGTTCAAAGTGGAGGAGAAGATTTGTTATGCAGTTTCTGTCATGTCAAGAAGGAAACAGTACCACACATAATGTGCAGCTGCTCTGCCATCGCGCAAACGCTGTACACAGTGCGTCACGATCGAATGCTCCGTCCAGTGTACTATGCGATTTTAAAGGCACTTGGAATCCCCAATAATGAAGAACACCAAACGATACCTTGGTACAGAGAACAACAACCCAAATGTTGTGTCGAGACTAAAGAAGTGAAGGTACTATGGAACATTCCCCTGCACTTAGACGTCGTTCCTAAGGATGGTGCAAACAGACCTGACATCACTATATGCAACAAGAAAGAACGTCAATGGCTTATATTTGAAGGAACTGTATGTAATGTTGGACAGATTCAAGAACGAGACAAATTGAAAACAGAGAAATATGCTGATTTAAGGTCAAGCTTAAAGAGATTGTATCCCGGTTATAATGTTATTCAAGTTAATGTAGTGTTTGATTTTCTATCGGGGTATCATAAAGAACTGAAAGACAAGTTAAAGAATGTAGGACTCTCTGATAGTATGAACGTGATTAGAAAATGTCAAAAATGGGTAATCGCACAAAACTGCGAAATAGTGAAAGCCCTTCATAGTCATAAATGAAGCATCAGTCTATTTGAAATATATAATAGGAAATTGCCCAGATTATCGTAATCCGCAGTTTCACTACGAACAACACTTGTAAACAAAGTGAAAGTTTGAAATAAACACAATAATAATAATGAAAACTTTATTTTTATGTTTTGTTACATGTACGTGCAATTGTAAATCTCTCTACTTATAGGTGAAATACAATTGGCTACTTGATTAACAATATTATCATAAACTAGATACAGTTCAACATTTACATAAACTTGAAAGAAAACAACAACAACAACAACAACAACAACATCAACAAAAAAAAAAACAACAACAACAACAAATTCCTTAACAATATTTCATTAGTTCTGGATTCGTCCATGTCTTGTTCTTACAGCAAAATATGTAATACGTAGTTCTGATAGCAATCTTTACAATCGATCTTACGATATACTTTTTAAATTTATCATCGACACCTAGATCATCCAACATTGTTATAAAGCTTGATGAATCATTGGCAAACACACCTAGAGCACTCACAGAAAGATTTACAAATATCACGTTTTTGAACTGACGTTTTAAGTTTTTGAAAAGGACTTCGTATTTAACTTTTTTCCGTTCAATGTTATTCTGGAGATTTGATTCAAAACCCATAGACTGATTCCATAAGTCGGTCCCAGTTCGCTCTCTGACGATTTTTTTTTTCGCTCACGGGTCCGACTTTTTTTGCAAACATACTCAGAAATGATCCGCATCTCGAAAAAACGAGATAGCCAATGAAATCGTTTGTCATTGCCATTCAAAACATTTTGACCAATCACATACTATGTCTTATTATACCGATCTGAAACTTCACTTCCGGTAAGACGCCATTTTGTTTTTGAAAATCAATTACCAACTAACGTTAATGCCGTTCCAAAAAAAAGCTATTGAACAAGTTCTAGAGGGGAAAGACGTGTTTGTTTATCTTCCCACAGGATGTGGCAAAACGTTTTGCCTGATCTATTAGATGCAAAGGCCGGCAACGGCAATATTTTTGTATCGCCTTTGACGCCTTGATGAAAGATCAAGTCGGGACAGTTTTAGGAAGTTATTAGATTCCCGCTGCCTTTGCCCGCTCTACCGGAGAAGGAGAAGACGATTCCACTGTGACAGAAGAGGCCAAATTTGGCAAATACAAGGCTAGTAATGATTGTAATATTATCTGACAAAGCCCAGTGGTTTTGGTCATGCCCTCGTGAAACAAGTTCTTGAAGTTAAAGCCGTTTATCTCTCCGGAATTACATCGAAGGAGTTTAAAAATACTCTAGGGTGTATTGATGTTGATGAGGCTCATTGTGTAACTCAGTGGTAAGCTTATGTTTTAATAAAATTTGAATGTTCCATGATGTGTGTTGTTATCTTTGCCTAGATTCACGCCGTAAAGATTGTAAACTAACTCTTCATTCTCAGTGCCCACAATTCTTCTTTTTTCGTTCTGAGAACTGCAAACGTCCTCAGCTCGATTTAAACAAACTTTATAGGAGTACTTTTATGAGAAAACATCGAGTTGTAGAAATAAAGAAACGTTGAAATGACTTGCGAAAAATTATGGAATTTTACTTCCGGCTCATTAGGTATTCAAGAGCCTCGTTTTGGTTTGTACAGCAACGGCTGATGAATGAGATAAGTCGGACCCGTGAGCGAAAAAAAAAATCGTCAGAGAGCGAACTGGGACCGACTTATGGAATCAGTCTACAAAACCCACTGTTAGTTCAAGAACGTATAATAATCCATCAGGTTTGACAAGCAGTAGGTCAGGGCGGTATTCATCATCTGTAATTATCGAGGGACTTCTAAAATCAGGTAAATCAGCATAAAGGGATGAGTGGTTGACAGATTTGAGAGATTTTGCCAAGAAATTTAGAATAGAATCATGCCTCCAGGTGTAACGTCCTTCATCAAGATAATTCTTGCAGCCCGCAACCACATGGCCAAGAGTTTCAGGGTTTAAACAGAATGTACATTCATGGCTAGATGATATGTCCCATTTAGCAAGGTTTTTAAGTGTAGGAAGAGTGTTATTTATGTAACGGATTGTAAAGTTGAATATGTTTTTGGGTAACTTTGACTGTGCAGTAGACCAGATTTTGTTCACCTTAGTTAGAGAGTACTTGATTACACTTGAAAAGAAAAAGCCTTGTGAAAGAAGATGGTTTTGTAGTCTTTGCTCATGGTTAGTGTGAAATTCTTTGATAACATCTTTGGTGGATTTGTAGGCGTCATATTGAAGGTTGGTATAGCAGCTTGTAGATTTCCAAAGGTCATTAACGGAACGATTCTGAGACATTTTGAGGGCTTTGCGAAGAACTGTTTGACACTGTGTAAATTTAACTGAGGGAGGACATAAGTTAAGACCAAATTTATTAGTAGGTAAAAACGTGTTACTAAGTGTTCCAGATATGGGGACATCTAACCATTAACTATAATAATAATAATAATAATAATAATAATAATAATAATAATAATAATAATAATAATAATAATAATAATAATAATAATAATAATAAAAATAAAACAAAAAACGATAAAAATATGCTAAAAATATTATGCTAAAAATATATATACTTATAAATACTATATATATACCATATACATGGTATAAAATGAAAAATGTTCTAGTTAATTAATTTTGGCAACAGACGATTCTATATCAAAGTCAATGTCTCTAATGTTCAAATTGGAACGTTTTACTGTCCTTGAACCTCTCAAGCATAGAAGAGCTGATCGTAGAATAGAGAAGGATACTTTCGCTCTAATCCAGGAAATTGTTACTGCATAATCTTCCCCCTTCTTGTTGGCTATCAACTCGGCTAACCTGCTGTGGTATCTCTTACATTCATCTGCCATGCCTCCAAGGCTCGTAAATACCAGTGGGGTAAATGTTCCTTGTTCTACTTCCATGACACGTCTTGCATACATGCGCTTTTTTTCGTTTTCATGTTGGCGATATATTTGTTGTTATTATAATAATAATAATAATAATAATAATAATAATAATAATAATAATAATAATAATAATAATAATAATGTATTAATGTAATAATGTATTATTTCGCATGCAGAAGTCAATCATCTCTAGCAGTTTGAACATTGCAAGAACTTTCAAGATTCAGACATTGTAAAAGGGACACCATATCGCAAGAATCTCTAGGATTCAGACTTTGTTGAAAGATAAACATTAGCTGATAAAGACGGTTTTTTAAGATGTAATTTATTTTTTGACACTTTTCAATTAATTAGTTATTAACTATCAGTAATTTGAATAGCCTATTTTTAAACACATATTAGGATTAACATCAGAATATATATATAGACACACTAGGATTGATATCAATTTCCTTTCCTTTGAATTGGCAATGATCTTATAAGTCTAATTAGGGCTTCCTTTGAGGACCTATAGGTGATACACCTATCTAAGTCTAGCATAGTAATTGTCTACATCGATACATTTAAGATTAATATCGGTTTCCTTTATCTTTTTGAAGTGGCAACGTTCTGATGAAGTGGAAAGCTCCAGTTATTACACACCTCTAACTTTATTGAAAATTAGATCATAGTGATATATATAACATTAGCTTAGGACTAGTATCTTTAGTACATAGGTTTTAAATTTTCCCACAGCATGTAGGTTGCGTATACCACGCCCTACAGTACTGTTTAAGTAGTTTGCATATGGATGTATTTACTGCAAATAATAATAATAATAATAATAATAATAATAATAATAATAATAATAATAATAATAATAATAATAATAATAATAATAATAATAATAATAATAATAAGACAATTAAGAGGATACTAAGAGAAAACAATATGCATGGTAGACAATGTAGTGATGAGAGGCTATATCTAAGAAGAGATATTGGGGGAAGAGGGATCAAGAGTTTTAAAGATGCATATGCTGAAACAAAAGTCAGAGTTGCATGCTACATGGCTTTTTCAGAAAATATCTGGATAAAAGAAGCTTGGAAGAGAGAAGTTAGACATGAAGGTATATCAATTAAAAAGGAGGCAGAGAAAGCCTTGAGAAAGTTGAATGTGAATTCCGAATTCCAGGAAAAGGGAGTCTCGGTAGATGGAGATCAATTAGGCGGAGAATGGAAAAGTGTATGGAAGAAGTTAAAACAAATGATGAAACAAAAAGCTGAGGAAGCCAGAGTAGAGAAATACAAAACCAAAAAGATGCAAAGTGAAGTGTATGAAAGACTGGAAGTGGCAAGCCATGGGTGGCTCAAGTGCAATGTGGAACCAAAAAAAGTTGCATCTATCATAGAAATGCAAGAACAGATGGTTGAGACAAAAGGGTGGAAAGTACTGAAAGGAATAGAAGTGGAAAATGACAAATGTAGACTCTGTGGAGAGTCTAAGGAAACAGTAATGCATATATTATCTGGCTATAGAGTATTGGCTGCAACAGAATATCTCAGAAGACATAATAATGCTTTAATGGTGTTATGTGTGGCGTGGGCAATGCAAGAAGAACTTTTACCAAAAAGTACAAAATGGTATAAAGAAAAGTGGTCCAAAGGGAAAGTTATTGAGAACCATAATCGAAAATTGTGTTGGGATTTTGAGTACAATTTACGAAAGACGACTACTGCAAGAAGACCTGATGTAACCATTGAAATGAGAGAAGAGAAAAAAATTTGGTTAATTGATATGGCATGCCCGAGTGAATACAATGTAGAAGAAAAACATCAGCAGAAACTCCAGAAATACTAACAATTAGCATTCGAAATAAGGGAAAGAAGACCTGGATATGAGGTCAAAATACTACCAGTGGTAATAGGATGTTTGGGTGGCGGAATGGAGCGGGCAACTAGACAAGTTCATCAAGTGATCACAGAGGAAAAACAATGGAACACAGTCTGTAATGAAATGTTAAAAACCGTACTTTTTGAAAGCGAAAGTATTTTAAGAAAAACAATTAGTGGAATAGTACAAGGAGAGTGACATACATGTTTAGTTATCAATGAGAATTATTGCTAAAAGACTACCAAATTTTGCTAGTCTGGATCCCTCATTTCTAGAAGAGAAAAAGGGATCAAAATGGCCAATAAACATAGTTTATTGGTTTCTTAAATGAAATAATAATAATAATAATAATAATAATAATAATGATAATAATAATAATAATAATAATAATAATAATAATAAAAGGTTGCAGGAAAGGTGCAAGAGGGACTCATGATTTGTTGTTCATTGACAAGATGGTGCTTAAAGAAGCAAGAAACAGGAAGAAGAACCTGTCAATGGCATAGGTCGATTACAAGAAAGCTTATGACATGGTCCCACATTCATGGATTTTAGAATGTCTCAACCTTTTTGGAATTGCAGATAATGTAAAACAGTTAATCCGAACTACAATGAAGAGCTGGAGGACTGAACTGTCGGCTTGTGGTGAGTTGTTAGGAGAAGTCAAAATAAATCGAGGAATCTTCCAAGGAGATACTCTGTCACCGTTATTGTTTGTCATATCACTAATACCAATGACTTTGGTATTAAGAGATATAAATATTGGTTACTATCTATATGGTGGATAGAAAATAAATCATTTATTGTTTATGGATGACCTGAAACTGTTTGCAAAAGATGAAAACGGACTTGACTCGCTGGTACAAACTGTACGCGTGTTTAGTGAGGATATAGGTATGCAGTTTGGGATTGAGAAATGCGCGGTGCTAACTCTTAAGAGGGGTAAGAAAGTGTTTTCTGAAGGAATAAAACTCCCTGATGAAACTGTAATAAAATCATTGGTAGAAGGTGATGGTTATAAGTATTTAGGGGTTCTTGAGGATGACCAAATAATGAGCTGTAAAATGAAAGAGATCTTGAGAAAGGAGTACGGTAGGAGGGTTCGCAAGATTATGCAGTCCAAACTAAGTGGAGGCAATTCGATCAAGGCTGTGAACTCTTGGGCAGTCTCGTTATTGAGGTATTCTGCTCCCTTTGTAAACTGGACGAGATTAGAATTGCAAGAAATGGATAGAAAGACAAGAAAGATCATGAACATGAACAGAGCACTGGCACCAAGAGACTCTGTAGCAAGATTGTATTTACCAAGAAAAGAGGGTGGTAGAGGGCTAATAGCAGTAGAAGACTGTGTTGATATCGCAGTCTTAGGTCTAGAAATGTACATACAGACAAAAGAAGAACCTCTCATTTCAGCAGCAAGAGTCAGTGCTGAGATAGAAAGTGTTAAGAGTTACAAGCAAAGAAAAAAGGAAGAGAGATATGCTGAATGGAAAACAAAAGCCTTACACGGTCAATATATTAATGACATTGAAGAAATCAGCAGTAAAGAATCATGGACATGGTTAGTTAAGGGACAGCTGAAGAAGGAAACAGAGGGCCTAATCATGGCAGCTCAAACCCAGTCCTTAAGAACAAATGTCATCAAAGCGAAGATTGACAAAAGTCAAGATAATGCCAAATGCCGATTATGCAAATCAAAAGAGGAAACAGTCAACCATATAGTTAGCGGGTGCCAAAACCTTGCACAAAAAGAATATAAGCGTAGACATGACACTGTGGCTAAAGCTCTACACTGGGATATCCTCCGTCAAAAGGGATTCCCTCACGAACCACAATGGTACAAACATGACCCTGAAGCTGTCATAGAAAATGACAAGTTTAAGATATTATGGGACTTTACCATCCAAACAGATCATATAATTACTGCAAGAAGACCTGACATTGTTGTAATAGATAAACAAAAGAAAAAGTGCCAAATAATAGATATTGCAATCCCTGTTGACGGAAGAATTGACAAAAAAGAGGAAGAGAAGATCGAAAAATACCAGGAGTTAGCAAGGGAAATTAAGAAGCTCTGGAACTTGAAAGTAAAGGTCATTCCGATTGTAGTAGGTGCTCTAGGTAGTGTCACTGAAAGACTGACTGAATATCTCAGTGAAATGGGTGTAACAACACGAGTAGAACTGATCCAAAAATCGGCTCTATTGGGATCTGCAAGGATTCTTCGAAAGGTCCTTGATGTCTAAGGAACTTGTTGAACCCGGCTTCAAGAACAATTCCGGTTATTTTCAATCAAACCGTGCGTATCCAAAATAATAATAAGTATTTTATATAGCGTCAATATCCAACAGTTCAACAACGCTTTGCTACTCCCCAGTTTAAAAAGGTTAAAAAATTATTTTAAATTTTAAGTTTATCATTGCAGTGATTTTTGTAATATATATATGTAATATATATATATTTAAGCAATAGAAGATAGTTTCTATGACTCTACCGGTGAAATAGAGCACGCGTGATGTTGGGAGAAACACGAGAAAAGTTTGAAAATCACGAGCCGTAGGCGAGTGATTTTCAAACTTTTTCGAGTGTTTCTCCCAACATCACAAGTGCTCTATTTCACCGGTAGAGTCATAGAAAACTATCTTCTATTGCTTTTATGATATAGCAAGAGGTATTTTAAGAACGATCAAATTGTGTTACTTTCTGATCAAAACTAAAATTCTCAAAACTTGCGCAAATGTAAGCCAATCACATTTGTCGTACTATTGACTAATTAGTGTGACTCAAAGCGGCGTTTTTGACAAAACAGTTTGACAACTTTCATCGAAAGAATTCAGCAAAAAATATGTTGAAGAGAGAGTTTTCTGTTTTTATAATGGAACAATGACTCGAAAATAGACGAAAAGGCCAAATATAACTTACAGTACTTCAAGATTTGGGAATGTTTACTTGCTTTCGATGAATCAAGCAGCGTTCGCTATGGTGAATTGAAAGCCGTGTTTTCGGTTGGAAAAAGCTGAAGTTTGAAAGAGACTTACAGGATAAGGATTTTGCTGGTAAACGAGAAGCTGTTGATTTGAATTATGTTGGCTGTTCACCGATAGCTTGCATGTGTCAAAACATCTCTACACTGGCGTAGTGTCATACGAAGGATGATTGAACAAGTTGTCTCGTGCGACAGTCAGTTTTGGAAATCTCCGCCTCTCTTTACAAGTAAGAAACAAAACTTTGTTCAATGAAAAATAACTCTTATTGATCGAAACTATTCTGGGAGGAAAAACAATTTCCTATGTTGTGAATTCTAGTTCCTTAAATTTGATTTATACTGGCGTCGTTTGCAAGTTCATGCTCATACAAGTCATTTTCTATGAATATTTACGTTTATTGTTATTCCGCCACGAGGCTGAGTTTGTAAATTTAAACGATAACTGGAATGATGGAAAGTATTTTCTGGTTTATTTCTAAGTTTTGGTCTCCTAACTAAAGTGAAATTTGTAAATAGACTTTTTGGTATAATCATTCGTCAGAAAACCATGTCTTTACCGGTGAAATAGAGCATAGATTTTGGTGGTCTCTCAGCCAATCAGAACGTGTGTTATAATTCTTGGGTTGCATGTGACGTCACGGCAGCCATGTTGGATGAACTTCAACAAAAGATTTCTCATTAGCGAGTATTGTTTGTTCATCCAACATGGCTACCGCTTCATTGTCTTTGGATTCCCGAAGGTATGGATGCAACCCAGCAATTGAGCTATATTATAAATATATATATGTAATATATACATACACAAGCATTACATAATTCATTACAAACATGACTTCAGTTTAGATTAAAATTTTAAAAAGTATATTTCTTAAAAGTTAAATTGAAAATTAATTAATTAATACTGAATGCCTTTTTAAAAAGAAAAGTGTTATTGAAAGAAGAGCCTATCCAAATCGTACAAATATGTACGACTGGTACTTAAAGGGTTAAAATTAAAAGTTATCGCTGGGATATTGACCGCAACATCTCAGGGCCAACATGACGTGAAACATTTTCAAAGCTGGACAACTTTTTAGTTGAATTCGCAGCTTAGCTTAAAAAACGTTTTATGGAAAAATAGTCGTATAGTCGTAGAATTCTTGTTTTTGTGAAAAGATAACTATACACCTGTGTCATTGTATTCTACGTTAAACAACACCAACAACGATAACAAAATATATATATATATATGTAATGAAGACAGAAATATCAAAATACGAGGTTCTGCAATATCCAAATAAGGTTTTGAAGATTTTTGCTTTCTATTTCTGAGAATTATTAACCACTATTACAAACGGTCAATTATAATTCTGACTAAATCTGAATATTAAAATATCACTGTAATAAATATCACTGACCTTGCAAGACCAATTGCAAAGGGTTAGAGTATAAACGAAACAAAAGCAAATGCTAAAAAGTTATCCATAATCTTCATTTCAACTTTTACAAGCCTTTTACATAAAATGGAACCTTTGTTGGCCAATTACCACAGGAAGCCCAATATATTCGAATCAAAAACAAACAAAAAAATGAATAAAATTTGAATGGGAGCTTCACTATTAGGTAGTACCTCATTTTTATTATTAGGTGTGTTTGTAAGTACAGAAACCACTTTGTATATTCAATGTGATTTTCTCATTTCAAGATCACAAAGTGCATTTAAGAGTCTTATTTGATGGCTTGGTACGGCTAGTAAAGCTAGGGAGTCTTGTACAGCAAATCAAAAGAGTGCTAATCCCTAAATGTGTTCTTCGACGATGAAAATTAATCTTTATCCTTCAAAACAATAAAAATTAATAATTAGCGTTTCTGTTAACCGTAACGAACAAATTATTCGTTATCGTAAAAAGACAAAATATTAACCATTAACCGTACAAGTCACCAATGAAACTCTCAGAGAAATAAAATTCAATTTAATGAGCTTGTAGTATGTACACCAGTTTACTGCGTCAAAATAGAATCGCTGACCAAAACAGTCTAGTATGGTGTCGAAGGAGTATGAGTCAATAGTTAAAGTGGACTAAGCTTTCCTTAGCATGGAGTTCAAACGTTCTGTAAAATAGTTGCTGTGAAACTCGGTACCAACCAAAAATATACAGGTTATTTGAGCAAAATACTGGTTTAAGAAGGAAACCTAAAAAATAATTAGACTTGATCATCGAGCGTGACAAGTGTACAAAATCTTGCATTACTTTCCATAGTAAAATAGGCGGGCTTTTTACGGGTAACTACACTTTATCAATCCAAATGTTTTCATTTATCTGATTCATATATATATCTAAACCATTACGCTAGGATGAAAATCAGGGGGACTGAAGCCACAGTAATACACTCGTATAATTCAACGATTGAGTGACTTTTTGCGGGAAAATTACAATTGTCACAGAAGCGTTAAGCGCTTTCGTTCCAGAGGCATTTGGAGCTTTCTCGCAAAAATTTCGATTGGCTTTTAGCATGCGCGCGTGTGTGCAAAAGTTTTGAAACGTGGTTTCTGTAATTGCAAACACAATTACAAAACAACGAAAATATAATGATAATTCCTGGTGATTAATAATAAACTCTTCATTTAAAGAGTCCAATTTAATCAAGTAATTTAAGAATAACACCTATCAATTTATTATTATAATTATTTATTTCCATATTTTTTCAAGCTGTGAGCTATAGACAGTCTGATCACATCCATGTAATGGGAAACCTTTATGGATTAAAGTTGTAGATGTAGATGTAGCACAGAATAGTGTAAATGAAAATCAGTTGTAAAGTAAAATAAGCGGGCTTTTCACGGGTAACTAACTTTATCAATCTAAATGCATGTTTTCTTTGCTTTCATTTTTATAATATTTCTTCACCCAAGGAAAATTTTCTTGAGTGGATAGCGGAGAAGTAAAATGATATTTACTAATAAAAACTTATAGTTTTTACACTATTTACTTTGTTTGATCAAAACTGACTAATAAAATTGAGGCAGACAGTGCGTTCATTCATCTTTGCTCCGTTTTACAGGAAAGGAAAGAAGTCAAAACAAGGATGTGAAGTCACTTGCATGGAACCTCTCGCACCCAATGTCATCGAACTGATCGTCTATGAATGTAAACCTAAAAAAATTATAGAGTGTACGCCATATATCCGTGAACTAAAACTTAATATGTATTGTCTAATTGCACTATTATGTACAAACTTGGCGTGCACTCTACTTGGTCAGATCATCGAGCATGGAAAGTACACAAGGTCTTGCATTAGTTTGCATAGTAAAATAGGCGGGCTTTTCACGGGTAACTAACTATTAAATTTAAAAGAACCTGACAAATGTCAGGTTCTTTTAAATTCAACATATATCAAAATCAAGTATCAGACTGAACAATTTCTCCCACAGTAGAACTGAATAACTAACTGAAGATGGAGTATGGTGTCGAAGGACGGTACAAGTCATTTGTTTAAGAGGACAAAGCACTTACGTGTCAGAGAAGGTTAATCAAGCTTTCCCACCAAAATTAAAGTTTGGTCACAAAAGTAAATTGGCGGGATTTTCACGGGTAACTGGCGTCGCATTACAAGTTGGTAACATATACTAGCAAATTATTGAATTCATATAACAGATATAAACTTTGAGCTGTCCTTTATAGTTCAACTGCTGTGGTCAAAGTAATACAGGCACATCTGATTTTATAGATCAATGTTTGAGTGACTTGGCGGTGACTCTGCTTTAAATTAACAGACATTGTATAGAAAACTACGCCTCTGTCTGGATTTTTGGTAGCCTATTGACCAAATTCCCAATCGAGACTTTAGTGGAGCGTGACGCGTAGTTTTGTAGATTAATAACGTAAAGAAAAATGGTCTTACGATGGATTACGTCTACCCATAGGCGATGATATAAAAGCAACGCTTATTTATTATGTTGATTCAGTTCGAAAGACCTCGAGTTATAGTCTGGACTAAAAGCTAGTCTTGAGACAGCTACAAGTAAAACAGGTCAGTTCTGCTTTTTGCGAATTCCTTTTGCTTTACAAATGTTCCTATTCTATTTTATCGATTTCGAACTTTATATTTTACTCCAAATATTATCAAGTAGATAAAATGGATTTGTGTGGCCAAAAGCGTCTTTGACAATTTTAACTTTCCCGCGCAAAACGTCATTCAAACTTCGATCTTTAAATTATGTGACTGTATTACTGTGACTGCAGCAGTTAAATTATAAATGCTCAAAGTTCATATTGATGTAAGCTTTTAATTCAGTTATTTGCTAGTAGATGTTACCAACCTGTAGGGTTATAATCTTACGCCAGTTGCCCATGAAAATCCCGCCAATTTAGTGTTGTGACCAAACTTTAATTTTGGCGGGAAAGCTCGGTCAGCCACCTCTCACATGCAAACACTTCGTCTACTTAAACTAATGACTTGTACTCCTTCGACACCATGCTCTATTTTCAGTTAGTTATACTATTTTGGGAGAAATTGTTCAGCCTGACACATTGATATATGTTGAATTTAAAAGAACCTGGATAGAAAGAGTTAGTTACCCGTGAAAAGCCCGCCTATTTTACTATGCAAACTAATGCAAGATTTTGTACACTTGTCACGCTCGACGACTAAGAATAGTTATTTCTTGGTTTTCCTTCTTAGACCGGTCTCTTACTGATATAACCTGTATATTGTTTGGTCAATAGCCGAGTTTACAGAAACTATTTTACAAACGTTTGCGCGCCATGGAAGGCTTTGTCAACGTAAACTAATGACTCGTTCTTCTTGGACACTATGCTCGACTGTTTGGATTATTACTATTTTGACACAGTTAACTGATGTATATACAACAAGATAAAATTTACGTTGTTTCCCTGCGAGGGTGTAATGGTTAACATTTTGCCTTCTTAAGAGAAGAAATAGTAATTTGCTTCAGGTCTTGAGTAAAACACAACATTCTGGGCTCTTATCTGTCAGACCACCCTTGTTTAATTGTAGATCTTAAACTCATCACAAGTAGATGAGCTTGGCCTTGGTGCCTTGGTGCAACTTTGCGTACATTTGCGTAAATTTGCGTACAACTGCGAAAGCTAGCGATAGCGAAATCGGATAACACCCAGCTAGGTGAAATTGAATAGCGACTAGCGACAGCTACTTCTTGCGTGACTCGCGTGAGGCGAAGAACGCTAAGTGCGTTACCGACGGCCTCGAGGGGCGAGGCTATTATCGACATACGCTTGCGATAAATGGCAACTTGGTTCAGGTTTAACTTTGCTTAAATTTTATTTAACCACATTTAAGAACTAGTTTCGCACTGAGAAAAAAAGGTGCACACAAATGCGCATGTAGCTACAGCCTTAAGCTCTAAGAGAGGAACTGTTTGAAACAGTCGATATTTTATTTAAAAACAAAATAATAGTTGGGATTCCTTTGGTTAACTAAAAGGAACATGTTTGACTGCACGCGTAATAAAATTGAGCTACAAACTGTATTGAAAATTTGTCAATTTACTCAATTTGAAGTATCTATATAAACAAGCCTGTCTCAAGTTTCAAGTTTGATGTTTTGCACTTTGATTTCCCGCCAAAATAATGGCGTGTTAAACTTGGCTTATCTGAAGCCAAATGCTTTCTTCATGGACTTACTAACTAATTGTTTTACTCTTTTTAGACATGAAATCTTCTATTGTTGTATTGTGTTTTCTTGTCGCCACCGTGATTTTCATGATCACTGAGGCAAGCATCATGAACGATAAGAGAGTGATCGTCGATCCAAAGAAGACACCATGCGGTAGATGCAAAGTTAGAGATGCAGGTGGCAATTGCCGCTTCAGCCGTTCTGCTTGCAAGAGAGTGATCGTCGATCCAAAAAAGACACCATGCGGTAGATGCAAAGTTAGAGATGCAGGTGGTAATTGCCGCTTCAGCCGTTCTGCTTGCTAGAAGACAGCGATCATCGATGTACCAAGATGGTCCACATGCCACAAGGTGGAATCAAAGTGTTAACTGCTGCCATAGTAGGAATAGAACTGCGTGGATCGGAAGCGAAACGTTGAAGTTCATTAGTTATCAGCATGTTTGTGTGTGTGTGTATGCGTTAAGTATTTGATCAGTCAACAACGTGTGTGTGTGTGTGTATGGTTACGGAAATGTAGAATAATTCACTTATTGGAAGTTAAGGTTAACGTATTATTAGCGAATAAAGATTAAAATATGTCAAAACATGCTTATTTTTGAGCCTAGAAATATGATATTTGAGCATTGTGCCCAAGTCACTCAAATCTCAAATCAGGTATTAATAAACTGATCCTTTAACAGAATGCTTAGCGAATGCGCGAGCCGTGAAATCAGGGCGACAGGGCATTGCTAGCCATGAAATCCCAGGCTACGTTGCGAATTTGTGCCGGGCATGAATTTTTCCGACTGCTTTTCGTGCTGGGCATGAAGTCACGGCTGCTAAGGATCAGGGGAGAATCTCTTTACAAGATAGTTATTAGCATTAGCATTAGTATTAGCATTAGCATTAGCATTAGCATTAGCATTAGCATTAGCATTAGCATTAGCATTAGCATTAGCATTAGTATTAGTATTAGCATTAGCATTAGCATTAGTATTAGTATTAGCATTAGTATTAGTATTAACATTAGTATTAGTATTAGTATTAGTATTAGTATTAGTATTAGTATTAGCATTAGTATTAGTATTAGTATTAGCATTAGTATTAGTATTAGTATTAGTATTAGTATTAGTATTAGTATTAGTATTAGTATTAGTATTAGTATTAGTATTAGTATTAGTATTAGTATTAGTATTAGTATTAGTATTAGTATTAGTATTAGTATTAGTATTAGTATTAGTATTAGTATTAGTATTAGTATTAGTATTAGTATTAGTATTAGTATTAGTATTAGTATTAGTATTAGTATTAGTATTAGTATTAGTATTAGTATTAGTATTAGTATTAGTATTAGTATTAGTATTAGTATTAGTATTAGTATTAGTATTAGTATTAGTATTAGCTATTAGTATTAGTATTAGTATTAGTATTAGTATTAGTATTAGTATTAGTATAGTATTAGTATTAGTATTAGTATTAGTATTAGTATTAGTATTAGCATTAGTATTAGTATTAGCATTAGTATTAGTATTAGTATTAGTATTAGTATTAGTATTATAACATAACTACAATCTTACGCGCGCTCTGATTGGCCAGAAAGCTATCAACTATTTGCCCATGGGCTTCATGCTCACGTCATTTTCTTCCCTTTCGCATCTTTTTTTTTCACAAAAATGGACGAACTATTTCCAGATTTGCAAGACATTTTTGATGATGAGCTTCCAAACTTTAGCATAGATGCAGAAAAAGACTTTTCACTGCCAGAGAAGAAGCCCCAGCACCACGCAGAAGAAAAAAAGGACGTTTCGCCGAATTATCAGAAAAAAGATCTCAACTCTCTGCTGGAGAATCGATTGTCAGCAAAAACTAAAAAAGCAACAAATTGGGCGATTTCTACCTTTAAAAGTAAGTCAAAAAATTGTTTTTAAGCATAAATATATTTTTTCTCGGCAAAAAATAGAAAGCCAACTCGGTGTTTGGAAAATGACTGTCAGGTGTCAGTAGCAAATTTTTTTTGCCTTTTTAAACTACTACAAATAGCCTCAAACTTATACCTTAGTTAATCTATTCAAGTTTTCATAATATTGATGGTGATATTTTTTACTTTTCAGCATGGTACAGAGAAAAGAAAATCCAAACGCCTCTTGAAAAAATGACCATCGGTCAACGACTTGAATTTTAATTGCGACGGTTTTATGCCGAGGCGAGAACCAAAACAGGCGAAGAGTACAGCAAATCAACGTTGTTAGGTTTCAGACATGGAGTTGAACGTTATCTGAACCAACCGCCATTGAACAGAGCAGGGGCGGATCTAGCATTTTGACTGAGTAGTTTCCAACTCGACCGAATCTTAAATCCTATGATACCATTTACACTTTGCATATTTTGAGCATTAGCATCTATAATAAACACATTATTACAATTTTCAAAATCATGAGAACTCAAAACACTCAAGCGGGTTTTGCCAAAATAGCTTTCGTCAATATTACTGAAAATCAAGAATACGAATATCTCTATTACCGAAATTATATTTCGCTGATACAGATCGCCCTAGGATTTAGAGATCTTTATGAGTAATTTTTTGGTTGGTTGTTTGAAGTGGGGGAAGCAAGAAACCAAACTGTTCCAACGGACTGTTTGAAGGTCAGAGTTCGCGTAATTATAAACATTTCAGTAAAACTACTCGTATAAAACATCAGCTATCGATATAAATTATAGCTTACCGAGGAAACTGTTAGCTCAAGCGTAAACTTAGAGCTTAATGTCTGCCCAATTTCCTTGTTTACATTGAATTTCAATCGCAGCAGTTCCACAATTGAAGAATAAAGTTCGCTCGTGTGTTTAATTTTGTTCGTTGCGAGTTCGAAGCATTCTGATACAACAGAGAACCTCACCAGGGTAGGCTGGCCTTTTATACTTTTGTCAGTAGTTTCTGGACTAGTTTACGCCGATTTCAGCCAATCAGAATCAAGTTGGAATGGTATATTTGTGCTTGGTTTGACTGTGGGTTTCCTGTGTGAACTACTTGTGGGGTGTTTTACTTCCTGTGAATCACTTCGGAAACTACTGGCGGGGTGTTTTATTTCCGGTGCAGTAGTTCACACAGGAAAACCAAACTGTGAACTAACACGTTGCGGTAGCTAGAAATTCCTGTGGGACCCCTCCCTCGCCAAAACTTGAAAAGGCTACAAAAATAGCCTGGGAACATGTGGGTTTCCTGTGGAAATAATTCAAAATGGCGTCCAAATAAAGGTAAAATACGCTTAAACTTGTTCCATTTGTATTATTTGTTTTTATTATCTCAATAATTCTTTTTTCTGGGAAAAATCTCAGTAGTTTCCGGAAACTAAGTGAACTACTCTAGATCCGCCCCTGCAGAGCCCTAAAAATTTCTCAAGATCCACGATTTCAAAAATCAAACCAAATGCTTGATGCATAGATTGCCAATCTCAAAAAGAAAGGCAAGCAAAACTCTACCCACAAGCCGCCTATCGAAGAGGAAGATTTGGTGAAATTGAGGGACAGTTCAGTGTTCAGTTTAACTACTCCTCTATCTCTACTGTGGAATGTATGGTTTCACATAGTCCTTTACTTTTGCAGAAGAGGCCGTGAAGGGCAGAGAGAACTGTCAGTCACAAGTTTTAAGTCTGACAAAGATCCAAGTGGACGCCGGTTTTTCACAATGACTCATGACGAAGTCTCTAAGAATCATCCTGGAGGTGTCAAATTAATATATTGCCAGCTTTGAAAAAGAAGCAAGAATGTATGAAACAGACCATCCACATGACGGATTTAAAGCTCTGAAGTTCTACTTGTCCAAAGTTAACCCCAAATGCACCTCGTTCTTTCAATATCCTCGACGAAATTGGTCTGCAAAGGACGGCGATGTATGGTTTGAAGCTCGACCCATCGGCGAAAACAAACTTGGAAATATGATGAAAGAAATAAGCAAAGCAGCAGGACTCTCTAAGTTGTATACAAACCCGGCACTCAGTAAGGGCTACGGCAATAACAGTGTGGTCTAACGAAGGAGTGCCAAATCGCCACATTATGGCTATATCCGGCCATCGTAGCGAACAGAGTTTGCTCCATTACAACTCACGTCCTTCTACGTCTCAGCTTTTCAACTGCAGTGCTGTCCTTTCAAAAGCCATGGAAAAACCAAAAGAAGAAGCAGTACAAATCACACAAACATCAAGCCCATCTGTGATGAATCCAAAGTTTGTTCAGTCGTCTCATGGTCAGCATGGTTTGTTTAGCTCTTGCACCATTCAAAACTTGCAAATCAGTTTTCTTTGGTGAAGCTAACAACAACCAGTTGTAAACACGTGTTTTTCGCTCATATTCTTATATTCTCGGATTTAAACATTTACTTGATATGCTGTACATCTAGACGCAATAGAAAACCACTTTACTAGATGTTGTATTACAATGGGTTGTATTTTTCCATTTGATTTCCATTTCCAATAAAACACCTTTTAACATGGAAAACTGTGTCGCTTCCTGTCTCGCTCTGTCTCGCTGAGATTTCTTCGATTTTATAACAGGCGCTCTGATTGGCTGAGATGCTTATGAACTATTTGCCCATGGGTCTCATGATAGATTTCTGGTCATGTTATAAATCATTTAGTCAACACAAAACCATGCGCCCATCGCTCGGCTACGCCTCGTGCCACTCTTTCGCTTGTTAAGAGTTTTTTATATTTTCTCTCGTGCGTATATAACGCGATGGGCGCATGGTTTTGTGTTGACTAATTGATAATTAGTGTTAGTATAAGTATTAGTATAAGTGTTAGTGTTAGTGTTAGTATAAGTATTAGTGTTAGTGTTAGTGTTAGTGTTAGTGTTAGTGTTAGTGTTAGTATAAGTAGTAGTAAAAATAAAATTAAATATATAAAAAATATTTGAATTTCAAAACAATCTACATTTTAGCAATTTTATATTTTTCTGTATTTCCGAAAGTTAATGTGTATTTTTGATAAAATCTTTGTAAACAAATGTTATGTTTTAGTTTTATGTCTTTTTAAGCCATCGAGTGGCCGTTTATTAAACACCGTGTTACAGGCTTAAACTTTAAACTTTTTCAATAAGTTAGTCAATAAAATAGATACAAACGAAATGGATAGTTCAAATTTATCAAAATCAGGAAACGACACCGGCCTGCTTCTATGTATCAAAATTTCAGTTGTTGTGATTGATCGAAGGAATTAAGGCGCGATAAGTTCATGTAAGTTGCATTCGAATGTTTCCCTCAGTCTTCATTGAAAGAGGTAAAATCTCTTTAGAAGCCCATATGATATCGTTACCCGGTCTTTTAGCTGCTAGGGAGAGATTGTCGAGATTTCAGTACATCTTTTCCTACACAAATTTGACAAGTTTTAATCAGTTTTATAATCATTGCGAACACTGAGCTGTTTGTGATTGTATCAGTTGAAAAAGCAATAGATTTAAATAAAATGTACTTCTACATTTCTAACACTTGTGTTGTGGTCAGCCCGTTTGTAAACCGCTGTGTCTTAGATGCCCGGAAGCCGATCACATTGTTCGTTTAAGTAGATAATCATTTGTTGTGAATCCAAATATCGTATACAAAAAGTTATTCTTAAAGGATGATGCCCCCTAATGGCAGCGCGCACTGTTTCTGCGCGTGACGTTTACAAAACACAGGAAGCCCGACCTGAGTTTAACCAAAATTAGAAGAGGATCTCAGTGGGGTGGTGGCTATTACGGTTAACGGTTAATATTTTGGCTTTTTTACGATTACGGTTAAAGTGGGTTAATAACTAATTTCCATTGTTCTTGATGGTTAATTAAAATTTTATTTTTATTGTTGAGAACGCTGGAAAAAGCTATTACGACTAACTTTTCATTATGGCTAACGGCTAATTTTTTCCTATTATTACGGCTTAGGGTTAAATTTTTGGCCCTTTTACGGCTAACGGTTAACCCCATTGAGACCCTCTTAGAAAAGAGCAAGTAAAGAGCAAGGTAAATGAAAGTTTTTCGTATCAATCAATAAACTAACTAGACCCTGTTAGCAGGGTTAACTCGTGCCCTGCTGAGAAATGGTATGACAACCCTGTTGTATATGGTTGACTAAGCAGTCGGTTCAAGTTGATTTGCTCTCGGTTGTAAGTTTTACGTGGACAAGGCTATAGTAAATTTTGATCCGCATTCAAAATCTTTTTGATAGCCAATCAAACCACTCGGTCCAACGTTCCGACTAAGATGTCTTTAAAGACAAAATGAAATGAAGCAGTTTTTAGTATAGTTTGATAACGCTCTACGACAGCTGGAAACATCATCTGACTATTTGATGATTGAATGCCTTAGAAGCCCCGGGGGGGGGGGGGGGTGGTACTTGCCCTGGGATCTGATAGGGGTGTCCCGCCGAATCCCTAAAACCTGACCCTATTTAAGACAGCAAAATTTCGAAAACCCATACCCTGTTTAAGACACCGGTAAATTATAGACCCTATTCAAGACTGAAGGGAAAATCGTATACCCTGTCTAAGACAAGGAGCTCCAAAACAATACCCTGGAGGGCGGCACATTCCTGTATAGCAAATATATGGGAGTACCCCCTCCCCGATACAGATATATGCATCTAATTATAGGCTGTTCAGCAGAAGTATAAAGTGAACTGTGGAATTTTGTTCCATGTTCAACAATTGAGCTTAAAGTTTCTGAATTCCAATACCGGGTAGATTTTATCAGAGAAAAACAAAGAGAATACAAAGGTATAGCACAGCAACATTCTAATTAAGAGCACAGGTTCCTTGAGGGTGAAGCATAGCAATTGCATTTCTAGCATGCGAATCAAATAGTTTTTACCATCTGAGGTACAGTACATGGCCACAGTACCAATTGTTGTAACCAATTGTTATTATATTTTTATGAAATGAGATATAATTTTGTGTGATTAAAGACTGAATTTCTAGTGTACAACAGTCATGAATATAATATACCAATGTAGCTTGGACTGTAGTGTATTTTATCTAAAGGTAGTATTGAATATGGAAATTATTTCAGGTTCTTCTGTTTATAACATTAAAAATGCCTTTTCGGGACAGTCTAGATAAACTACCATACAGTTCATTACCAATGTTCATTATTTGAACTATGTTCACTGATGATGAAATACCATTATTTCTGTGGGCAAATATTGGTGATGTAAGGGACATAGCTACACACCTGCATTCAACCCAAACAACAACACATTGTCTTGACTACAAGCTGCATGGATACTCTATTGGTCACTTGACAGAATAAAATTGGAATGATTCACTCCTCTGTGTATGGTAATTCAATTGTTTTTAACAGATGACTTGTAGTTTTCCTGGATTTATTATTTATATATTTAATTCTCTTGACTGGTATTCTTTCTCGGGAACTGAACTATCACTGTCAGTTCAAAAAACAAGACTTTGAAAAAAACAAAAGGCTTTCATTTCCATGTATATTTCTTAAATTTATTATTGACAATAAAAGTACTATGTCTAATGGAACTGTGTGTGGTTCTCGATAGATTCTAGTAGAATGCTTTGGTTAGTTTTTTCAGACCGCCGGGTCCGTCATTTCAAGTACGATCGATGAAGATTTAAAATCTTCTATGAATCAGCAAAATATTCAACAAGAAATCTCCTCTAGATTTGTAAACGGTAATTCTATCTAACATATGGAAAGAACAACAATAATCACGAAGAAAAAGGCTAAAAACTTACTTCGAAATGTCATCTCAAATGGCAGAGCTTCTATATTGTTGAAGCACCCAGTAATGCATTGCGCGCGTACAGTATTGCGCAAGAATGGCCTTTTCGCGAGACGACAGGAAAAGAAAAAAAAAAACAAAGGTAATTTAAGACTCGTTGCCCGACCTACGGCCTGGGCACGAGTAATAACTCATTTCAACTTGAGCGACTTCCAGCAAAGCGTGCTAGTTAAGATTTTTGGGAGAAATCACCCAGTCTACCGGCTTACGAAATTTGTACTGAAGTACTAAATTGACCGGCAAGAGTTTGCGAGAAATAAATTATATAATCTGTTTAAGATTGACACTAATTTTAGCCAAATGGTAAGTGATTTTCGGATTATTTGCTGTATCTAAAACTTTTACTGGAAGAATAACAACGATATTCAGTGCTTTTGAAAACTGAACACTGCTCTCTCTTCGTGTTCCCGGCGTACAATTTTACCTTTTGACAGACCGGTCATCTTCCACTTTACCTTTATGACTAGCGGTTCCTATCGAAAGTGAAGTGCTGCGATCTGTAAACATAGTGAAGTTCCTTCGAATATGAAGACAAACAATAGAATAAAACCCAACATTAAAATGAAAGTCATTAGTTTTAGATTTATTCTGTTGGCTTTCAAAAAATCCTAATAAACTTGCTATTCATCCCTTTACTGTTTTATCTACTCTACTGGTTTATCACTTCCCATTTCAACCAAATGTAAATCGTCAGCAATTCCTACTGTTAGGTAGCCTAGTCGGGCGATATATTGCGTGTCACCGTAGACCCAGGGACACGATCTGGCAGATAAATTGAGTGAAATCGTCTCTGCATCAGGTATAGAACCTTCTTCGAATGCTTTCAAGAACAAAGAATCCCCTTCGATCAGAACACTATCTACAGTCTCTGTTGTCCAAGTCGAAATATCACAAGAATTAGCACATAACAAAGCTGAGAGACTCATAAAAGCACACTCAGTGTCTTCCTCTAGAAATGTCGCTAAAACGACTATCACCTCGATAATACTTCCTCGAGTAAATAGAGTCGCATTAAACATGATAAACTTTCAAATCATCGTTAGTGGATTAACTATGTTCAAACTCATCACCTTCGTATATCAGGGAAAGCACGAAGAGAAAGACCATGTGGTTTAAGGCGCATTCATCATTTGGCAATAGCCGCTGATTACGTAATGATCATACTGCAGGCGCTAAATTCGGAAATTGCTCGCTCACGAAATCGACTTTTCGCTTCGGTATTTGTGCGACACAGGGATCCCGAAGTCCTGCGAGATTAGTGTTGCTGCTCACTGCGTTCGCAGCAAAAAGGTCTGAAAATTATATCTTGACACACGAGAAGGACTCCTAATTTTTAGCTTCACAAAAAAGAGAGAAGAAAAAGCTAAAAAATCAACATAATTATGCAAGATATAAGTTAAAATGAAGTTAAAAAATTGTATTCACAGATATCTTCGTGAAATTGAAAAATTTGCTGTTTGGAAAGTTTTTTCTCACCTGTACCGTTTGCACTTTTCGATTCACTTTGAACACAAACTTCGTACTAGTAAGTACACGCGTTTTCCCCAAAAATCTTAGCTGGCTTCCAGAAGTCTTGCAAGATTAAAACTATTTGCTATTTCATTGACTGATATGAAAAACTTTCATTAAACTTGCTCTTTTCTTGCAAAACAAAATAGTTTTTGTGGGGACATGTTGACATTTTTTATCATGGCTGACTATACAAATTTTAATTTTTACCGGGGGAGGACTAGGGCAAAATTGTTACTTGCGAAATTTGGCACAGAATCTTCAGATAAGAACCCCGATAACTTTTCAAAACGCGTGGTGACCCCACTTTTTCGTCGTCGAAAACGTTATAAAATTATCGAATTTAATTTATAAATGGTAATTTTGAAAATAAAAATGGTTTCTGTTAGGTATTTTGGCAATAATTTGTTACCCTCTCAAAATCACGTTTCTATTGCTTGAGCAAAAACCATTAAAAACACTAAATTATCTAAATGACAAATAAAATGTTTTATATTTTCTAAAAAGCTCATATATCGATGATTATTTTTAACCAGTTATATGTACACTAACTCGAAGCAGTAAAAAATAATAAATTTCTTTAATGTGCAAATTGACGCTTACGTCATCAGGTATTTAGCGTTAATTATCTCGCTTAGATGCGTGGGTACTTTTTTTCCAGTTTCTAATAGTCCATTGGGTGGTTGAAATAACTGACAGGACTTAGAATCGAAGAAATAATAATGGTTTGCCATTAGGGGGCACCATCCTTAACAAAGAACATAATAATAAAAGCAAAAATTTGCTTCGCTCAAAGTACCAAATATTTTGAACTGTATGTGTCAACAACGCTGGAGAATTATAAATTTTTTGGCCAAATTTTGGAGGGTCAACTAGCAGTGTTCGTCACACAACGAAGTTCTTATCGGTATTCTGCTTGGCTCACGATTACATAGATGGTTATTTAGAAAAAGCTCGCCATTTTTTAGTGTGGGCCTACCACGAACGCTGTGTGCATATTTTGTATGTGCTTTGAGCGTATTATCGATAGTATTTCAGGTCCTTGCTTTCAGTCGCTGAAGCCACTTTCTCCGCCATTACCATTACACACGCGAATGCTAGATAAGTTCGTGCATGCGTGTTAAGGACATGACTGCGATTTTCGACTGAACGCAACAAAAAAGGAAAACGAAGCTGGATCTATTTTCAACCCAGGCCCCCCTACGAGGAGTGCCTGCGTAATAAATGATTTTTGTATCTACTGCAGAATGCGGTGTTGAAAATGGATATACTTCATGCTTCACTCAAATCATTGTATATCGGTATTCACCAGAACATGTATGAGTTCTGACACGGAGTTCTATGCTTGTTAACAATAGAAATGTGTTAACAATAGAAAAGTCGGTATATTTTTGGAAAATACGCGGGAAAAAACAATTAAAGACGAAATGACGCACGAGTCGACCAAATGTCTTTCGAAAACATTCAGGAAAAATCACGGACAAGTAACTGACCGCAAGCGTCGAATTGACTTACGACTTGACAAATTTGACAGGAATTCAAGTCAAAAATCTTGGTATTAATAAAAGTGATATTTTTAACAATGTTTTTATGCCCATTGATAAGGCTCAGCTTTAATAGAATATTATTCAATTTTGAGGTCGTTTTTGAGTGTAAGTAATACAATTATTGCAGTGTTCGTCTCGATCTCGTTTGATCGTTTGAGCCTTTCGCAAATGTTCTATCCTTTAGCAACAGTAATAAATCAAGTTTACAACGATTGCACGAAGAGCTAAAACGTGTGGACCTTGATTGTAAGGCCAAACAAACACTAGCAATTCCTTTTACAAAACCTATGACACTGTCTAGGAAAGCTGTCTCTATTGATGGACGTAAAGGTGCATTGTATTCTATACTGTCTTCAGTTTGCATCGGTTAACATTTAAGAGAGAACTGTTGTTTTGAACTCAAAGTAAACCAAGACAGTACTTGCAAAATGTAGTATATTTAACAATTATTCTCTGAACTGGAGGTGAATAGGTGGTATTCACCGACAGTGAAAACCGCTATTCACCGACAGTGAAGAGAATAATTGTTTTAGTATATACCAACTTCACAACCCAACACTTTAGGATTCATAAAACTACATTATTTTTAGGGAGCTGTCAAATTATTTTTGAGATAATAACAAAGCGTGAGGAAGCGCGCAAACGTTTATAAGCCTCGTTTGCTGTCTTTACCTATTTTAGCATGTTTCTTAGTACTTTTAAACACATTATTGAATAGAGGACAACTTTAAGCCTTGCAAACAAGTGTCAAGAACGAAAGGCGAGTTGGATCGATCAGAAACACTGGATTCGATGGACTTTTTTTGCGAGAGTTCGACTGTCAGTCATACACAGTTCTTTCAAGGTTGCTTCAAGTTTTACCTATAAATGTTGTGTTTGGTGGACAAACGTTTCAGTTCAGGCTTTTTAATGTCCTTTGAAGATATCTCAACATGATTGTCTCTAATTTGTCGTGACCATAAGACAAAACAAATCTGTTTTCAATTTCTATTTCGGCAACTTCTTGATGTCCCTTACCTCTTCCAGACATTTTTTAGCTTCTTCGTGTAATTCAAGATGTCCTAGAACCACGGCAAGATTTTGAAGCAATGGAGCTCTATCTGGATGCTTTTCACCATACATAGCTTTATGAATCTTCAGTGCCCTCTCCGAACCATTTTTTGCCTCTTCGTATTCTCCAAGGTTTTTGAGAACATTAGCCAAGTTACCAAGGGTGACAGCCAACGGCGGGTAGTTAACATTGTTGGTCTGTGTACTTTCTTGTATCTCTAGCGCTCTTTGTAAAAGAACTTTCGCTTCTTGGAACTGTTGGCGATCAACGTGCATAGCTGCTAAGTTGTTAAGACTAGTAGCTAATTTTGGATGTTTATCATGAAGTACCGACTGTTGTATTGTTAGTGCTTTCTCGAAGCAGTTTCTTGCCTCATCACCTTCCTTGAGACTAAGACAAGCATGTCCCAGACCGGTAAAGATGTCCTCTAGTGATGGGTGGTGTTCATTGAATGCAGCTGTTTGGATCTCCAACGCTCTCTGTGAACATCTTTTAGCTTCTCCATATTGACCAAGCTCTCTGAGAACGTTAGAAAGGTTAGAAAGTGTATCAGCTATTGATGGATGGTCTGAATGGTATACACTTTCTTCAATCTCTAAAGCTCTTTCCAATACGTTCTTGGCCTCTTCATAGTCTTGGAGCTCATAAAGAACATTCGCCATGTTTCCAAGAATGGATGCCATTTCAGGGTGTTTGGCACCATATTTCATTTCATGTATTTCCAAGGATCTTTCGATACAATTTTTGGCTTGTGCGAGTTCACTCAAGTCAATGAGAACTAATGCTAAGTTATCAAGGTTAGAAGAAAGGGATGGATGATTTCTATCAAACGCAGCCTCGTTTATACTAAGGGCTCGCTCTAAACAGCTTTTGGCTTTCTCGTACTGTCCCATGCGCCTTAGAACGTTTCCAAGACACTCCAGCGTAGTGGCCAATTGTGGATCTTTTGAATCTGTTGCTTCCTGAATTTTCAATGCTCTCTCTAACAAATTCCTTGCTTCTTCATATTTGCCGAGACAACGAAGAACACCCCCTAGATCTTCGCCAAATGCATTAGTATCAATCTCTAGTGCTCTCTCTAAGGAATTCTGGGCTTCATGATGTTGGCCAATTTCGTTAAAGATATCTGCCTGGTTCCTCAGGATTATAGCCGCTGCTGGATTGCTGCTATCCCAAAAGTGCTCTTGAATTGCCTTGCATAAACGATAACAGTTTAAAGTCATTTCCACCATTTCGTGAGCGACAAGGACTTTAACCACTGATAAAAAGCCATTGAGAAAGTTTTCGTTATCGTTCGACAACAGTTGATCCATAACGCCTGGATTACTGTTAATGGCGATCAGGTGTTGCACTACTAAGAAGCCAATGTGTATTAGTAATGGTTTTGTGGCGGTGAAATCTTGGGAACTTTTAGCATCAAACGTGTCAAGGTTGGTAAACGCTTATTGCTCATGATCTGAAATATGGCATTAGCTTTCACCTCTGCACTCATATGCACCTCATGCAAGCAGTCGTAGACAATGACATGAAGAGAGACCTTTTGTGCGTCATTGGAAAGTACCAAAGAAGACGAAAACATGGCGGCTTCGATATCCTCTTTTTCCATTTCAGGCGTACAGTTTGCTATAAACCTCACAGCTAGTTCTATTGAAGGCGCCATCAGCCATGTTTTATAGGGAACATTCATAAACGACAAAAACTGCAACGCGTGCCTGATCAAGTCATCTTTATCAAATTCTTTTAATGCCATCATTACAGAGCTAACGGTAGATTCTGGGTAATCTAGCGGTCGTATTCCGTTTGACCCAGCGTTTCAATGGATTTTTGAAGCTCATTAAGAAATTTCTTCCAGTTGTTCGAGGCTTCGTCTTGCTTGGAATGATGCACATAAAGTGCTGCACAAGCCAATGCCAGTGGCTGATGGTCCAGAATCTGCGCCACTTTTGGTGTGAACGTTTCACAACTGGGTACGCCTGATATCTGGGTAAGCAGTTGGATTGCATCGGATGAGCTCATCCCAGGCACTAAGGGACGTATGATAAACGTGAGAGTTCTGCGGATGAAAGGGCTTAGGGTGCTCGATCGGTTGTTATCGACAACTGTCCTTGGCCGTGTTTTGATTCCTCTCCGACTTTAATCCAAGAGTCAAAAAAAGACTTGATATCTTCTGCTGCGTCATCAATAACGATCAACCAAGATGATTTTTTGTCAATACCGACGCAATCAATGCTTGAAGAAGATCTAACCTTTCTTCCTCTGGTCGATTGCTTGAGCCAGAAATATTATCAATGCTTTCTTTATCACGCTTCAGTAAATGTGCAAATGTTTTGTGGGAGTCAATGAAAGCTTGGATACTAGAGCCATTCATCGTAAACACAAAATCATATTCAGTGGATTTCTCTGTGAAAAACTGTTCACCTATTTGCCTTGAAATTTCTGTTTTTCCACATCCACGTTTACCCGATAGAAAAACCGCCGTAATATCATTGCCTTTTGAATTTCTCAACTTAAGCATTTCTTCATATATTTTGTTGAATTCCTCATTTTGCTTGATGATGAGATGGAATGGTTTTGGTGGCAACACGCAAAATGAATTTAAGTCACGCTTCATTTTCTTGGACATGGTGCTGTCTTTGGTTTTCCTGTAACTCAGAATCCTTTCTGAAAAAAAAAAAAGAGAATACACTTACAGTACCTCAACAAATGCTGGAAACACACAAACAAACAAACAAACAAACAAACTTTAAACAGATAAAAGAATTTTGATCATGTTGAAAGGATTATAAAAACAGCTACTTGAAATTTCAAGAAAACAAGGAATTAAGCATTCTCAATTTACATTTAAGGTCTCAGGCCCCGATCAAACGAGATAGAAAGCAAGGAGGCGCAGGTTGCCGCACGTTTTGAACAGTTGCTGCTCGTTTGATCACTAACTTGCATCGACTTGCGGCTGCTTGAATCAACTTGCGAGAACTTGCGAACAGTTTGAACATGCTAAAATTTGATCACAAGTTGATGCAAGTTTTGACTCGTTTGCAAGTTGTTTTTCTTCTCTTTAAGGCTGAATTATTTCATATTTCCTGTAATGCGAGAAACAACAACAAACCAAATTTTCTCCTTATCCCTCAGCTGGCTGATATTTGTTGAGAATTTTGGAGAAACAAATTGACTTGCGTTGAGCAGTGTCGTAAGTTACTAAAATGGGGCCTCGGAGGGCTCACAGCAACTTCAGACTTAATGGCAAAACAAACTCTAGTTTGTATGCAAAATCCCTTCTTTTTTGCAGTGAATTTCCTTAAAATACTCCAAACCAAACTTGAGCTGTATTTACATATTAGTGGGGTTGAAATAATGGCTCAAAATCTAATTCTTATAAATGTTATTATTAAAAGTACTGCGGCAAAAAGTTCACTGTTAAACAAAATGTCACTACATATGTACTCGAGCGTTTGTCTAAACTGCATAGTTGCACGTACATAAAAATTCTTTTTTTCAAAGCCATCAATCCCAAATAAAAGATAAATGATCTAATATAGGTCTAAGAGACTTTTTGACATCGCACTTTCTTCTCCTAGGGTCTTCCTTGTTGTCTTTCGAAGCATAGTCTTAGTTGTCCTCAATGCAGACGATTCCTGATTTCCGACTTTGGCTAGATTTTTTTTAAAAGCAGCTTTACTGAAGGCATCTTCATGAAACGAGGCATACACGATCCTAGCTCAATGATTCATTTATTATGAGAAGTTTTTTGGAGCTACGTAAGAATCCAACTAAAACGTCGTCCAGGTTTGAAAATGTTACCTATGAAACGACATTTGTCCCGAGAAAAAGTCAAACGTACGATCTTTTTCGCTTTAAGACGCGTACGTCAATATTAGCACAGATTAATGTCCGTTAAGGAGGCTTCCTACAATTTCTCTATTGCTGGACCTGTCAACTTGAAATGGCTGTAGTTCTTACATGAAAGCACCCACAGTTATGTAGTAAGTGAAGACTTACTACATAAAGACTGAAGTTTGTAATGGTATATGTGTTTTGTTTACATTGGGGTTACCATAGCGACGAAACGATGATGTCACCGTTTTAGATTCCAAGCAATTTTACCCTTTTTTGACATAAACCTTTAAAACGACATACAAGGCGTTTTAACATATTTTAACATATTAAAATATTTAGGACTTTGGCTAGTAGCATACGAATTTTGGAGAAATTCGTATAAACGGATTTTGAAATATTCGAGGCGCAATTTTTTAACCCCCAAAATAACAATTTATTATCAGGTTTCGACTCAATAATTTTAAAAGCAAAGCAGCATGACAACTATTCGACGTTAGTGCTCCGAAAGAAAAATCTCTCGGTCAACTGTTTTTTCTCCCTTTGGTGAGAACTAGTCTGAAATATGAGCAACGTATTGACAGTCGAATAGTTGTTATGCTGCTTTGCTTTTAAAATTATTGAGTCGAAACCTGGTAATAAATTGTTATTTTGGAGGTTAAAAAATTGCGCCTCGAATATTTCAAAATCCATTTATACGAATTTCTCCAAAATTCATATGCTACTAGCCAAGTCCTAAATATTAACGCCTTGTATGTCGTTTTAAAACGGTGACGTCATCGTTTCGTCGCTATGGTAACCCCGATGTAAACAAAACACATACCATTACAAACTTCAGTCTTTATGTAGTAAGTGAACGAAAGGTCATAACTGTGGGTGCTTTCATGTAAGAGCTACAGCCGTTTCAAGTTGACCGGTCGAGCCCTAGAGAAATTGTAGGAAGCCTCCCTAAATCGCTGAATTTGATAAGAGGTTTCGAGAATAATATTTTTAAGTTTTGGAAGTCAAAATTGCAAGGAAACTTGTACATTTTCAGTTTTCAAAGTGTTAGCACGCGCCAATTTTGCGCCAAAAAGAAATCAGCCAATCACCGCGATGTACACGGACGTGACGTACGTACTCACAGACGGACGAACGTACACATGGGATCCCTGTGATAAGCCATGAAAAATCAACTCGTTGGTTTAGATTACTGGGTTGTAAAGTGGTAACCACTTTGTCGTCGAGTGTGTTAGTGTGAAAGAAAGTAACTCGGGTTTTCCAAAGTTTTCCAAGATAATTGGTAAATGACTGTTCAAGTTCATTGACATTTTTTTCAAAGTTGTTGAGAATGTTTATGTGGACTTTGCAGAACTTTAAGTTACTCTTAGGGACATTTAGCTTTTTCCTGAAGAAGAAGGGATGTTGATGAAATATCTAATTAATTATAATTTAAGTGTACCCATGATGCATTGGAAAATGCCATGTGCTTTTGTACATAGTTCAAAATGGCGGAGTAAACTAAATCCTACCACATTAATCAACATACCCCTTACCAAGACATTCATAATGTAAAAGTAATATCAATGCTATGACAAATGTAAATCAAAAAACTATTGCGTACGAATAAAAGCTTGTTATTTATGCAGGTTCTTTTGAGTTTCCAACAGTTCTGTACTTTTGCTGTGTTTAGCATTTTATACAGTATATACAAGGCAGTATAGTTATTACTGTCTATATATCAGTAGAGCGATTATATTTAACCTGTGAAAAAAATAGTACATATACTAGTTAGTAACAGACTTTAAACCTAATATTTATAGTTTTGTTTTCTCAAAAAGTCAAATGCCCCCCGTGGGGGCATGGGCGGTCTTTGAATTGCTGACTGAAACATTAGATGACAGGTCAGGGACTTGTTTCCAATAGGGTCAGTTATCCATATGTACTGAGCGTGATCATATATTAATGGAAACTAACCACATGTTTGAATTGAGAATAGAATTACCATTTGAATTCTTACCTAAATTTCCGAAACGTTTCGCCCACAAGTTGCCGTTCGTGTTGAGTGGAAGGACTCGATTACATATGCCGAGTTGTAGAGATTGGAGCCTGGTAACTAGATAGTTGTACTTGTTCATTCTTGCCCTATGCATTCAAACAGCAAAGCAAATTCTTTTTTATCGCAAGTGTCAAAAACACAGCATTGTCTATTATAGACATGAAATGCACTATTCTAAAAAGAAGTAAACACAAAATTACAAATAGGAAATGTTGTTCAAATATCAACATGCACTAATCTTGCAGGGGGATTCCTGTGTGTCATGCGCGGGATGTTTATAGAGCTCTTAACTCGATTATTTGGTAGACACGGATGAAGGTAGAGTGAACGATGATTTGTGACGTCATCAAAATATGCTTGGAATGAACATATCAGCACAAGAGAGAATGTTAAAATATAAAGCAGGAAACGAAAACGACACTGATTTGACTCGACTTTCAGTCTTTACATTATTAATATTTGATCATTTTATTCATCGTGACCTTTGACGAGTCAGCTAGTTGCAGCTATTAGGCAAAATTTGTGTAACTTAACTTGGCCAAAATAACTCAGTGGATCTAATTGCATTGTAATTGACATTTTGTAAAATCTATAGTGTAATTGAATGACTGCGGACTTTGAGACACAAATTGTAACAAATATCTCAGATACTGATAAAATGAGAGATTCATATACATTGTATGAAATTGTATTTATCATTCGTTTGATTGCTGCGAGCGAAGCGCTGTCATGGATATATACATGATGGCGATAATAATTTGAAATCTCTTCTTTTTTTTACTCGTGCCCAGGCCTTTAGGCCGGGAACGAGTTATAAACTGCAAATGTTTTTTTACTCGTGCCCAGGCCTTTAGGCCGGGAACGAGTTATAAACTGCAAATGTGTTTTTTTTTTTTTTTTTTTTTTTTTTCCTGTGTTCGTCCTGAGGGACCTCTGATTGGTTAAGAGCGTAAAAACAATGCCCTTCATTCATCACCTTTAAGCGACAGCGAACGCAAGCCAGGAACTTTAGGAATGCAAGATGGCCGACTTCAAAGAAAATAGCTTTCAGAGACAGGCTTTTCCTGCAGTAGAACAATGTAATTTGGAGCTTTTAACTCGAGATATACCTATATACTTATATGAGCTTCAGAATAGGCTGTTATTTTGAGCTTCATCTCCAATACTTTGACCAAATATCGAACTCTAAATGGAGTACTTGAAAGGAAGCGGCTCGCGATAAAGACTATTTCCTATGGGCTGGGAATCTACGAATTTCTCATCCTGCATGTTGCTAAACGAACATACATAGAAGCAAGTCAATTATATTCCTCATTCAAGCATTCAAGAGATCTTGAGAGGTTTTTGTAGTGAATTTTAATTTAATATCGGAATGGCATGAAACTAGATTCCATTGACCTTGTATTTCGCGTTTGGTCACGTAACGTCTTTTATTCATATATATAACATCCGAAACATGAACGAAAAAATACACGATTTGTTATTGTGTCAAATATGCCGTTGTAGAAGTCTTTACAGCAAACATTTGAGATATATAGTGAAATAAAAGTTGAATAAACTGGTATATTTTTTGCATGTTGAAGATATCTAAGGCAAACACTAATAAGCTGCTGACAGACAAATTGACTAATCAGATATTCTTTAAAAAGGTTAAAAAGGTCTTTATTATGTTACGGTTGGTGAAGAATGCGTGAAACGGCTCGGGAAGAGTACGAACGGGGCCGGTCATTGAAGCCTATCCTAAAAGGGGCTCCCAGGGCACGAGTGAACGCACGTGTGCGTCTAGTTTAGTTTAAGTTAGCCGATTCAAAAAAGGTCATTATGTTACGGTTAGCTTTTTCCCGGAATGGTGAAGAATGCATGAAACGGCTCGGGGAAGAGTACGAACGGAGCCAGTCATTGGAGTCTCTCTTAAAAAGGGCTCCAGGGGCACGAGTGAACGCACGTGTGCGTCTAGTCTAAATATCAATTCGGCATGTTTTCAACAACAAAATAAAGAATGAAATAATTTCAGCTGTAAACTGAATGCCAGACAACGGGGTAATAGTTGCCAAGGCCCCATCAAGACCAAGACGTATGCATTTTTATTCGAAAACATATTCATTTATGCATTTGTACGTACATATGCATGTCCAAGGATAACATTTGCACATTTGCATCTCAACCCGTATCATTGCATGGTGATCGAGGTCCCTTTCACATATAGAAAGGCTGCTCTAAACAGATTACAAAACTGACTCTATAAGACACAGAACCAGTATATATTGATTCGTTTAAAAGAAAGCGATGTTTGAATATTGAGTATTTTCTTCAGGCCCCAATGTACTTCAAGTTCAAATCTAAATTACAAACCTTTAGAAATGTCAAAATTAGCTCAATTTGTAATAGTTTGAAAGCTCTTTTACCACTTTTTCTTATTCGTAAAGGAATTCATTTCTGCATCTCAATACAACGACCAAAAATTAAATATAACTCCGTTTTCACCATAAATTTTGTACAAATCCCTCACAAATCCACGTTTCAAAGGCGCAATGTATCTTGGGAAGGTGTGCGCTCCTCCTCTGGTTTGGTAATGGGCCCAGGAAATCTTCCCCTCCTAATATTTTTATTATATATAGCTATATATACTGGATAGAATGATCATAGAAATAAGAATTTTCCAGTTTTTATCGAAAACGTTTTATGTAGTACACTATGATGATATCATATCGTCAACATAAGTCGCTATTGCCATGACTACCCTCTTCATCATAAGAGACGGTCGATTTACGCTTGGAAAGCCTGTATTTTGTCGTGTTATAGAGGCTTTTAATAGACTTTTTTGCCATAACGGACATTCTCGACACCTCGTGCTCTTAGACCAAATAAGCCTCGAATATTTTTACATGCATGTTATCTTTCTGAACGGTTTTGGAACAATTTGCAATTGCCACAAGCATGAAATATTCGAGTAACACGTGGACCTGTCCATCAGTTGTTCAGTTGAACCTTTAGAAGCTAGTGACGAATACTATTTCTCCAATCACGCTGTCATGGATATATACATGATGGCGATAATAATTTGAAATCTCTTTTTGAATTTTTTCTAAATATCAGTTCGGCATGTTTTCAACAAAAAATAAAGAATGAAATAATTTTAACTGTAAACTGAACACCAGCCAACGGGGTAATACATGTATGCATTTTTATTCGAAAACATATATATACATTTTTATGCATTTCTACGTACGGTGCAGTTCTTTGTTACAAGATGCATGACGTTGGAAAATAGTGTTTAATAAATGAAAAAGTTAAAAATTCGAAATGTTTCTAAACGTGTTTTTGTTATTCCCAAATTCTTTAAAAAGGAGCAAAATTCCACCAATTTCAAAAGTAAATCTTTGCTTGAGTGATATTCTTTTCAACAAAAGATTTCACAGCACTTGTCCAGTATTCGTAATTTGCATGCCCAAGGATAACATTTGCACATTTGCATCTCAACGGTATATCAAAGGCGTCTAACACTGAATAACTCTATTAAGCTCTGCGTATAATTACTTTTTCAAAACCAGATGAACACTCAGAACCCCTCTTTAAAAATTCTGAAATCCTCAAATTTACCGACCTTGTTTATTATCATTATGCACTTTTCATGTATCAATATTACTCTCAAGACCTCTCAAAAGCTTTTGATGACTTTTTTTCAAAGAGTCTCTTCTGTTCATCATTATAATACCAGATTAGAGAAATACATATTACATTAATAGTTTCAGGACTAATTTGGAATACACTTGATTAAAATACTCCCTTCGAAATCTTGCAAAGCCAAACTAAAATTTAAGCTACTGGAAACATATTAGATTTTCTGAGTCTTCAGTTTTGTTTTTTTTCTTTCTTTTAATTGTCACTGTGAAACACCAGTGTGCCGGAGGGTTGACTGTTGAAGTTTAAGGCTCCGTCCACATGTATGCGTTTTCAAAGTTCGAAAACATATACCGCTTTTTTATGCGTTTAGGCCTTCCATCCACACGAAAGTGATGGAAACGCTCACCGTAAAGGAATATTTTCGAAAACGTTCTCCAAAATCGATACTTTCGAAAACTCCGTTTTTGTGTGGAGAGCGCTGACGTTGATGAACGTTCACCATTGTTTCTATTTTAAAGCGTTTTCGTGTGGACGGAGCTAAACGGTTAAAAAGTATGCGTTTACAAACGAAACCGCATATGTATGGACGACTCTAAAAGGATTCGAAAACGTTTCATGGTTTTCGTGTTTCTATGCTCTTACGGGGCCTAGATTAGCATATCGAATACTCAGTAGTCAGAACTGTGAGTACATATATCAGTGTCTAAACCCAGTACGAATAACATATAACACGGAGTGAAAACAAATCCCTTTTAGTATATTTTGTGCTCAGTTACATTCAAAATCATATGTTCAACGCTCAACTAGGTATAAACATTCCACGATCCTTGAACAATGAATATTTACGATGTCACAATTAATATGCAGAGAATGTTTGTAATCGCAAAAAGGTCTATTTACTCGTGCCCAGGCCTTTAGGGAACGAGTTATAAACTGCAAATGTTTTTTTTTTCCTCTTTTCGTCTCGAGAATGCAGCATTCTTGCGCAATCGGTCACGTGTTACACCCCTGATTGGTTAAGAACGTAAAAAACAATGCCCTTCATTCATCACCTCCGTAGTGAACGCCAGCGAGGAACTTTAGTTGAAAACTGAAGCTCTCGCGACTCGGAGGAATTCCTTTGAGCTGGAAATCTACGAATTTCTCACCCTACATGTTGCTAAACGAACGCATATAGAGGCAAGTCAATTATATTTTTCATTCAAGCATTCGAGAGATCTTGAGAGGTTTTTGTAATGAATTATAACACAATTCTGGCCAGACAATTTATTTATATATTTTCATGGAACCAAGGCTCTATTTGACCTGATGCGTTTGGTCACGTAATAGATAAAACATCTGAAACATGAACGAAAAAATACACGATTTGTTATTGTGTCAAAAACCGTCGTTGTAGAAGTCTTTACAGCAAACACTTGAGATATATAGTGAAATAAAAAGTTGAATAAACTGGTATATTTTTGCATGTTGGAGATATCTAATACCATGCATGATAATAGAGGGACAGAGGCAAACACTAAGCTGCTGACAGACAAAATGACTAATCAGATATTCTTTAAAGAGGTCAAAAATGGTCTATATTATGTTACGGTTAAGTGAAGAATGCGTGAAACGGCTCGGGGAAGAGTACGAACGGGGCCGGTCCTTGAAGCCTCTCCTCCCAGGGCACGAGTGAACGCACGTGTGCGTCTAGTTCAAAAAAAAATTCCACAGCAAGTCTAGGGATAGATTAAAGATTAAATTAATTCTTTTGACGTATAAATCATGTTGATCGGAGTTTTCAATAATTTATAGTGGCGGCATGGCGATTCTCATAAACCTGACTTTTTGGAAAAACTAGAGTCTTGTACAAAACCGCATTTACTGTTTCATAAAATCTAGATCAAGTTACTCTACTCAGCTTCAACGATTTCTATATGGAAGCGTTTTCGAATAAAACGCGCTTGAACTTTTACCCATCAAAAAAGTAAACAATTCTAAGCATTCACTTTACTTGGCCGAAAAGCTTTCTTTTAGGACACACGGGAAAGGCCTTTTTTTGAGCTCATATTGTCGACACATTCAATAACTGTTCGTTTGGAAAAGTAGGACAAAATTGCGTCGCACGATTTTGAGAAATATGAATTTAGGTCAAGTTGGTAGAGGTCCACCTTTTCATCTTTTGTTTATCATTTTCACTTATCTTTATAAAAAGCTAGAAAACTTAAGATTCCCTTGATAATATTTATTCTAACTTCAGTATCAGCGTTTTTACGAAATTTTTTCATTGAAGCATTGTAAGATATCCAAAATAAACTATAAAAACGTAAAGTTTTAGGCCGCTTATAATTCCTTCGGGTTGACGTTGTTTTGGTCATCAAGCATCTCAATTGTCCAGTTTGTCTTGTGAATTCCGATATGACGTTCTTGTTTGCCCTGTAAACCTTCCGAGTGGCTCCGAGTATGATAATTTGAAACAGCAGTTACAATGGCTTATAGTCAAAATAACATGAAAGGATGAGTGCAACGAGCGGAATTGGAAATCACAAGTTCAGAAAAAAATTGGGCAATGGAGATGCTTGACGACCAAAACAACGTCAACCCGAAGTAAGCGGCCTAAAAATTACGTTTTTCTAATATATTTTGGATATCTTACAATGCTTCAATGGCCATAACATATGAAGGATTAAGAAACATTTTGGTGAAAACGCTGATAGTGAAGTTAGAAAAAAGTTAATCGAGGGAATCTTAAGTTTTCTAGCATTTTATCAAGATAAATGAAAATGATAAACAAAAGATGAAAAGGCGTTGTAGTTTCTTGAAAGGAATTTAAATCCTGCGAAAGAGTGTTATTCTGGACAAAGTAAAAAACAAAAGTTAGGTAAATTGTAATGATCTGTTTATCATGTAATGTGACTTGTTCTGTGGTCAGTGTTGTCGCTTTGAAGCGAAACTGCACATATTTTAAAACAAATAAATGAAATTAAAAAAAAGCTTTCGAAATGTTTCCGTTATTCGCAACTCTAGCAATTGTTTAAAAAGGAGCAAAATTTCACCGGTTTCAAAAGTTGATCGTTGCTTGAATGATTTTTTTAATCAAAAGATTTCACCTCACTTGCCAGTATTCGAAATTTGCATGCCCCGACGGTATCAAAAGCGCGGTCTAACACGGAATAACTCTAGTTACTCGAATCAAATTCACAGTTCACAAAAAGAAATTCACAGTATTTTCCCATTCTCAACTATAATGAAATGTCATTGTAATAATAATGTTGTAAACGAGGGCAGAAGAGATCACTGTAGCTAGCTGGCAATCCTCAGTTGTATGGGAATGTTTTTGTGAGCGACTATAGCGATACAACCGCATTTGTAGGACATGTGTAGAAGAGAATGAGAGACTTTACCATTCGTACCCCCTGTGTATCACGATTAAAAGCGAAAGGTCGTATTTTTAAACTTAAGTAATAAAAAGAAATCGGAACAGAATGCAAACAATTGTCGAGTCTTTTAAACCAGGAAAGTCCCTGTAGCGCTCGCTCAAAGTGCTCGCAAATCGATACAAGTTAGAAATCAAACGGGGCCTGTAAGTCACAACTTATAATTAATTTATCGGAATGCATGCGTTTTCTTTTGATATAGGCCTAACTTTCCTAACTCCTTGCTGGCGTATTGCTTGCATTTATCCGCAAGCTTGTGTATAAAATTTCTCCTATTAATTGCAGCTACATGAATGATTTTGTTTCACTGGTACACGGTGAGAACATTCAATCTTGTACCAACCAGTCTTCAGTTTTAATCAAACATTTTTCTAGCTGTTTTCATGTTGATGAAAGTGATTTTGAACTCGAGTGATCAAGTTAACATCTGTTTCACGATGAATAATCATGAGGGCAGTTCTTGTCAAGGAGTTTCAATGCCCCTCAACTTGTTAGTGATTGGTTGTAATGTCAATTAAATTGTTACTCAATATTTTGGGTATAAATATACCCCGATATTTTCCACTGATATCAGTTATTCTTCTGAACCCTCACGACGTCAACAAGAGCAACAAACCAAGAGTCAAAGGTATCAATTTTATACTCTGTTGTACTCATTCGTATATGATGAGAAAGGGACCTCGATCACCGTGCAATGACTGTATTTGAAGTCCCTTATCATAATGCGTACCTTGCTGTAACCGTTTTCTCAGTCTTACAAAAATTGCTCTGAATCGTCTTTTCTCCTGTAATGACGTGTATAAATTGTAACTCAAGATCATGCTGTTAGAGCAGCTTTTGTCTAACACAGGCAGCCCAGGCTGGACGAGTGTCAATTTACAAGAGAATGTATGGGGATTTTTGAACCTTCAATAAATGACTCAAACTGTAATAAAATTCAACAAAAACTTATCAGTGTCTTGCTTTATTCCTCTTTAGTCCCCTGACGACGTTTCAGTCGATTTCGTCTGGGTTTAGCTACTTTTCCTTCTTAGTTAGGCAGGGAAAAAGTAGCTAAACCCAGGCAAAATCGACTGAAACGTCGTCAGGGGACTAAAGAGGAATAAAGCAAGACACTGATAAGTTTTTGTTGCATTTTATTACAGTTTGAGTCATTTATTGAAGGTTCAAAAATCCCCATACATTCTCTTGTAAATTGACACTCGTCCAGCCTGGGCTACCTGTGTTAGACAAAAGTGAAAAACCGTCACGACACGTGATTAACAGTTCTTTAGTAGTACACTGTTTCTTTTTTATGTGTTACCAAATTCCTAATTTTTCGTCTCTGTCGCACTTTCTCATTCTCCTATCCTCATGAGTTCCACAAATACCGGTTGTATGGCTAGTAGCATACAGAAACATTCTGAGGATCGCCGGCTAACTACGACGACTATCTCTTTAATTTTTCATTTACATCCATTTTTCCATTATACATTTACATTATTACGATCGCATTTATATTATTATTTATAGTCGAGGTTCGCAAAACACTAGCTGTGAATTTCTTTCTTTCAATAGGGTGTGAATGGGGGATTACCATATCAGTTAACAGCTAAATATTCTCAGTTAAATATTTGAACCTTTCACAGTTATCAGTTAAACTCGTGTTAATAATTAAAAGAAACTAATTCCTTAAGATTATATATGTAAATAAAATAGATATTAAGGTGAACATACCAATTTTGAGCATGTGGAGTGTTTTCCTTTCCTTGAGAGAAAATAGCCTGTGATAATTCATCACTTACTACATTGTACAACTATACTTCTACCATGGCATGGTTGTTCTTGTACAAGTCGGACAAGAATACTTAGGTTCGATTTTCGTCAAGGTTCGACATAGTATTTAATAATTAATTTAGTCTCCGAGCTACAGGTTTTCATTATCACGTGATGACCTTCCTACAGTAGGCGATTTTGCTGGCACAATTTGTGGCATAATTTGAATAAAAATGCATAATTTTTGCCGATTTTATCAAATGAACAGTGTTAGCATAATTTAGGATGAATAAGACCCTTAGGGATATTTTGGTGCATATTTTTATCAAAGGAGTTTTTAGACAAAAGAGCATGATATGAACTAAGCAAAAGATCCTCTTAAAGAGATTTATTATAAATCCTTAATTGCAGTATCGTTGATAAGGTGACTCATTAGAAATTAATTCCAGACAAATTCGACTTAAGCAAACTTTTGATCAGCACATTAATTTTTAAAAAAATTTATACATTTATATAACACGCGATTCTAAATTGAAATATTTTAGAATCGCGTGTTATATAAATATAACGTTGGGGACTTATACTTCTATTATTCAGTAAGAAATTGGTCTAAAGCGATTTTGCTAAAAAATAATATTTTCTGAGTAATTTCAACAAAACCCTGTCCCATTATTTTAGAATCTTCTTTGTCCTCCGTGAAGACCATGGGTTCTGAAATCCTGATTCCTGATTCCCCCCCCCCCCCCTCCCCCGACGAAGATGTGAATACACCGTCATCACTCAAAACGAAAGTGTTTTAAAAAACTATTTTTCTGAATCCATGATTCTTCAAATATAATAAGCGCAGCCATTTTATTAAACCTTAAAGTTATTTCATTTGGATAGATTTGCTTCATCAACCTTTAATACATTCACTTTATTTTACCGAGCTTTTGACCTACGAGGTCATACTCAGGGTAACATTTAAAACGCTCGTTACAACTTAAGAAAACTAACAATAGCGCGCGATCAATCAGTCGCCTAGCAAACTTAAATAGTTCGATGATTTCTACCACTGTCTCTATTAAACAAAATGTTCGATCTCTTTGCGATATGACATGCCTCCTCCCACTTCCTTTGATGCCATCTGTGTTCCTTGCCCAAAATAGTTGTTTCTTGCCACTTGATAGCATATCCTGTGGTATGGGCGTGTTCGGCCGACTTCGCTGTCTTTGTCAGTCTTACTGCTGCTGAACACGCCCATACCACAGGGCATGCTATCAAGCGGCAAAAAACAACTATTTTGGGCAAGGAACACAGATGGCATCAAAGGAAGTGGGAGGAGGCATGAGCGTTTTAGTCATCGAACTATTTAAGTTTGCTAGGCGACTGATTAGTCGCGCGCTATTGTTAGATGCGCACGCATAAAGAAAGTAAATGTATTAAAGGTTGATGAAACAAATCTATCCAAATGAAGTTAAACCTAACATACAAACATCTATTTGATTTCTTAAAGTTATTGTTTAAGGTTTTAAAGAGTAATATATATTGCTGAAAATTTCAGTTTTTGCAATTTCGAACAAAAAAAAGGACTTTTGTTTAGTTTATTTGCGCTATATAAATACAAACTAAAATTGATTTTACTCTTTATCGATTTATCTGGTCGGTGATCGGTTCGGTTTTGTGTTTTCACAAACGGCATACATAAAATCATTTTTATTCATTGAGGCTGGTAATTGTTGGCATGAAAGTACACGAGGTATCAGATGTTCACTTAAACTTCTAGTCTTGAAAAAACGCTTTTGCTATCTGCAACAGGAGTATATTTTACGTTATAGTTTTGTCTCTGGGACAGAGTTGATTGATAGAGCAAAACAGAGTGTCATTTATTGATGCTTGTCTTGTCTTGGCTACCTTTTTCCATTCTTATCTGGGCTGGCAAGGTCGATAACTGTATCTATTCTATACTCGATGTATCTAAGCAATATCTATTAAGAAATGGAATGATGGTAAATGAAATTAACTTTTTAAAAAATACAGTCATTTCTTCAAACTATCTTCGATTCAATTCGTTTTTACAACAGTAATTTGAGATAAAAGTGAAAAATTCTTATCAAACAGGGAAACACGTCAGCAGTGTGAATATCTGTCCTCTTGACACACTCTAATCAACCAATCAGATTGCGAGATTAGTATCAAGTGTTGCAGGCATTGTAAAAAAGCTCATTTTCGTCAGTTAAGGTCTTTTAAGAAAGTAAGAAAGTCCTCTGTTTGCTCTGCTTTGGTCTACAATGTTGTTCAAAGTTTTGTTTCTTAATGTACTACTATTTCATTCCAGATCTTTCTTCTTGTCTCAGCTATTGTTTTATTCTTTTTATGCCTCATGTGCCTGGCAACATCAAGAAAGAGCCAACATTCCAACAACTGAGAACCTTAAGAACCTATGTCGCTCACACCGGCAGTCCTTTCGTTTAAATATTGTTACAGGCCGGGGTATTTATAGCGGAGCTCCCTACAAAAACACAAAACACAAATAGCCTTGCTTTTGTGATACATTTCTTCAGTTAAAAGTGTTAGCCTCGTCCAAGAGATATTCCAGCTCTCCCGTCAAAGATGGCGAGCTCATTCTTTTTCTGATCAATTTGGTTTTGCTTTTTGTGGTTATTAGACCATTTCAAGTGTATTTTTGAAAGAGCTCCGACCAAAATGCTTGTCTCAGGACGTAACTCCGAGAACAAACAAACAAACAAACAAACAAACAAACAAACAAACAAACAAACAAACAAACAAACAAACAAACAAACAAACAAACAAACAAACAAACAAACAAACAAACAAACAAACAAACAAACAAACAAACAAAATTCAACTGAAAATATTCGTTAACAGTGCAGCAAAGCGGTGGATAGACGCCAAAATGCTCTAAAGTTCGCTTGGAACACAGTCGTTTAATGCAGCAAAACAGTCAATTAATTATAACTAAAGCCTATAGGAGTAGATTTTACTTAGTCAAAATTAGTGATGGCAAGAGCTCTGACCTTCAAACACATAATTAAGCCTATTATAGACCGCTCAATTTCTTCTATACAAGCCTTTAGACCTAAGAATTTAGGAAAACTGAGCTTTCTGCCAGGCTACGGGCGGGGGCACCCATTCGAATCGTGACGTCACTATGGGCGCGCCTCCGCAAAGTAGCCTGGGAGCGAGGCTACAAAAGTGTAAATCATCTGGATAGAGCCCTAAGGCACTATTTATGTTTTTTTTACTTGTATTCTTTATTTTGATTGCTGTTTGTTGACAATGAAACACATTACTATCGATGAAAACAGAGTGTCTGCGCACCACTTTCAAGTTTGATGTTTCGCATTTTTAAGCAATTTTAAAATAAGAACTTTTATTTCCAACCAAAATAATACATTATCTAGAGCTAAAAGCTTAGCTTGCAAGAAAACTTGCATTCACTTGAAGTCAAGTTTATGAAAAAGTGTAATTACATTATGGACTTACTGACTAATTGTTTTACTGCTTTTAGATATGAAGTCTTCCAATGTCGTCCTTGTTTTCCTCATTGCCGCCATGATTGTCATGGCCACAGAGGCACACGAATGGAAAAGAGCGATTCCTTCTGGTCCAAGCAACAGCAAGAGAGTGATCGTCAATCCAGCAAACGCACCATGCGGTAGATGCAAAGTTAGAGATTCAGCTGGTAATTGCCGCTTCAGCCGTTCTGCTTGCAAGAGAACGATCGTCAATCCAGCAAACGTACCATGCGGTAGATGCAAAGTTAGAGATTCACGTGGTAATTGCCGCTTCAGCCGTTCTGCTTGCTAGAAGACAGCGATCATCGATGTACCAAGATGGCCTACATAGATTGATTAATAGATAATAATAATAAATGATCTTCTACAGCAGATTCACATAGTGGCTATTCTTTTGCTGACACTCACACTTACTACCTCTACATTAAATATTTTGCATACTTTGCTCTACTCACATATTGATTCGTGGCATGGTAGAGAACAACACATCAAACAAACTTAAAGGGGTACTTGGATGAAAATCGATAAAAATTTAAAATGAGTTGAAACTTGGTTCAATGTATCTATATGTGACCAATAGTCACCAAGCAATATATTTTCATCAAATTCCAAGGTACAGATAAAAAGTTATCATAGTAGGTTTTATATTTATCTATATTGGTCGTTAATTGACGTCAACTTAGGAATTAACCACTTTCCAATTTTGACCTATTTTCATCCAAGTACCCTTTAATAGCCCACTTTCGATATATGGTGTTACCACACTCAAAAAAAATCAATGTTTAGCGGTGAGCGGCTGAACAATTGTTTAGTGGAATAACTCAACCATATATCGAATGTGGGCTATACTTCACATATGATATCCGATGCCCAAGCCGGGACTCGAACTCGGCCACACCGGTCAAAGGCCGGTGAGTAGTATAAGTCGAATGGAATTATGGTACACTGTAAATTTTAAAGAGCCGATTCAGCCCTAAAATCCAAATCGGCCCCAAATAGACCACGCCCCTGATATAGTGCTGTATTGATGCCAAGTGGCTGAAACAGACCCATAAAAAACTATTTCAGCTCCATCTTTTTCTGAAATGACCCCAATCAGTTCCATATCAACCCCATTTAATTTTGCCATTTTAATCAGTAGCAGATTTAGTCTCTAATGAAAATTGTTATTATGCGAATTAATTTAGCCAAAAAAGTTGAATGAACCTCCCAGTCACCACTACAAAGGAGCTACTAAGGCATCTTTAGAACCATTTTTGTTCATGTAAAATCGATCAGGCTGTATGTTTCAGCCCTAAAATCCCAAGCAGCCCCTAGGATTGTGTTGGCCCTTGCGTAGGTCAAAATATAATAAAATTAAAATGGCCCCTTGCAAACCCGAAAATTAAAGCCCCCATGCAATTCAGAAAAGACCCCATGAAAATCCAAAATGGCAGTATGAGAATCTAAAGTAGCCCCTACCATGCATGGCCTGAATGAAAGAACATCGCAAAACAGTAAAAGAAAAAGCAAGCTGTAATTTGTATATGTCATTTCATTTTAATTCATTTTTTTATTTCATTTCATTTATATTTCATTTCATTTTTAACTCGTGGATTGCAAATTCCGCAAGTTATAGTGAGGGGTCGAATATGTAAATGCGTCACTCAATCACTCACTCACTCGCAAATTGATAAATTATGTTACTGCGCATGCTCGACGTGATTCAAGGCAGGCCGAAAGTAACGCAAGCTCTGGGTACGCAGCAGCTGTCATCGTGCTCTTTTTTTACTCTGGAACTCCTTTGCTATTCAAATCACGATAAATCGATTGAGCATCGAGTCATTCGTTCAGTTCTTCAGGTTAACGATCTAAAGGGCGTCTTTTTTAAACAATGTGTGTATTTATCGTCGAGTACTGAAATTCTAGTCGTGACTCCTGCATTAGTTGGAATCGCTTTCAAGTTGGTCAGATGATGGAAACGACAAATTGTACATATTTTTACATTGAAGAATTAGGAACCACAAAATAGCTGGCGGGGAAATTCTGATATTTGCTTTTACATGGAAGATATTGTTCAGATTAAATTAATTTTTAGGTGAGTCAGGGGCGGATCCAGCACCGACCGCAAAATATATTGAATTTTCTTCTTGCTAGCGATATTACGGAAGCCCAGGGGGCTTCTAATGCGTGTACTCAATATTCATTTGTTTTTCCATGTTTCTGAAATTTGGAAAATGCTGACTGTATTCAATTTCCAAAAAAGAAAAACAAAACAAAAACAAACAAACAAACAAACAAACAAACAACAACAACAACAACAACAACAACAACAACAACAACAACAACAAAACAACAACAACAAAAATTCAAGAAAGAAAATTACTTTTCAGAGTCCTTTTCATTTCGTTGTTGTTGTTGTTGTTGCTAAAATAACCTTTCCAACATCTTACAAAAAGAGTCTAATATAAAAATTAGGTACTACCTAATAGCGGAGCTCCCATTTAAATATAATAATAATTTTAAATACTTTGTTTTATTTTGACGTTTTTGATTCAAATGAATTGGGCTTGCTGTGGTAATAGGCAAACAAAGATTGCATTTTGTTGTAAAAGTTGAAATAAAGACTATAGATCAAGCTTTATTTCTTGCCCTTCAGTCTCCTGAGAATTATAAGGCTTTCAACTCAGTGACCATAGTGATATTTATTCAGATATTTGTGTCAGATTTTATAATTGACTTAGTAGTAAGTGCTTCATAATTCTCAGAAATAGGATGCAAAAATCCCTCAAACTGATTTCATTCACATAAATACTGAACCTAATTCAACATCCTTCAATTAAACAATTAGACATTGCAGAAAATTATATTTAGATTTTTCTGTCTTGACAGTATTGTGGCATCTTGGGTTTTTTGTTTTTTTTTGTATTATGTAGAGTAGAATGACACTGATAAATAGTTGTCTTTACACGAAACAAGAATTCTCTCTTCCAGGTTACACTAATCATGACTTTAGATGAAATTGTAAAACAACTCAAAACAACTACTACCTAAAAGCAAAGCTCCAATGAGCTTTTATCATGTAATTCCAAAAGTCACAGTACAGAAATATAATTACCATAGCTGGAAAGAGCACGTCAAAATTAGTAAAACTGTGAAGTTTGAATGAAGTAACTTTAAAACTCACGAAGATATGAATTTTCCAAAATCGAAATTTTGTATGAAAACATTCGCTGGTAGGCAAGAGATGCCTACCAGCAAAGGTTTTCTTACAAATTCACACTTTTCAAAAATTCATATTCTCGCGAGTTTTGGATTTAATTCCTTCAAACTTCACTGTCTTGCTAATTTTAACATGCTCTTTCCAGCTATGGTAATTCTTTTCCTGTTTTACAAATTTAAAAATGCCTGATAAAAGCTCATTTCAATTTTAATTTTTTTATGTTCTTGATTCAAATGAATTGGGCTTCCTGTGGTAATTGAAAAAGTTGAAATGAAGATTATTTAAAAAGCATTTTTAAATAAGTTTTGGTTTTGGTTTGTATATTGTATGGGCTTGTATGCTCAGTGACCTTTGTTACAGTAAATTTTAATATTCAGATTCACTGTCAGATTTCATAACTGACTTTGTAAGGGTTCATAATTTTCAGAAATAGAAAGCAAAATCTCCAAAACATTTTTTTAAATTGATACAAGTAATTAAACCTTTTCGACATCCTGAATATTACAGAACAACATATATTGATTTGTCTGTCTTCACTATATTTGTGACATCTTGTTTTTTGTGGTTGTTGTTGTTATTTTGTTTTGTTATTTAATGTAGAAAAGAATGACACACTAGCTAGGCGAATACTTGTCTCCCACTTTTCTCTTCCAGATTACACTGATAATACAATTTAAAGTGATTATAAAAACAGCTAATTGAAATAACAAGAAAACAAGGAATTAAGCATTTTCAGTCTGTATTTAAGGCTTCACAGGGCTCACTGAGCAACTTCATCCAGATGAATAAAGTATAAAAACAATTCTAGTTTGCATGGCAAAATTCCTTCTTTTTTTCCTGTCAATTGTTTCATTAAATTCCAGACCAAAACTTGAGCTGTATTTACACATTAGTGGGGTTGAAATAAGTTCAAAATCAATTTTTTTACTAATTTTATTATTATTAGAACTAGTGCAAAAAGTTCACCGTAAAACAAAATGTCGTTGTACATTATTTTCATGTAAGGCTTGATCGAGTGTTTCTTTAAACTTGGCCACAGTTCAACGTGCATAAAAGGTTTTTTTTAAGTCATCAATCCCAAATCAAAGATAAAAGATCAAATATAGGTACAAGAGACTTTTTGATATCATTTTCTGGCCAGGGTCTTTACCTTGAAGTGCTTTCCTTGTTGTCTTTTCGAAGCATACTGGTCCTTGTTTCACGCTCAATGCAGACGATTCTTGATTTATTTCCAACTTTGGCTAGATTTTTAAGCAGCTTTATTGAAGGCATCTTCACGAAACGAAGAATACACGATCCTCAATGACTTATTCATTATGAGGAATTTTTTTAAACTACGAATCCAACTAAAAAGTCGTCCAACTTTGAAAATATCCTCTGTGTCTTTCGTCTTTCGAGCAGTTTTTGAAACGACACCAGGCCCGAAAAAAATTCAAACGTACGGTTTTTTTCGCTTTAACCTGTCAAGATTGGCACAGATTAATGTTCATCAAAATCGCTAAATTTTTACGAGGTTTCGAGAATACTACTTTTAAGCTTTGCAAGTTAAAACTGCAAGGAAACTTGTAAATTTTCAGTTTTCAAAGTGTCAGCGCGCGTCAAGTTGGCGCCAAAAAGCAATCAGCCAATCAGCATCGCGATGTACACGGACGTATGTACGGACGTATGTATGTATGTATGTATGTATGTACGGACGGACGTACAGCCGTTGGGCTCCCTGTGTGTCCATGAAAAATCAACTCGATGGGTTACCATTTTTTCTTAGGTATGGTGCTCCGCTCGCGCGGGCCTTCGGCCCGCGCGGGAGCTCCGCTACTACCAACTATATATTAGGGGCCGTTTACATGATGCCGGAATGAGTTTCGTTCCGCAATGAAAAGGTGTTAATTCTATTGTATTGCTTGTACTGGTACGAGATTCTGTGATGGTGTAATGTAAACAAAGAAATATATGGCAACCGGGATGAACTCGTTCCGGAACGAAACTCATTCGATATCATGTAAACGGCTCCCAATATATAGCTATTTACTCGGGCTTCCTGTGGAATGCCCGAGGTATAAATTGCTCTTCGTTATTTGTCTTCATTTAACGTTGTCGTAGAAAAAAGCCCAAAAACGCTAAAGTCTAAAGCCTAAAGCCATTCAACTATCTTTTGTTTACTAACAAACTTCGCTGTAGGATAAATGAGAAATTACGGAATATGTGCCCAAGTTGTAGAATTTGCAAACATACAATGAGATTTTATTGTAATGATGTCACGGTGATAAAATTTTTCATGATTCCGCTCTCAAAGCTTTAGGCTTTAGGCTTCTTTCTGCTATTCAAAGTTAATTAAATTGTCTATATATAGTTGGTAGTAGACTCTAAAGCCATTGTTTTCTTTTGTTTCTTATCAACTTGTAATGACATGCGCCGTACAGCATGAGTGAGACACGTGAGTATAGTATGTGAGTGTGTGACATGTGAGTGCCTCATGTAAGGTCATGTACACCGAGTAGGTATAAAGAATAAAGAACACACAGAGAACAGAACACGGCTGTTTACATGGTGTCAGAAGTCTAAAAGAATCCTTCAGCATGGCCCTGAGCGGAGTTGAAACCCCATCGATGAAATGGGACGGTGAAAACCTACGAGAAGAATGGCGTCGTTTCAAGCAACACGTAGATTTGATGTTTACTGGTCCACTGAAATCCAGAAGCGAGTCAGAGAAATGCAGTTATCTGTTAATATGGGCTGGTCAAAAAGGCAGAGATATCTACAATACCTGGTCTGACATCACAGAAGAAGACAAAGGTAAACTTAAAACATATTACGAGCGATTCGAGCAACATGTGAATCCTAGATCAAACCCAGTCTTTGCAAGATATAAATTTCACAAGAGAGTTCAAAATCCAGACGAAACCATAGAGCAGTTTATTACCGACTTACAGAAGCTAGCAAAAGATTGTGAATTCAAAGAAGAAAATGAAATGATTCGAGACAGAATTGTAATTGGCACTCGTACTGAGAAAATGAGAGAGAAGCTGTTCGACGAAGGCGCTAGCTTAACACTAGACAAAGCAATCAGCATCGCTAGAACATACGAGTCGTCACAGAAAGAGTTGAAAGCTATGGCGAGCGAGATTAAAGAAGAAAATGTAGTTCATTTCATACGTAAACAACCAACTCGAAACCAAGGGCAAAGTCCACAAAATCCAAGATGGCGTAAAAAACCACAGGAAGCCCAAGTGAAACGTAAAGTAAAACCACAGGAAGTCCAGCGAAACAGCCAAAGACCTCAGGAAACCTACTCAACGAAAAAATGCAACAACTGTGGAGGCAACCATGGAAGATCAGATAAATGTCCAGCGAAAGGACAGACATGTCACTACTGTAAGAAACAAAACCACTTCGCGCAAGTCTGCAGACAGAAACAACAAGTAAACCAAGTAGAAAGTCATGAAGAAGACCTGGCTGAGTTCGAGTGCATAACATTTGAATCTATCAATCTTTACATCAATAGCGTCGCTGAAAAACAACAACCGTCGACAAAAGAGTCAGTAGATGTTGATTTGCCACATCACAACCATAACAGCACGAAATTGAAAGCCAAAGTAGACACGGGCGCCCAAGGCAACATGCTCCCACTGAGACTATACCGCAAAATGTTTCCAGAGAACATTGACAACAATACCAATTTGCCAAAGAAAGGAGTCCTCACAAAGTCCAACACTATCTTAACAGCGTATGGAGGAACAAAGATCCATCACTACGGCACAGTAAAGATTCCATGTAAGTTCAACGACAACGAAACAAGTGCTACCTTCTACATCACAGACGCTCCTGGAAACGCAATCCTAGGTCTACCAACATGCAAAAGCCTCAATCTAGTTCAGTTCAACTGTGAAATCAGCAAGAATCTACAAAACAATCCTAAAGTCCACAAGCCTATAGCAACCAAGAAAGACTTGATAGACCAGTTCCCTGAGTGTTTTGACGGAGTAGGAAAGTTTGAAGGACAGTACCACATCACACTAGACCCTACGGTACCACCGGTAGTCCATCCACCAAGAAGAGTACCACTGAGTATGAAGGATGACATCAAAGCAGAACTGGATGACATGGTAGCCAACAACATCATCACGAAAATCAAAGAAGGAGAACCTACAGCGTGGGTGAACAGTCTGGTCTACCGACGAAAGCCTAACGGACGGCTACGAATATGCCTAGATCCAAAAGACTTGAACAGAGCTATCTTACGAGAGCATCATGTTACCCCAACATTGGAAGAGTTACTACCCAGGCTGAGCGGAGCAAAGACATTCTCCATTGTTGATGCCAAATGCGGATACTGGAACGTTGTCTTAGATAAGGAATCCAGCTATCTAACTACCTTTAAATTCTCCCTTCGGGCGATACAGGTTCAATAGAATGCCTTTTGGGTTGAAGATGTCACAGGATGTGTTCCAGACAAAGATTGATCAGACATTTAAGGGATGTCCAGGTGTGATCGGAATTGCAGACGATATCGTCATCTTCGGAAAGACAGAAGAGGAACACGACAGAAACATGCTAGAGATGATCCAACGTTGCAAAGACACAGGGCTGAAACTCAACCCAGACAAGTGCGTCATAAAACGAAACGAGATCAAGTTCTATGGTATAATCTGTGGACAAGATGGAGTGCGTCCAGACCCAGACAAAGTGTCAGCATTGAAGCAGATGGATCCCCCATCAAACAAACAAGAACTGCAGACCTTTCTTGGAATTGTAAATTACATGGGTCCTTTCATCCCAAACTTAATTAAGCAGTTTCACAGCCCCACTACGAGAGCTCACCAAAGAGAAGAATGTATTTGAGTGGAACCCCTCACATCAGGCGGCTTTTGATAAAGTGAAGGACAGCATAAGCGACGAGACAACGTTGACATACTTCGACCCTGAGAAAGAAACAACCTTACAAGTCGACGCATCAATGAAAGGCTTAGGAGCTGTTCTACTACAAGACAACAAACCAGTCGCATTTGCCAGTAAAGCTCTTACCGATGTGGAGTCAAGATATGCAAATATTGAACGTGAATTACTAGCAGTCGTCTATGGCTGTGAACGTTTCCATACATACATATACGGACGCAGAGTGATCGTCGAATCAGACCACAAACCGTTAGAAAGCATTCATCTTAAGCATCTCACGGCCGCCCCACCAAGACTTCAAAGAATGCTACTTAGACTGCAACCCTATGACATAGTAATCAAATACAAACCTGGCAAAGAATTGAAGCTTGCAGATGCGTTTTCAAGATTATCTCCTGAGAAGAGAGGACCAATACCAAACCTTAACGTAGAAATCCACGAAGTCATACCACAGTTCAGTGAAAACACGCTAGACAAGATTGCAAAGAACACAAGTACCGATCCTGAATTGGTCGCACTGAAAGAACAAGTCTACGTAGGCTGGCCACAAAGAATACAACAAGTACCCGAGATAACCAAACACTATTGGTCGTATCGAGATGAAGTAACAATTGAAGACGGTGTATTAATGAAAGGTCACCGCATCATCATACCTAGACAGATGCACAAAGAGATCCTGGCAAAGCTTCACTCACCACATCAAGGTACAGAAAAGACAAAGCTTCGAGCGCGAACATCAGTGTACTGGAGAGGAATAAACAGAGACATAGACGAAACAACCAGATCGTGCGCTACATGTCAAGAACTACAGAATAGTCAAACCAAAGAACCACTAACACCAACAGAGACGCCACCTAGAGCATGGCACACTATTGGCACAGATCTATTCCATCTAGACGGATCAGACTACCTTATAGTTGCTGACTATTATTCCAAGTACAGCTTCGTCAGGAAAATACCTCATCAACAGAGCAATAGCAGAACAGTAGTAACACTGTTGAAACAGATATTCAGTGAGCACGGAATTCCCAAAGTTGTTAGATCCGACAATGGTCCCCAGTATGATGGTCAAGCATCCAGAGATTTTGCAAAGCAATACGAGTTCCAACATATCACGAGCTCCCCTCACTATCCCAGAAGTAACGGGTTCATCGAGTCTCAAGTCAAGACAGTGAAGAACACCCTAAAGAAAGCAAAAAAGACCAACACAGATCCTTACTTAGCTCTCTTATGCCTGAGAGCAACACCAATAGATAACAAGCTGCCAACACCAGCAGAGCTTCTTCTTGGACGGTCCATCCAAGACAACCTACCAAGGAAGATCAGCAGAGATCGAACAAGCGACGAGGTCCTTGAAAGACTTCAACAAAGACAACAACAACAAAAGCACTACTATGACAGAAGTTCCAGGCCACTACCAGATCTACATCCTGGTCAACCAGTTGTTATCCAAGACCCTACAACATTCAAGTGGAAACAAGCTACAATAAAGGAAAAGATTGAAAGTCTTCCTCGTTCCTATACAGTAACAACACCTCAAGGGAAAGATCTGAGACGAAATCGTCAACACATGAGAGAAGTCCCTAGTACCCTCAACGCAGCCAAGCCAGAAACTAGAGAGATTTCACCGGATCCACAACCCCACAGCACGGCAAACCCAGTCAGTCACCACCAGATGACCACAAGAAGCGGACGAGTAGTACGACCACCAGAACGCTATGGTTTCCAAGGCAATTAATTAGAGACACTTAGAAAACATTGTTGAGTTAACATTACAAACATTCATTAGAGAAAGAGGGATGTAATGACATGCGCCGTACAGCATGAGTGAGACACGTGAGTATAGTATGTGAGTGTGTGACATGTGAGTGCCTCATGTAAGGTCATGTACTCCGAGTAGGTATAAAGAATAAAGAACACAGAGAACAGAACACGGCTGTTTACACAACTAAGTAGACCTTTTTGCTTTACCGCTATTTTCGAAATTTGGGGATATCCATGCAATTAACGCCGGAGATAAATAATGGTAAACATGGCCTTAATAACCGCTGACCAGCGATTTTTCCAAATTTTAACATAATATCATATTTGATGAGATGTAACGCGACAACCAGTTACATCTCTTTCGAAGACTGGAAGATTTTAGCAAAAAGCAAGGAAGATGTCAACTTTTCCAATGTTAATTCGATTCATAAAGAAGTACAACGAAAGTAAAAGCTTCTCAAGATCGAATCCTTCAAAATAAAAGCAAAAAACGATATTACTGAAATTACTGGTGCACGTTTTTTCCCGAGTTTTTGGCCTATTTGTAATTCTTAGGAAACTTGACGTCAAACGCTATTTCTGAAAAAAAATATATCGTAAATCATTTCTTTTGGTTGAATTTTTGAATACATATAGCTTAGTTAATCTAAAACCGAATGAGAAAATAAAAATATGGGTATCCATGCGATTTAAAAAGTTATTTAAATTTGCTGAGAAACGCGCGAAATCTTATTAAAATTTGCCCTATATAACCATGAAATCTCCACCCCTCCCTAGAGAGGGGCAAGGAATACAATGCATTACGGGACATTTCCAAGATGACGGCCAAACGGTATTGTATATTTCCGGTCGTAAAAAGAGCAATTTTTCATGCGTCTTTAATCATCTAGAATGAATTCAGCTTTAGAATATGAGAAACCATGTAGTTTTCTTCTCAAAATCAGATTTTCCTTTTGCTAAAGTCGTAAGACTAGTGTGTTTTCACAATGTTTTTTGTGCGAACACATCTTCGTAAAAACTGGTTTGTTATTCAAATTTGTGACGTCGCTCGCGCGTTCGTTAAATGCGCAGAACACAATACGCGCTGGAATTATGGGCCACCGTCCTTAAACAACTAAACAACCAATAAAATAAACAAACAAAAACTAAAAAAGGCAAAGATTTTTGCTTAAAAAATTTTGCTTACTGACTTTTCTTTTACGGATGTCAGACGATTTTTCGGACGTCAAACTATTGATCAGCAAGAGCGCTCATTATATGGATAAAACGGTTGCTTTTTATTCACATGGGCTAAATCAAATTATTCCAATTGTAAGGATTTCTTGTCCTCTGGTTACGTGAAAAATTTCAGCAGCATACGTTACCTTCTTTGTTTTTAAGCTTGTAAATGAGCAGATTAATTCAATTTCCTCGGTGGATGAAATTGATAAGAAAACTCATGACTACTTGAAACACGCACAAAACAACTCGTGTATGTAGAAATGTTGAACTTGCAATCTGGCTCTATGTTAACTGATTGAAAGTACACGTTTGTTCTCTGACTTTAGCTGCCTTTCAGTTTATATTCTTCATCAGTTGGTCCGCCTGAAAGATCTCTAAACACGAAAATAACAGGACACAGAAAGCCAATAACATATAGTTACGACAATTGGGAGATCGCGCAACATGCAAACACCACACGCCCACACTTTTAACTCGGAGGACACTGGAATCGTGGTGACTGAAAATAACTATCACAAGAGGCTTTTCTTGGAAGCGTGGACTTAGTACACAACGCTAGAAATGACCACTGCTATGAGCACGCGCTCTCATAGTATTTGTTGCCAAATATACCTGCGCGAAGAGTTTCTTATCGACTGGCTATGGATAAAGACTGCAAAAGTGCTCAGTGAAGAGTAATAAAGTACATTTAGATGTATTTTCAGTTTAAAAACACGTTCTTTAATAAAACCCTGTTTTGACAAGAAAATGCCGAGAAATAACATTAATTAACTTTTCGTTTATGGTCATCAAAACTAAAAACCGACAACAATATTTTTCATTGTCTAGAAAACATCTTAGTTTCCATTAACCAGTGTAAGATAATGCAGGTACATGTACTTGTGTGACATTTTGTAGATGTCTGATATTTTTCTATCGTATTTGACCATGCAGGTTCAAATACAGATTTTATTTGATCACACTGTATTTATACGGCGATGAACGAATTAGCTATGGTCCTCATAACGCTAATTTATATAGGACACAGCAATAAGTCACTTTCACATCACAATATTTAGATTAATTATTATGACGATAAGTTGAAGTTTTGCGATGCTAATGAGTGTAGCTTACGCATTTGCCATATACATGGACTTATCAACCTATATACGTGTAAATTTCTGTCAATCATGGCATTGTACTTCCTTCTTGCAGACGTAAATCGTACAGTTAAGCCTGCAAACAAATAAAAAAAAGTTATGTTTGAATATTGTTTTAATCTCACTTTTCTTTATGTAATTCATTTTTGTCTCATTCTCTGTACTGTATCATTTTGGCAGTTGAATCTTAAAAGTCCGTCCCTCAAAACAGCCCAATATTTCAACGCGATACCGCTATTCCGAAATAGCGAATTGTTATACATTTTCCCTCTAAGCTTATTCCAAATTCCTGTCTGCACATTAATCGTGTTATTCAAGCGCAAGCGCTGTCGCGAGTTGGTAATTTGGACTGTTCGTTTGGAATGTTGTACTCCCTCTCTTGCCACGGTTCGGTCGTTCGTTTGCTCATTTACGCACTTACTAACTCCATTTTTTGAATTTAATTGAATGATTAATTGATAAAAGGTTTGATTAATTAAATCATCCTCGCTTTCAAGCTTTATACCCCAGCTCTTTTGCAGAGTACATTTGTAACCTTTTATCAAATAATGATTGTCAATGCTTATAATTATATAACATAATTAAATATTTAATAATATAACAATACTAGAGTAATTTGTCTTGACCTAAAACGAATCTAAAACAAAATTAAACGTACCCTATTTTCGATTTCTATTTCGACAACTTCTTGATCTCCCGTACCTCTTCCAGACACTTTTGAGCTTCTTCGTGTTGTTCGAGTTTTCTTAGAACCACAGAAAGATTTTCAAGTAATGGAGCTCTATCTGGATGCTTTTCACCGTACACAGCTTTATGAATCTTCAGTGCCCTCTCCGAACACTTTTTTGCCTCTTCGTATTCTCCAAGGTTTTTGAGAACATTAGCCAAGTTACCAAGGGTGCCAGCCAACGGCGGATAGTTAACATTGTTGGGCCGTGCACTTTCTTCGATCTCTAGCGCTCTTTGTAAAAGAACTTTCGCTTCTTGGAACTGTTGGCGATCAACGTGCATAGCTGCTACGTTGTTAAGACTAGTAGCTAATTTTGGATGTTTATCATGAAGTACCGACTGTTGTATTGCTAGTGCTTTCTCGAAGCAGTTTCTTGCCTCATCACCTTCCTTGAGACTAAGACAAGCATGTCCCAGACCGGTAAAGATGTCCGCTAGTGATGGGTGGTGTTCATCGAATGCAGCTGTTTGGATCTTCAACGCTCTTTGTGAACATCTTTTCGCTTCTTCATATTCACCAAGCTCTCTGAGAACGTTAGAAAGATTAGAAAGTGTATCAGCTATTGATGGATGGTCTGAATGGTATACACTTTCTTCAATCTCTAAGGCTCTTTCCAAGTACGTTCTTGGCCTCTTCATAGTCTTGGAGTTCATAAAGAACAATTGCCATGTTTCCAAGGATGGATGCCATTTCAGGGTGTTTGGCACCATATTTCATTTCATGTATTTCCAAGGCTCTTTCGATACAATTTTTGGCTTGTGTGAGTTCACCCAAGTCAATGAGAACTAATGCTAAGTTATCAAGGTTAGAAGAAAGGGATGGATGATTTCTATCAAACGCAGTCTCGTTTATACTAAGGGCTCGCTCTAAACAGCTTTTGGCTTCCTCGTACTGTCCCATGCGCCTTAAAACGTTTCCAAGACACTCCAGCGTGGTAGCCAATTGTGGATCTTTTGAATCTGTTGCTTCCTGAATTTTCAATGCTCTCTCTAACAAACTTCTTGCTTCTTCATATTTGCCGAGAGAACGAAGAACACCCCCTAGATTGATCAGTGTAACTACTATCTTTCGTTGGTTGGTGTCTTGGTACGCAGATTCTTTAATTTTGAGTGCTTTTTCGAGACATTCTTTGGCTTCACTGTATTTTCCGAGGCTTTTGAGAGCTTTCGATAGGTTAGAAAGGATAGCAGCTACGTCTGGGTGGTTTTCATCTTTTAGTTCCCGTTGCATCTTTAGTGCCCTTTCGAAGATTTCTTTGGCTCTTTCGTATTGTCCTACATAATGAAGAGCATCTCCTAAACTTGAAAGGATGACAACCATACGGGGATGACTCTCAGGATTGACGTTTTCGTGCATCTCCAATGCCCGTTCCAGTAATTCTTTGGCTTCTTCATAATGGCCAAGCTGAATAAACACATCTCCAAGATCAGCAAATGCCATGGCTAATTCTGGATGGTCTTTGTCTTTGTATATGCACTGCTTCATTTCTAAAGCTTTTTGTAAATGGTTTCTTCCCTGTTCGCATTGTCCCAAGTCAACAAGAATTTTCCCAAGGTGGCCAAGCGTAACGGATAATGCTTTTGGATCTTTCTCAGGGGCATTCTGCTTAATTTGAAGTGCTCTCTCGAAGCAAACTCTAGCTTCTTCGAATTCACCAAGGTTTCTATTAATATTTCCAAGGTTATCCAGTGTCTTGGTTAGCTTAGGATGCTCTTTACCAAATGCGGCTTCTTCAATCTTAAGTTTTCTTTCATAGCAATGTTTGGAATCTTCAAGTTTTTCCTGACAGTAGAACACGAAACCAAGGCCTCCAAGTGTTTCTGCTATCTTTGGGTGATTACCATCATATGCATTCTCTTGGACTTCTATCGCTTCCTCAAAATACGATTTTGCTTCATCATATTCCCCAACACACTTGTGGAATTCTCCCAACTTGTTCAGAGTAACGGCAACGTCTGGATGTTTTTCGCCCAGTGCCTCCTTTTGAATCTCTAATGCTCTTTCAAGATTTTGTTGGACTGGGTCGACGTCTTCTTGATGAAAAAAGTGGTCTGCCAGTTTGATAAGAGTTGTAGCTATCACAGGATGATCTTCGCCAAATGCATCTGTTTCAATCTCAAGTGCTCTCTCTAAGGAATTCTGGGCTTCATCATGTTGGTCCATTTCCTGAAAGATATCCGCCTGGTCCCTCAGGATTACAGCCGCAGCAGGATCGCTGCTATCCCAAAAGTGCTCTTGAATTGCCTTGCACAAACGATAACAGTTTAAAGTCATTTCCATCATTTCATGAGCAACAAGGACTTTAACCACAGATAAAAAGCCATTGAGAAAGTTTTCGTTATCGTTCGACAACAGTTGATCCATAACGCCTGGATTACTGTTAATGGCGATCAGATGTTGCACAACTAAGAAGCCAATGTGTATTAGCAATGGTTTTGTGGCGGTGAAATCTTGGGAACTTTTAGCATCAAACGTGTCAAGGTTGGTAAACGCTTTGCTCATGATCTGAAATATGGCATTAGCTTTCACCTCTGCACTCATGTGCACCTCATGCATGCAGTCGTAGACAATGACATGAAGAGAGACCTTCTTTTCTGCGTCATGGGAAAGTACCAAAGAAGACGACAAAATGGCGGCTTCGATATCCTCTTTTTCCATTTCAGGCGTACAGTTTGCTATAAACCTCACACCTAGTTCTATTGAAGGCGCCATCAGCCATGTTTTATAGGGAACATTCATAAACGACAAAAACTGCAACGCGTGCCTGATCAAGTCATCTTTATCAAATTCTTTTAATGCCATCATTACAGAGCTAACGGTAGATTCTGGGTAATCTAGGTCGTATTCCATTTGACCCAGCGTTTCAATGGCTTTTTGAAGCTCATTAAGAAATCTCTTCCAGTTGTTCGAGGCTTCGTCTTGTTTGGTACGATGCACATAAAGTGCTGCACAAGCCAATGCCAGTGGCTGATGGTCCAGAATCTGCGCTACTTTTGGTGTGAAAGTTTCACAACTGGGTATGCCTGATATCTGGGTAAGCAGTTGGATTGCATCAGATGAGCTCATCCCAGCACTAAGGGACGTATGATAAACGTGAGAGCTCTGCGGATGAGAGGGCTTAGGATGCTCGGTTGTTATCAACAACTGTCCTTGGCCGTGTTTTGATTCCTCTCCAACTTTAATCCAGGAGTCAAAAAAGGACTCGATATCTTCTGCTGCGTCATCAATAATGATCAACCAAGATGAGTTTTTGTCAATCCCCGACGCAATCAATGCTTGAAGAAGATCTAACCTCTCTTTCTCTGATCGATTGCTTAAGCCAGAAATATTATCAATGCTTTCTTTATCACGCTTCAGTAAATGTGCAAATGCTTCGTGGGAGTTAGTTAAAGCTTGGATACTAGAGCCATTCATCGTAAACACAAAATCCTGTTCAGTGGACTTCTCTGCGAAAAACTGTTCACCTATTTGCCTTGAAATTTCTGTTTTTCCACATCCACGTTTGCCCGATAGAAAAACCGCCGTAATATCATTGCCTTTTGAATTTCTTAACTTACGCATTTCTTCATATATTTTGTTGAATTCCTCATTTCGCTTGATGATGAGATGGGATGGTTTTGGTGGCAACACACAAAATGAATTTAAGTCACGCTTCATTTTCTTGGACATGATGCTGTCTTTGGTTTTCCTGTAACTCAGAATCCTTCCTGAAAAAAAAAAATCAGAAGGGAATACACTTACAGTACCTCAAGAAATGCTTGAAACAAACAAACAAACAAACAAACAAACAAACAAACAAACAAACAAACAAACAAACAAACAAACAAACAAACAAACAAACAAACAAACAAACAAACAAACAAATAAACAAATAAACGAACGAACAAACAAACAAACAAACAAACAAAAACAATGAACAACAACAGCATCAATACAAAAAAAAAACACGATACGACGATACGATGCGACGATGGAAGTTGGCAACATAAGTTAGTCAAACACTCGTACGTATGATTCGAATTGTAAAGAAAAGTGTAAAGTCATTTCGTAATTAGTGTCTCCCTCGTTTTCCCAGTGATGTTGCCCTGGGAACACGAAATCTCCGAAGAAAATAACGAGCCTATGAAGAGGCAAAATGACAATAGTAATTGGCGAGCTGTTGTATTCATAATAGGGTCAATGAGTTTCTACCAACTATGGCCTGGCTATTCCCTGGTGTTCCACCGTATAAAATGCCACATACTGACAGATGTCATACACAAATGTTTTACCAATGTTATCTGCAAATCAGTTGAAGATGTTGCGGAATGTCAAGAGAAGATAAACAACACAGTAATATATTTCGACGTCACTATCGAAAACCAATTAAAGGCCTCCTTGGATAATCAAACGATTGTCATTCCCTGGAACTGCACTCTATTTAATTGCTCCTTTCAGTTTATCGTGGTATTTGTTGCATAGTGGTTTAGTTAGTCTACAAATATTCTTCGATTTCAACATGAATAAAGGAATTCTTGGCCAGCTCCTCGTTTCACAAAGCGTGTGTAACTTACTCGTTAAGTCCTATGCAAAAACACATTTCTATTGTAAACCAAAAGGAATTAAAATATACGTGACAAAAGGTGAAGAAATTGCAGTGAAAGTTTAATTTCTTAACTTGCACTTAACAAAGGCTAATTTGTTGTAGATGCTCGGAAACCTCTGTCACTATGTACGACTGGTTGTATTTTACGTGTGCTTTGTGAAACGGGGACCATGGGATTTTATTCCCCTCAATCCATGCCAGTATATTTGCAAACAACGCCTACGTCAATATGTAACAAATAGATTCTATTTTTCCGTGGGTCAGTTCTCAAATAGATGCACAGATCACGTCAAAATGTGGGGAGAACAAAAACGTACGCCACACAACAAAGTCGACGCGAAGTCGAAACATTTCAACCAATGAGAGCGCACGAAATTTGTCGCAATGCTATAGGAAAAATCATCGGATGACGAGTAGTGAATTCGACTTAAGATCGCGCTTAACTAACGTTTGGCGGAGCGGGGATTGGAACCCAATTCGAAACGAATACGAATTATTATTACCCAGGCACTCCCCGTAGGGGGGGGGGGGGGGGGAGGGGGAGGGGGGGGGCTGGGTTGAAAATCCAGCTTCGTTTTCCGGTTGTTTTTGTTGCGTTCAGTCGCAACTCGCAGTCATGTCCTTAACACGCATGCGCGAACTTATCTAGCATTCGCGTGTGTTATTTGGTAATGGCAGAGAAAGCGAAGCTTCAGCGACTGAAAGCAAGGACCTGAAATACTATCGATGATACGCACATAATAAAGCATATACAAAATATGCACACAGCGTTCGTGGTAGGCCCACACTAAACCCGGCCGGGCACTAAAAGATGGCGAGTTTTTTTCGGGACGGGCCGGACGAAATTTTGACTAGAAAGAAATCGATATGCGGACGTAAAAGGAAGCCCCTCGATTCCACAAAATATCACCATCCTTCTCGACCAATAGGCGTGTGATTTAGCAGTTTGTTATAAAATAACTCTTATATAACGCGCGCTCTGATTGGCTGAAAACCCCTCAGGTCAATTTGTTTTTTCGCCGGTGTTTTCTTTTTCCTATTTTCGTCTATTTGCGTGTTAGTTATTTTACTCGCCTACGCCTCGGCTCGTGCTTCCACTACGCTCTCTCGTGTTCTCCCAACATCACGCGTGTTTTGATCAGGCTATCAAACACGGTAAACCGTTTTTTATTCCTTAACTATACGATTCTGGATTCTAGTCGAAATATTTTTAAAAAATATTGCAAAATGTTCAAAGTTCTCGTGATTTTTATATTCGTAGTAAATGTTGTAAAATACTGTAAAAATAGGACAATATAAAGTTACAGTTTAGAATTTGAATTCTTACCGAAATTTCCGAAACGTTTCGCCCACAAGTTGCCAAGGACTCGATTACATATGCCGAGGTTTAGAGATTGGAGCCTGGTAACTAGATAGTTGTACTTGTTCATTCTTGCCCTACCATTCAAACAGCAAAGCAAATTCTTTTTTATCGCGTGTCAAAAACACAGCATTGTCTATTATAGACATGAAATGCACTATTCTAAAAAGAATTAAACACGAAATTACAAATAGGAAATGCTGTTCAAATATCATTTTAGTATTTTAATATTATGTGAAATCCTTAGTTTTTCCTCGCGGATAGTCAGTTCTTTTAGGCAGCAGCATGTACATTTCGTGTCTGTCAATTCTGTCATGTTTATAAAGCAGCTCTACAATTCTGTAGACCTTTCATCATGTTTCATGGATATATCAGTCGATTAAAGTATTATAACACTTTATTCTACTCGGTACACATGGTACACAATGAAGGTGTTAATTCTGGTTTTGTTTGCCGGTAGTTTGTAGTTACAATCGCCACACCGATATAATTTACTTTAGTATAACTCACCTTGTCAGAATTCAAGCAATATTTCTCCAGACAGTCCAGCAATTCGTAAATCTATTCACCGCCTTTTTGCCTTGTCTAGTGAAAGCTAGCGTGGTCTCGATGTCGTGTAAAACGCTGTTGGCTGTTGACCAAAATGTCACGTAATACTATCAATTGTGTTTTTTGTCCAATCAAAATTTTACTCATGGAAATCTTGAGTTTACGCCATAATTTTTTACACATGATTGAGAGATTTTAATTGTATTTTCATATTTAAATATATTTCACAACTCTTTATAAATTTAAACCTGAAATACTCAGAAACACTTGTTTTATGACCGGGACTCCTGTGATCTTTGGAAAATGTACATACTTTTCTTCAGCTGAAATAGAGCTGGACGGTATGACTGTGGGCTCTAAGGAGGAGAATGCAGCTGAAGCCTATTATTTTCCGTGAAATTTAACAGAATTTCTCTTTTTGTTTCAGTTTATTTGGTTACTGTAATAACTAAATTTGGCCTTATATTAGCCTCATTATTCTGTCCTTTATAAGAATCGGTCACGCTACTTCCGGTTTGTTTTATGGCATACGTACTTTGAGCGAGTTCCTGTTGGGTTCCAAGAAATGCTTCGGAATGTGCACATGACTTTTCTAATAATACCAAGTCTTATGATTTAACAGTCTTCCTGCAGATTTCCAGGATACTAGAATGGCAGACGAGGCTGAGATCAAGCTAACCGTTCACTCAAAGCCTAAACTTTCCATCGAAAAAGTCCGCGATCCGCGACCTTCGGTATGGCTATCCGTCTTCAAATGGCTCTTCGCAATCTTGCTGTCTGTGCTTGTCCTTGCGTGCGTGGTTAGCAAGCAAGATTTCCTTGATTTCTATTGGAATTTTTTACAATAATACTCGCAGTGTATGCTCAGGAAAGCCTGCTGGCGAATATTCCAAAGAAACAACGTTCATTATGATGGTTTTAGTTTTAATGATTCCACAGTTCATGTCATTTGTGAGAGCTTGTTGGGGCAGCTTGTTCAGTTCAAATCACCCGTGGCCAACGACTTCTGCAATCCTTTGGGTGAGTATTCTTTGTAGAGCTCTTTTTACGCTTTCTTTGAGTTTCCAGAGTTTGATATTCATGTGGAGTTAAAAGACTAGTAAACTGCATGTACGTCAGAGTGCTATTTAGATTCTTCCAGGAACTTGCAGAACTAATTGTTTGATATTGAGGTTGTTTATAATTTTCAATTTCCTGTTAATTGGTTACCTATTCATAAAATCAATCTCAACCTAGCTATAAAATTAAATTTCAGTCAGATTATAAGAATTTTTATACTTAAATATGCACATCTATACATGCATGGACAGTAGTTTAATTATGCCTGAGTGAATTCTTAGTTATTAGATAACAAAATAGTTGGTAACTAAATACTGTTATGTGCTAAATAGTTAGTAGTTGTTTCACGGATATATGGCATGCACTGTAGTATGTGGTTGTGTTAAATTTTAACAACTTATTCTAAACTTTAAATTTATTATAAAAGTCATACAAAATTAATGAATCCCTCATATATGGCCATATTAGGTCAACCATTCATTCTTGTTTATATTGGGGAGGTGGACTGGTGGGATTCTTAGGGGGAGGGTGGGGGGTCATTAAAAACAATCAGGCTCGAGAAGGGGGAGCCACAAAAAAATAAAAAATAAATAAAATAAACAGAAACAAGAGGGGGCCATGAAACAAGAGGGGCCATGAATAATCGATAGCGCTTTTAAAACTGGAACAGATTTTTAATGTCATTTTTAAATTTGAAAATGATATGAGCAAGCTACTGTCAAGTTGAGAAGTTATTATTCACTCTCATCACTTGTGCTGGATTCACTTTCACTTAAATTGATATTTCCCTATTATGTAAACTGTAGTCTTCAGGATACAAATAAAATATGCAAAACCTTGTCTGCAATGCTCTGAGACAACTTAGTGATAAGTCTGCTTGAAGCTTCATTTGATAGGAAATCACGAAAGGGGGGGGGGGGGGGGCGGTAATATCGCATAAGGCTAGATACTGATGATACAACACAGATGTTGAACACCTTTTCAAGATTTTTTGACAATCTCTTTTACTTTCTCTGCTTGACTTGTGAATATTTTAAAGTCTGTCTGTCTATTGAAATTCCACTGGTCCCCCTCCCCCTCCCTGATAAATAATGAATGGTCCCTTAAGGTAGCTCACTATAGTTTTAAAGATATTTATACCAATAGTAAAAAGCGTATAATAGGTGCTACAGATATATATTTTGACACCCTTCAGCCAACCATATGATAGTCCATGAATCGGGGAACCGTTTGATATGAAACTCATTGCTCAAAAGGTTGCTATAGCAATGTCACGTCAGCTTTAACTAAGGTAATTTTTCCGATAAAATAAAAAAAACGCACGTTTTCCACGGTGAATTATTTTAAAAGTCATTTTAAAGAAAGTACATATCTTTACCTTTCATATGGCAAAGAACGAAAAAATTCTGCACTACAGAATCTAAAATATTTCAAAATTTCGATTTTACGAAATAAAAAAAATTTTGTAGTGCCAATTTTTTTCATATTTCGTAAATTACTGTTAGTACGTGTAGCTCTATATTAGAATAAAGTTGACAAATTATGAAGGATTTTACCATTTAGTTTTGGAGATTTTTGCCCCAGAAGATCGATGGCGCGACATGACGTCAGCAAAATAAAAATTCTGCAAGTTCCAGTGTTGCGCATGCTCATGATCTTGAGCGCGCGCGCTAAACTATAGTGAGCTACCTTAAATGGTTATTGTAATTGGCCTAATTCTTTAATTGGGGGTACCATAATATACAAGACAAATCTTAAAAATCTGACTGGTATCCTTACTCATGTTTTTTCTTTTTTCAGGGTTTATTGGCTACACTGTTGGAAGTGTTTGGATTGACTTACTTCCTTATAGTGATTATCCTCAAAACCCCACTGACCGCTGCACACTGTGTTGTAATTATGAACAGTGTCTTCCTTGTGCCAATAGTAGGACAGATCATTAAGTTTCGCAAGAAAATTACTCGTTATTGCTTGACATTTACTTTTCTTGTAGTGGCTTTTTGTCTTGAGATACTTGGCATTAGTCTTATGACTTATCATGTAAGTATAGATATATCAGGGTCATATGAGCCAAAATGAGACACATCTTATCTTAAGGCCCGCGCAAACGACTTCAACATTTTGTTTCAACATCCGTTCGATTTTGTTGAATTGCAAAGTTGAAGTTGTTTGCCACCCCCTTTCAAAAGTGTTGATCAACATTCAGAGAACAAAAGAAATGTTGAAGCAATGTTGAACCAAAGTTTAAACTCTTTTAAACTTCATTCAACATCGTTTCAACACGTTTCAACACGCTTCAACATTGTTGAAAGGGGGTGGCAAACGACTTCAACATTGATTTTCAACAAAATTGAAGTGATGTTGAAACAAATGTTGAAGTCGTTTGCGCGGGCCTTTAGATGTAACTCTTTAAATAAGATATATATGGATTTGAACTCTGTATAAATGACAACTAATTTATGTCATAAGATGCAAATTAAAGAAGAATCTTATTTAAGTCATGTCTAATGCCCAGCTCACATGATGATATAGCCATAGCCAATCATTTTTTATAGGTTCACATTTTAATTTGTAAGTTGTCAGTAAGTGGTTGATAAGGTGTCAGCAAGTGGTTGGTAAGGTGTCAGGAAGTGGTTGGTAAGGTGTCAGGAAGTGGTTGGTAAGGTGTCAGTAAGTGGTTGGTAAGGTGTCAGTAAGTTGTTGGTAAGATGTCAGTCAGTGGTTGTAAGGTACCAGTAAGTGGTTTGTAATGTGTCAGTAAGTGTCAAAATTATCATTATAGGTCATGGAAGAAGAAAATATCATTGAGTTCCTTGGTATTCCCTTTTCTCTTATACTTGTGTCATTTGCTTGGAATAATAAAATACAAAAGCTGCAGATTGAACGAAGATATGATGTAAATGATACTGCTAATAGAAATGGCTTGATGGTAAGATAACTATATCTCTAAATATTGAAGATAAAAGTTGAAGCTCTGTATATGACCATCTTTTTGGAGGGCCGATGTTTCAGTCTGTGATATTGTACATGATTTTGTTAGCCTTATAGGAGGACGTATTGTTTATGTTTTGCCTTTTTTTGCATAATATGATATTATATCAAATTAATTCAAGCTATAGACAAACAGATTCTAGAAATGAGAAGAAGACATCACTCTTAGCAATTCCTGAAATTCTGAGAGCAATTGCTTCAATAGTTTTTGAGAAAATAGCTTTTTATTTTGCAAATTTTACAGTAATGTTTGTTTGGTTGACAAAAAGTGCCAACCAACCATACATACATTTACTGTAAAATTTTTACAATCAAAATGCTATTATATTTCAAAAACTATATGAGGAATTACACTCAAATTTTTAGATATTACTAAGAGTGATCTAGCTTTTTTTTCATTTCTGGTGTCTGATTGCATATAGCTTGAAATTTTTATGATGCATAAATTATGACATCATGTTGCATCCGCCTATACTGTATGTGCAATCACTGAGATGGTTGTTGATCTACAGGGTAGTATGCCATCTATAGCTGGTGTTGACAGTGATGATGAAGAAGAAGATACACTCAAAGAAACGGCTCGAGGAAAGTCCACCATCATATGTGGACTAGTAAAACTCATCCTAACACCATTTGTGGCAGCTCTGTTTTGCTATGTTTTTAAAGTTGCTGAGCTGAGAAATCTTCATGACGGTTTTAAGAGAATGGCAGTTCAGCATCCAGCTTTTCCCCATTTTATTGTACAGATATTTGCAAGCTTCTTTGGGAATATTCTAGGTAAGGAAGCAATTAAAGTCCTGGCTGCATGAAGTGTGATTAGTGCTGACTGCTACTATCCACTGCATAAGGATTGATCCAACAGAAAGCACTATCCACCCACAACTGGGATGAGAAAATACTACTTCTGTTGCTTCTAAATAATGGGTGATCACAATAATGAGGATACTTCAGTTCATCAGAGCCTTATTGCCATGCTTGAAAAACCATTATACACAAGAGAAGTGAATTTCATTCCAAAAAATATTTGTAAAAGAAAGAAAGAAAGAAAGAAAGAAAGAAAGAAAGAAAGAAAGAAAGAAAGAAAGAAAGAAAGAAAGAAAGAAAGAAAGAAAGAGAGAAAGAAAGAAAGAAAGAGAGAGAGAGAGAGAGAAAGAAAGAAAGAAAAAAAACAACAATTCTTTTGAAGGCAGATGAAGGAATTCTGAATTGTTTTAATAATTGTATTTTTCATCAGGTTGGCTTGCTTGTGCAATGTGTATGCAAAGATTGGCATTTTTCATTCCTTTGATGTTGGCCACTCCAGTTTCCATGTTCTTGATATATATCCCCAAAATATGCTGTTCACCTGCAATTCCATTCAAATGTGGTGACTTGCAGGACCACTACCTGATTCCCCTTGCTGTGTGCTTGTGGCTGGCTCAGGTTCTATCTACTGGGTTTTACCTCTGGAAAGAACAAACTTTTATTATGGCCAAGGAATCTAAGTTGTTTTGGCTACCAGTCTACAATGGTAAGTTTTTATCTGTTGCTTCTTAACTCACACTTTGTTTGTTAGTCTTTCTTGGTGTTGCTGTGTACCCCGGGGGGGGGGGGGGGGGAGGGGGGGACTCCCATATATAAGAGGATGGGGATGCTCGTGGGAAATTTTGAAAATGACCCCTAAAAGGTACCTGAGTGGGAGTGGCAACAATTCATTTCTATCCCTAAAAGGTACCAATTCAAAAACAATAATAAAGAATTAAAGTAATGAAACACTTTGTGATCAATGTGCTTTGAAGATTCAATTCGGATCATCAAATCGTCCCTTTCAGGCTTATTTTAGGTAGTTTATTTACCCCAAAACAGTCCCTAAAAGGGACCAACTATGTCTCTGGTAGTCCACTGAAGTCTGAGACACCCTAAAAGGTACCGGAGTGCAGATTTTGACCCCTAAAAGGTACGACGAGCATCCCCGTCCATTTACGATCGGAGTCCCCCCCCGGGCTGTGTACCTAGAGCACAAAGACAATGTTGCTGTAGTGTTGCCGTGTACCTAGCTAGAGCACAAAGACAATGAAACAAAAGAATGATAAATTTGGTGCAAAACAATGCCCTGCAATGTAGAGAACACTAACCCAGAATGCTATACAACCTGCAATACCAAACTTATCCAGCTTATCTTAATATCCAGCTTATCCATGAAGCTTCAATTTAAATTTAGCAGTACAAATTCTGAACAGACCATTTCCAAGGGCAGGGGGGTGGTCACTTAAGCATCATCCATAAGAACAAACTTAAGAAGGTATAATGAACTTGACTTAATCGCCCCCCGTTCTTAAAACCCATTAGCCTTTGTGCTGCTGTGTGATAACTCAGGCTCATAACATGGTATATTTTCATCTCACTGATCCTGGGTTTTTACGGAAATTTTGATTCCTAAGCCCATATTTTTAGAAATTTTTGATCCCTGATCCTTGGTGCAAAAAACTGAGCTGATCCCTGATCCTGACCCAATGTCCCTGATCCTCCTTCCCACCCATTTGATCTCTGAGCCCTGGCCTCTGATCCCTGATCCTGGCCATAATTTGGAGCTTGATCCCTGATCCCATATACCATGTTACGAGCCTGATAACTGCTGAACCAACTTTTGGTAATGGGGGGGGGGGGGGGGGGGGGGCGTGACCCTAAACCCCAGGAGAAAACGGATTACTGCGGTTTTCGATATTCTAGCTGCGAACTCCGACTTTCCAACGCCAACCACTAATTTAATGTAAATTGCGTTTTTGCTTCTGTCAATCAAAATTAAAAATCACTAATAAGAAGAATTATTAATACCAAATGATATTATAGCTAATATATATCGTCTACAGATCGTATTTGGTCAATTTGAGAGCTTTTAGTATTAGTTTTTGATGTGTTGTTTTGGTGGGCGGAAGCGAATAACCAAATTCCAACGGACTATTTGAAGGTCAGAGTTCGCAGAATATCGAAAACCGCAGTGATTAGCTCATTGTGCTGCTGTCTAATCAAAGGTTTTCTCACCGAAAAAACATGCTTAACTATATGGATTGCCCAGATTGTGAAGGCGCTGTTACACTGTGCAATTTTCTCAGCAACTTCCTTGTCTCGCAACGGCGTTGCGAAACAAGTTGCTGGAGGATTGCACAGTGTAACAGGGGCTGTCTCGCAATTTTCTTTGTTGCGCGTAGCGTTGCATGAAGTAGAACACAGGTCTACTTTTCGCAACGCATTGCAGCAACTTGCAATGCCATTGCACAGTGTATCACCCCTCCAGCAACTTTCCTCGCGATTTCTACGAGCGCATGCGCAATTTCTCATTGCCTCGGCCAAAAAATATTACAAGTTGCTGGGGATAATTGCACAGTGTAACAGTGCCATAATTTTCTCTGGAACTTGTTTCGCAACGCCGTTGCGAGACAAGTTGCTGAGAAAATTGCACAATGTAACAGCGCCTTTATGTAGAAATGTATATTGAACCTCAACAAGCCACGTGTCGCCAATGACATCGAATTTTTCAATTTTATTATGAAAGACTACAACCCAAATTTATAAAAAAACCTGCCTTTTCAACGTAGAAGCATTTTCAAAAGTGGATGGGTTGTATTTTGGGTCATGTGCTGCCACCTAAATAAAAATAATAAATAAATAAAATAAATAGATAATCTTCTACAGCAGATTCATATAGTGGCTTTTCTTCTGTTGGCACTCACACTCACTACCTCTACATTAAATATTTTGCATACATTACTCAACTCACATGTTGCTTTTTGCTGAGGGAGGCATGGTAGAGAACAACACATAAAACAAACTCAATTCAACTCGGACCACATCGGTGAAAGGCCGGTGATTTCACCACTCGGTCAACCATGCCGCCCCTAAAATATCGTCACCAAATCAACATGAATCAAGAAAGTTCCGGATGTAGATCGGTTGGGGTTCAAAAAAATATCGGAATTATTATTTAGAGGTGCCCGATATAGATTTATGTGAGTATAAAAAACCCTAGGGCAACCACCATTTTAGCTACCGTAGAAATAGGCATATGCTAGATTTTGTTTTGGGCACAGTATTCTAGATCTTGTGTTGCAAGTGGTTTGGCAGCGCTGTGCGATTTTTGTGGTGCATGTCAAAAATTTGGGTAGCCAAAACCCTTTTTTTTTGTGTACCCTTTTTGTATGTGTGTGTGGATTATGTATTTGTATAGATATATGGCTACTGTACGAGACATTGGGCTACGAACTAAGAAATCAGTACTGCGATATCTATTACGCGAAAATACCTACGAAAGCAACCTCTTTTCGGGTATTTCGAGGTGCGACTATCTAGAAGGCAACCAAGGAATAACCAACTTGAATCTACAGTCACTCGAGGGACTTCCTCCATTCGTAGGTGCTCTATACTATGTTTTTGACTATTTTGGAGGAGAAAGAAATATGGAAAACCGCTTTGTACAGACGCAAAAGACATTGTTTCTAGAATATACATCGCCGGAGACACGAAAAATTTTCGAAACCTTTTGGTCTGCGAGATACTACAAACAGTTTGACGTGGGGATGGTGGAGTTGTGCGAGAAACCATCGAAAAAATCGAAAAACGAAACCCAAAAGTAAAGAATACATGGAGAAGTTGTATCTTGCAATGGGTTTGGCATCTATTCAATCGACTACACACAAGATTTTTCGGTGACTTTGGATCGCAAGGCTTTGGTGGAGCCCAGTATTTGCACAAAGTAGGATATGTGGATGCTCAGCTAGATTAGCTTCATAGTTATTCTGAGCATCCTTTACTTTTTAGATATGTTTGATGTACATATGTAAATAGTTATGTTAATTTATGGTAATAAAGTTGAAAAAGTCAAAAAGTCAAAAGTTTTGCAAGACCAAAAAGTAGAAGACAGAAGAGGCATCATACTCGATAACACAAACACCGTTGGGGACCATGTTTGTACGTACATCCAAGAAACTAACTGTAACCACCTGAAAAAGATTCTACAACAAAATTGTTTCCAATTTCGAGGCAGGAAAGGTACAGGATCCTCTTTTTTGCCCATTCTGATGAATATGTGGATTGTCCCAACCAACATCTTCCTCAGGGACCCAGGGCGAAAGGGGAGGGGGAGGACCGGAGGGGGAGGGGGAGGGGGAAGGAAAGGAAAAGGGGAAAAGGACGCCCTGGGCGTTTGACTACCCCAAACCATTTCCAAAGGCAAAACGTAATCCTCTCTCTGATTGGCCTCATTATAATTTAATTATAATGAGGCCAATCAGAAGCATTTGTGCGGTTGAGCTCGATTCGTCTAAAATTACAAGTAAACAAGTTGACCCCACGCATTGCAACACCTCTTAAACAAAGCGAGCGGACACGTGAAAACCTTAAACAGAAACAGAAGGTGGTTGTATCGAAAATTATTCAGAAACAAGATGTGTTTGCAAAGCTACCCACAGGATTCGGGAAAAGTTTGACTTTAATACCAAATTTTGCCTGATCTCGGTGTGCAGAACTTGACACACAAACATGTTAAACTGTCATGGCATCCAAGCGTTAATTGAGATGTGCCAGATATTTTTGTTATATGACCTTGTTTACGTGGGATATCCCTAAAAGGATTAAGTTTTGCCGTTGGAAATGGTTTGGGGTAGTCAAACGCCCAGGGCGTCCTTTTCCCCTTTTCCTTTCCTTCCCCCTGCCCTCCCCCTCCGGTCCTTCCCCTCCCCTTTTGCCCTGGGTCCCCGAGGATGAACCAACATTTGCGAAAACATTCCACCAACCCGATATCCAAAACAGAGGATGCACAGGACTGAAATCTTGGTTTATGGATACACAAGGAATTGCCATAATCTACTCTAAGAAACCATCCAATCTTTGGGAAACAATCTCTTTGTAGTTGGTTTGGGGAGTAAAAATAATACCACGATGGCGACACAGACTACTTTCCACGTGTTGTATATTGTAGTCTAGACACGGAATAGACTTGCAATGGACCGCGGTCTGTGTCTAGGTAGGTAGGTATAGACATACCCAAAGGTACCGTTCTAAATATATAAATAATAATAGATAATAAATAATCTTCTACAGCAGATCCACGTAGTGGCTATTCTTCTGCATGCACTCACACTCACTACCTCTACATTAAATATTTTGCATACATCGCTCAGCTCACGTTGATTTTTGCTGAGGGAGGAAAAACCGAATCTATCCGAAGAAGAATCCATGCAACCCGAAGAAGAAGAACTCGAAGGGCCAGAAGAAGAAAGTCTCAAAGTTCTATTCTTTGTTGTGGGAGGTATTGTTGGTGTGGTGTTGTGCTACGAGACATATACCATTTGATGGGACCAAAAAATTTCCAAATAGAGCCAAAAAACCTCCAGAAAAATATTTTTGCATCGACAACAATGGCGTCCGACACGAGATCTCCAAAGAAGAAAAGGATTGGTTGGAAAAATATTCGATGGGCCCTCTTCTACCCCTTGGCAAATACTACGACAAAGTTTTGTTTAAGGGATACTATATATAGACCTCTATGGCAACAAAGTCGAAAATATATAGAGTACCAGCCCATTTCTTTTGTCTTGCAACGAGGGACTGTATCGCGGCTGGGAAACCTTGCGGCGATACCAAACTATTTGTTGGTACCCAAAAAAATCTAGCATATGCCTATTTCTACGGTAGCCGAAATGATGGTTGCCCTAGGTTATTTTATACTTCCATAAAGTCACGCACATTATGCTATCTTAAGTTTGTTTTTATGGATGCTTAAGTGACCACCCTCCCCTCTCTCCTTTCGAAATGGTCTGTTCAGAATTTGTGCTGCTTTAGATCGCTGAAGGATATGGCACAAGGGCATGTAGACAGTGAAGGTGACAGGGTAAAGTGATCCCCCAGCCTAGTCCCCAGGCGTCCTCTGCGAGCGCGGAGCGCGAGCAAGTCCTGGGGCGAGTCACTCTGTGACGTCGCGTTTTGAAACGAGAGACGGGATAGCCTGAGGACTAGGCTGGTGATCCGCATGTTTGACCACTCTTTAAAATAGATATTTAAGAAGAGAAACTAGAGAAAAAGGGATTGAAAATTTAACTGTTACGATTTGTCAAGCAAACAAGGGCAAGAATGGTGTAGATGTTCATCGCTCACCGCCGTTGTCCGGCTGCGAGTCCCGGCTCGTGCTCTGGATCATATGTCAGTTGATGTGTTGTTCCTTGCCACGAGGACTTTTCTCTTAATTAGTTCCACGATTTTCCTCTACTCTGGGGACCAGAGATTTTGACTCACTCTAGGGTTTCTCTTTCATATCTTTGTCTAGGGTAGTTTTTTTCATAGCCAAGAGTTTTACGAACTCTTAGGCTTAAAAAAAATAAAAAAATAAAAACAATTTAAAAGCCGAGATAACCCCGAGCTAGAATGCGTCAAAGCCTCTGGTCTCCAGAGTAGTTTCCTCCCCCTCTTAAAAAGAAAAAAAAAATGCCATCCGAGATGTGCGTATTTTCAAAATATCGAATGTAGAGGTAGTGAGTGTGGAGAAAAACATAACCCAATAAGCCTTGAAACACTGATCGTATATAAACAAAAGAAGTTGATTTCAAAATTGATTTCAATTTTATTTTCAATGTATTTTCGCAAACAGGTGCGTTCTTGGAGCAAAACCTTCTTTTAAACCGTAAAAATAAGATAACAGAGGAAACTCAAGTGAACCAGCGACAAGTGGCCAAGAAATCGTGTGTGTATATCTGTACCACCATGTATCACGAAACAGAAAATGAAATGGAACAGTTACTCAATTCCCTCCATGACATTGACACTGCAAGACAAGGCTCAAAGCGTCAGTTTGAGTCGCACATTTTCTTTGATGGAGCGGTGAAGGGAGATGTGTTGAATGATTTTGTTTTACAGCTTATCAGTTTGGTTCCAAAGGCATTGAAAGTTAAGGTTGAAAACTGTATGAAGCTTAAAACGCCTTATGGTATGCAGTTAAGATGGAGACTTCCTGGGGGAATGCCATTTCATATTCATTTGAAAGACAACTTAAAGGTAAAAAATATGGCATTTATTATATAAAGCGGGTAGGATATATCGGGCAAAAACGTCCTGGAGGAGAAGACACAATCAACCTTATATATTTCTTCGGAAATTTCGGTTTACATAGAGAAAAATTAGGAAGATGCATGCATCTTAGTTATGTACTATCATAAAGGCGAAGGAGAGTGCTTCTCGTAACATCCCTGCTACTTAAAATACAAGTCTTATTTACTGTGCATGCTTTGTACTTTCATGAAGCTCACTTGATTTTATCCATTCAGAGCATGTCCTATATCATAATTATGGCATGTAAATGATTAAGGATATAGTATTGATGATTTATCAGGTCAAAAACAAGAAACGCTGGAGCCAAGCAATGTATATGTCATACGTTTTGGACTACAAGGAAGCTACCATGGAAACCAATGACGATAACACCTATATCTTAGCAACCGATGCTGACGTCAGGTTTACCCATGAATCTGTGCAAGCATTACTTGATTTGATGATGAGAGATGAACAAGTCGGTGCGGTCTGTGGACGCACCCATCCCCTGGGGTCTGGCCCCGTGGTTTGGTATCAAGTCTTTGACTATGCTATTGGTCATTGGTTTCAGAAGGTATGGTCTGGTTGGGTATATTTCTTCTCCGTTTTTCTCTGTTCTCTCTTTGATTTGTTAATATCAACTTTTTCATCGCGCTACATCACACTTTTTCCCTTATGATGGCCCATTGACGGGCTGCGATAAATTATTCTTCATTCGTTGAGTTTTCATTTCTTTACATATTTTCAATTCGATGATCTTTATAGATTTGCTCTGGTTTGCGCTAGAATAATGTTGTTGCTTTGAATGTGTGGTCCGTTAAAGTCTGATGGCTTGATTTGAAGAGAAATTTGCCTAAATTCAAATGCGCTCGCAATCAAGAAAAAAAGGGTTATTGTGTTTTGTAACCAGAAATATAGACGTAAACTAGCGAGTGAACTAGTTTGGGCTGCGTCGGTGTATAGAGTAGCTTTCGTATGAGTGTGAAACGTGCCGCACTGCAACCGTGCCATAACCGTGCCATAACCATGCTATAACCATGCCGTCATACGAAATCTACTCTAAGGATGCAATTAGGAATGAATGGAAATCTGTAGCAACGTATAAAACCAAAGTTCTTACCTTACTGACGTATTAAGTCTTAGCCCTTCATCGGAGTAAAAGAGGGCAGTGCTTAGCAAATTGAACAAGCTCGAATATGCTCAATGCTGCTGGGTAATAATGACAAGAGAAAATGAGGTAAGAAAAGGAATCCCCGTGCCTCATCATATGCCCCGTTTGATGCTATTTCTAGAACCTCGTCACCATGACTTCGACTTAACCAAGACCATTTTCGAATTGTTTTTGTACTCCTTTTGCCCTTTTTCTCAAGTTTTAACTCTTTTTCATCGACAAACGTTATACACCCTTTTTTCACCATTGTGATCTTGAGGCAATGCGAAAGGTCACACGCTCTCGACCAATCAGATTCACTCTAAAATCGCATCAAACGGGGCATATGATTGTCCAAAGACCTAATACGCGCGATTCCTTCTCTTACCTCATTTTCACTTGATAATGACGATCAATAATAATGATGATGATGATAATTCCCTTCAGGTAGCCAATCACGTGCTTGGCTCTGTACTGTGTTCACCTGGTTGTTTCAGCGTCTATCGTGCACGTGCCATACGAGAAGTTTTACCAATCTACGCATCACGTGTCAACACCTCCATCGACTTCCTAACTAAAGATATGGGTATGTAGCACGTGACTCGTTTGTTACCTCGGTGGGACAACTTGCATTTATATAAACAGAGCCTTGCAACTCAACCGCGCACTTAGCGTTTTTCGACTGGCCCATTTTCTTGGCAACTATTTTCAACATTCACTGTGCTAAGTGCAAGTTGAGGAGCCAGTTGCTTAAGCCTGATTTTCTACCAGTGACGTAAGCATAAGTACAGGCTTAATGTCCTGATATGAAGCGAACACAAGAGCAAGCATTGATGTGATCAATTCGATCAATTGATCACTGTGGTCCTCGGGTGGTCGTGCCGGGATGCTCCGTTCTTTCTTCCACAAATACTTTACGCACAGCTTTCGCCATTCACCTACAAGTGTATGCAAACCCCAGTAAGATGCCTGATACCCCTAGACTAATTTTCAGCCGCATTACTGAGAGGGAACGGGCTATGACAGCCCTGGCTGATTCCAAAACGATACCACTTTTTAGGAGAAGATCGCTGGCTATGTACACTGATGGTTCAGTCTGGTTGGCGCCTTGAATACTGCGCAGCCGCAGAAGACAGTACCTTCTGTCCAGACTCGTTTGATGAGTTCTTCCAACAGCGACGTCGTTGGATCCCATCAACCCTTGTGAATCTCATCCAGTTAGTCAGCCAATGGAAGATCACTGTTGAAAACAACGATAAGATTTCCATACTATTCATCTTTTATCAAGCACTGATGGTAGTCTCTACACTTCTATCGTAAGTACACTGGCTTCAGGGATTCCCTTATAATACGACCACTTCCCCTAATACGGACACCTCCATAATACGACCACTTCTCTTCCACTTCACTTACGGACACCCCCATAATACGGACACTCCCTTATATCCACACTTCCTTTATACGGGCATCTCTCATAAATACAGCAGATTTCGTATGAGTATGAAACGGACCGCGCCGTGCCGTGGCCGCGTCAGTGCCGTGTTGTCTATAAAAACATTCGAAATTCATGCCGTAACCGTGCGGTGCCGTTTTCACAGTCATACAAAATCTACTCTACGACCACCCACACCTCCATAATATGGAGACACCCCTAGACGCTCACGTGTTAGCAAACATTATAAGTTGTTTGGCTTCTCGGAAAACAGCCCCCTGAAATCTTAATACCACCTCTATGTTTAATACGAGCACAGTTCTTTATTCTTTAAGTGTTCGTATTAGGGGGGTTGAAGAGTACCTTGATTTTCCACATCAGCAAATCACTCATTATTTTCTTTTTGGTGAGCAGATAATTCTTGAAGCTGTTTTATTGTCTTTATATAACAGCTAAAAATATTGCATATGATGTTTTAGGCCAGCTACTGTGATACTTGTCGTTACGGGTGCCTTGAAGTACTCTAAGCTACCAGGAATGGATAACGACATTGTTGTTCTGGTCTTTCTGTGTATAATCACCTTTGGGTTTGCTTTCATCTGTCTCTTCACCAAGCAGTCGTTCCAACTCAAGGTTGCCAAGATGCTAACTGTATTCTTCTCATTATTGATGGCATTTGTTGTCGTTGGTATGGCAGCACAGATTGCTATTGATTTGTCCAAGAGAAGTGACTGTGATAATTATAGAAAAGGTAGAACGTTGCTTCACTTACCTCCCTCCCTCCCTCCCTCCCTCCCTCCCTCCCTCCCTCCCTCCCTCCCTCCCTCCCTCCCTCCCTCCCTCCCTCCCTCCCTCCTTCCTTCCTTCAATTATTTCCTTCTTCCTTGCTATTCATTCTCGTCTTCGTCCTTCCTTCCTTACTAGGTAGAACTCCATCACCAACTAGTAACTACACTCGTCCTACAACCTTGTTACCCACAACACTTCCTATAGAATGTACAGACGGTCTTCCTGCTGACGTCAGCAGCCTCTATCTTGCTGGTCTTGTTGGTATTTTTGTAGTAGCAGCTTTACTACATCCAACCGAGGCTTACTGCTTGGTTCATGGGGTGTGGTACCTATGTTGTCTTCCATCAGGGTATTTACTGCTCATTATATACTCACTGGCTAACATAACAGACAGGTCTTGGGGTAAGTGGATGTCAGGATATTGGATCGAGCGGTGGTAATTAGACCACTTAATAGTTCTTCCATTTTTCACAGATCAATAGAGGGATTTCACGGCAGCCATTTTTGTGGTCAAAATAATAGAGCTTTTCTCCCAAGAGAAATAAAATCTTTTGTTATTCACAAACTTTCTATTGTACTTGCCCACAAACATGGCTACCATGAAATCCCTCTGTTGTATCCCTTTCAATTGCATTGAAATTGAATATCGCCATCCCGGGGGGGCGACCTGCACTTCTCGGAAGATTTCATCCAATTGGTGGGCCATTCGAGGATCTCAACAAAAGGAACTTTTGACAATGACAACAGTAGATTCTTTTGGTTTATGAAATCAATAAGCCCCTGGCGTGATGACGTCTTTGTCCCCTCTCTATACCAGAATCCTTTTCAAGAGCCTTTCAAATTCAAATTCTTTATTCCTAAGGAAAAGAACACACAAACCTGTCCAGTATAGACAAGTGTCAATAATGAGGTAGCATCTTTTGAAAGGGATCCACTGCAGAGTGTTATATAAATTACTTTGGATGTGTTTGCCAGGAACCCGAGAAACAAAGGAGAAAAAAGCTGGAGACGATGTGCCATGGTACCAGGTTGCATGGGAGAAATTAAGGTATCTTTGCACGTGTTGTTGTCGTCCTGAAGAGAAATCAGCTCCACAAGAACCTGAACAAAGTTCAACAGACCATCGATCCGGAGAGGTACGCCACGTAAATGTAATTTTATATCTTTTGCCAATCTTAAGCCCCCAGCAAACGCTTGCAAGGACCAGTGTTGGCCAACATATTTGGCTCCAACTTATTGAAAGCATTTGAACATCCTGATAGACAACAACTAAAGCATAGCACAAGCAACATTGGGTCGATTTCAACTGTCGACAAATAACTGCCAACAAAGTATCCATGTCGTACCATGTCTCATCATTTTAATTGGATAAGTGTTGACCAATCATATCACTGATACACAAGACTTTTTCACAGTCTTACGACAACTGCTATATTATAAAAACCGCATTATTTGACGTTTTCTTCGCTACATGACAATAGTTTTAGAGGATGTGGTTGCCACGTCTTAGTTAGTGTTTCCTTAGTACTAGACTATTCAACGCTGGTTATACCCGCCATCTTCTCCTTAACAGTTGCTATGATACCAGTTTTGTAAATGTTGTTACCATGGTTTTTCCCTCACAGGAAGTGTCGTCAGACAGTGTTTTCTCTGATGACGATCCCTCAAGTGAAGACAACAGGCCCAGTCCTCCTATTGAAGCGACGAGTGAGGACAAAGATTCACAACCATCTGCTAGTGGTTCGCAAACTTCCCTTCCAGTAGTACCCCTACCTGACCCGCCTAAGTCTGCATTGAAAAAACTACGAAGGGCTCAAAGTGCAGGTACTATTGAGTGACTATCGAGTGAACTAGTTTGGGTTACGTCGGTGTATATTAATGGATGAATGGTAATCTGTAAAAGAGATAGCTTACTGACGTTTCGAGCCTACGCTCTTCGTCGCTTCTACTCCAACAAAGTGGCTAGTAAGTTATCTCTTCTTTATATATACGGCGTTACAGATTTCTATTCCTCCCTTATTGAGATTGATTTACCGTGACTGTGTCGCGGTTGAACTGGCTCGACAACTGGGTTCTCTAGGAGGACCAGAATCAAAGAGACTGGTAAAATAGAACACTGTAAAATAGAGAGTCGGTGCATTGCTGGAGTAAGTTAAGCTAGAAATTGATCAATTGTCGTATATGTAGTATTGATAGATGGGGTTGGTGTTTCAGTTGATATCACCTTTGTCATATTTGTTATAATTTGTACTTTCACTCTTCCGTTGGTTTGTGAAACCATAATTTTGTCTGTCTTTATTTCCATTGTTTATCCCCTCTCTATAGTGCTGTCTTTTACTTCATTGCTTTTAAGTTGATTTTTATAGATTGGTTTACAAAGGCGAAGTTTTTACGTATATCCTACTGTGTCCTTATGTTTAATGGGGTTTTTTTCAACACAGAGGATCATTTGGCCGAAGAGAAACCAAAATGGCGCTTTCCAGGAGAAAAGAAGACAGTGCGCTTTGACACCAAGATGCCTAAACTGTACGCTGAATTACCAGTAGAAGACTGGCTTCCCTCGGACCTGAAGGTGATGTCCATTTATGTGTTCATTTTGTATTGTGTTGTTTCGTTTCTTCTCTTGTATTGTGGATTATTTCGCAATCAATATTCTCTCTGTTCTCTACGTAAAGGGTTACATAAAGCATTTCGTCGATAATGGCTACGATAACGTCAGCTTCATCGTTGGTATGACAGACAAGGTAATACCCTGTTTACTGAAAAATGTATTGATCACTACTACTATCGCCTTCCAGGACGAACGTGACAGAAGCGCTTCTGTCAATGCAAGAATACGTAGCTCATATGTGTTACGTTAACGTATGATATTACGACGTAACTTTACGTAACAACGTATTCTGAGTTATGGATCACTTGTACTTTCACCTCACAGGGCGAATGTTGAGTGCTTCTGTCAGTACAAGAACATGTAGCTCACATGCGTTACATTAACGTATGGTATGACGACGTAACTTTACGTAACAATGTGCTAAGTTAAGGCAGGGGCGAACGAAACCCTCCTGTCCCCGCAAGAACACGTATTTTCAAATGTGTCACGATAACGTTTTATATGGTAACACAACTTTTACGTAACAAGGCAGTTTAAACATGACTAACTGGATGTTTTGTTTTGCTAGGATTTGCGGTCCATTGGTATCAGTAAAAGAGGCCATCGAATGCAGCTTAGGCATCTTATTGAGAGAATCCCACACATACCTCTTAACACAGACGTACCGGTTAGTACCCACAGGGGTAGACTGGGGAATAGAGGAAGAGGACATGAGTGATGATGTAAAAGAATGCTACCCGTCCTCAAGACGACTCGGACTCACTGAAATAACACCTCAGAGAATGCTCGTCTTCGCGGCACTATTTTTGCTTAATAAGCTTTCAAATAAAGTTTCTCTATTTAACCCTCTAAAACTGAATCATTTGAGCCTAATTTATTTCTACTATGATCAGTATGATTGTGAAATATTTTCACTTCTAGGAAAACGTCGTGGAGTGGTTGCATGAGTTGGGACTTGAGAATTACTGGACTTACTTTAAGAACAGTGGATATACTGAGCCACGAATCCTGGAAGACCTGAAAGCCATGGATCACGAAACACTACGTAAAACACTGAAAGAAGAACTAAATATTTGTAAAGTAGCTCATGTGAATAAGATGATTAAAGCTGTGAAGAATCTGCAATATCCCACACCAGGTATAAGAATGAGAACAATAGCAATAGCGACAATAACAATAGCTATAACAATACAATAGCAATAGCAATAACAATAGCAACAATTGCAATGACAATACAATAACAATAGCAATAACAATAGCAACAACAATAGCAATAACAATAGCAATAACAATTGCAATAACAATAACAATAGCAATAACAATAGCAATAGCGACAATAACAATAGCTATAACAATACAATAACAATAGCAATAACAATAGCAACAACAATTGCAATAACAATAACAATAGCAATAACAATTGCAATAACAATACAATAACAATTGCAATAACAATACAATAACAATTGCAATAACAATAGCTATAACAATACAATAACAATAGCAATAACAATAGCAACAACAATTGCAATAACAATAGCAATAACAATTGCAATAACAATACAATAACAATTGCAATAACAATAACAACAACAATTGCAATAACAATAGCAACAACAATTGCAATAATACAATAACAATAGCAATAACAATAGCAACAACAATAGCAATAACAATAGCAATAACAATTGCAATAACAATTCAATAACAATTGCAATAACAATAACAACAACAATTGCAATAACAATAGCAACAATTGCAATAATACAATAACAATAGCAATAACAATAGCAACAACAATTGCAATAACAATAGCAATAACAATTGCAATAACAATACAATAACAATTGCAATAACAATAACAACAACAATTGCAATAACAATAGCAATAACAATAGCAATAACAATAGCAACAACAATAGCAATAACAATAGCAATAACAATTGCAATAACAATACAATAACAATAGCAATAACAGCAGCAAAAATAACATTAACAACAACATAACAATAACAGTAACAACAATTACAATAATAATATATCACAATCACAACAACAGCAATAACATGTACAATATCGACAACAATTAATGACAGTCGCCTTATATTAGAAAGATTGATTTTATTAACAATTATATTCTTGTTTGTTCAGCACAAAGAGAAATTCGCCGAGCACGTGAACAAGTTAACAAAGTTCATCTATCAGACATCGAGATTGTCAACCAAGATGACGGTAAAGAGTACTATTTTTGGAAAAGCCTGCGAACTGCCTGCCTTCTCCCAGAATCCGCCATATTTGGCGCCGTGACGGAACTCAAAGAAAAATTGGAGGACTTGCGTGACTCATTTTTAACAGTGTTTGCTATTGCTAACGTTATGTGGATGATAATTATTGTCACGCTAGATAAGCAGGTGAGTAAAGATCACTTAACACACAATCCTCCTTCCTATATTTTTAACATACACTTCGACTGCATGCGTCTCTCATTCTCCGCCTGACTTACACTGCTGTCACTTCGTCAACGATACCACACCACGTACCTCGTTTACTCCCCATGTCACGCCAGACTTATCCATTTTACCCATGCATATTTTAATGACTTACACCAGTTTTACCTTGCCAACTTTAGCAAACACCCCTCCCTTACCTCGTTTACTCACCATATCACGCTCCACTTCATCAACTTTTCTCTTATTTTACCCACATTTCGACTACACCTCCTTCATCATCATCATAGTTTCCCTTTTGGCACCAGAACCTCCATAGGGCGAGTTATTGAAGTCGCTGCTCCAATAGACTCTCAAAGCTCTATTTGTCCATCATCATCCTTCTTGCCTGTTGTTGATCCACCCCTAGGATGTCTTCAACTTTTTTTGCTCCCACTCTACGCCTGATTTACACCACTTTTATCTTGTTACTAACTCACCCGTGCCTCCCTTGTTCCACATTCAACGCCCTAACGTATCCCATCTTGTTACCTATACCAAACACGTCAATATTACGTTAGAAATCTAAAGCATATTAATTATTTTTCGCATGTCATTTACGTGAAGACTGAGTTAAAAATCATAGGGACAAACGCTGTTGGATTTGCTTTTCTGGCTGTGTACGGAGTGGTTATTGTGATCCAGTTTTTAACTCTATTATGGCATCGGCTGTCTACCTTATGTCACCTACTTGCACGAGCTCCATGGAAGCGTGGTCCCTATCAGCTTTCTTGGGCATTCAAAGATGAAGACTTACCACCTGAACCCACTCAAGAAGAACTTGATCAAATAAGGCAGAAGAAAAACAGACGAACAAGACGGAAAACAGGTGAACTAATTCTTAGTGATTATTATCTTGGAATTGTAAATGAAACATAGTAGATCGGAGCTACAGTTGGAGCGCCGATCGGTGTACTGGCATTTTCCTTCCTTCCTTCCTTCTTTCATTCATTCAGTTATTCGTTCTATCAATCAGGTCGTCGACGATATTCGAGTGGTGGCGCTAACCAACCTCTTCTGAGCGAAGATGGACTGGGATCTGACTACATGACTACTTCATCAACTCCGCACATTGTATGAATCACTTAGTCACAAATTAGAATTCTATTAGTAGAAATGTATGTTTATTATTAGGTGCCAAGCATTTTTATTATTACACGTCGCTATTTTTACTTCAAACATTCTGGTGACAGACCGATGAACAGAGAAGTCTAAATCTCCATCCCCTGTTAAGCACTGTGTGCCTCACTGTTGACAGACCCCTCTGATCTGTGACGCGCGTGACGCTGCTTTCTTTTTGTTCATTGGTCGTTTGCGGATGCAGTGCTCATCTGATTTCTTATAGTCTTAGACTACCTCCACATTAATTTGGTCAAATTCGAAAACGCATCCTATTTTGCTACAATTAGGCTTTCCGTACACACTTAAATGTTTTATTTTGTCTAAATCGGAGAAAAAAGAAATGTTTTGCGCTTTATCCGAATTAGTGTGGACTTTTCTACGCAGTACGTTACCATGCGGTCGTAGCTTTATTGTAATCTATTGGTTGGGTAAGCGACAATGCACATGTAGAGCATAATGAATAATTAAATGGATTACGTGATACGGGAACAATCGCTTCCAAATGAAATCATCTTGAGAGAAGTTGGAAGTGTTTTAATACAAGTGGCAGCCATTACATTCAGCTTTTATCATGTAATTCCAAAAGTCACAGTACAGAAATATAATTACCATAGCTGGAAAGAGCACATCAAAATTAGTAAAACTGTGAAGTTTGAATGAAGTAACTTTCAAACAAGAGATGCCTACCAGCAAAGGTTTTCTTACAAATTCACATTTTCAAAAATTCATATTCTCGCGAGTTTTGGATTTAATTCCTCCAAACTTCACTGTCTTGCTAACTTTAACATGCTCTTTCCAGCTATGGTAATTCTTTTTCTGTTTTACGAATTTATACCTGATAAAAGCTCATTCATTTGAAGCCTGTAAAGGTTAATCTTACAATTATATCTACTGTACAAAGCACCCCACCCTACCCCTCTCAGATTTAACTAGCTTTTTGACAAAGCTGTACTGCCGGGAGCTTTACTTTAGCTTTACTTACTTCCAGTAAAAACTTGAATCTCCTTTACGCTTTCATCTTTAGACATTCTCTGCGCGTTTTTAGGATATAGAGTCGCACAAGACTTCTGTGGAAACAACAACACAAAAGCAGTTCAGCTATGTTTAGAATAACAGGAAACACTTTCACTTTTTACATTTGTTTGTTTTTATCACTGGGAGTGAAGGGAATTGCGAATAATCCTCAAGTCCCTAATTTATTATTATATTATTATTATTTGTATGTTATAGTCCTACCCTACTTAGACGGTTTTAAGATATAAGAATATGGAATTTCTGTTAGATCATAGAACGAAACGAGTCTCCATCTGTTAATTGTGGTTGGATGGATCGTGTTGGGAGGGTATACTAACTTACATAAATTATCACTTCACGGTTAGAAATACAAGGTTTCATCGACACTTTTACTTTTAATTAGAAAAAAAAGAACAATAAATATTGTATGCTTTCCACAGTGTTTATTTGATTTCAATATTTTGGGAAATTATGGCGATTTTATCATTTCTTTTGCCTTTTATATTCTTAACATCACTTCACTGTTCTTACAATATAATTTACTTTAGTCTAATAACTGCTTCCAATACTCTTCAGCTAGCTGTGCTATTTATAACAATTAACATTTTATAGTTTGTAATCTTCTAAACCTTGTCGTTTTTCTGTAGTCTCCAGCTGGCTGCTGAGAACATTGGACTTGAAGAGGACCAAGTCACTAGTGATCGAAGATCCACTTAAAAAGATTTGGAACTAATCTAGAAATTGATAATAAATAATAAATAATAATTGATAATAAATTATAAAAATATAACTCGTGTCAAAAATCTGATCTTTGTATGCATTCACGATCTTGTTTATTATGTACCAAAATTAAGGGAAATAAATAAAACCACAATTGTAATATTATGCATGCTAAACTGATAGACTATTCTAAGAAAAGTCTTTGAAGCTTCCGTTTTCCGGAGCAAATGTCCCAGAATCCACCACCAGAATCTACACACACACGCACACCGGGAATACCATGCTCTGCTTGATTACATTGTGGGGGTTCTTTAACGTCTCTCTAATGTCGTGACAAGGGATGTGGGATCAGGGATCACGTGCTTGGGATCGGGATCACAGACGGCGGGATCGGGATCACAGGAGAGGGATCGGTATCGTAATATTTTTGTGGGATCGGGGATGAAAATAATTGGGACTTTGGAATCAGGGATCAAGATCGATTTTGTGAATTAATCCGGGATCAAACACGATCGAAAAAACATCCCTTGTCACGACCCTGAGTTTTGGTGAGACGGGCATGCGATTGAACGTCGTCATCCAAGGAGACGTGAAGATCTAACCATTAATTTTGTATTAACTCTGATGTAGCCATTTGCATGATTTCAAGGGCAGCACCTCAGTTGTGTTGCTTGAACGGGCCGATTCTCGGCCAACTGATCTAACTCACTGGATGTCCTTCCAACTATCCACAATAGAACCAGTGGCGTAGTTACCTTTACTCACGTGCGTACCTCCGTCGGAAGCTGGGAAAATACTAGTGAGCTATTGATAAAAATCGGGATTCTTGATCGCGATGACTTTTCATTGACGGTACGTGCCTCTGAAAATATCCTGGCTACGTCACTGAGAACCGACAAGATTCAGATGTGAACCTGCAGAAAATGCATCCTCAAGATCTGAACAATCCTCGACAAGTTCATTTGAAAGCTCTTTCAACTTTTTTCGCCTGCTCAGCTGATAGAAACAGCTGATCCTGGGCTGCTAAATTACCTATTTTTCATTACTATACTGGTTACAATAAAAACGATAAAAATAAATTTCCCATACTGGTCTATTATATAGCCCCACCACTTTTTAGGGGCTTCACGGTCCCTGGTTGCTGGGCTGAAGATATGTTCAGTTATCGTGATTTCATCATAAGTTTGTTTTGAAGAGCACATTTTTGCAGTAATATGCTCTGGGGGAACATTTTTGCGGATCGTGAAAAAGTCACAAGAATTAGACATGTCCCAGATTTTGAGACAGGCAACCCATCAATGCAAACCGGAAATATAACGTGATTGCTGAGACGAGAATTGGGCTTCCTGTGCCACATTACACATGCAACAAAACCTCCATTTTCTTCATGGAGTACCGGGTGGATAACTGTGTTCGAGAAATCAAATGTCCAACAGGCAGCATTCATCGATTTGATTACAGCAGTGAGCTTAACCTTATAGCATCGTTTCATGCTAGTGATGACTGTGCAACAATATGGCACCCAGACACAGGGAAAATCGTACAAAAAATTGGCCTTTATGTTGGTAGTAATGACATTTTATTTCTCCCAGGACGTTGTGTAGGTGTTACATGGAATCAGTATCATCGTGGCTGTGCATGTACTATTTATTCTATTGATTCTGGGGAAGAAATCTTGGAAGCTAGCAAATATGTCAGTTACGCTGGCATGTCATCTCTAACTCCTCAAGGCAGTCTTGTTGTTGGTGGCTTTGCTGAATTTTCAATCGATTTTGAGAAAAAAACAATTGTACGAAAGAAAAGATTGTGCTGGGAAAAGGAAGACGTTTTTTATATGTGCTGCTCAAAACACAGCTACACCGTATTCTACAGCTTTTACGATGACCTAAATATAAAATGTTTTGATGTGGAATTGTCATCAGTGTCAAGTTCAGATTCAGATTTAGAAGATTCAGATTTAGATTCAGATTCAGATTCAGATTCAGATTCAGATTCAGATTTAGATTCTGACTGGGACTCAAATTTGCAAGTTAGTAAAGTTGTCAAAAATCGATGGACTATCTCCTCTTACCAGAACAGTGATGGAGAAGAAGACGATTTTGCTGTACTTGGTCTTGCTCATGATGGTGAGAATCTTATTGTAGGAAGTTCGAATGAGATTATCACACTTGAATCAGCTACTGATGGAAGCCCTGGACATGTCATTGTAACTGGTGGAATTTCTACTGGTGATGATCCAAGCAATGATTTAGCTTTAGGTCAAATAAGAGTCAATAGTAGGGGTCAATTAATGGTTTGCAATGACTGCGATGTCATCAAAGTCTATGATTACAGGGGTGTAAACACCTTGCAGGGGTTGTGCCGTCAACAAATAAATATGATACTGGAGCACCAAAAAGATAAAATTGAGCATTTGCCAATCTCCTGTATCATGAAAGATTTTCTCTTGTTTAAGGATTCAAAAGTTCATTAATGGACTATTCTTGCATGAGTTGGTTCCCAAAAATCAGTCCAACATTGATTTCTGATATATTTATAGCCAGCATTGCATTGGTGTTTTCCCTGAATTGCCAAAAGTCCAAGTATATTAAAGGACAGGGTTTGAGATGGAACCCATTAAACTAGCAATATAGTTGACATAACTAGACTCAATATTAACAGGAATAAATAAATAGTGGTTTTCATAAAACCATATGAACTAGATTTTTAACTAATACTGTAATAGTGAAATTGACAAAGACAATAACGGAAATAGGGTGTACTAATGTGTAATAGGGCCTCCATAGACTATGAAAGTCATTGATAACTGGTTATTATTGATCAAAAATGTGTTCAGAAGTCACTAGCTGTGCAGGGGACTCAGAAAAAAATTCCAATTCCACCTGACATGAGTCGAACCTGTGACCGTCCTTGGTACTGCTCTACCACTGAGCTACTGACAAAGAGACTCGTGGTTAATTACTATTAGTTGATGACTAGTCCACACACAGGAAAAACTAGCTGTAATAAACAACTAGGCTCTGCCAGAATGAATTTGAGAAGAAAGAGGTTATAGTTATTGACAGGTTTTGGTTATTGATCACAACTAGTTATTAACAACTATTTTCCCTAGTCTGTGGAGACACTTAGATCCTCTTCGATGTGTTTTTAGAGTTTTGTAATAAAAGGGCCTGGACACCCTGCTAATCTAAGCAAAGTGACACATGTTTGAAATAGCCTCTCCTTTCCAGATTGCTGCAGGGCCACTGCCTGGCTTGCTGGACAGGAGGTTTTTGCATATGACCTCTCCTGCATTATAGTGTTCATAGCAACACCTCATGATGTCCTTTCACTAAGATTGCTATGTTGTGTGACAAAGTGCCTGGTGGTATATCTGGGAAGGCAGGCTGCATGAGCTCATTAAGCCTTGGTTGGCAGTCGGCCTGGAAGAAGGTGAACTCTGAAGTCAAACATGGGCAGATAGAGCTTGTTAACCTTGTCGTGCAAATCCAAACCTCTTAACGAGAAAGAGGGCCTACTTCATGACACTATATGACTCCTCAGAGAAGTCTGTGACCCCCATTTTATATTTACTCATTTAACTTCTATGATGGTGTTCTTTTGACATAAAAAGTTTGAAGGAAAAAATGTGGTTTGATCATTTGGCCGCGGACGTCCTTAAGTCATTTACTGGGGAGACCATCACAAGAGATGGATCAAACGGTGCATGGGTGGAGCACTATGAAGAGCTCTATAACCGTTAGAACGTCGTCACTGATACTGCGTTGGAGAAAGGGAGCTTGCCAGTCATGGAAGAACAAGATGTTCTGCCATCGCTATTCACCAAAGCTGTCGACTCCCTTTCCAGTGGAAAAGCACCAGGAAAAGATGGTATCCTTAGTGAGATCATCAAAGTGGGCAGAAACACAGCTCTACTTCACCATCTCCATCAGCTCTGCCAGTGCTAGGAGGAAGGAACTACATCTCAAGACGTGTGATGCCAATATCATAACCCTATATAAGAACACGGGTGACTGCAATAATTACCATGGCATCTCTTTTCTAGCATTGTTGGGCAGGTCCTTGCTGCTCGCATTTCCTGAGTCACAGTACGACTTCCGATATACGATTGACGTCATGTTTTTCCTGCGCAAGAGAAATGACAAAAGAAACGAAAAGAGAAATGCTGCGAACAGAGACAGCCACATCATACATTACCTTAATCGATGTCACAAACTATAAGGCCTTTGACTCAGTGAGCAGAAGGGGTCTCTTTCCACTGCTTGAAAAGGTTGGCTGCCATCCAAAGCTCCTCAAAATTATTATGTCCCTTCACGAGGATATGAATCAGAAAGATACCATTGAGTCTGATGGAACATTGTCGAGGGGGACGTAAGGGTTTGTAGTAATGCGGTTTTGCGGTTATTTTATTTGTTTTAAACTGCGGTTTTGCAGTTTTTGACTTACACGGTTTCATTGTAGTTTTGGGGAGTTTGACGATTTTTGTTGCGGTTTTTTCTCAATTTCTTTTGCGATTTCCATACCCCCCTTACGACCCCCCCCCCCCCCCCCCCATTGTCTCAACCTTTTGCTATCAGATGCGGAGTTGAGATTGCGTATCTGCACCTCAGTCTGTTTGGCATTTTAAGCATTGATGACTTTTCATTGACGGCACGTACCTCTGAAAAAATCCTGGCTATACGTCACTGTCACTGAGAACCGACAGGATTTGTGCGGAACCTGCAGAAAAAGCAGTTCAAATTCCCAACCTAAAGATCTGAACAATCCTCGACAAGTTCATTTTGAGATTCAGAACGGGCGATTGAGAACGGGCGTTATATGATCGCTCTTTTATGTTCTCGTAATCAACCCATGAGTATACACTGCAATTTAGATGCAACAGACTATTGCTTTGATCCAGCTTGGAAGACACAAAGGCATGTATAAGCTTCTTAAGGCCCGTTCACATGAGAAAGGGTGCCCCTATATAGTATGGATCTCTTTTTTCTTTTCCCTGGGGAACACAAAACATAGGGGCACCCTCTCTCGTGTGAACTGGCCCTTAGTTGTAGGTGTGTCGGGATATTTTAAAACTTGTCCAATGCTTTCTAAAGGAAATGACTGATAGACTTGCACAGCTTGATTACATATGATGTCATTAGGAGATGTCTGTCCAACAAGATTACGGACTGCAGGAGGGAATTATGGTCAGGTTAAAAACTTGACATGAGACGAAGGATCGTCTTTAAGAGAAAACGTGATATTAGAAAGAGACGAGCTCTGACTTATCAGTGTTGAACATTAACTTGTTGCCTTTTCCTCAAAATCTTCAAGTGTCCTGAGACCAATGTCTTCGTTCTTAGATCGCGACACTGTACGTGAAAAAAATTTGCATGGCTGTCATCGGCGAAGACCGTATACAGCTAACCATAAACCTTTATAATAACCTCAATAGATGCAACATGAGGAGCTAGAAGGGAGAGAGGACCAGTTCTGGCCCTTGTAATTGCGGCACACCATATAACGTCAGGACGAGTAGATGACAACGTGTTAAATGACTACATACAGTCACGCAGAAACGATTCGATCCCGGCAACCCAAAGCCACACCTCTAAAACAAAAAACTCAATTCCAGTCTCTTTAGTCTATGATCAACCATGCAGACAGAACACGTAACAGAACAAGTATATACAAGCCAACGCCAGGTTTATGACACTAGAAACCTTAACTTGAAATACATCGAAAGTCGCCAAAATCGCAAACATTTTGAAAATTGCGGTAACCGCCCAGTCAGCTTGCCAAATGACTTGTTCCCACAAAATTAAAGCATGCACAAACATATCATCTACAAGGAAGTAGACAATAAAAACATTATTGATGCTATAATATAGGTACTCTATAGAAGAAGAGCTGTTGCTGTGTGACTTCACATGACAACTCTTATAAAGGCAGAACATAACGAAAAGTCCTGATGTGGTGCTATCCAAAACTGTACAATCTGTAAGTACTGTTTGGCACTTTATTTTTTCAGTTTAACTTTGCGGAATGGCGATTTTTGCACGAACTAAATTTTTTGATTGGCAAAGATTGTTTTTTATTCGTTTCCCTTGCTGGGAATGAATTGTTACGAATTCCATTGTGTCACGTTTTAGTAGATTGTGGTACAATTTAGGCTGGTTGCCAAGGACCGCGGAGGGGGAGGGGCTGGTAGTGCTATAGCCCTAGAACTCCCATACTAGTCTGTTATATTTTCCAATCTTAGCCCCACCACTTTTTTTTCTTCTTCTTCTCCCAATACTTGGCTCCATCTGATAGATGCATGATTATTCCAAATGCCAAGGTTCCAATAAAAACGTTAACAATAAAAATAAATAAATTTCCCATACTATAGCTAGTCTATTATATATTATAGAGCCCCAGTGCCCCACCACTTTTTAGGGGCTTCGCGGTCCCTGGTTGCTGGGCTGAAGATACGTCCAGTTATCGTGATTTCATCATAAGTTTGTTTTGAAGAGCACATTTTTGCAGTAATATATTTCTGGGGGGAACATTTTTGCGGATCGTGAAAAAGTCGCAAGAATTAGACATGTCCCAGATTTTGAGACAGGCAACCCATCAAACCGGAAATATAACGTGATTGTTGAAACAAGAATTGGGCTTCCTGTGCCACATTGCACATGCAACCACATGGATGTACGTAAAACCTCCATTTTCTTCATGGAGTACCGCGTAGATAACTGTGTTCGAGAAATCAAATGTCCAACAGGCAGCATTCATCGATTTGATTACAGCAGTGAGCTTAATCTTATAGCATCATTTCATTGTGATGATGACTGTGCAACACTATGGAACCCAGACACAGGGAAAATCGTGCAAACAATTGGCCTTCATGGTGGTAGTAGTGACATTTTATTTCTCCCAGGACGTTGTGTAGGTGTTACATGGAGCCAGTATTATATTGGCTGTGCATGTACTATTTATTCTATTGATTCTGGGGAAGAAATCTTGGAAGCAAGCAAAAATGTCGATTACGTTGGCATGTCATCTCTAACTCCTCAAGGCAGTCTTGTTGTTGGTGGCTTTGCTGAATTTTCAATCGATTTTGAGAAAAAAAAAATTGTACGAAAGAAAAGATTTGGTTGGGAAGACAACGAAGTTTTTTATATGTGCTGCTCAAAACACAGCTACACCATATTCTACAGCTTTTACGATGACCGAAATATAAAATGTTTTGATGTGGAATTGTCATCGGAGTCAAGTTCAGATTCAGATTCAGATTTAGATTCAGATTCAGATTTAGATTCAGATTCATATTCAGATATAGATTCTGACTGGGACTCAAATTTGCAAGTTAGTAAAGTTGTCAAAAATCGACGGACTATCTCCTCTTACCAGAACAGTGATGGAGAAAAAGGTGGTTTTGCTGTACTTGGTCTTGCTCATGATGGTGAGAATCTTATTGTAGGAAGTTCGGGGGAAATTATCGCACTTGAATCAGCTACTGATGGAAGCCCTGGACATGTCATTGTAACTTGTGGAATTTCAACTGGTGATGATCCAAGCAATGATTTAGCTTTAGGTCAAATAAGAGTCAATAGTAGGGGTCAATTAATGGTTTGCAATGACTGCGATGTCATCAAAGTCTATGATTACAGGGGTGTAAACACCTTGCAGGGGTTGTGCCGTCAACAAATAAATATGATACTGGAGCACCAAAAAGATAAAATTGAGCATTTGCCAATCTCCTGTATCATGAAAGATTTTCTCTTGTTTAAGGATTCAAAAGTTCATTAATAGACTATTCTTGAGTTGGTTCCCAAAAATCAATCAAATTACAGGGGTGATTCCAGGGGTGTAAACACCTTGCAGGGGCTATGCCATCAGCAAATAAATATGATACTGGAACACAAATCTCAAGAAACCCAAAAGACTTTTTGTTATTTAAGGATTTGTAAGTAGATAGACTTTTGTGGGGGTAACTCAGGCCCCCCAAAAATTAGGGTCAAGTGATATTTGTCAAATTTCTGTCATATTGCAAGTTGATTTCTAAAATATTTTTAGCCACCATTGCACTCAGACTTTACAGAATCGAATGCATTCATGATTTACAGAATGTCCAATGAACCATTTTCCCAAGATTGTACACAAAGCTTAAGCATTGCTTTCAACTCCAGAAATAATAAAAAAAACATCATTTATCATAGTTCCATAGTAAATGAAGAAAAATATATCAGCATTCAAATTGTTTAAGTTAAATAAAGTTTTCAAGTTGAACTTGAGTTAAAATGATTTTTATTGAGAAGGGCTTATGAGACGGAACCATTAAACTGGAAAATATACAGTATATATATTATTAGTTTGCCATAGCTTCTAAGTAACTCAACATGAACAGGAATAAATGAAATGTTGTAGCCTGTTATTGTCACTGATATATTGGTTTTGATGTGAGAAAAAAACTCAATAGAAGAAAATAATGGCTGTTGTTGTGTGACTCCAAACAGGTAATATGAGGTCTTGGGTCAAAACTCTTTCATGGAGCCTGTCAAATTAAGACTTTCCAAATGTGCCATAAGTGGTTCACAATTTTTTAGTAAAGGTAGGCGAAAATGTCTATGTTTCATAAGGCAGAGAGCATTTACCAAAAGCCTGATAAATGTTTCGAGACAGGAAACCCATCAAACCGGAAATACAATGTTCGTCATGTACTTCCGGCACGTGATTGTTGTCATTCATGAAAAATTAATGAGTGATTTGGACCAATCAGAGTGCTTGGATTCACAAGTAATGTTTTGTTGGCTCCAAATAGCGACAAAAAAGTTCGGGAAATCAACTGAATTTTCTTCTGATAGCCGGCTAAATACTTGGAAAATGGCAGTTTTCCTTCGCCTAGAAGAACTCTATCGAATCCGGAGTCTTATATAAGGTTTTTGGCTATACTAACTGGAGAATGAAGCCTTTAGAAGGTAAAAATAGACGTCAGATTGTTCATATTTGAGTGGCAATATCTGAACTGGATTTCAACACGTCTTGAATTTTATGTTTTTCTTTATTTCTTTTGGTGATTTTATCTTATTTCATCATTTCCTTCAATACACTTCTGTTGCCTTATATCTGGCATACATATTCGTTCTCTCGAGACAGCTTTCACTGATGCTTCAAACCAAACAGATATAATGATTGGAAAATGTTTTTCATCATCTGAAGATCGGCAGTGGACACCAAAGTCTCTGATAAAAGATCTTTGTCTGAACGAAACCAATATCTTTTTTACTGAGATTATTTTCTGAATTAGGAAGCTGTTTATTTGCTGTGTTTAGCAGGTTTATAGAGGCTAAAATCTCATGTATAATGTAGACAGTTTATGCCGTTAATAATCGCGTGCCAGTACAACGCAAAAATATGTCTGAATTTTTCATGTTTTATAAATCACCATTTAAGCTTATGCTGATAGTTTCCGTAATCCATCCAGATTTTAGTACGATGGTCAACAACTGAGATAAACGTCTAGTTTTTTGTTATCCATCCAAATTATCTCCGAAATTCTCTGACAAATAATTGTAAGCTTTATACTTAAATTAAAATATATATGACTTATTTCAAAAATATTATTAATCTTCCAAGAAACGCTGTAAGTTTTTTGGTTTATACCAGATATACAGATATACTTTGCTATCACTGATCAGATTTTTTTTTCGTGACTTAAATTCAAGGCAAAATAAAATGCAGATCAAAATAAAAATTGTCAATGACAGTATAATTATCATATATTTTTATTGAATATACAATGCATGTACTTTTGTCTTTTTATGGAATACTATTTTTTCTAAAAATAAGTCTTGTGTTACTGTATATGGTGTGATATTGTTGTTTACGTCAAGGCTATAAGGTTATGGCTCAAATATAGAACCACTGCTGTGCACATGTAAATCATGCGTTGTAATAATCTTAACATGTGGGTTATTGTACAAAGCTGTCATTGTATGCAAGCAAGCTTTTATGAACAATTAAGGACATTTTGGTGGCATTATTTTTAGAAGTGAATCAGCCAGAAAGGAATTTATGAATGAATTCATTCATACTTGGAAAAGAGAAAGACATCTGAAGGCTGTTTTTAATTATGATTCAAATCAATATAACTTACACTTTGTAATTGGTTTTCAAACTATGCATTAATAATTGTTATTCTCAAGGAAATGAGTGTACTAGATAATTAAAATTTGTAGAGGTGCTAAAAAGGCTTGGAGAATGGAAAATGGTTTCAGTTCTCTATTCTTAAAACTGTAAAATTTTAAACAATTTGAAAACATTTACTCAAAAAGCTATATACAAATTAATATTGCAACATATTTTTAAAATATATTACACTGTATACAGTGTAATATATAAATAAAATCAATCCGCCAATGGCGAAACAATTTGTGAATTGAGAACCCGTTTCCAATCCACAAGTTACAAAAATGAATGAACACATTCAAGAATGTGGCCCCTTACAATGAAATATCAGTAATTAAACTGAAACAGGTCCTGGTTAGCAATGTTTCACTCAGTTAATTCCCCCTTTCAACTTTCAACGTGATGCGATGTACAGTGAGTCTGATGCAACATCACTGCATAACAGGAAACTAATTCCGCTCCAAAAAGTGTCTAGTTTTATCAGTTTATAGTTTATCATACATCTTCAGCAATGAATTTAGACTTTGGCCTTCATGTTAGAATGAGTCTGATGCAAGATCATGCAACATAGGCAGTTTACACTCCATATCAAAGTATGCATATTATTCATTGAAAACAAAATTATGGCTTGAAATTGCTACTAAAGGCTAAGGATTACACAAAAGACACTTCATAGAAGTAAAAAATATTTTTGATGGATTTTCCAAGCGTTCATTAATTCGTTTGAGTCCGGTTCAATGCTGACTACACAACAGGAATCCCGTTAGTAGCATTACTGCGCATGGCATGCATTACATTACTATTGCGCCGTGATCATGCTTCATTTGCACAAACTCAGTGAGAAATATTGGTAAAGAATGTTGTCTCATATCCCACACGGATAAATGGACTTTTCATATCTCGTATAGAAGTTGAACAGCTACATTATATTCAAAGCTTCTTGAGTACTATCCTGTAGGGACAAATCGCTGAAAATTTTGTAACGGAAGTTAGCACTGTATTGTTTATCGGGAATAGGAAGTAAAGTTTGACAGACCGGAAGTTTACAGGAAAGTGAGTGAGTGATTGACTCATTTGCATAATTGTCCCCCCACAATAACTCATGGATTTCCAATCCTGGAGTTAAAGAATGTTGCAATATTAATTTGTGTAGCTTTTTTGTAAATTATAAATTAAAGAGAATAATTTAATTGATTTTTTATTTGCACCTGTTTTGATATTTGGGCAGATGAAAATCTATCAATACCAATTTAAACCATTTGAGAAGACTTGAAAATAATTGTCATAGTTACGTACACAATTTTTATGGACACATATCTTGGAAAATTATTAGATGAAAATGAACCACTTTATTCTTGACTGTCATAATTTCTCTCTGGGTGGAAACCACTGTCAATAATCATGATATGTACTCTACCGCACACCTCCAGAGAGAACTTCATACAATGTTATAGGGTTATACATGATAAGTATCCCATTTGGGTGGGGAGAGAGGGGGTTTAACTACTCTGACTCAAGGAGAAATATACAGTACTCTATGTAATATTTCAAGTCTGAATTGGAGGGCTTGGAATTACTTCTCATCTTCATTAATTATTCGGAAGGGGAAAATGATGAGGAAAATAAATTCTACAGGTCTGGAATATATTCATTTGGTTATATCATTTGCGATGGCTATTTCATGCATGATTTCAGATTTACATAATTTTGAATACATTGCGCACTAATTATCCATTGTTCTCCAATACCCAAATGGGCATTTGAAACAAAAGCTATTCAAATTCTCTGTCTGCTATTCATTTCAATCCTAATGAGCTTCATTCATAATTAACATTTAAAATTATTTTATCTTCTGAAACTTCGTATCAGAAAGTCAGTAGTGCAATGGTTTAAGGCGGTGCTCATTAGGCGGAAGGTTGGGAGTTCGCTTCTTGAGATGAAATTTGTCATATATTTTTTTCACTAAATTCTAAACATAGTTTACCATTTCTATTAGTTTATAAGAATTTCAATAACTTGGACTTTGAAATTATCTGAGAAATAAAATCAGTTGGAGTAACTGGAACAAAATTAATTCATTCCTAGGACTTGAACAAAATTAATCTAGTACGCCTAGTATACATGTAGACTTCCTACGATTTCCAGTTACTACACGTGGTACGAATTATGAACAAGGATTGGCCAGATACCTCGTGAATATTTAATGAGGATGAGAATATACTATACAGGGCTGTCCACAGTACAGGCCCCAGAAAATGAAGGCTGTAGACAGGAACGTGCCATAAGTACACCAAAAGAACTTCATACACATCAAGGATTATCCATTGCTAGAGTCCCATCAGGGTGGGGTGGAAAGAAGGGTGTTATATACTCTAACCCCATGAGGAGAATGTACTCCATGATGACTGAATGTTCTTCATAATACCATTCAGGGCCAGTTGCTGAAAGGCATTAACCCAGGATAAAAATCGAGGGTTTTCTTTAGACCCTAGGTTAGTGGCTAACCTGACCTTCAAGCAACTGGACCCAGGCCAGAGGGAGTCAAACCATACCACCCCTGGAAGAACTCCATAGCTGACTACATTAGGGTACCTTAATGGGAACTCTATGCTACCACTAGGTGGGACACCACATGTTTTTTAAGAGACAAATCCATTTGACATTTCAATTGCAAGGATGAATATTTATTTAAAGGCAATCCACACTATTCCTCCAGGAGACCTCTATGCATAGATGATATCTGTGAGTTTGTAATCTCTTACTTTTGAATTCACAGTTCTAAATACAGCAGAGACGGAAGGAGAGATGGAATGTGAACTGCATTCCAAGGAATTCTTTGTGCAAGTTGGCATGCTAGTAATAGAGGGCCGTACCCCAGAGCATTCTGATAAAGGAAGAATTGAGGGAAGACATTGTGTTGGTTTAAAAGGACAAATAAATCATGTTTGTGATAAAGAAGACAAGCAGGTATTATACTAAGGGGTTTCAATAAGATTTGAAGAAAAAAAGAAGAAGTTATTATAGCCAGCTGTGGCTGATAATTATGTAATAGTTATTGTAGTTTATAAAAACTAAGGTGAGAGGCAAAAGCTGGCATAATTGTCATCAGATTCTTGTACAATCAATGAAAACTCTAGTTTGTCAATCATCATTTCTATTGTTAATTAACATTATTCCATTCAAACAATTATTTGTGTCAATATATGGGGATGGGGTGTGGTTGGAAGGAAAGCTGTTATTTTTGAGATGATCTAGATTATATAATTGTATGCCCATTGTATCTTTGAATATTTAGTGTAAAGAAGCCCTTTCATGGATTCAACTAATGGAACATCACTGGCACAGTACCAGTCAAGTAGTGATTGATGTATTAGTTCAACTGACAGAAAAACTAGACTCACTGATTTTGCTTGAACAATGGACTATCAGTATTGTAAGCAGGTAAAACGTTTTTTTTCCCATCAGCTACAATGCAGTGCAATGCAATGCAATAGAGTGCAATGAAATGCAATACAATGCAACAATGCAATGCTATGGTGAATATAATTTATTAATTGTCTCCAATTGGGATTGTCAGACCAAATTTACAGAGGATATCTAATAAATAAAGAAAAATTCGAACTGTACAACAAAATACTTCTGTGTTTTCTACTGAAAATGAGGCCTGCATTTTGTGGATCATGCAGCATTATTGAATTCAGAAACTATCCTGACGAGCAAGAGGATATTTTGGAAGAGTATCAAGAGGAATGTCATGTCAGGAGGGGATGTGCACCCCTGCGCCCTCCCCTAAATCCACCCCTGCTAGGTGTATCATCCTTGGGGTGGTAGTTGACTATATGTTTGTTTCAGTAGTAACAGTCCAAGCACAAGTGGCAGTCTACTTCTGCAAGCAGTCAGGTCTCATATCCACTTCTCCCAGCTTAGTGCATGGCTAAGCCTTACCAAAGGGTCTTTACCATATGGCATTCAGTACAGGTAAACACAGTCCTTGTTATCCTATGATAGTGTAAAACCTATCTATAAATTATCAATTAGACAATAGAAAGCCGCGCGCCCATGGCGTTATAGACGCACGAGAGAAAATATAAAGAACGATTAACAAACGTAAGAGTGGCACGAGGCGTAGCTGAGTGCGACTCTAGTTTGTTAAGAGTTCTTTATATTTTCTCAAGTGCGTCTCTTTAGCCTCGCCACGCAATGCTCTAAACACTGCTGCGAGGGAGACTAGACCTACCCCAAAGAACCATGGAAAATTCTGTATTTTTATTTTCTTCCTGGAAAGTCAATAAATTCCTGGAGAACTCCTGGAAAACAGAAACAAATAAGTGTACGTTTACTGTGCATATATGTTTGCGTAAAAGCTCCGTTTACATTCCTTAAATTAGCCAGTAAAAAACGTTATTAATAAAAAATGAATTTTGCTTGAGTGAACTAGAGAAAAACTCCTAGAAAACTCCTGGAAATAATCTGAAAATCCTCCTTAAAACTCCTGAATTTATTGAATTTTCTGAGCGTGCGAACCCTGAAGAACATAACACGAAGAGAACGAAACTTATGTATTGATGTCTATGCTATGTTCGCGACGCGTAAGTTCATTTTTAGAAACAGGACGTTGACGCCACCGTACGCGCAAACAGTAAAATTTGATTTCCGTTCGAAAATTCTCCGTTTCTAATCCACACGGGGCGGTAAAACCACGAATTTGGCTTCTTTACGGCACTTCAGTATTTTATACCGTCGATTAAGCCTAAGTTATCCTAAGAAAAATGATTGGTTAGGTTAGCTGACCGAGTTTCACCAATCTCGTACCCAGAGCCTGCGTTCCTCTTGACGCAGGCTCTGGGTACGAGATTGGAGTTTCACCCGAAGACAACTTTCTTTGCGCGTGCGCAGTGGCGTCGACTTCCCGTTACCAACAATAACTTTACGTGCCGCCAACATCGTGCAAACCAGTTTTGCTCTCTTAATATTTTGCTCTCTTGGTGTGCCATTTGAATCACTCGCCAATCCAGAGTCACTCATGAGCTGAACACATGAGTAAAGAAGCGTAATTTGGAACAACTCTAGGCCACTTTCATTTACTTCAATTCCTTGGTAGGATTAATGGAGTTGTCGCTTGCTTTTACAGCCAAGTAGTTTATAGCGAGGATAATAAAACTGGTGACCATTTTTCAAAAGACCCGATCACTTACCGAATCTGCTACAGATTAACCCTTTAACCCTCCGAAAGTGTTCCCTGGTTTTCTTCTACTTTCTCTAAGCACGCGACCTAAAAAGACGCATATTAGCGCTCTGAGCTGTTAAACGTTCTCGCATTTAGTTGATAAGATGTGCTTTATTTTTCTCATTAAAATGGCCCTAAATAGTTAATGGAATGAGATATTTGTGGTGGTGCCCTTATGTGCTCTTGTAAATGAACCCATAGTTAAACTATGGGCACACAGAAACAAACCCCGGATAAGATGGTTGTCAGGTCTAAAACTGCGCGAAACAGATTGAGCACTGCGTATCCACTCCTGCATCTCTACATGTCTGTAGTGCAGTGCTGTTGCATGGTATGCCTGGACCTTTATCAAAAGTCTTGATTTATAGATAGTGAATAAATACATTCACGAACACTAGTAGTCCTCATGAACTTGTTATTTTCTCTCAATAGAATCAATCCCCAAGGTAATGTAGCTACTTTCATTCAAGAACCAATTCATCATATCTTTCCTCTAGCAAGTTTACCAGGTCATCGATTGTTACAAGTCATGGTTAAATCCCTACCCCGTTATAGTTTACAAGAACTTATAGAAACAATGGAAAGGCAAGACAGAAATCTTTGTGATGGTGGTCCTGGACCACGAAATGATGATTGTAATGATGAATTGAACGATAGTCCATGTTCTGACACGCGTTCGCCTTTACGTAAAAGAACGTGTTTCAAAAAGGTTGAAACTTTGACAAGCTGTTCTTCAGTGAAGATGAAAGATTTGTACGCTTCATGTTCCTCTCGGGGTTTATCTTCTACAGATTTAGAAAGCGAGTTTTTAAGGCTAGACACAAGCGAACGTTCTGCTGCTTCTAGCAAAAATAGCGAAAAAGGAATTTTAGGTAGTAATCAATTTTTGAATTTGGGTGCGAGCTGTTCAAATTCTGAGTCCAATGGAATTGGAAATCTAAACGAAAGGATTAATCAACTTGGAAGAGACATTGAGAAAATTGAGAGAAATATTAGCCAAAAGGACAAAAAAATTTCTAGTTTGAGTAAACTGTTAAAGGAATCAAGTGGTTTATCCAAAGAAGACATTAAAGAAAGCACAAAGGAATCATACAAAGAAAGTGTTTTAGACAAAGAAGCGCATGCTCTCTGTACGGCAAAGGAGACAACTGATTGGAAGTCAGGTGACATGACCAAGATGTTGTTACAAAGAAAGTGTCGTAGTCTTAGTGAACGTGGTGTACGAGTAGACAGTTTACTAGCGCCATCCAAAGAGGTAAGTGTAGAATTGTTTTCTCTTAGGGGGTGTTTACATGACACTAGGATCATCCTAGCACTGGGATTATCTTAGCAGGCGAATCATCTTACCTGCTATACATTTACTGCATTCTGTTTAGTAGGATGATCTTAGTACCCGAAGTGAAGACGCAAATTTCCATGTAAACAGAATGCAGTAAATGTATAGCAGGTAGGATGATTCGCCTGCTAGGATGATCCTAGTGTCATGTAAACACCCCTTATCCTCGCTCGCAACAAACAGCAGACTTTGCCATACTTCATTATTGTTAAAACGAAAAAAAGAAAAAGAAAAGAAGCAGCACGCCCCCAATAAAAAACTCATTCTCATCACACCTGAGCATCATACGTATATAAGCAAGTTTTATAGTATTTTTTAATATATATATTTTAAAACTATTGTCCTATATATCTCATTTATTTATATTCATATTTACATAATATTTTATATTATTTTATTTATATTTTTGTTTTAGTTATATCTGCAGTGATGTGATATTATAAAGTTTTGCAGATTAATAGATTTAGATTTAGATTTAAGCAGTGTTCTTTGCATTACAATACATTCAATTGTAGTTCTGCAATTTGCATCTCTTGTTACAGATTCTATACATTTATTTTCAATTATCCAGGTCGACACAAAAACTGGAAGTCCTTGCAGCTCAAAGCCGACCGCCACACGGCAGGGAACTGCGTCCAACTCAAGTGATGTAGACATTCATGCAATTAGACAATCTATTGACAGAGCCTGTTTTCGGCGGTCAGTACAACTACCTATTGGCGCATGCACGGAACCAGTCTTCAATCCTAAAACTGGGCTTCCTATATCTTCTAGTCCGGTATGTACACTTTATTTGATAAACTATAAACTCCTATAAAATATGCATACAAGCTTTTTATCACTTGATAAATTGCCATTTTATGTAACATGACCTAGACAAACATCTTTTGATTGTCTGGTACTTCTCGTACTACATACATTTCTCGTACTACTAGCGATCCCGTGAATTTGTGCATGCAAGACAAGGGATTCAATAATGCATTGTTGATATGAAACAATACTTTTCTACAGGCACCATTGCGTCGATCGACGAATGAGCTCTATGAAGATACCACGGATTTTACAGAGTATGTATTGATTGAGACAATTTGCTAGTAATATCAAAAGGTCCAGATATATCTGAATAACAGGGCATAGACCTATGCATTTTAGACTATTCAGTCTTCCCCCACCCCATTTCCCCACACAGTAATCCAGTCGTGGTTCCATGGGTTTCATGGAACGCCTCTTTGTGAAGCTGATCGAATTTTTTATGCTCAGTAGAATGACATTTTAGTGTACGGTACTTCTAACATGATTCGATTGCATAATAGTTTTCATTGCCTCTCATCGTTTGTAACAAGTTTGAAAGTTTATTCTGTCGAGAACTTAACTTGCGACGTGTTTTGCAATCTTTTTAAAATCTTGCATCCGCCCCTGACTTGGGAGAGAAATCAGCGTGGAATGTTGTATGTTTGTGTCGCCCACTTTTATCTCAGGAAATAGTACTGTATGTTTATAAAAGTTTAATTGTTATCCCAATCACCTCGGCAATGAGCGATAACCATGCAAGAACACTGCCAAACTTTAACCTTCCAATTGTAAACCCACACTGGACTTGATTAGCGAATATCAAGAAATCGTTCACATTTCGACGATGGCGAAAGGGGTGACTTTCGTGCCAATCGCTCTGTTCCAAGACATCGAGGCGTTCAAGGAGCTCACTGCACTTGCCCGTCAAACAAGCAGCACAGACACAAGGGTACAAGAATGTATAGAAACTAATGAAGTAGGCAGAAATGCCGAAACTCCAAAAGACATATGACTTCTTTTGGTCAATAAAAAGGTTGATTCCAATGGCGGTATCAATGGCGAAGACGACTCCAAACGTGAACCAATGAACCACAAACCAGAATCGAAGAGCACGATTCGTACTGAACACGTGTTTGCAGAGCTGATTGTAGAGTTTAATGACATCGTTCACGTCACCACGAACGTCTTTGATCTCATGAAAACACGCGTCGACTAGTGATTCAAGGGCGTTGATCATGACAGCGAAAATGCAACATGGCGTCCCGATGTACAACCAAACCAGGACGTTTTCGATCTCGATGTAAATGATACGGTTATCGTTTGGAAAGTACTTGGCTTGTATGTACTGGTTACTGCTATAAAATACCACCCAAACTGAAAAGAAAATCAAGATTTGTAGATTGACGTGCCTCCATTGTTTCTTTGTAAGAATCTTGAAAGCCATGTTTAGTGGTACGGCATGTAGTGCTTTTGGTAAGGCATTGAGCACGCACAACGCCATTAAAACATACCCGCACATTTGTGCAAAATTGAAAGTCAATCGCCCCCACATGTATGGACGAAGTATCTCGGCCCAAACTTTTTGGTGGTCTATTAACTTAGTCGTGCCGTAACACAGCCATGGACTTAATTTATTGGCTGTGATATTGGGTAACATTTTGCAGACCTCACAGACAAAAATGTCCCCAACAACAATGTAAATGTTTATCAAGACAGCCAAGGCTACGATCAGAGCTGTACGTTTACCAGGCCATAATCCAACTGCTACGGCAATGAATAAAAATGGCGCCTTGAGAAAAGTTCCTGTGCTGTTGTCTCGGCGCGAAGCGATTGAAAGTGCTCTCATATAAAGTGTACTCTTCATAACGGAAGCTTCAGCAGGAACAAGTCTTTCAATGGATCGGTCTTTTTCTCCTTTCAAATCTTGAACTTTACATCCGTTTGGTTGATGTAGATTCGATGCTATACAGATATCGTCAGCGAAGACGTCGCCCGATACGAGGAATGGTTCTTGTAGTTCTTCCATCACGCTCAAAACTATCTGTCGAAGCGGTGCCCGGGTGGTTTGAGTGGATTATAGTTTCGAATGAGCACAAATTCGAAATACTTTCTAATCTTATTCGAAACTATGCTTTCTAAATTATAGTACACCTAATTGTGTAATTCCAGGCTATAATTTCTACTCGCACCCATGCAGCTTTATCAAATGCTAGTGGCGTGGTTATTTTTATTTCTAAAAAACTATCATTCTCCTTATTAAGTGATGATTTATTTATTCAGTTCCAGAATTGAGTCCCTATGGATGGAAGTCGAAAGTGACTTACACCACAACTTGGTTTGCGGTAATCTATAGGCACCCAAATAATAACATTGATAATTTTATTACCTAGCTTAACAACGCGTAGTTGAAAAATTACGAGAAAAAAAAGGTATTGCATAATAATGGTGTCTTCAATATTGACCTATTGAATTCATCTCATGCAATGACTAGCTGAAGATTTTCTTAATGTACTCGAAACTCATTTCTTTAGTCAGCATATCACTCAACCAACGCGTATTGGATAAAAAAATTTTCAACTCAATTACTCATCACACAATTAGTGGAAATATTGTGCACGACCTTTCTGACCATCTTCGAAATTTTCTTGTTGTGCCATGATAAATTTTCAGCACTTCCAAACAATTTAAAATTCTTCGTAGAGGCTATTCTCGTTTTAATGAGTCTGATGTACAATCCATTGATTGGGATGCAAAAGTTGAAAACTAATGAGTGATGCTTCAATGTTATTTGATGATTTCTTCTCTAAGTATCTCTAAGTATTTCAAATATCGCCGACAAGCATGTTCCTTTCAAACAACTAAGTGGAAAAGAAATTAAGCAAGTGGCAAAACCCTGGATAACTAAAAGCTTGAGAACTTCAATAAAAATTAAGAATCACCTTTACACGGAAAATATTTAAAAACCGATCTTCTTACTTTCATGACAAATTTAAACTTTACAGTAATAAACTGAATCATCTATTAAAAATAAGTAAAACAAATTCTTACAACAATTACTCTTCAGCGAATCGATCAAATTTAAACAAAACCTGGAAAAGGAATAAAAGAAATAGTTGGGTTTAAGAACGGAAGTATTAGTTTACCAGCAAAAATAATTACACTGAGCTGATAAAAAGAATTAACTGATTGTCAGTCAATTGCAAGCTCTTTTAATGAATTTTTCACCAATGTAGGTAAACAATGTTGCAAATTCCATTCCACATACGAGCGTTTCTCCAATGCAGTTAATGCCATCAGGCGTAGTTGATAAATTCCTATCACAGTGAAAGAAATAGAAAATGAGATAGATCAACTGAGTGTTAACAAAGCAATAGGACCGTATAGTGTACCCACTTAAGCTTACGAAACATCTCATCTGTAAACCTTTACAAATTATATTGAATTGTTCTCTCTTTCTAATGGAATTGTACCTGACTGAAAGCTGTAAAATAGCAAGTGTTACACCTGTTTTTAAGAAAGGTTCTCAACTTGATGTTAATAATTACCGTCCTATCTCTTTGTTGTCTACATTTAACAAAATACTAGAAAAATTAGTGTTCTATAACTAGTAATCAACTTTATCAACAAAAATAACCTTTTGGACAATAAGCAATTCGGATTTCGATTAAAACACTCAACACTTCAGGCTGTCTTGTTAATCACCGACAGAATTCAATAGCGCCATCGAAGAAAATGCTTATTCGTGTGGCATCTTCTTAGATCTAAGTAAGGCCTTCGGTACGGTAAATCACAACAGTTTATTGAAAAATCTACAACACTATGGAGTTTGCGGTTCAGAGATTAACTGGTCATATCATATTTGAGTTATATTAAGAAACAATTCGTTACTTTTGGTCAAACCAAGTTGGAACAACTCAATATAACTTGCGGTGTTCCGCAAGATTCGATTTTGGGACCTCTACTTTTATTCCTATTATATATTAACGACTTCCAGAATTCGTCTACTGAATTTGACTTTCTTCTTTTTGCAGACGACTCAAATCTTTTCATAGTTTATTGGTTAGCTATACCTATCTAGATTAACCCCAGGTTATTATAGGCAGCTTGTACCTTAAAATCTGTTTCTCCTTTTGTGTGTGTAAATAGGTGTAAAATTGTAAAAAGGGTACTTAATAAAACATTGATTGAGTGATTGATTGATTGATTGAGGTTTGACTTTGTGTTTTTGCACCCCATTTGTAAGCTTTCGTGATCAGCTATAAGCCCGCCGGGACTCATTGTGAGTTCAGACTTAAACAATAACATTGTGACTGTTTCTCTCTTTTCAGTGGCCTGTCTAACAAAGTAGATTACAGAGAACTTTCCAAGCTGTTGAGCCGAAGTGCACCTGCGTCTACCACGCTAAGTCTGCTGGTCAACTTTGAGGTGAACGAACTGAGCATGCGCATCTCTTAGCTAAATAGACTCGGGTCTCCATTTGAACATGAATTCTAAATCACTGTAAACAGGAGAGAATAACTGTTGGTATATGATTGAATTGCCGGCGACGGTTTGCAGTGGCTGGGAACAAGATGGCCGAATATGCTGCTGTTTCACGAGACAATTTGCAACGACGTTGATGACGAGTAACGTGCCACACGGTTCGAGTAGGTTCTTCCTTCCCACTCCTATCCTCCTTTTTCCCAAAAATACTTATGGTGACTTTATATGCCAGAGATCTGACAAGTTTATTTACTTTTAGGAATCTGTTTTGAATGGAAGAATGGAACCAGTGGGGACTGTAGAGGTAAGTTTACATTTAGTGATAAAAATCGATGTTGTAATATTTCAATGGAACGATTATCGAGGTTCTGATTTGCTCAATTGAAAACTATCTTGCCAGTAGATACCCGACGTACCATGTAACTTTTCTTATAACGTTGTTGCGCATTATGCCCATTGCAACAGTTGCGTGCAACCGGTTTCAGAAAAAAAATCATTTCAGTGAAATTTGCATGGTGTGTCTGAAACTTAGTCGTCTGGTCTTCACCTAAAAATTTCCTTGGTTTGTTCTCAACAGGGATTCACTGCCGAGTTAAGCGCTAGTGGTTCGTTTTGTCCACGTCACGTCAAGCTGCCAATCATTTCGTGTTTCTATAGGCTGTCAGACGATGACGCACCATCTCCTTATATGGTAAGTCAAATATACGTCTATGCGATTCCCTGTTTATATACCGGAAGAGGCTACAGTAGAAGAAGGGTCATGGGAGGACGCGTTAACTGAAATTTAAAAATTTAGATTTTGTTTTAGGTAAACATCAGTCCACAAGACAGACTTGGGAGAAATGTGACTTAAGGTAGTTCGGGACTTATAGATTTTACGATAAACTTGTCTTCAAAATTCCTCCAAAGAAAGAGGTACATAGGTGGAAATAATACGTGAAATAAAAAGGAGGGGTCAACGAGGTCACTCTCGAGATATGAGGGGGAGATGTGAGGTGTTTTGGACACTTTTTATAAAAATGGCCTTGCGACATCTGGTCAAAATATAAAAATTTTGGAACAACCAAAAATATTTAAAAGCAAACAAAATGATAGCCTGGGATGCAGAAAAACGTTTGGAACTAAGATGCTACCGAACAATTTGCGAAGAAGCCAAAGATCAACAATAATGCGCGAAAAATATAATGTTTATAACATTATGAATTCAAATCATTCATAAAATCAGGGGGTCACCGTATTATTTAAAGAGTTAGAGACGAACACCTAAAATCAGCCATTTTACCGTTGTTCTTGCCGGCTTTTTCGACCGGTAATATTATCTAAATTTTAACGTTTGAGCTTTTGCTCCTACTTTACACGGTGTACAATATTTTGTGATAAATTTTTTTGCAGAGTTTGGTCGATAAAATGTTAGTTTTCTCCGCTAAAAGTATAATTTCTTCGCTTTTCAATCGTTGACTCGCTAGTGCCCAGACGTCCCACGGACAAGCGAATGTTCTTTAATAAAAGTGCGCGCGCTCGAATGCGCGCGGAGATGCGCAGTAGCAAGGGTCCCGAACTACCTTAAGTGCGACTTGAGGTCCTAGTGTGAACCCAATCAATAGGTCAATCGAAACAGCTTTAATGGCGAATCAAACCTTATATTATAAAACGTAGATCGCTGGAACAGTTCAAGTACATTCAATCAATATCTGATGTACAATAAACCGACTCTATTCCTGGTTGAACGGATGAACATAGCAGAGCTAAAACTTTTTTTCTCCTAAAGTTGACAATCATGAAGAGGAGAAACGTTGACATTTAGCCATAATTCTCACTGGTGATGCCGCTGACCATACATAAAAAGTAACTCATTATGACGACGTTTTGTGACGTAACAACGTTGCCTGGATCGACTTTCTTTAATAATAATAATAATAATAATAATAATAATAATAATAATAATAATAATAATAATAATAATAATAATAATAATAATAATAAGTTTAATTTCAACATTTCTCGCATTTAAATGAATTACAAATGTTGTAACAATAATGTTGTAACAATAAATAATAAGCCCAAGCAAACACGGTCATATTCATAGACAGGAAGCCCATCAAGATTAGTGTCGCTGCTTGCTTCGCTCTCAGCAATTATTTCTAACCGCTAGAGAGAGGTTAGTCTCCTACGCAGCCGCAGTTTGTTGTCACGCTAGGGCTTAGCCCCGTGGGATTTGCAGAAATTCTTTATATATTTAATCGGTCTTTCTTTATAATTCTATCTACAGGGGTACATTAGTTTAAAGGATGAACCGTTAGGGCGAAGAGGTTATCACGTGCCTAAATGTGGGACAATACAATTGGTATGTATTTTAGAGCTGCTAACGATTACACTAAGGCGGTGGTTCATTAAGGTCTGTGCACACTAGACTAAGCTGTGTTACTGTGAACATGACACGGACACGCAACGGCACGTTCACGGCGGGAATTTTGAATGATGTTTGCATAGATATCACGGCACTGACACGATCACAGCACGGCGCGATCTGTTTCAAAGAAATACGATAACTGGTGTAAGACCATGTAAAACTGGTTTGAAATTCCTGTAGCAACGAAACTCATGTTTGTGAACTTTGTAACGAAATATACAGTGTTTTACGAGAGGGATTTGCTCCCCGAGCTTCATTAAATAAAGCTATTTCATTAACGTTGTCGCTGAAAAAAGCCTAAAGGCTAAAACCTTTCAACTATCTTTTGTTTACTAACAAACTTCGCTGTAGGCTATCTGAGAAATTAAGGAATATGTGTCCAAGTTGTAGAGTTTGCAAGAATACAGTGAGAGTTTCTTGTTCTAATGTCACGGTGAAAAATTTTTCATGATTCCGCTTTCAAAGCTTTAGGCTTTAGGCTCTTTTCAGCGACAACGTTAATTGAATTAGCTATATACAATTTGACGTACAATATGGTGACACTAATACGTTTTTCTATTTCAGACGGTATTTAATCCCAATAAAACTGTAGTCAAGATGTTTGTAGTAATGTACGACTGTTCTGACATGCCACCACGATCACAGACTTTTCTAAGACAAAAAACATATTCTGCGTTAAAAGGCAATGTCGTTAAAAATGAGGTAAGGATTTAGTTTGGGATCTTATTAGGGCTGTGTCACTATAGACTAATATAGGAGCGGTCTTACTACTTAATTTTATTAGAGCTATATGTCTCTATAGACTAGTATAGGAATGGTCTTACTACTTAATCTTATTAGGGTTGTGTCACTATAGACTAATATAGGAGCGGTCTTACTACTTAATTTTATTAGGGTTGTGTCACTATAGACTAATATAGGAGTGGTCTTACTACTTAATCTTATTAGGGTTGTGTCACTATAGACTAATATAGGAATGGTCTTACTACTTAATCTTATTAGGGTTGTGTCACTATAGACTAATATAGGAGCGGTCTTACTACTTAATCTTATTAGGGTTGTGTCACTATAGACTAGTATAGGAGTGGTCTTACTACTTAATTTTATTAGAGCTATATGTCTCTATAGACTAGTATAGGAATGCTCTTACTACTTAATCTTATTAGGGTTGTGTCACTATAGACTAATATAGGAGCGGTCTTACTACTTAATCTTATTAGGGTTGTGTCACTATAGACTAATATAGGAGCGGTCTTACTACTTAATCTTATTAGGGTTGTGTCACTATAGACTAGTATAGGAATGGTCTTACTACTTAATCTTATTAGGGTTGTGTCACTATAGACTAGTATAGGAATGGTCTTACTACTTAATCTTATTAGGGTTGTGTCACTATAGACTAGTATAGGAGCGGTCTTACTACTTAATCTTATTAGGGTTGTGTCACTATAGACTAGTATAGGAATGGTCTTACGGTCGCGAGATCTTGACAGCCACAAGTTCATTGCATTTGAATCAGTTAAGATCAGGGTTCGCACTGCTCCTGGAATTCCTGGAAAACTCCTGGAATTTGGAAAATTTCTTCCAGGGCCCTGGAAAACTGGAAATAGAAATTTTCACACCATGCAAAACCATGGAAAACTCCTTGAATTTTCTATAAATATTATTTAGGTTAAATAGTTGGAAAACTAAAGTTAACTTGTTTTTACGAAGAACATCGGCAATTTGTAGACAGTAAATAAATTCACGAGTTTTTTAAATCCACTTTCTACTTTTTGCAACAACCTTAATAAGGGTCCTGGAGTTTTTAATTCCCTAGTAAATTTGGGGTAGCTCATCACCCTTCCTCGCAGCCAAGTGCTGAATTACGAAGGGCACAGCTCAACGTGATCGAGTCGAAGGTTTGCAAGGGCGCTTTCATTACGAGACAATTGAACAATCACACATTTACATACACATTTACATACACATATACGTAGCAGCCACCATACGACTCATGTCTGATCACGGAGCACAGCTTAGATCGAAACTAGTTCGTTTTTACTGAGGAAGGAAAAACCGGAGAACCCGGAGAAAAAACCCTCGAAGCAAGGAAGAGAACGAACAAGAAACACAAGCCACATGTGATGCCCCATCCGGGGATTGAACGAGGGACCACAGCGGTGACAGACCGGCGCTCTCACCGCTCGGCCACCCTTGCTTCCCTTAGCTTGACTTAGTAGTAGGACCCCAGCAGTCAAACTATTTTTAGAACTCGAATTCAGTGAGCGTTAAATTGGTAGAGAGCGCATAACGAGCGTAAGTGGCTGGTTGTCTAAAATATCCCAAATGTGGACCAACAAGTTACGTCATGTGACCGCGTGCCTCAGTCTCCTAGGTGTACTCTCCTGGATGTACCCAAACCAATGGTGGTTCACACTGACAGTTTTGAATATATTTACATGATATACTTTCATTCTCTCTCCTTAGGTTCAACAAACGCTACATTATTTACTACATCTAAGGTAAGTCAGTTTAAGCACAAGCGCTTTTGGTATAGAGAAGAAAGGGGGGGAGGGACGAGGAGAAAGGAAGAACCTACAGTGAGACTGTGGTTTTAGCGCTCTCCGCTGATCCTTTCCCTTCTAAGAGCTGGGATGAAACGACAATGTCATCAAACGCGCGCGCACAGTATTATTCACTGCACTAGGATATTGTCAAGTTAGATTAAAAATAAGGCCAGAGTTACAAAACAGGAGCTTCTAAAAATTCAGTGGGGGAGGGGAGGGGAGGGAAGGTTGCGGTTCCTCTGGTTTCGCGTTGGTGAATGAAGTATTCCTCGTGTCTGACATTTACCTATTCTGTTAAGACAGACATTTGAACTTCCTTTATGACAATAAACTCATGTGTGCATTCATGTAATCTCTAAAGCAGCTGGGAATAGAGCACAAGTATGGCACTGGACTTTCCTTCCGACCTTCCCCTCCTCATCAAATTCCCTCTCCCTACTACGTAAGCCAGAGAAACACACACAAACACAAGACGTTGTTCAGTTAGCGCCATTTTGGTGCTCCATTCTAGCTATTCATGGCAATTAATAGAAGCGGCACACTTAACACCACTGTGTTATTGATGAGTCATTTATTCATCTCAATGTGTGTTTTGTAATAAGCGGTGTCGATATATTTACTGCCCTAACGGTTGTTTTGAGGAGCATTTAGGGTGAAGATAAACTACCTTTACAAGATGCGAAATATCACTAATTCATCTAGAAGGGTTCGTGAATGGATGGTTATCGATCAAGTTTAGTCAGGTTGTGTTTTCACTAGCTGTATTCAAAATTTTAAAGTAACTTTTTGAAGAATGACTTGAACCGAATGCCATGCATGTTTTAGGTTGGAAGGACAACAAATTATTGCTTTAAACCTTTAGAATTGTATTACTAAACAATCTCGATAGAATCTATAAAATAATTTTGGTAATGACAATTATCAATTTGCGACAATGTATAATGTATATTTTGTTTTAGGAAGAGATCTAGTGGTTTTTGTGGTTTAATTGTTTTTTAAAGAAGTTGAGTAGTTTGGCCTTTTGTGAGTCTTTGTGTCTACCGAAACTAAAAACCATGAAGTTTACTTTAAAGTGTAGTTTTATACTTAAACAAATAGAGTGTGCATGGAAACGTCGATTTCATTTCTTTTGTTTATATTTTATATATTTTTTCTGCAATGTGCTGCTTCATTTTCCTCTCCTCTCCTCTCCTCTCCTCTTTCCTCATCTAGATCTCATCTTTTCTCTTCTCACATTTCCCTAACAACGATGCGTATATTGCGTAGGTGGCAATGATAGCATTAGTTGAAGAGTGTAAATATTTGTCACTTTTAAACTAAATTCAGGGATTTCCCGTTTCAATCTTTTTGATGAGAAAATTATGACATCATTAAAACCTTAAAAGGACCGTCGAGTGGATTGACATGTAATCTTATTTTATGTAAGAAAGGCTGCTGCTTTCAAACATTTTAACTTTTATCTTGATAGAATAGATATTAATTCAGAGTAATAATGAATATAATTGTCAAAACTTTCAGTGGCTTTCATATCCCTCCCGGCCCTTTCCCCTCCCCTCCCCAGAGACTGTTCACTGCTAACTTTCCGATCCCGTTGTTGTTTCAATGTCCCTTTAGTAGGATGAAGTACTGATTGGGTTTGATAGTCCCGTACAGTACAGTGGTTACGTTTTAAACCTGTTTACTTCTAAAGAAGAAAGACTGAGTTAAAGCTCCCGTCTTTTTTTTTATATATTTCTCATTCTTTCTTCATTTCTTGCCATTCAATTTTATTAAAGAAATTAAATAGTTCTTGAGTTATGTACGAAAAAGTCGAGAATTTTCCGAATATTCTGAAAACGTAAATACGATACGTGTGTGTGGAGGAGAGGTAGGATGTGAAGTCCTTGTAGATATGTTTGCTTTTTGAAAAATGTCGTACGCGATGTCGCCAAATTAAGTTCTCGAAGACATTTGCGCCCAGTATTCGCAGCACTGGATACCACATCTTGTCATGTAACATTGTTAGTGGAGACAAAATATTTTAAGTATTTTTTTCAATCTCGTTTCAGGTTTGCTAGCTCAAAGTCTGGTAAAATTTACCTTCATACGGACATTAGAGTAATATTTGCACGTCAACCACCAGATTTAGGACATTTCTATCAGCTGTATACAATAACAGATGGACCATCAAACCCTAAGTACACAAAGAGGCACCATATATCCATGGACCCAGAATGCTGAGCACAAAATGTACCATTCTTCAGCATAGCACCATATACAACAACGTGCACACGCCCTTTTAACATATTTCACCATACCAAACAATGTACTGTGGTACCTCCTGGTTACCGTTAGATACCGGCAGATAACATTTTCAGCGAAATTCGTTGAATCGCGACAAGTATTTTTCTACCCTCGTTCAGATTTTGTTTTCTCTTGTTATTGTTGTTGTTGTTGTTGTTGTTGTTGTTGTTGTTGTTGTTGTTGTTGTTGTTGTTGTTGTTGTTGTTTGGTTTGGTTTGGTTTGGTTTGGTTTGGTTTGGTGTGTTAGTCGATCGTGTAAATCATCAGCTGGTTGGAATAAGTACCACTGACAAGAATGCTTTCTCCTTCTCGATCGATATTAGTTAGCTAGAAACAATACGGGTTGCTAAGGAACGATTTTCGCTGTAGTTCAATTTCTGCATTTAATTAGAAATAGAATATTCATCAAATACATAATAAAAATACGGCATTCATGGTTGCCATCTTGACATTGGTTTGGGTAGCTATGGTGTCATCTCGTAGCTCGATGTGATGTTTTCATTGGTTGTAATATGAGACCTGAATGAAAATAGAATGGCTGCCATAACTGTTTATTTATAAATTATTCAAATGTTATTGTGACCATGCTAAAGGTTTACTCTCATAATTAAATATTTAAATTTATGCTTAGCATTTCAAATTAATATTTTACAAAAATTAGCTTATTGCAATTAATAAATTAATACATTGAATTTTAGTTGTGGTTTGTGTTCCCTTTAGTAGCTGGGGATCTCATCTCGCTCTGACGTTTGTACATTTCAATAGTAAATCGAGAGAAGAAAAAGTGATATACAAACGTCAGAACGTAACGAGATGAAAATAGTCTCTGGTACCCAGGGTAAAAGGGGTTGGAACCTCTACGTCACCTTAGCTGACAAAAAGCCGGTGATTTTAGTTCCACTACATCGCCACAGGTAACAGCACAATCAAAATTATACCAATTGAAATACAGTAAAATCCCGCATAGAAGAAACTGAATCTTTCAAGTAAGCCTTAACATTAACAGGATCTTATATACATGGATTTAAAGGAAAACTAGGGTATTTAGGCTCTTAATGAAACAGGTTCTTTTTTTTAAGAGAATCGTGTACTTATTTAAAACTATAGTATATGCAATGTCACACAGTAGTGTAATATTTGTCTCATTAAAGAAGAACCTATTCTTGCACTTAAGGTCAGGCCGACACACGGTGCAACATTTCTTGAAACATTTGCTAAAACATCGCAACACAATGCATGTTGCAGCGTGTGTCCACGTACCCATTCCAATGTTTCGCGAAACAGCCACTGAATTAGGATCGAGTTCTACTTCTGCAACTGTCCAGAACTGTTGCGCGCAACATTGCACGAGATGTTTCAGTGGTGGACACACGGTACAACCGTGTTGCGCTCGGTGTTTTAGCAAATGTTTCAAGAAATGTTGCACCGTGTGTCCGGGCCTTTACTGTTGTGGATAATAAATCTGCACACTGCAGAATTGTAAATTGCTTGATGTTTTACTGTACTCATTTTCACCCATCACAGCTTGTTTTCATTAGGGGTGTAAAAATGAAAATGTTAGCCTTGCAGGTTCTTAAAAGCCATGTTCCTATATGCGGGGTTTCACTGTATTACATGTTGACTTGAATTTCAATAAATGCGGGTTTCCAAGCCTTTGAATTAAGTATTCGGTTTTGTAGATATTATCCATTTTGCTTTTCATCACTACACAATCAGTCATACACTAACCGATGAAGCAACATTAACAACGGCGCAGACATTGTAGAAGCACTGAAATATATTTTATATTGCACAATATATATGTGCTGTAAGGGCTCCAAGGGTTTCTTGCATCCTACTTTACACCTGTTTTCAGAATTACGCGTCGACCTTTCCAGACAGCACTTGAAAGGCTTTTTCAGTGGAGTACAAACACTAAAAGTCTGCAAATAGCGCTAAATAAACAAAAGAAAACAAAAGAATTTGCGTAATTTAGCACTATTTAGTACTATTTATGTTGCACGCTTTTCGGTGTTTGTACTCTATTTTGACGAGCGTCAATCAAATTTCGAACAAGCATTTTCCATCAAACAAACCACCTGGAAACATTGATATCAAAGTCAGAACCGTTTGAATATTATATGAAGAAATCGAGGTTGCTTAAACGCCTTAGAAAGTACACATTTGTTACATTTTTGGAACGTTTTGCCAAAGAGGCATGTTTTTTGTTTAATTTAAATTTCATGTCCTTATACGACTTTAATGGCTTTATTTAGCCATGTACAGCGCTTTTAGGACGCCTTGGCATGAAGACATGCTACCATTTACTATATTTTGCCCTTAAAAGAACGTTTCATTTTAAGCATTACGTCTTTGTTGGCATGTTCAAAATTTGTGGTCTTATATCTCTCGAATTTTGCTTGATTAGCAGTTTGTTTCGTAGTTTAGAAAGCTAAGATCGATTTTGCATGCAAATATTTGATCGATGGCCGGTCAAAACTCTAGACGAGCAATCTTCGCGTAATTTTGAAAATGGAACTTTTTCTACAACTGCACAAACATCAGAGTTGCAACGTGTGTCCGCAACCGCTGCATTCTGTTGTGCGCAACAAAATTTTAAAAATGCAAGATTTACTACTTACTATACATCATGCAGTTGTACGCAACTTTTGCGCAGTGGCCACGTACGCGTTGCAACTCATGCTGTTCGGCGTGCATCGTTGCAGGGAAAGTTGTATTGTGTGTCCAGGCCCGTTACCTTTTGATGCATTGTATTTCAGACTTGATTCTGTTATTACTAAGTATTGTGTTTGGTGCACGTGCTGATGTAAAACAATACAGTTGCATCCCACAACGTCGTCAGAAAACGAACCATGTGACGCGGACCACCCCAAAACAAGAAAATTGTGCATTTTCGTACTGTCCGAGAAAACACAAATCTAAACTCCTGCAGTTTCGTTACTGCTATTTCATTCATTTAAATTGATTTACCTTGCATGATTGAGCAGTATACGACACTTTCCGTAACTATTTGCCTGCTCACGTTCCGCCGTTCCGCCGACCCAAGCCTCGTTAGCTATCATCACATATTTTAATTCAAGCCATAGTTCTGTCTCGGCCGCGCCATCTTTGCTCTGGATAGTGATAGGGTTTCTATGCCACTCGTCAACACTGCAGTTAACACTCCACTCAGTCAACTACTGGTTTCTTTTGTCTTTAATTGAGAACTAATAAAACATCAATTAGCCTGGATACCTCACCTTCGCACTGTCATTTCTCTCCAGCCATGGATCCAACAGCTTGTTCAATTTTAGCCCTTGCAGATTAAGGCCGGCACGCACTAGGCGTCAGGTCGCTGCGATACGACGCGGCAACACGTCGCTTCGTGTGCACTGTGCTGGGACGATATTCTTGTCATCAGTCAAACCAGTTTGAATTCGTGCGACGTGTTGCAGCGAAAAAATTCTGTCGCGGCGGCAAAATTTTCACAGAAATTCCACAGTACACACGAGGGGAATTGTCGCCGCGACGTGTCCCCGCGTCGTGTCGCAAGTGACCTGTACGGTCAATGAAGCCAGTTTGCACGGTCCATAATCCGCATGCAGGATATGATCTCATATGGGCAGGGCTGTTGCGTGACAATTAAAGAATGTTTTTGTTCTTATTGTAACGAACTAATCAAGCGAAGAAAGCCTACGGACAGATAATAATTGTTTATTTTCACTAATATTGAATCAGCATTGGAGAAAATGACAAAGATGTTAGCCGAATAGTAAAGCTTTCTTTATTAGCTTAGATTGAAAAAAAATGCATCGAATTAGTTTATATTAAGCGCATTACTTTATTTTTAAGCGCATTTGATTATAATCTTACATGGAATTTGCGCTATAAAAGTAATAAATATCATTATTATTATTATCTTATTAATTACTGATTTTTACACGAAAATGTTAAAATGACCAGTTCATAGTTCCATTCGAATGTGATTTGATTGAATATTTTGTGGATCATTTGCCCCTGGCTTGCCGTTCCTTAATTGCGTATCTTTTCTTTCAGATTCCGTTGAGAAAATCGCAAAAGATTAGCAGATCCTTACATAAATTTAAGCTAACAGATGTCTTTATTCTCATAGTATATCATATTTATTCTTAAAATGTCATCTGAAGCAATGCTGTCAAAACTACCGAGTATCAAAGGAAATTTCACTCACTAATCTGTCTGCCAATATTGAAGAAAAACATCTTCAATTTTGATTCTAATTTGGTTGGTTGTTTGACGTAGTAATGATTTTTGTTCTCCTGAAAGCCTTCTTAATTATAGTGAGAAGGAATTAAGATCTTGGACCTAATATCCAAATCTCTCTTTTGATATCATTTAAGAAGTTTCCTTCACGGTGTTCGCTGCTAAATCTTGCACATTAAACTAAGATAAGATAATCAGTTTTGGTGAATTTTTTCGTTTCTGACGCAACGGAGAAACCTTTTACGACTGTAGTATTGTTCGTACAGAAATTCTCTGAGATCATTACGTCTGTCTTATAGATAAAGATAATGGAGCTTCGGGCTGAAATGAAGGAAAGGTTATTTTAGCAAATGTTAGAAAGGGAAAAACTGAGCTCAATATATCAAAAAATTGTATGCTTGTACTCAAAGTGCAAGAAAAATTGAAAAACTGAAGCTTGCATGGACCTCAAGTGTTGACCGTTATTATTACTGCTCATTAACAAAAAGTCTTTTCTTACTCCTAATTTTAGTTCATTCACTACATTTTTGTTCCTTATTATCCTTCGACGTGACCGTAGTGACGCCAAGAGGCCGGAAGATTCCCTAAACCACACAGTGGACGCAAAACCAAGAGTTTTTTCCATATGTACCTCAACCCTTTTATATTCTAATCTATTTCCCTAACCATTGATAACTTATCTTGTTTTAAAAACCCCTAAATAAGAAATGACATGTAATTTGAAAAAATATATAATGAGCAAAGAAATTATGACTGATGGTCAAAATATTTTTACAAATTCTTGTGGCCAAGACGAATGCCTGCTCGTCTATATGTTGGTCTTGAACTTCGCTGTTTTGACAAAAAAAAACCCGTACCTTATTACAGTTCTAGATGTTTCATGAATTCTTGATTTGATACGGTAGAAGACAAATAAGGCATACTGCTAAAAGCTGGACTATTTTATTTGCTTATCCAATATTCGGTAAACGCTTTTTTCTTAGATTTTCAGAATTCCATCAAAGAATATTAAATATCTCACTCGTTAAAAATCGGTCTTTAATAAAGTGAATTTTTGTATTTGTGCTGTTGTGTGCATGAAAAAATTGCCATCCAACATACTACATCCAACATGGCCAAAAGACGGCAAATTCTTGTTCAGTTTGGACAAGTGAGCAGGCAGCTAAGTTGTGAACAATTTCTTAGAAATTTCTCAGATCAAAACAACTTTTTTTCAGATATTACATTTTTAAACAATACTAACTTGAAATTATAAGATTCAATTTTCTCCAAAAGAAAAGAAAATGTACAAGAAAGAGTTATAACAGAAAGCCACTTCAAGACTCCGGGGGAGAGAAATATCCCATTCTGATTGGCTACTGCCTGGTGATTGACAAGTGACGTTTGGCCACAACATACATCTTTACAAGCATTTGATTTATGAAGCATGTAAGGTCTGGTTGTGGTTGGGAATTCAGCCCGTTTTTCTCTACTTTGACCCAAACCTAATACTTAAAACTTGGTTACAAGACAAAGAGAAGATGTTTCATTCTCTTGGTCAACTTGCTGTTTGTATTTTTCTCGCAGAAACTCTTTGTGTCAGTGTTGAAGGTAAGTGAGTGGTAAAGTTGTAAACTCGCCAATTTGTGAATCTACACTATCAGATGTTGTTCATATAAAACCTACTTAATTCATATTCTTGCTCTCCAATGTTCCATTGCTTTAAGCATTTAACTCTCCGTCTTCGCCAAGTGCCTGCATGAATTAAGCCATGGCTTAATTTGAACAATTAAGGATTTGTAGAAGATTGTATTCCTAGTGAGGTTTACGAGGGAGTCGGATTTAGAGGGCACAGCATATCTGGTTGCTTTTGCAGGAGCTGAAATCTTCTGCGATAAAAAAATGTGGCTTAGTAATTACCACAAAAAGGTATTAATATCACTTCAGATTTCTTCGTCCTCAACACATAAAGAAAAGCTCTTATCCAAAGTTGTTCTTGTGTTTTGAAGGTGACAAAGTATATTATTCGGGGTCATTCGGCTTCTACTAAGGTCCGCGTGGAGGTGTTAAAAGTCAACGTAAAATTCTTTCGACTTCAATGAAAATATCATTTTCAAACCGGATGGAGTATCTTCTGCTTCTAGTACTTGGGTCTATTTATTTACTTTTTCTGATGCAATCGGAAGATGGCTAAATAAGCCTCCGTTATGGCTAATTTTCTGATGTTTACACTCAAATTCGTAGCGTCTTCGTTTGACGCGGCGACCGAAATCGCAATCGGTAAAATAATCCCAGTGTTTGGGCATTATCTGTTGCACGATTGTTAACTAATCTTATGATGGGAAAGGGTTTTCTGGAGGCCAATAAGCCAAGTATTCCTGTTAAAGATACCATAATCACTTACATCTGGGAGACAATCTGTAAAATCACTTGTTGGTTCTCTGACATCGGAGTTTTTATTCCACTTCTAGAAGGAGTAAATCCTAAAGCCTTTGAATTTTAATTGTGCTCATTTCAGTGTAATATAAGCGTATTATGTAGATATTTAATACAATCGCTTCCTTAAATTTTAATGAATGATTTTTTTTTCAAATTGTGACCCACCATTAGGTACACTTGTAAAGAGAAAAAATCTGTTGTGTCTGGAAATTGAATTAGAGAATAACTCATCGTGCTTGGGTTTATGCGATAAGGGAACTACAATCGATGGAATCTTCGATTTGTTTATTATGAGTGAATTCTGTTTCATTTGTTGAGTTTTGAAACTTCCTCTGTATTTTGATCCTTTATATTTGATGGTACAGATAGCCATATAATTAGATTCTCTTTTTCTTGATCCGGTACTTGTCTCTATGTTCATTTTGTTATCTTTTTTCTCTCTCTCTCTTCCTTTTGCCAGAAGCGTTTTTGTTTTCAACTAAAGTGGGTTGTTTTGACATCTCTCATTCCTGTAAAAAAGCCATCTTTCATAAATGCCATACTGTTTTTAAACCTCATTAATTTTGTCTTTAGTCAGGTTAGAGGACAATCTAATAAGATATCCCTATATTTCCTGCTGTGAGAGAGGATTCAAGTCGCCAAAGAATGCCATAAACAAGTCTACTGAATAACTTTCGAGTTTTTGTAAAAAGAATCATTTCTTTAAATATTCATTAATCTACTAGTTTTGACCCAAGCTTTGAGGCCTTTAACCTTATCACAAAACAATTTAATCATTAGAATTATTTTCTTCTTTCTGATAAGTGTCCGGAATACGTACAATTATAGACTGTGCCTTCTAATATTAGTTGCCTATAGTTAACAATTAGTACATTTAAATTTGGTTATTAATATTTCAATTATAATTTACATTTTTAAATTATGAGTTTTCAACATTCATTTGTTCACACATTGACATAACTTTTTCAAATTATTTTTAATAACTTTAGCTGTTTTTGTTGTTTGTAAACATGCCTTTATCTTCATTAGGTTTCCTACATGTTGCATTATTTATAATGGCTCCCTGCTAATGACCACATTTTTAACTGTCAAGTAAAAAGTGCACTTCCTGCATAAATATAATCTTGTTGTGACCTAATTTGTATAGCTAACCATACATGCAAGCTGTTAAGAGATCAAAAAATGTCCTTGAAAATATCTAAAAAAAAAACACAAAACAATTATTGCCATTCTCTAGGACATTATCTGTAAAAGAGAAATACTGTAGGTGAAGTATATATTCTTGGCTATTCTTTATTTCAATTCAACAAATATTAAGATAAAATTGGTAATTTAGATCTGTATTTCTAATGCACAATAATTATCTTTCACGAGTAAAGCCTAGAATTATTGCACTTTGCAGTGAATTAAGCTAATTAATGTTTTACCTCAATTTTGTCCCAATTTCTTTGTATTATCTCTTTCATTTTTTATTCATTGCTTTTGCTCTTTTAGTTCACTTTTAGATTCATTATATATCTATAATTAGTTGTCTCATATTTTGAAAGTAGAAATTCAAAGGATGTTATGGTTTCCTTTGATCTTTTAGTTGACAGCTTAATTTGAGTCTTGTGGTTTCTATTTTGTCTTGATTCTATGTTGATATTGTATAGGGATGGTTGGTTAATGATGGTACACTTCACTCTTTGTTGTTTTCTGTTCTTCAGTTTATTGAAAACTTTCTGTTGATAATACTAAATGTCTTTCCAATTCTTTGGTTTTCATTTTGTGATTTTGTTGTTATTTTGTTTTTCTGTATTAAAATGTGAAAATATTGATAAGCGTGTCTTGAACCTTGCAAGGACACTACGTTGTTTCGCTTTTAAACTTACAAACGACACATTACTTACATATTGCAAGCATTTTGTTGTTTCGCTTTTAATCTTACAAATGACATATTTCCACAAATATTCCACAATTAAGCATCCTATTTTGATGAAGTGTCCTCACTTGATTAATAACTATCTCCCTTGAAGACCATAATACAGTAAGCACCCAACCCTCCCTTGACAATTACAATACCAAAAGAGATTAATAGAAGATGACATTCAACTGGCTCATAATATTACAGAGTGTATTTATGTTCTTGATGAGGAATCACATTTTCTACCAAGTGGCCCTTCAAATATACACCATCCCTTGATTTAAAAACACCCCATTAAAATATGGGATTAGTTCCCCTGTGTGCTTAATTGAGGAAATATAATAATTACCTTGGAAACACAATCATCCTGCCCAGCCAATTCTCCTTTATGGTCACTATTCTTATATATATACCTTAGTGGAAAGGTTTGACTGCAGGCTATAATTATGTTTGTAGTTCTGCTAAACGCGACACATCTGCTATCCAGACATGATAAATATTTCAAATTAATGTATGTAACAGTCATTACAGTAGTTCTTATTTTGGCATCCATCATCAATAATATTGTACAGAAATCAGGGTTTCAACCACCTTATATAGACTTTATATTTTAATTTGCCAAGATTTTGGACAGAGTGTCTATCATCACAGCAAGTCTGAAAGCATGCCTTATTAAATTCTAGTGTGGTTGAAACCTTGATTCCTTTATAATGGATATGCCTATATATATAATGGTATTCAGTGGTGTAGCTAGAGGTACACACAAGTTGTACCAGCTCCCAGAGCTATAGGAGGATCTTTGCTGACGTCAATGTTTACATTTTGCTTCATTAGCATACGGTTAAAAATCGATAAGATTACAAACTGAGTCCAAAACTTTTAAGAGCTTTTATAAGTAATCTACGAAATTTTTAGCTCTTTGCATGCAATATTATGCAAGATATCAGCTTCCAATTTGCTTTCAAATTCCTGGGTGGCAAAAGCACTAATGGGCCCATACATTCTCTGAAAAATTTATAATTTTTAAAACTGCATCACGCAAAAACTATTGCATGTGATGTGTCAAGCTCAAATTTCCAAGAAAAGCTAATTTTGCCATGCCCTTTCAATATTCAGAGTTAATTTAATTAATTGGTGTTTATCTGGTTGAAAAGAGAAATGGCTGAAAAGAGAAATAGCAAAAATTGTAAACAAAGATCCACCTATACGATAGCTATGACATGTCAGTTACTATACTATGCAATGTATTTACAACTTTCTGCTCTGTTTTTGATCTATTCTGTTTTGATGTATTCTGCCCTTTGTACTCTGTAGTTCTGTTCTGTTCTGCTTTTTAGTTTATATTTTATTAAAATTGTTTCTAATTTCACATGTGCATATTTGCATATAGGTACAACTATGGCACTGGTATTCTTGATGTGATATAGTAATATTATTATTTACAAAAATATATGTAAGAATATAGTATTGTTGTTACTATTAAACTTGACAGTTTTGAACCCATAGAACTTAATTGATTACTCTCATTGGTTATTATAGGTAGCCTGTACCTAATATCCTGTTTTAAGTTTTAATTGTAAATTGTAAATATTTAAACTGTGGTACTAAATAAAGACATATTGTATTGTATTGTATTGTATTGTATTGAGAATGACATACAATGTACATTGTATATAATTACAGTATGTGGGATTTTACTTATAAATATTTATAGCAGTAATAAATTACTATGAGTGATGAGTCACTATTATCAAGGTATTAATGTTTTAATGTGGCTTGGCTATCAATAAGATATCAATGGATGTGGTCTATGTTTAGAAGAGATTTATTTTTAACTTATCCTCATGAATCCAAAATTAATTTTATGTATACAAAATACCGTTTTTTTCTTTCATGGATTGCACTTTGTTATTGTAGAACATAACTTAAGGCTGATTTTATCTTTTTCTTCTAGAACTAAATAATAATTTAGTATACTTGGAAATAAAATGTATTTGATCTTGGACTTCCTGAAAAGTGAGAGATCAGTTGTGTCTACAAAGATGTATATATATAGATTTGAAGAGCATATTGATCTAGATATAGATAAGGCACTTAGAAATGGCTTCAAATTTCTGTCCGTCAGATACATAGTATGAGATTGAGCAACCAGGGATAAATACTTATTAATATTTGAAATATTCATAGCTTATAAACCAAGCAGATTTCTGTATTATAGTTTGTAAGGTAGGATCAGGATATTTGTACTAAGAGATCTTTATCAATTAAAGCACAAAATATTCTGTTCTTCTTAAATCACTCATTCCTTATTGACCACTGTGAACTGTTTTTGAAATACATTTACTAGGTGTAAAATACATTATGAAATCAAAGAGTAATTTCTACTTACAGTCACTGTATATGTGACTTGAATAATTTAATTGATATTGTACTTCCTTATATCTTTCCTATACTAACACTCAATAAATGACATCAGTATATATATTGTATATCAGTAATAATACAGACTATAATTTGGATTTACTCTTTACTACAGTTTTATCAGTAATAAAATTAATTTTGATTAATAGATGGTGGATTAGAGTAATTTTTGAGGTTACAGGCTTGGTTACAAGCCGTAACCTCTATGTCATCGAGTGTGTAAGCGTACGTGTGTACGTGTAATTCGGGTTTGCCGAAGTTGACACGAAGTGATATATTCGGCAGGCATTCGGAATTGACTCGAGGTTTACTTAGTCAGTTTTAGTTAATTTTAATGACTGAAATATAATTCACTCCAAGAAATATCGTCTTTTCATTATCCATTATTGCTCTTCTTATATAAATCTCTTCATCTACGTGAACTGTGTTGCACATTTTGCGATAAATATGGCATTTACGACGATCTCGCGAAAGAGACAGGAAACCCAGCGCTAGTTGTTTGATTTTGTGATGTAGTCAGTTAAGAAATATTTGCCATTTGCCATAGTCAATAGTTGCGATTATTATATGACTATTTCTGCTTGAGTGAAAGTTTTTGCGATTTTTTATAAACATTGGGTTTACGAAGACATTCTGAACGAGGCTGAGAGCACCCGTACAAGCATGGGCATTTAAGCTTAAGTAACCGATTGAGAGCTTGATTACACGGTGAGTTTATACCGCTTTGAATGAAATAATCTTGTGCTATTTTGCCTATACAGCCAGATATAGTTTTCAGCGATGTACACAAGCTCTTTTCGATTGATGGTTTTGCAGATTTCTGTAATGCTTGTTGAGAATTTCGGCGACCGTTTGTAGTTTGGATCACGGCGTTCGTCGATCTCACTGACGATTGTTGGTTTTACGCTATAGCTAGTTAGCATTTTAAGGTGACTCCCTATAGTAATTTTTGGACCAAACCGTTCACTTTTATTTACCTTGTTTATAGCTTTAATCCGCAGCTATCGATTTGATATTGATACCAGCTATAGACAGGGCATCTGACGTAATGCGGCAAAAAAAGTAAAATTATGCAAAATTTCAGACCAAATTGTGCGGCAAAGATGATTGATTATCTTTTTTTTATATGTTGATAAGTTTTAGGGGTAAAAACATTTTATTTGCATTTTTTATAAGGCGTAAGGAATATTTAGAATTGAAACAAAGCATGAAAAATAATTTTTGAATAGTAGATAATCAATATTTTTGTTTTTAATTTCACTACAAGATGATCTTAATACTGTCATATGCATAATTATCAATCTCAACTAGAAATTCATCCATTTTCGATTTTTTTCACTGTAATTTACTTAGGGCATAGAGAAAAGCATGTTTACTATAAATATATATGTCGGCAATGCTGATTGGATCATTGACAGAAAGGAATTGTTCGATTTGAACCAATAGCAAATGGCGTTAGAACAAAACTAGTGCCAGTCTCTTTGCTCTCCAATGCAAGTGACTCCTTGAAGATGGGTGAAAAATCATTCGACTCTGGCCTGTTTTCGTAGACTTTTCGCTAGTTTTCACGAGCGTATTTACATTAAAATGGTTTGTATCTACATATGTCTTAAGTATTAGTGACATTTCATTTGATTTTAGTAAAAAAATATGAACTTTTTGGCAATTTATGCGATTTTTGGTGATTGTGCGATTTTATGCGATTTTAGGTCAATTGTGCGAAATCGCATAATCGCGTTATATCAGATGCCCTGTATAGAGGTAAGATGAAAGTTTTCAATTATGGCAGTTTTGATATGATCAGCGGTACCATGGCAACGATAAACAATTATCGTTGAAATTGGTTTTTGCTAAATATCTCAAAAACCTGACCTGCTCGGGACAAGCGGTAAACGACATCATTAACTTCAAGCTAAGGCAAAGCAAATTAGACTATCTTAAAGAAATTCAATCTGTTTGATTTCGAGTAATTTGCAGAAATATTCTGAAGCATTCATTTTTGACATTTTTATATGCTAAAAGTCACGACCGCCCAAACGTTACTCAGAAGACGTGAAACACCAACAAAACACTGTAAAGAAGCCTTTGCTTGTACACTTCAAAGTGGCTAAATGGTTATTCTTAACTCTCTTCCAAAGCGAAGATATCACTTTTTCTTTACAGGCAACTTTTGATAAACATTGCCGTAACGTCTATTTCGAAATTATTTCCAAAATATCTCTCAAACGACTTAATATTTTTGCTTGATATGCTAGGAGTGTATTTATTATCATCTTCGAAGCAACATATGAAAATCCCATTAAGATTGAAACAGTAACACATTTTTAAATTCATCGTTAAAGATGACCGACAAATGAACCACAACTCCAGAATGCAAACCGCCGCGACAGCACTTCATTAGCATACTGACACCACGCGCGAAGCTTGGAGACCTCGTTAGCATAACAAGGCAGGCTATTCACAATTCCCGCCAAAACCACCATACAGGCCTTGTTGTAAACAAAACAAAGCCAATTATATAGCAATGAAACGAAATAATGTAAACAAAAAGTCACGATTAAAAGAGAAGAAGAAAATAATAATTTATTATTTTTTCTTGTCGGGTTCTTCAGCATGATAAAAACTACCGCTACACAACCGCTACACCCAACTCGCCACGTGAGAGAAAGAATGCACGCGCAAATGAACGAAAATGTCAAGTGGAATAATAATTATCAGCTACTTTGATAAACGTCGGTTCACAATTACATTAGGCTTGCTATGGTAAGTCTAAATATGCACACTTAGACTATTATGCTTTATTACAACTTTCAAATTGGTATGGTTTTGGCGGGAATTGTGAATAGCCTGCCTTGTTATGCTAACGAGGTCTCCAAGCTTCGCGCGTGGTGTCAGTATGCGGCCGTTTGCATTCTGGAGTTGTGGTTCGGTTTGTCGGTCATCTTTAACGATGAATTTAAAAATGTTTTACTGTTTCAATCTTAATGGGATTTTCAAATGTTGTTTCGAAGATGATAATAAATACACTCCTAGCATATCAAGCAAAAATATTAAGTCGTTTGAGAGATATTTTGGAAATAATTTCGAAATAGACGTTACGGCAATGTTTATCAAAAGTTGCCTGTAAAGAAAAAGTGATATCTTCGCTTTGGAAGAGAGTTAAGAATAACCATTTAGCCACTTTGAAGTGTACAAGCAAAGGCTTCTTTACAGTGTTTTGTTGGTGTTTCACGTCTTCTGAGTAACGTTTGGGCGGTCGTGACTTTTAGCATATAAAAATGTCAAAAATGAATGCTTCAGAATATTTCTGCAAATTACTCGAAATCAAACAGATTGAATTTCTTTAAGATAGTTTAATTTGCTTTGCCTTAGCTTGAAGTTAATGATGTCGTTTACCGCTTGTCCCGAGCAGGTCAGGTTTTTGAGATATTTAGCAAAAACCAATTTCAACGATAATTGTTTATCGTTGCCATGGTACCGCTGATCATATCAAAACTGCCATAATTGAAAACTTTCATCTTACCTCTATAGCTGGTATCAATATCAAATCGATAGCTGCGGATTAAAGCTACAAACAAGGCAAACAAAAGTGAACGGTTTGGTCCAAAAATTACTATAGGGAGTCACCTTAAAATACAAAAGTTTCCTATATTTCTTTGCATTCCTGCCATTAATTTCACTGTTGATTAGGTTTGAAACCTCGGCGTGTTTACTCTTAGGTTTTAATAAGTCTGGGTGAGTAAACTGGGTTTAATTTTATTCAATAAAATATTTTTAATATTAAAATTAAATTTATCTTTCTTGAATGGAGCCTTTGTGTGTCCTTGGGGATGTCTATATAGTGTTTTGGAAACTTTTGCTACCTCTCGATTGAGGCGTACTGCATGACCTTGTTTTAGTTGTTTTAAAATGTGAAATGTTACGGTGATGTCACGCAAGGTGTGCAGAATCCCCATGAAAGCTTGAAATTTTGATTTTGACACTTGCATGTGTGTGCTTTTGCTTTCATGTTTATTTTTCATGAACTGTATTTTTAAAATTACTTCAAATTAAATTTATTTGAATAATTTCGTAATCTTAGAGCAAACAAAAAATTCTTTGTTTTCCATTGTTTCAATCACTCTACTTCTTTCATGGTTTTAGTCATTACATATATTTCTACAGTTTATCTTTTCTCTCAACTTGTTGTTTTTGATTATTTTACCTGTAACCACATGTCCTCTTAGAGGGCTTTTATTGGTAACTTGTTAGAATAATACTGGACTATATATGTCAAAACATGATTGACAGTGCTACCATTTTACTTCCTTTTAAGCAAACGTCTCTTATTGGAACACCCCCACAACTATCATTTAAATTTATGAATTGTTTCCATTGGCTGGCAGACTTGGTACAAGTAGTCATTTATAGGGTGTTTTGACAAGTGGTTAAACCATGTGAGAAAGTCTGTCAATACCACCTGCATGGACTCAAATTGGATCACACAACACTTAAAACTGATGGCAAAAAGCAGCCACATGATAAAACAAAAGGACTACATACTATTTAATTCAAATCAGAAAAGGCTTCATTACTTGTAATGTTCAAAGAACATTATGGCTGTTATGGCTGGATTATATTTTGGTTTAATTTGTTGAAGTTTTTCCAGATTATGAAAATGAATTTTACACAGTGGTAGCGAAAGTCAAAGAACTTGATTTTCATATCGGAAATCATTTGTAACCACTAGTTAATTATATTCTATATTGTGGTGTGAGTTCATTTTGACTTGTTTTCTTCAACACATTTTTCAATATATATTTAGTATATATTGGATAAAAATTTAAAATTGAAGTTATGATTTTAGAATACAGCCTAAAAATTTTATTCTTCTTTATTAATGAAGTTGTTGATTGATTTATTGAATAATTTAATCATTTTATATCATTCATTTGTTCGTCTATCAACCTGTAATTAGGTAATTGATTACCTGACAGTGACTTGACTTTTCATTTTATTTATTTGTTTGTTTACTTAGACATTTATTTACTTATTTATTTTTACTGTCATAGTAGTTATTTATAGCAGTTGAATATTTTTATTAATTTGTTCTATTTTGTTAATTTTGCTATTAAAAAAGTCAGAATGAGATCTTATTTTTCAAAGAGTAAATAAAACAAATTATCAGGTTAACCAATGTGTTTTCAGACACTCTTTGTGTGCTAATAAGATATGCAACACTCTTATTAAAAACTAACCATATTATGTTATCTATGTAAAATCATTAAATGCCTGTAGGCCATGTGTGGCACTTTGATTTCAAGAGCTGTGTTATTATACAGCACGCCATAAACACTCCACATTTGATAGATTAATACTGGCATTGTTTTAAAGCCCTGATTGTGGTTATAATAATGTCTGGAGAGACCTTTGTTTCCATTTCCTTACTTGCCATCTTGTTTTTGTTCAGTTTTAATGATTATATTTTTCATACATGTGGCAATAGGTTTCTAGATGATTTGTGATAAATATGGTTTTAAAGTATCAAGAGTGGCCTCTTTTTGAATATCTAATTTTGCTCAGAATAATTAACATTAATAAAAAACGTGGGTTTTAAAAGCTGCAATTTTTTTACAGCAAGGGTGTTTGACCTTACATTACTCATACGTCCTACACTCTTTGTGTGAGGGGGCTGTATGAAAAACACATTCTGTTCCACTACATTCATCATCTTCAAAAACCTGGGGATTTATTTTGTCACTTGTCTCTCATGTCCAGAAGAAAATCCATATTACATATCCCTTGAAGTCTATTCATTGAATACAAAATTCTGGAAGTCAAATTATTTTATTATATATATATGGCAGCTTTTAACAATTATCGTTTACAAATACTTGATGCTGATTGGTCGAACCAATCAAGTTGACCTATAAGAACCTTCTAGAACATGTACTAACAGACAATGTTCACAGGGTTTTTTTTCTGGATGCAAGGAATGAGTGACAGAGTATTTTAAATAACTCTGGGTTCCCTTAGGGAAGGAGTAAAAGAGTAAAGTTCACACAAATATCACTGACTGGATTTTTTTTTTGATATTTTTTGCATCTGATGTTACAAAATTCTGCTGCTGCAACTACCAATTACAGTATTTTTGGCCACCCATGCTGGGTTTCCATTTATTGACAGATCTGATCCAACTGTTCTAATAGGAGTAATGGTATAAGGATTAGTAAGTGCTATACATGCACATGTACATGAGTGATAATATTGTCATTAGATATTAGAACTCTTTATATGTCAATCATTTACACCCCCAATGATGCACCTGTGTATCATTATCTTATGGTACAGTAATCACTACTATATATTATATGTGTATTTATTTAATAACATTATCTTATGGTACAGTAATCACTATTATATTGCTGATAACCATGAACATATTTGGTTTATCTTTCCTAGTGATAATGTGACATGATTATAGAAATAGAGTATTAAGTGTGTTTATCATGTTGTACACTGCCACCAACCTAGCTCTAAGAAACTTTGAATTGATTAGATAGCGAGGAAGTGGACCACAAGCTTTGTTATATCAGAAACTTCAAAGGAATCACTGATAAGATGCCATAGGGATTTAAGATAATCAGTGTTAAATGGCCTAAAACATGCATGTATATTCATGACCCATGAAAAATGGATTTACCATATGCATTGGAGACAGTGAGAGGTTAGGTTTTATTATAAAAATAAGTTTCAAGTACAACTTGATTTCATCCTCAAGGAAATAGCATGTCTTGTTGAACCCCCTCCATTTGTCTGTCTGTGGTGCCCTATACATCACATTCTATACATCATATACATCTATACATCATATTTTGTACATGTATATGTATGTAACTACTGTACCTAATTTTTTTTTAAAAATTATTTTTTTATGGCCTTGGGACTTCCACTAAACATCCCTCAGCTATACACATGTACATTAGTACTGTATTTACAGATTACATTGAGTAGATTTCCTGTGATTGTGAAAATGGCACAGTCACAGCAATGGAGGGTTATGGCAAGAATTTCAAATATCTTTATAGACATCACAGCACTGACTCAGTAATTATGGTACAGTGTGGTCCATTTCACACTCATAAGAAATCTGCTTATTGATAGCATTTTAATGCTTTTCAACACATTTTTCACCACTTTCTTTACTTTTGTAATCATGTCTTTTTTTGTTTTTTGTTTTTTTCTATTTTTATTTTTGCATGTATTACTAACAAGAATACATGACATGAAAAATAACTAAAGATAGTTTGACAATGGCATCCAAATGAAAATATGATAAAATTGGAGAAACATGACTGTATAATTAGCCTATGAACAGGATGTACAAGTTGTAGTTTGCATTATAAGTAGATAATTGCTCTCTTATTACTCATACAGTTCTTTTCCAGTGTTGTTTCTGTTTTTATCTCTGTTATCATCCTCTGAGCACTTTCCCTAAGATATCTCTTTATTCGAGCCTTACTGATAAGTTGTACTTAAATAATTAAAGGCTTTTTCTAAGAATGAGGGTGTTTTAAGGTACATAATTGCTTGAGGGTTAGTTTTAATCTCTTATAAGCAGGGTTGATCAATTAGATATCCCTTAGATTATGGTAATAGATAAAGCAGATTCTAGATTGTACATTTAGTTGAACTCTAATAATCATGTCAGTAATATACTAGATATCACAATTTAATTGCCATTATTAGAAATCCTGTGACTGTAGGCTGTGTTGTAGTTCATCTCTAACAATGGGGAGCTTAAGCATGACACACAATACATTTTTGATTGTGCCACACCATCATAGATGAGGTTCCTGTTCTCCAGGCTACATTGTCAGTTGGGGCTTTCTCATGTTCTAGGTTTCATCTATGGTAGCACTCACACAAACAAAAACATACACATGATGTCTGTGTTGTCTCTTGCTTATGCTCACTAAATATTTTACCAGCATTAATTTTAATTAATTAAAGCCTAATTTTTTCAACTGCTACAATGAAGAACATCTTCAGGGTTTGTGTAGTTCATAACATTCAAATATAACGTTACAAAATACATGTAGGCAAATCACTTACATGAGAATGTTTGCAGGCAATGTTCAGCCTATAAATTTATTGTTATTTATCTAGTACATTCCTGAAGGGGTTTCAGTAATATTTGAATAAGGAGGGTGGCTTCAAAAAATAGCTGGTTGTTTGTAGAAACAAAATATGGAATCCACCATAAAATAGTTGGTGATTTAAGTACTTTAAAGTAGACAGCGGTAAACTGCTGGTAGCCACATGTTAATGAAACCTCTGACATAAAAGGTTGTGAAATGACGTAAGTTACCTAAATTATTTGTAACCACTTATCTTTACTAAAAAGAGTATTTTTCTCTTGCATTTATCTTTTCTCTTTCTTTCTTTCTTTCTTTCTTTCTTTCTTTCTTTCTTTCTTTCTTTCTTTCTTCCTTCCTTCCTTCCTTCCTTCCTTCCTTTCTTTCTTTCTTTCTTTCTTTCTTTCTTTCTTTCTTTCTTTCTTTCTTTCTTTCTTTCTTTCTTTCTTTCTTTCTTTCTTTCTTTCTTTCTTTCTTTCTTTCTTTCTTTCTTTCTTTCTTTTTTGTGTTTTTTTGTTGTTGTAAAATTCATAATTTTGGGCTGATTCTTTTTGGGAGAGTATTTTTAATAGGGACTCAAAGAATACTTATAAATGAAATGGAATGAATTTTTGGTGATTTCAAAGAGGAAGGTAAAATGAAAAAATAGAAAGTATCAAAAATAGTATCCTTGGAAGGTGGATACCACCCCCCTGACCAAGCATGTCACCAAGTAACAACTAAAGGACTGTTGACAAACTAGCATGGCTGAAAGGTTATTATGGCCTATAGGTAGGTAGAAGAGCACTCAGTTGATGTATATTCATAAAAATATCATGAATAACACATAAATCAATAGATAGAACAACTAAATAGAATACAATAGATTTTATGACTATATTACATCAACTATGCTACATAGGTTTTCCAATAGGCAGAATCCCCCCTGACCATGCATGTAACCTGGTAACAAATTAGACGTATAGCTGGAAGGGATTATCATGACCTAAATGTATAGGCAGAACCCCCCTGACTGTAAATGTAACGTAGTAACAGAGACTTTTGACAATAGTACAGCTAGATGGTTATCATGACCTATAGGTGGAACCCCCCTAACAGAAACCATTGACAAACTAGTACAGAACCCCCTGTCCTTACATGCAATATTGTAACATCACTGGATATGACATTTTTCATGCGGCATGAAAAAAATGTTCTAACTTACAGCGGTAAGCCCACTCCTTACAAATTTGATATACTCACACAGCATGCAGTAGTGTCTGATTTCCTTTTAGCATGCCTCAAATCCACATCAAAGTATGTCAACTATGTACTACTAATGGAATGTCAACAACTTAAAGCTGTCATTTCTCTCTTAATACTGCTGGCTTATGTCAAAGGTTAATCTAGGTAGAATAACTGAATGATGGATGACCTGAAGTTGCTTTTCCTTATTCCTTTACCAAATGTTGACTGCAAGTTTAACACATTTATTGGCATTTGACACAATAATTTCAATGTTTTTACATTGTATTTTATTTGATGCAAACAATGATTTAGGTGCATGAACAACATGCTGTATTAATAAAGTATAATTATATGTTTTGTGCTTAATGACATTAATACCTAGTACAAATACTTACCCTGAAGCAATGGGTTTGAATCAAACAATATGACAAAATTTATTTTATCGTTTGCCATGCTCTCTAAATGTTGAACAGAAGAGTGTCATTTGAAAGTTGATAATCAATGCTTTAATTGCTTTAGAAGAGGAGCCCACTTAACCATAATTTAAAACTCACATTTCTGTCTGATGTGTTGTGAGTAAGGACTGTGACCACTACTTATATAACTATGGAAGATTCTTCGACCATTTTGAATTGTCCAAAAGCTCAGCAATATTAAACTATTCTAAAACGTAGTTGATACTGTTATAATAATTGATGATACATATTTTTGATAATGATATCTAGTGAGCTTGCTGAACACCTGGGACTTTTTTTTAAGATGTTTGTAATCCAAAAATTTTCAGGAAATGTTCTGAATAAAGCACGTGTGTACAAACTAATAGTGTGTGTTTAATATGACTATAACTAAATATTCGCTATTTCTGAAGAGGACGGTAGTATATGTAGAATTCTAAAAAAAATGTCTCTGTTTGGAAGTGTTGCTTTATTCCCAGTGATATGTCACATGTGATTCCTCCAACAATCAAGAATCACGTCTTTAAGGCTGGCACACACTAAGTATCAGGTCACTGTGATGCGATGTGGGGACACATCATGGTGACAATTCCCCTTGTGTGTACTGTGGCATTTTTGTGAAAAATCTTGGAGCCACGACAGAATTTTTTGCTGCAACGCATTGCATTAGTTCAAACTGGTTTGAATTCATGTGTACGTTGACAGTGACAAAATGAGTGAAAGTGGCTTCATCACAGTGCAGTGCACACAAAACGACTTGTCGCCACGTGGTGCTGCAGCGACCTGATGCCTAGTGTATGCCGGCCTTTATGCAATGACACCACTTACAAGACAATGTTACTGTATACTTGTATGTGTACCAAGATGCTGGGGAAAAGTTTGTGATAGGAATAATAGTAATCTCCCCAACCTTAATGTAGAAACAAATAAGAAAATGGTTTTTGAGCTTCCTTCAAATGCTTTTACTGCAAACAAAGATTAAAGTATCAAAGTTTAGATTAATAACAAACTCTATCTTTATTTCAGGTGATTCCATTGAATTGGCTCCATATTTCATACAAGAGCCTTCAGATATTATAGCTCAAAAGAATCATCCAGTATTATTAAATTGTACAGTAAAAGGAAACCCTAAACCAAGTGTTAAATGGCAGCGCAATGGTGTCGAGTTAAATATAGCTGGTGATGATAGACGGTCAATACTAGCAAATGGATCATTGTATTTTAAAAGTATTGTGCACACAAAGAACAATAGACCTGATGAGGGTTGGTATCAATGCATTGCAAGCTCTCAAATTAGAAGTCAACATTACCAAGTTGTCAGCAGAACAGCTAAGCTTCAAGTGGCTGGTATGTTCATGTTCAGGATTGTATAGTAATTAGGAGAAGGGGTGGGGGAGAAGAAAGAAGGGAAAACCTTCAATTGTTTCAATTGAAGTAAAAGCCTTTACCCTGATAGTGTTGCAGCTGTCCCTCTCTTCCCCATTACTCTGTGGGGTCCTTTACTGATGTCTGTTCAAACAATTAAACTAGTTATCTATAGTCCAATTATAAATGTGTGATTCATCAACCCAGGGGTATTGTTAGTTTCTCACTCCTACAAAATTACCCCAAGGTTGGAACATGGTCTGAACATTAGAACTTATTCTGAAAGTTACATTTTCTTTTGTTTCTGATTGGTCAGCATGAGTGATCAGGTTGATCAATCAGCATCTAGTATATACAGTCCTACTTCAACAAAGGTTGTCAAAGGCGAAAGACTGGGTCATTCCATGACTCATGGTTAGGGTGTCCTATTTGTTTTTACCAATAAATTATTAATATACGATAATTATCAGAAAATTATATCTAGAGTACTGAGCAAAATAAATAGAAAAAACAAGAGCTTATTTTTATTTGATCTTGGTTCTTCAGAGTAGGGATGACCTATGTCCTATCTCTTATGGTCTTTGACTCTGACAACCTTTTATGGAAGCGGTATATATAGTAAAATTACACTAAAAATGATGCTATATATATAATATATTTTGACTTTTGGAACTGCGATCTAACAGACAACCCTTGTGTTCCTGAGGATTATTGCATTGGACACTAATATAAATTTACATTTACATTGACTTGCAAAGACTTGGAATGTGCTCAATTTTTTCACAAGTTACTTTGGTGTAATGCATCCTTTTTTATTGTCTCTTCATTTCCTTCCTTCCCTCACTTCCTTCCTTATTTCTTTTCTTCCTTCCTTCCTCCCTCCCTCCCTCCTTTATATATTTACTTGTTTTTTTTATTTTTGGTATTTTAGTTACCTCTTTTTAACATGAATAATGTTGCATAGCATGTTCATCTTGTATCAAACAATCCCCAAAATATGTTGTTTCTTTACTGTTTCAGGTTTATCATCCAAAGTTATTATAGCACCATCGACATTACGGGCTCATCAAGGTGACATAGCAAGAATACTCTGTAAAGTACGTCATTCAATACCTACAGCACATATTACATGGAAGCATAAACATAAAAATGGAACTATTGTCTCATTAATATCAAATAAGCATTATGTACTTCTTGATAATGGAGTATTACAGATTACTAATGTACAGTTGAGAGATGCAGGGGAATACATGTGCACTGCAGCCAATAAAATAGCATCAAGAAAACACTCAAGTAAATATATGGTGCTAAGTGTGGAAGCAGGTAGGATTTGTTTTAGGAAAATGGTGCACGCCCATTTTTAGGGTGGCATTAAATGATCACCAAAAAGATCGTTCTGCTACCCCAAGAGCACAGAAAGTTTTTAAACCTCCCAAAAGCTGGAAGAAACATCCCTCTGCAAGAAATCTGAATAATCACAAGCATGAGCCAGCTGTTATCTGAAGTTGGGATCAAATTTCATGGTTCTTGCAAATTTTATATTTATTTATTTATTTATTTATTTATTTATTTATTTATTTATTTATTTATTTATTTATTTATTTATTTATTTATTTATTTATTTATTTATTTATTTATTTATTTGTTTATTTATTTATTTATTTGTTTTACATGCTTTTTTATTTGAATTAGCACAAAGCAAAAAAAGTTTTTTCGTTTTTGTGATAACCTGTCTTGGAATCTTGATGTTTCCACAAAGCTATCTCAGAATACCTTCATTTTTTTCTGCATCTGGTCTTGCATTGGCAAAACAGGCTACAGTTGCAGTTCCCAAAATCATCGAAAACTTTCTGAAAGTAACAGTACAAAATTTGATCTTATTTTGTCTCATTTCAGATCAAGGGTTCCAGAGAGCTCCAGACTTTGTAGCAACCCCTAAGAATACAAGTACTACCAAGGGGAGTAGGGTAATATTTGAATGTGCTGCTACGGGGAAACCAAAACCTACAGTGCAGTGGTTCAAGGACTCAGTATTAATATCTTATGACAATAGAGTACATCTTTTTGGTGAAAGTAATCTAGAAATCACCACTGTAACATCAAGTGATGAAGGAGTTTTTACATGCAAGATCTCTGCCAATGGTAACACCAAGTCTGCCAAAGCCAAACTACTTGTTCATCGTAAGTGTCTCTTGGTTGTTAAGAAAGTGTTGCTAGTTACAGCAGTTATTGTATGAGTATGAAATGGACAGTGCTGTGCCATGACCAGGGCAGTGCTGTGATGTCTATAAACATTTGAAATTCCTGCCATAGCTGTGCTAGTTTTGTGACCGTGCTGTTTTCACAGGCATATGAAATGTGCAATAATAACTTTAACTTACAGTCATAAACTGCCACTTAGAGCTGGTTTCATGGGTGACAGAAGCAGAAGTGAAAGGATCATATGCAGACTCAGTATGCACTGTTCACACCTAGGTGAGAAATTCAATACTGAGTCTGCATATGTTGCTTTCACTTCTGCTTCCATTACTTGTTTTAAAAAACAGCTCTTACTAGGTAGCTCACCCTTAATTAACCTATTGATGAAGGTTGAATTTTACAACAATTTCCATGTCTTGGTTGTCTTGCTTTTTCCTTTCCTACAGGATTGATTTGTGGGTTCCTGTGCCACTGCGGAAATATTCAATTCGACGACAGAAGTCTTAGTAAAATTGCTGTTGTGGAAAGAAAATGTTGAAGAAGGCATATAACCACCGCTGCAAAAGACAAGCTGATATTTTGTCAAAAAACTGTCAATATGCAAAATTGTGAGCCTGTCGTCGAATTGAATATTTCTGCACGGTCGATCAGCACATGCGTAATGTGACAACAGAAAAAGCATGCAAATATGTGTGACTCAAACATGGCGAAATCAACACTGCTTTAGCAAAACAACTCGGCAGAAGCAAATGCAAATATACCTAAGTTTGAAATTTTATTTGAGCACCTTAGAGGTATTCTTTCGTTTACTAACTTGGAACCATAATTGGACATATTCTGAATAATTAATAGCGGAAATTAAAAAAAAATCATCAACGATTTTTTAATTAGCGCGTTCAGAAGCAAAAATTTCAGGTTTTGCGAGAAAATGAACAAAAATATTAGATGACTTGTACCACTCTTAAAAATCATTGCCTTGGCCGAATCTATTGAAAATCACAGAAAGTGTAGAACTAAGTCTTGGCAATAACTGGGAGCAAGGATTTTGTTGTATCTTGTTAGAGTGGGTTGTTATCGTAAATAGTACAAAACATGAATTTTTGTATACAAAAAAAATAAAACCGTTTTTATTCAAAAACTATGAGTACGATTTTTTTGACACTTCCTCAGAATGTAGACCTTACTAACAACTTTACCGTTGGATATGTGGCTCTAAAAGTTTAGACCGATTTTTCTCGAAAATGAGCTTTAAGTAAAGAAGACGACATAATGATTTCTTCACTAAAATAAAACGGATTTCACTAAAATATACTTTTTTAAAAACTTCATTCTATATCTAGACAAGTGTGAAAAGATCTTGGCAAAAGACGCTCTGGAGCGGGAGCTACGGCTGTTTAAACGTCGCTAGTTGATCGTGAAAAAAACTAGACCGAGCTACCTTAAACTCTGGGAACATTTGTTCAAAAGTGGGTTAGCACAGAACCAGAGTTTTTGGTTTTCTTTTGATCTATGTTTGCCCTAAGCCACTTTTTAACAAGTAAGAGCTGTTTCCACAGGCTCCAAAAGCTAATGAGTTTACTTCTAACTAGTTTTCATTTAATTTTCTACCAGATCCACCAACATTCCAAACCAGACCTATCAATGTAAATGCACATACTAATGAAGATATTGAGTTTCATTGCACTGCAAGTGGAAATCCAGCTCCCACAATAACATGGCTGAAGAATGGATTCCCACTAAAATCTGAAGATTATATCATTATAACTAAAACATCTCTCAAAGTCGTGTTTATCATGTCATCAGACACTGGCATATACCAGTGTGTGGCAAAGAACTACTTGGGTGAAATACAAGCATCTGCAGAGTTAACCGTCTTTGACAAGAGTAAGTATTACAAAAAAACTAATATTATATTTATAGCAGACCAACAAAGTCTGGATTTAGTGTAGACCCTGGTTTGCTGATTAGATTTTAGGCTTTAATTGCTACAGATCTGTCATCAAATGTCAGCAGCCAACTTCCATGCAATACTTTACTTGCTAGGTTCAAAGAAATCAAAACAAGGTTATGTGCATAAAGCTTTGTCATATATTTGTAATAAGACAAGTTTTAGGAGCTTTACACTTGTAGCCTTGTCCTAATTTCGTTGTGGGTGGCAGGTGAAGCATATCTTGGATCTGGACTGTTGTCAATTAGTCTTTTTTGTTCTTCTTCTATTGAACAGATATCCCATTACCAGATCTGACGTCAACACCCCACCCATCTACAACAACAATACCAACTACAACATTACTCCCTACCACAACAAAGCAACCCACTACAACTCATCCCTCCACAACTAAATCCACCACAACTAAACAAATCACCACTAAACTTACCACTACTAAACCCACTACTACTAAAACTACTACTACTGCCAGCACCCAAACACCAGTATCTGTCTTTCCTGGAGCACCAGAAAATGTTGCAGTGCAAACTAAGTCAGAAACTGAGATGGAATTAACATGGGATCCTCCAAAGAGAACAGGTGGCAAGATTCAATCCTACAGTATCATCTATAATGACAAGGTGGGCAGCTCTGGTAAGTAATTTGTCCCCAATAAGGTGTTTGGTATTAAAGATTGGTAGATCAATAGAGGACTAGAGGAATGAACTAATCTTGCTGGATTGTTGCTTACATAGAACTGATATCATGCATATATATATAGCAAGCTTGGCTTTACATTGTAGTTTAAATTATTAATTGTAATCATGCATGGATCCAAAGTTGAATGCCATGATGTTTACATGTACTTTTTGCATGTACATCAGACACAAAAATGCACAGCATAGAACAGTTAATGTGTTAAGATACATCAAGTAATTGTAAGAATTATAGGACACAGGTTACTATTGTACTTGTATTGTAATATTCTCCTTTACTCTACCAAGAGGTCTATGAAAGAATAAATAAATAAATAATTAAAAGCAATCTCTGCTCAAATCCTGAATCCTGCTTTAGGATTGAAAGATTTTTGAATCTACCTTTTGTCAGAGAAAACTTCTTTGCAGAAGTACCAGTACTTGGACAACTATTCCATTCTAACCAACCTTTTAATTTTTCAGCTATTCCCGGATTTTTCTCTGTAAGTGGTGATGTCCATAAAATAGTTGTAAAGAAACTAAAACCGGACACTCGGTACTCCTTCCAAGTCTTTGCTAGAACCTCTTTTGGTTCTGGTGAACTATCAAAGCCTGCATATGGGTGGACAGCCTCCAAATATCGTCCAGGAATACCAGTGTCTTTGGTAGCAATAGGGACATCATCATCACAGATAAAGGTTCAGTGGGCTGAACCAACTACAGGGTAAGCATTATGCATACAAGCAAGTCCATTGTGTGATTGACCACTTCTTTTTGGAACTTAAATCAAAATTACAAAACGTGCGGGGGTGACAGCTGACTAACATTTTGCATTTAAAATAAATTTATTGATTATATTAACATGAAATATTTTTGGTGGTGCATTCAGGATTTTTAAGTTAAAAATGATGTATAGTTAGTTATCATCACAAATTTGGAGTGCCATCCGAAATTGCACTCAGCTCATTGGCAATCTGAAATGCACATTTCCCCCCTCAAATAAGCTTGCCCAAACAATATGTCCTTCCCGAAAATAAGCCCACTAAAAAGGGTCTTAAAAGCAAATATAAGCCCTGGCCTTGTTTTGCAATGTTACTGTATTTCGCTAACAGAATGCCCATATTCCCTGTTAGGATCTCTGTTAAAGAGTACAGACTGGAATATAAAGAAGCAGGTACTCCCAATGGTACCATGTATTATACTGAGACAAAACGCAAGCACAAAACCCTTAAGAACCTGAAGACCTACACACAGTATGAAATATGGGTGTATTCTATTGGTAAAGCAGACAAACGAAGCCATCCAGCCACTACTAAGGCTACAACCTTTGGAGGAGGTAAAGTGACTGCTTGTCTTTACACAGGCCAGATGTTCTAATCCAAGATTTCAAAAATGAAAACCACCTTAAGGAGACACAAGCATAAGCTCAAGAAACATACACAGACTAGTGGTGCACTGGTCATTAGCAACACTTGTCTTTTTTGTGGTTTTGTGATAAATGAAATACTGAGTCTGCGTATGTTGCTTGTGTTTATGCTTATTTCTCTGGATCCAAGGGGGTGATCCATAGGTGCACCGGACACCCTCCTAACGCCGTACGAGATGACATCATCAGATTCCATTGTTAGGAGGCCGCCATCTTGAATGTGACAAAAGGCCTATTTGGGACACCCCCTTTGCAAAATCCTGCATCCGCCTCTGTTTCGCTAGTGCAAACTAGTCTTAACAGAACCTTCCTGTGCAATAGATATAACAATTACAATTTCAAGTATATGTTTGTGCGGTAGGAATCATTTGATTCATAACTGGATAGACGTCTCATCTACGTTGTTAAATATCTGAAAAAACAGCGTAGATGAGACGTCTACCTTATGAATCAAATTACAGTTTCTTCAGATCTTTTTGGTGGGTAGAATTGTTTCCCCCCAATTCACCTTGAAGCAATATTTCACTGCTATGTAGTTGGACAGTTTAGAACTGTATTTTGTAGTCAGTTATTTCCAGTTATCTTTGGTTATTATTTTCATTACCATTCTTTATCATCTACCACACACATACACACACTTCTCTTGATCATCTCTTCTCTTGAGAAATCTTATAACACCTGGACTTGTTAATTAATCTGTTGTTCAGTACCCAAAGGCAAACCAAGAGATGTTAGTGTTCGTGCTGATGACTCTGGTACAACATTGGTAGTGACGTGGAAACCTCCTTCCTATGACGTCATCAATAGTAAGATCACCAAATACTTGTTAGAGTTCTCCAAACCCAATCAAAAAGTGAAAGCAGTCGAAGTACAGGTAAGACTTTGTACTTGTATGAGTTCAACTGACCTATTGTATGATAAATGATTATTGAATAATTCATTTCATATGGGTACGAAGCCTACGTCATGGAGACACGATACCGGTTAAACAGTGGAACATATTTCGTATAAATGGGCGTACGGTAGTGGTTGCGTTGCTCATTTCACATGGTTGGGAAACTTACGTTACGGTAAAACGATAAACCTGTGGAATATAGAGCAGATTTCCTATGAAGTCTGTTGTATTGCAGTGGTTACGGTGCTCATTTTAGATGGGTGGTTAAGCTACTTTAACGCTAGACTATTACAGAAAATAGAGCAGAGTTTGTATGGAAGGCACCAGGGCCTTCGAGCATGTATAAAAGGAAACCAAGGGTGTTTTCCATTTAGTGGAACCAACCGGCCAGAACGGCCTTGATTTCTTAGGACTGATTCCAGCCAGAGCTAGGAATTGACATGTACCATTTAAGAACTGGCCGTTCTGGCCGGTTGGTTCCACTAAATGGAAAACACTCCTATATTAGGGTATATGCAAAGGTAACCGATATGGAAAATATACCCAATTTGGAGTTTAGGTTCCAGTTACATTATATCAAAACAAGCTGTAACATTTCTTAACTCATACTAGTCCTGCACTCTTGTCCTTAAAAAAGCAAACAGAACAAAATAAAACAAGAACAACAGCAACATAATACAAAACAACAACAAGACAGCACAAATGTTTACTGTTGATGGATGTTTACGTTGGAAGTTCGTCACTGAGGCTCTGAGGCTCTGAGCCCTCAGACCAGTCAAGTATTCCAAAATTCTCAATATCGGACTAAAAAATCAACCATGTTCCAGAGTCAAAACCAATCTGTACATGGTTTAGTCATTCCTTTACCTGTTTAAACACCCGAACCCTACAGGTCGTTTACACCCTTTTGAGGGAGAGAGATGCAACGTCCATGATTATCAGTGATTGTGATATATTTGGTTTGTTACAGGGTGATGTACTAAAGCATAAACTAAAGAATCTCGACCAGAATAGCGTATACAGAGTTCGCGTTGCTGCGGGATCATTATCGGGATGGGGTGACTTGTCCCATTGGGTTCATGCTAACACTAGTGTCACCAAATGCTCAGGTAAGCTATTCTACCTTTATTAAGGACAATTCAGGGTTATTCCTTTGAAACACCTCGGCAATGGAACTTAAAAAGGCTGACATTATGGCTGACTCAATTTGCTGGGTCTTTCTTCATGTACTGGAACAACATTATATTCTTTATATCATTGATCTTGTTTCATCAACCATAAGTAATTTTATTACCAAGCTTTCGGGCCTAAGGCCCATCATCAGGGTAAATGGAATCAACAAAATCGTTACAAAATCCACGCACGCTTATGGCGTTAACAACATTATCCTCGAGCGCTCACAATAACAACAACGAGCGCGAGCTACCACTAAGGTTGTGTTCTAGAATTATACTATTTACAATTTAATAGAGGAATATAATTATCAGGCAGTTTTCTGCCGGAGTCTCTATTAAAAATAGCGTTCTTGTTTTTTGAAATATAACATGCCTCTGCCCATTTACGCTGGTGCCATCTTCCTTCTGATTCTAAGATCTTTGCATCCTGCCATGCTATCGAGTGTCCACAATTTAGTGCGTGTTCAGATAACGCTGACCTTTCAGTCTTTTGTAGACGAACACTTGCCTGATGTTCTTTAATTCTGGTCCCCACAGATCTTTTCGTCTCCCCAATGTACTCAGTATCGCATTCACCACATGGAATAGAATATACCACTCCAGTCTTCTTTTCTTTTGGCAAAGGATCTTTTATCTTACTGCTAAGAATTTTTCTCAAGGTGCTAGCTGGTCTTATGCTAACTTTTACGTTGTACGATTGTAATACACGTTGTATCTTCTCCGTTACACCTTGGACGTACGGCAGAGTGACATAGCCTTTGGTTTCTTCACCAGATATTTGTTCTTTCTTAGACGACTGTTTGCTGAATTTCTTTATGAATTGTCGTGGATATCCATTGTCCATTAAAGCTCTTTGTATGTGTGTACGTTCATTCTGTACGTTCTTTTCAAGGGAAAGCAAGTTCTCTGCTCTGTGATATAAGGTGCGTACTACGGCTGCTTTGTGTTGTGAAGGATGGTGACTTGAGAACTGGAGATATCTATCTGTATGCGTCTTCTTTCTGTACATAGAAACTTCAATGGACCCGTCCTCTAGGATCTTGTTAAGAGTGTCTAAAAACGGGATGCCAGCAGAAGAATATCGCTCCACAGTAAACTTAATGTGGTTATCTTGGCTGTTCAGATGTTCATGGAACATATCAATATATTCTCTCCTTATGACGCAGATTGTATCATCAACGTACCGTTTATATATTCTCGGTGGGTCAATGAAAGTCTCTAATGCTCTTACTTCCAAGACCTCCATAACCAGGTTTGCTACAACCACAGATATGGGGGAGCCCATTGCGGTACCATGTATCTGTTTGTAGAATTTTCCCTTGAAAGAAAATTCAGTGGCATTTAGACAGAACGAAAGCAACGATGAAATCTCAGTGGATGTTAACATAGTACGTTCTTTTAAATTGTCATCCTGGTCGAGTCTCGATTTTGCAGCACCAACAGCTATACTTGTAATTATTATACTTGTATTACTTATAATTCTAGATCACAATTATATTCTTTGTTAGCTTTGTTGTATTGTACTCCCGTAGTCTCTTTTGTTTGTCTATTGACTAAGACAACTTTGTCCAGTACGTGGAGAAATGGCTTTGAAGATGTAGCCACAAAGGAAGCTGAGATGAGAGGGATTAAAAACGTGGCTGATAATCAGGCCTAGTGATCTTGAATGTTACTCTTACAGTGGTTAACACACCATGCCAGCCATTGTTAAGGACGAGTTAACTATATGTCCTGTGACCATAACCAGTGATTTAAACCTTGTCTTTGCAGAATCTCATCCTCCAGGCCAACCCACTGACATGGAGGTATCGATCCCATTTAAGGGTTCAGAGATGATAAAGGTTGAGTGGCAACCACCCACAGATGCAAGTCAGTGGTGTGTGATTGGATATTCCTTGGAATATGGTGAAGGAACTCCATTCGTCAATAAGATCACTTTCAATGCTTCCATTAGATTTTATCTTATAAGAAAAGGAATAAGTAAGTGGGGATCTGCTATCTGTCTGTCTGTCTGTCTGCCTGCCTGCCAGTCTAACGCTTGATTATTCCTGTTCTCAGGTGCAGGAAAGGAGTACGTCATCAAACTAGTAGCCGTCAACAGTCGAAAGAACAATGGTCCAAATATACAGAAAGCTATTAAGGTTCCATCCATTGGTAAGATATGCAAGTCTATAATTGTCGTAAGCAATGACAGCCCGCTGTGTCAAATCCACGATAAAATCAATCAAATGTAGGCAAGAGCAAGGGTGCTTGTTAGCGCAAATCATTCGATTGAAAAACAAACATGTAAAAAAATAACTTCATGTGAAATGTGGATTCCGAGAAACTGTCCGTGTGCAAAAGCAGCAAGAGGTACTCTTACTCTTTTCTAAAGAAATAACTTCAAGTTTACATTTCTTTCTTTTTCAAGTGCCGAAAAAACCTGTCAAACAGGTTCTTGCAACTCCACTGTCATCCCGAGCTGTCCGAGTGACCTGGGTCGAGTACATTGGTCGACCCTCCCATCTTTATCATGTGTTCCGTGCCTTGACAAAGACCATAGTGTATTGTGGGAATACTACCAAGCTGTCCATTGACTGTGGTGGACTGGAACCGTACACTTATTACACGTTTATTGTAAGAAGAATGGGAGAAAAGAAAGGAGCAACGGCGACCAATAGGACCATGGAAGACAGTGAGTTTGGGGACTTGTACTAGAGAAGAGGGGTGATGGAAGGAAAGGCCGGGGGTAGACACTAGTGAAAAACGTCTGCGCATGCGTGCATATTACGATGTTTTCTTAAGAAATATTTGAGTTTTAGCCTGAAATGAAATGCTCGTGTTCTCGGTGTATACATAAAATTTCTCTTGTATACTTTTGTGAGACAAAGATATTGTATTTATGAAGACATTATGTTAATACTGGCCCTAAGTTTCAAGAATTGATCTTAAGTTTTGACATTTTGTGAAAACCGTTGTTGAAGGCAAGCGTAAAAGCGAAATTTGCATAAGTTACAAAAGCACGAAGACGTGACTACGAGCATGCGCAGACGTTTTTCACTAGTGTCCCGGGGGTATGGTTGGGGATGGAAGATGTGGTCATATATCTGTAGAAGGATCTAAAAGAGCTCACACTATGCTAACCCTTACAAAAGTCCCTTAGATATGCAATAGACTTTCTCCGAATAGTTCTTATCGAAGATACATTCAAATAATTATAAACTAGACGCACACGTGCGTTCACTCGTGCCTATGCCTGGAGCCCTTTTTAAGAGAGGCTCCAATGACCGGTTCCGTTCGTACTCTTCCCCTAGCCGTTTCACGCATTCTTCACCATTCCGGGAAATAGCTAACCGTAACAAATGACCTTTTTTGAATCGGCTAACTTAAACTAAAAAATATCTTGATTAGTCAGTTTGTCTGTCAACAGCTATTAGTGCCTTTGTCTTTCTATTATCATGCATAGGTATTAGATATCTCCAACATGCAAAAATATACCAGTTTTATATTCAACTTCTTATTTCACTATATATCTCAATTGTTTGCTGTAAAGACTTCTACAACGGCATATTTGACACAATAACAAATCGTGTATTTTTTCGTTCATGTTTCGGATGTTATTGCTGGGAGCGAAGCGAGCAGCAATACTATTCTTGATGTGGGATTCCTGTGCGATTTATGACGTCACCTTAATATTGATCCGCGAACTCGATTTTTATGTACGGTGGTATGTTCATGGCGAGCCTTGACGTCACAGGGATAAATTGGGATTCCTGTGCGATTCCATTCGAGAGGTTTTATGTTTCTCGAACCCGTTCTCGAAGTATAAATGAAAATCACAAAATGCTAAGTGATATTTTTTCGAGAGGGCAATGTTCTGTAACGGGTCATTTTGCGTATTACTGTTCGAATCGAAGCTCGTCTACGGGCCGAATCAATTCAAGCCAAGATAATAAGTATGAAGTGAGGTCGCGCTGAGAATCTCTGCAATATATTTGGTTACCCCATGAAAGAAATAGCTAGTATACTTTGTATGTGATGGAATTGTATTTATCATTCGTTTGATCTAAAGCGTCAAATAGTACAGTAGACAATGCGGTATCTTTGACCGTGATGCAACGTACAACTAGCTTTTTAAAATCAGTTAGTTTTATAATCATTGCCAACGCTAGCCGTTTGTGATTGTTTGAAAAATTGCTTTTACTCAGTGCTAAATATTTTGAACTGTGTGTGCCCGACACTGATCCTGGAGAATTATGTTTTGTAGTTCAACATGGAAGGTCAACTAGCAGTGTTCGTCACACAACGCACAAGAGATAGACAAGAAACATTTCATATATCAGAGAAAGCGGTGTACTTTCGTGAGTTTTAGGGGAACAGTTCTGCTAACGTGGATACACCAGCTGTTTTCTGCTCGCAGCACTTCACTTTCTATTAGAAATTTTTATTTATTTTTTTTATTTATTTAATAACTTTAACAGGGCAATGAAAAGACTCTTAGTCCATGCAAGCAAAGCCCCATACAAGATACAATTACACATAGACAATACAATTACAATATAGATTAAAAATACAAAAAACAAAAAAGCAAAAACATTTCCTATCGACAGCAAACAATTTCTGGGTTAGTTTGTCTGCATTTAGAGCAGATTGATTTGAAAGTCCTAATTCGATCTGGATCAAAAGCTGTAATGAGAAGCGATTTATAGCGAGTATGGAGTTTCTTTTTGAAAGACGACAAGGAAGTACAGTTTTTGATATCAGAAGACAGAGAATTCCAAAGGATAACTATGCGGTTAAAGTAAGAGTCTCTAAAGGTTGACGTTTTTGTAATATTAGGTATGTAATTGATATGAGCTACTGCGTTCCTTGTTGATCTACAAGCATTTCCGTAAGAAGTTACATATTTGGAGATATCAAGACTAAAGAGTTTGAGACGACATTTGTAAAAAAATACGAGATCTAAGTACTCAAACCAATAACAAATTGGGACCATGTCTAGTTTAATTAGCCTATCTCTGTAGGATAGATCTACAGTACCAGCCTTACCGGGTGCAAGGATGTACTTTGTCGCACGGCGCTGTATACGTTCAATCAAAAGCAAGTCCCGAGTGCTGGACTGAGGAGCCCAAACCTGACTTCCATAGCACAAAACAGAGCGTACTAGGGACAGATACAGAGCACGACGCAGATCAACTCCTACAGAGGTAGGCGTATTTCGCCTAAGAAATCCTAAGACCTTGTTGGCCTTGGCAATAACAGAGATGACATGGTTATGCCATGTCAAATCATTTGATATGATAACTCCTAGGTCCCTTAGCGAGTTGGCCTCGTTGAGGATGTCAAACTCGATAGTATAATTACGAAAAGGCGGATTTCGCTTTCTGGAGATCTTCAAGACGTCACATTTAGCAGGGTTAAAGTTTAGGTCCCAATCATGACTCCAAGAAACAAGACCATTCAAATCATATTGAAGTGCGAGATGGTCTTGTTGGGACCTCTGTGCACGGAAGCATTTGGTGTCATCCGCGAAAAGTACCGTACACGTACCCGCCGATGTGACATCCGGAAGATCATTTACATACAGAGCAAAAAGAAACGGCCCTAATATACTGCCCTGAGGGACTCCTGAAATAACTGACGTGTAACTAGATTTTGTACCATCAATAACTACACATTGTTTACGATTACAAAGGTAATCTTTAAACCACTCCCAAAGAGCTAGTATATATGAATAAAAGACGTTACGTGACCAAACGCGAAATACAAGGTCAATGGAATCTAGTTTCATGCCATTCCGATATTAAATTAAAATTCACTACAAAAACCTCTCAAGATCTCTTGAATGCTTGAATGAGGAATATAATTGACTTGCTTCTATGTATGTTCGTTTAGCAACATGTAGGATGAGAAATTCGTAGTTTTCCAGCTCATAGGAAATAGTCGTTATCGCGAGGGCCTCGGCTTTCAAGTACTCCATTTAGAGTTCGATATTTGGTCAAAGTATTGGAGATGAAGCTCAAAATAACAGCCCATCCTGAAGCTCTTATAAGTATATAGGTATTTCTCGAGTTAAAAGCTCCAAATTACATTGTTCTACTGCAGGAAAAGCCCGTCTCTGAAAGCTATTTTCTTTGTAGTCGGCCATCTTGCATTCCTAAAGTTCCTGGCTTGCGTTCGCTGTCGCTCAAAGGTGATGAATGAAGGGCATTGTTTTTACGTTCTTAACCAATCAGAAGTCCCTCAGGACGAACACAGGAAAAAAAAAAAAAAAACATTTGCAGTTTATAACTCGTTCCCGGCCTAAAGGCCTGGGCACGAGTAACAAGGATTTCAGTTCGAGGTTATTGGGTCAAAAGTACAAGATCACAAACTTGCCCAATAGCCTCGAGCTGAAACATTTGTTTACTCATTCACTTCAGTGCACAAAAACAATAGTTTCAAGGCGAGTTTGGGCTTGATAAACACAATTTTTTTGAAAGCTACAAGTTCAACCTCGATTTCAAGTGTAATTCGGAAAAGGTCTATTCGTAAAAGCTAGTCTCGGAAGTGACGTCATTCTGTTAGTAACTTTGAATTTCATTTCTAGAGCCCAGTCCGCCACTAGATATCACTGGTCGACTAGCAGAGAATAACAGCAGAGACTTGTATATAAACTGGCAAATACCTGAAAAAGTCAATGGAAAAATTCTGCGATACCGGATATTCTACTCAGCCAATCAAAGTGCTCCTTTAGAGTCGTGGAAAAAGCAAGATATTAAAGGCAATACAATGAGTGCACGAATAAAAAATCTTATGAAGGGAAAAAAGTATTACTTTAAGATGAAAGTACAGAACGGTGCTGGATGGAGTGATATGTCTAAGACTAAAATGATACCAACCTATGGTAAGTAGTTATATCCCCTTCTAAGAACATTGGTGATCCTTAGGGAGGGGTCGGTCCACGCAAAACAGGGTGAATCTAAACTTATATACGTTAATAGGTATTGTATTGTATTGTAAGACAGACATTGTTATTTTTTTCGTGACTTCGAATTGGGTTGGCAAGGTAGTGTAGACAAGTGGGTCTGTAGAGAGTTACGGAACAAATTAGTTGTCGTTGGTTCCTGTTAACTCGTTTGAATTGTTTTGTTTGTAGATGTCACGGGTGGCGATCCAAAGGGTTAGTCATCAACAAGTATTTATCATTTGTTCTTGGAAAAATGATGGAAAGTTGTTTTGGGTGTATAGTGCTCTAAGTTGTTTTGGGTGTATAGTGCTCTAAGTTGTTTTGGGTGAAAAGTGCTTTAAGTTGTTTTGGGTGAAAAGTGCTTTAAGTTGTTTTGGGTGAAAAGTGCTTTAAGTTGTTTTGGGTGAAAAGTGCTTTAAGTTGTTTTAATACTCTAAGTTGTTTTGGGTGTATAGTGCTTTAATTTTTTGGGATGTATGGTGCTCTAAGTTGTTTTGGGTGAAAAGTGCTCTAAGTTGTTTTGGGTGTATAGGGCTCTAAGTTGTTTTGGGTGTATAGTGCTTTAATTTTTTTAAGATGTATAGTGCTTTAATTTTTTGGGGATGTATAGTGCTCTAAATTGTTTTGGGTGTATAGTGTTCTTCAACCCTAAAGTCTGTGATACCTAGTTCAATTTAGCATTTGTTGAAGAACATCAATTAACCATTGAAGGCTACAAATGTTGAACCGTTCACTATTGTGTGTTGAATGTGCTATGATGTTGCCTAAAACAGAGACATTCAAATAAGCATTCCCTATTGTTGAACGTTAAGCGCTGTTTAAAATCAAAATTGTTGGTCAACCTGTTGAACCGTGCGTCATAAGCTTAACATGTGTTTGCCCTTTGTACTGATACGATTGTTTTACTCTTTACAGATAAAGACGACAAATCTAAAGGTAAACTTGTTTGATTAGAGATCTTTCATTGTTTTAGTTCTATTTGAAGAAAGTCTGTCTGTCTGTCTGTACGTCGGACAGACCATGAAATGAAATGAAAAAAATGAAATTTTAGCATTTATATAGCGCAAATATCTATATGAATATAATCAAATGCGCTTAGAGTTTGTTAGTAGTAAGAACAGACTGCTGTGAGGGTGGTCACTGCCAGGGTTTTATTACGTCCTCAAGTGGTGTCTTTTACGTCCCTCCAATGCTGGGTTAGATAGCTGTGGAGAGACGAGACCTACGGTCTAACGTCCTTATCACCGAGCAAGACTTGAAGGTCTAACCATTTGCAGATGTAGTTACAAAGGCAGCACCTTCTCCTCAGTTATTTTAAGACCCTGAGTGTTGGTCCGACCGGGAATCGAACCCCGGTCTCCCGCACACTAGTCCGGCGCCCTACCAACTGAGCCAACGGGGCGGATTATTGACAAACTGAATGACTACTATATACATCCCGAAATGTTTTATCCGTTCATGAGATCCTTTGTGTGTGTGTGTGTGTGTGTTTACTATTATTTCTTTGTTTGGCGAAAATCTGTCTCATTACTTGATTGTGGATTGCTTGCAGGCAATGTTGATGCACGGGCTGGTGGTGCTGGTGATGGACTTAAAGATAAAACCCTATGGATAATTATAGCTGCAGTGGCAGGGGTGACTCTGATCGCGATCATTATCATCAGTGTAGTTTTATGTAAGAAACGTTCTGGCGAGGATGCAAGGTGAGGCGGACGACAACACTGTTCTTCGAACTCTGTAGAACTCTGTCGTGCTCTGTTTCTTGAGGAAACATCATCACCATCTTCTACTTCTCTTCCAAGACTCGCATGCTATCCAAAGTGTACATATTTATTGTGCCTGCAAAGCAAGTAAGGTAGAGAGATGAGAGTTCAGTTTTCAAGGCTGTTATCTTTGTAGTGCATGCTTTTTCATTTACATTGTAGATATTTATTGTCTGTATATCCTGTAAGACCTGTTTGAAACCTGTTATTCAGTTTGTCATTAGAAAAACTAACTGGTTCATCCTGTACATATCCTGTTTAAAACCTGCCTTTCAGGTTTCACAACCGTAACATAGCGGTAGAGATTTCCTTTTTTACAGTTTATTTAAGGACGTTCGCGGGCAAATGGAGCTGCACCTAGATTTCGCCGGTTTTTTGTTTGTTTGTTTTGTTTTGTTTTTTGTTTTGGTCAGTTGTTTTTTTGTTTGTTTGGTTGTTTGTTTGTTTGTTTTTGTTTTTTGTTGTTGTTTTTTGTTGTTGTTTTTTTTGTCTGAACATACTACATCATATACTTGTTCAAAAATAAAATTAAAAAATGTGGTCACCATATTTGTTTTCCCGCTATATGCTCACAAAGTAATGCATCTCCAGAAGAAAAGACACGCGCGGCAAGCGAAATATAAAGCGTCAATTAAACAAATTTAGAAAATGGTGAAAATATACTTATCTCAATAAAAAACATATCAAAACACGAATTGTTTTATCCGAGACATTTGTGGCTAAAACCAATGACTGAAGAAGGAAGTACAAATTTTTATGAGGCTTTTAATCCGCGCGGTGCAACAAAATTTCATGGCATTCGATTGAGTATTGAGGTAGATTTTTTCGGGTGGACCGGAGGAATTGAGGGGTGGGCCAAAAGAAATTTACTCTATGAAAGGGGGTGGATCATGTTTTTCTGAAAGTTAAACCAGGTCAAGGGACCCTATTTTCATATTTGGAAGTGGGGTGGGTCATTAATATAGTTCAATTCCTTACCGTGGGGGCTTGCATTTTTTTGTATTTGATTCCTGCAATTCAAGTGGGGGTCGCCATATTCTTTTCCGAGATATTGAGATAAAGTGTGAACATTTTCCCGCTATCTTGATTAACGAGAAGAAGCTGGGTCCAGTAGAATGTCTACCATCCTTTTTTCTGCACTTTTACAACCTGAACGATTTTTTCCTCGGACAAATTCCTTTTTTAATATCCCCCCCCTTTTTTTTATAGTAATTTCTATTTACAAAATCGAAAAAAGGTAATTATCGGGAAAAAAAATTAGGCCACCATCTTGGATTTATTGAGATAGCGTGCGCAGTAAAAGTGCGCGTGAACAATGCCCGCGAACGTCCTTAACGTATTTTTTGTTTTAATAGCAACATTTACTTTTAAAACAAGTCGAAAAAGCATGGTCGTCGTGAGATTAATCTAGAAAACCTTAGAAACTCACTTGTTAAATTAAAACCCGTTTGAGCATTGTATATCTCGCCATAGGAAATTTTGTATGTATGGTCCACTTTCATTTTGTATGTATGGCCCACTTTCATTGCGTTTTCCGTTCGTTCCAAATAGTGTACACTAAGCTTGTTTTATATTGCTATATTATTTTTTGCATGGTGGAGACGTCGCGCACCTGTGGAGAATAGCACTTAGTTAGATTGAACTCTATAGAAAAGTTTGTTTGAGTGGGCAGCCACGAAGATTTGAGAGAAGTTTTTCAATTCTCCTAAAAAGTTTCTATTATTAAAAAGTCTATGACCGTTAGTTTGGATGACAAACAGCCCTAACCCCCTTGCAGTGACGTAACCTTGGAGGTCCCATTCTTTTTGGGGTAACGTAATAGTCCCAAGTCCCTTTATACGCTTGAGAGAGAGCGAGAATCTAATTGAGATGGAAAAACCAACGATCCAGAGAAAGTTTTATAAAGATATAAACATTCAAGATATAAACGTTATTTACCTTTGGAGATAGTTAACTTGTTGTAGTGGACATATAAATCCCTGTCATTCGCTCTAAAAGTACCTTTCAAACATAAGTATATCTGGGGTATCTCCATTAACTTGAACCGGAACTGGAAGTGAGTTTTGTATTGTTTCTGTTTGACCAATGAAAGGCAGTCATGTCTACTTCCGGTTCAAGTGAATGGGATATTTTTGACGTAAAATGGCATGGAGTGTAGAGAGGATTAAACATCATTATAAAGAGTCTTTTATCTGTTTATACAGAATATATAAGTGTTTAGACCACCCATAAACCTTGTAGTAATCCTATTGTAAGAAACTTAGGCTTCCAAAATAAAAACATTTAAACGAATCGGCGTTGAATTTCTTTGTAGTAAAGAGACATTCATTTATGCATTCGAATAATTCCATTCATTTATTCACTCGTTCGTTCGTATTTACGTAGCCAATGCGTAAGTCAGCTAAAAACAACCGCATGCAGTCAGTTATGCTTCTGCGTTTTACCTTACGTAACATTCAATATTGATTTTCAATTTGTCCTTATTTCTTTTCATTCTTCCATCCTTTCTCATTTCATACTTTGTTTAATATTCCAATTCTTCATTCATTTCTTCTTCAAGTGAGAAACTGGTATCATAGTACATGGCTCTTGTTCTTTCCCTACCGGAAGGACTGGGACTGGACTCGTTGAAGTGTTCAAAACGAGGCTATCAATTGATATGATTGACGTCAAAACCTCATTTATCCGACCACATTGTTATCCCGACCTCATAATCCGACCACGACTAGCATCGTGATTGAAATTCCCCATACCTGACCTTCGTTTCGTCCTGTCAAATTGAGTGGTTTCCTCTGTGGTCGGATAAACGAGGGTCCAAAGAAACTGAATGTCAACCCACTCACGTTGGTGTTTATTTTTAGCCCTCGCAAGCCACCACCTTCCTACAAAGCAGCTGTCATGGCCAATGGATCTGCGAAGAAGAAGCATAAAGAGGATAAAAGACCAGATCTCTGGATAAACCACTCAGAAAACGTGGAAATGAAACCACTTTACAGGGCTAATGAACCGCCTGATGTTACTAATATACCAAGGTGTGTTAGGCTATTAAATACATTAAATATACCAAGGTGCGTTACTTAAATACATTTAAGTGAATGCATTAAATATTTGAACTGTTTTTAAATGACGTTGGAATTGACATGTGACATTCTGTCTGACCATCATATTTGATGAAATATTGGTGGTTGTTTTTGTTCACCTCTTGTGTTTTTAGCGTGGTTTTAAGGTTTTTAAGGCGCATGCCACTCATAGCTACTAAGTAGTGACCCTTAACAACTTAAAAAGTGTTTAATATGAGCCATATTGATATCGAGTTGAAGTTGTTTTTCTTGGCCAAAACGAAAGTTTTGAAACCGCATTTTCAGTTCCTTTGTCTTCCATTCTGTGTATGTTTACTTGATTTGTTTTCAATCTTTACAACTGCAAAATATGTGCTTTATTTAAAATATCTTGGAAACGGGAAAAGGAAAAGGGATGTTTGGTAAAGTGGGAGGGGTACTAAGTAGTGACCCTTAACAACTTAAAAAGTGCTTAATATGAGCCATATTGATATCGAGTTGAAGTTGTTTTTCTTGTCCAAAACGAAAGGTTTGAAACCGCATTTTCAGTTCCTTTGTCCTCCATTCTGTGTATGTTTACTTGATTTGTTTTCAATCTCTACAACTGTAAAATATTTGCTTTATTTAAAATACGGATAAGCAGATTTTTGTTTAAACATTTAAAGATAAAGTTAAGCGATAAAAGTTTTGTTGACGACATTTCGACGTTACTTAACGTTACTTATTTAACATATCTTGGAAACGGGAAAAGGAAAAGGGATTGTTTGGTAAAGTGGGAGGGGTACTTGGAGGTTATTTGATGTATTCATACTATTAAACGAACCAGTTTTAGAGACACCTTAATCACAGAAGACCCTTGCAACAGTCCCAGTCAATTGAAAACTTTTTTCGTATAATTATAAACTTTCGTTGTTTTGATCCCCAGGCTAGGGGTCGTAACAACAGATGAATTTTAGAATTATACGAGAAAATTAGAGTTCAATCACTTCCTCGGGAATCAAAAGATCAAGAAGCGGCAGCCATGTTGGGTGTTCACATGTTGACATTCACTCAAGATGGCTGTTGAGACGACACTTGCAATCCAAGCAATGTTTTTGAGAAAAAGTAGTTTTGTCGCCTGTTCTCCTTAACCCGTATCTACAGTAACCAACCACTTGCCTATTGAATGAGATGACCTCTTTATTTTGCTTGTATTTCTGTAGGAGTTCCACCGAGATGAAACCCCTGGAAGACCATCCCATCGATAAAATCAAACTAGACCACGAGCGATGTTCCTTCCGTAAAGGCAGTCAAGATCTTGACACTGACTTACCCCCACCCCCACCGCAATTACTAGACCAAGACGATGATGACATAGACGCGCCGTCACCTATTGCTGTACCTGGGTACTCTCCGTACCGCCCAGTTGTCAGCTATCCCAGGAATTCAGTCCCAGATGATGGTAAGGGCAAGGGTTAAATTACTGCGTAGTTGTCAGTCGTCATCAGCATAGGGCAGTTTTAGTTTGAGTGTGAAACGAATCATGCTGTGCCGTGACCGCGTGATGTCTAGACTAAACATTTGAAATTCCTTCCCTTAACGAAGTGTACTGTTTTCACAGTTATACTGGGTGGTGTGGTTGCAGTAGCAACGAGAGAACTCACCTCTGTGGCCCAGGTTCAATTCCTGGCTCGTGCCATATGTGAACTGAGTTTGTTTGATGTGTTGATATCTACCATGCTACAAGAATGCAACATGTTTTCTTTGGGGTCTCGGGTTTTGCCTCTCAACCACACGTGTGTAAAACGTTGTTCAAACCGAAAGTAGAAGGAATTCTCTAAGTGTCGTCTAACGTTCATCTTTGGTGAACTTGCAGCACTTTGCATGCTTCAACTGCCTTTAGTTTACACTGACAGTTTTTAATATGACACTCCGAGAAAAACGTTTCCATAGATTGATTCGCTAAACCACAGGTAGCCCAGGCTGTACAGTGTTTGTATTTGGAATATGATCACATTTTGTAAAATAGCAAATACAGCAACAATTTCTGTACAATTTTGTTTTGGAAGTGTGTGCCTCTCGGGAAAAGTATGTATTAGCAGTATATGTGAATATCTTACTAGATTATGCGGAACACTGTTTTTTATTTTATTTTTCCGTATAATTTCAGGCACAGCTCAGCTATCATACCCAGACTATCCTATCACCAGTACCCCGCGAAACGTAAACGCAATACCACGCAGTGGATCGTTTGATGAGTCTAAAGAACCCAACCACACGACCCCGCTTTTACGATCACACTCTGATGACTTTGACCAATCCCCACAACAAACCCCTATACCTATATATGCTGTACCCAAACCCAAACCCAAACCCAAATCGCCTGATGAAGAACAAAGGTATAAGGTACCACCACCCACCCTGCCCGAAACCAAGTGTGGCAGACGATATAACGCTACCATCTGTAGGGTATAATATTCCTAATGGTGTTGGTAGTGACACGTATCCAAGACAACGAACTAGAGCAGATACGGTAAGAACACAGGAGATTATACTAGAGATTATATTTTGGTCAAGATTTGTGAAGGTGTCCATCAGAAGTATAAAGAACATTGTTCTCATTTGTGTAGAATACTGCAGCATTGTACAGAAGTTGTTTATTCTTAAGATTGAAGTTGCTTTCATAGATTTTATTCGTCTCATTTCTTTTTATTTATTGTTGAACACTTTCACATTCCTTTCGTACTTTGCACGTGCTACAATTGTTCGCACACCCTATCTGTTCCTCTTTCCTTCCTTGTTAGCTGGTCTTATATCCTCAGGTTTTTCACTCAAAATTCTCAACCTCTTGCCTTTCATAAAGTAGCGTACATTCGTACATTCTACTGTGATGACTTTGTCTCAATCTTGCTCTTTCATTTGGTCGAAGAGGCCCTGCTATATTTTTCGCCCTGCTATATTTTTCGCCCTGTTCTACCTTGTTCCAGCCAGTAGACAGGTAGCCCATCGACCAGACGAGGGAGTGGATTGTTCGTACTCTCATACGTGCTACCGTTGTTCCCCCGTTCTCTTTAGAAGGATGTTGTTGCAGAATTGGACAGCCAACTAGCAGGCCTTGAGGGGCTTGTCAACGACTTGAATGAAATAACTCGTAGCTGCGATTATCTAACATAACATCAATATAAATACAATAAAAACCCAAGGTAAAGGTAAATATCAACTAAGCACTGATAAAGTGGTAAATTGGTATTGAAAACGGTAAATTTCTAAAGACAGTCTCAGCTAGGCACCTTAGAAGAAAGACGTATATCTAGTCCAGACCAATGTCTCTTCTTATCGCTACGATAAAACAGAGTCCAGAAGAACTTGCATGCGAATGCGTGAGATGAACCAATCAGACACCGTAAAATTTTGGTGTGACCTGGTTACAAAGCTATCGTTCAACATGGTGCTGTTTACGAAGTGTTAGACGAAAGTTTATCTGAATTAAATCAGCTAAGTAGAACTCATTTTGAAAACGAATTCATCGAAGCAGCTAAGTATGCCTAGCACATGTTTTTACCCAAATTGGAGGAGATCCAAGCCCTGTATGACTTGTCAAAAGGCCTTGTACCCAGGTCACACCAAAATTTACGGTGTCTGATTAGGTCCATGTAACGCATGCGCATGCAAGTTCTTCTAGGACTCTGTTTTACCGAAACGGAGCGGGATAAAAAGAGACATGGGTCTGGACTAACGTATATCCGGTCACTTGAACTCTTCACAACAACAACAACGTCACCAACAAAAATAATTTAAAATCCAAATGATGTCAAATCATCCACTGCCAGTTTAGATTCATAGGAGACTCAAGTTATGCTCGCTGTTTCATTAGCTGACGATATATGTTCTCCAGTGAGAAACAGACAATTCGATTTCCTTTATTTTCTTTTTCTTTTTGACTCACGGATTTTCCGAAGTTGCATTTGTGAGTCTTGCTATCACTTGCTTATTTGTATAAAAATGTGTAACATTGGCCTATTGTTTGAGATCTTCAAGCCTGCTTTGCGCGCTTTCTTAGAAAACCAGATATACCCTGTTGTGATAGTGTGGAACCTTGCAGAATGAAATTGCAAGAAAATTACGACTTAATGTCCTACGATAGCTTTAGCCATAGCCTCTGCTCGCAGGATTGTTACGACTTTCAAAACAAACGGTTTCAATTATTAAATGCCACTTCGTAACAGTTTTTTGCCGAAACCCTTAGCTGGTTTTCTTTTGACAGGGTTGAAGTGACTTAATATACATCTTTCTTTTCGTGGATCGCCTTTTTTAGCTAGACGTTGACGTTTATTTCGAGTTAAAGTTACTATGTTTTGAGTGTTAATGATACCAACAGTGTATCATAGTAAACACATAAAATCGATATGATAGATTAAATTAGATAAAATATGCACAGAAAGTTGAATGCATGCACGAAATACACGCAGCTATTGTGCGCAAAGTGTGTGTAAGGGGTGTTTACATGACACTAGGATCATCTTACCTGCTATACATTTACTGCATTCTGTTTAGTAGGATGGTCCTAGTACCCGAAGTGAAGACGCAAATTTCCATGTTAATAATATACATGAAAAAATTACTCGATTCTGATTGGTCGAGAACAGTGCAGTTCAAGTGTAACACAGTGCAGAAGAGCTGTAATACAGTGCAAATTACATTTGAATTTATAATTTCAAAGTCGCATTAAGATCAATTTTTCCTTATACTGCTATTGTAAAACATAACCAACAATGCAAATATGGAGGTTTTCATTCATTAAAGTATATGTTTGTTTGAAAAAAATGGCAAAAACTATGAGGATCTGGTTGTCAGTTAAACAATTTTTGATGACTTGCGCGCGCCACTGACGCCATCACATCTCAACGAGCGCGCGCTGAAAGTTTTCTTCTCGAGATTATTTTCTCGAATTTTTTCATGTATATTATTAAAAGGTAATCATACGATTTCTCGTTCAATTTGGGATATATTTCACACTCGTGTGTTTTTCAAAGAGCTGAAATTGCACTCGACCTACGGGCTCGTGCAATTTTGATACTCTTTGAAAAACACACTCGTGCAAATTAATTCCAAATTGAACTCGAAACCGTATGATTACCTATACAAACAGAATGCAGTAAATGTATAGCAGGTACAAATGATTCGCCTGCTAGGATGATCCTAGTGTCATGTAAACACCCCCTAAATGTCAGCATTGCTAAATTAGTGAGCAAGTGATTCCCATGGAGTTTGTTGTGAATGTAACTTGACTATTGTTACAAAAACAATTGTCATCGGTCTAATACTTAACATTTATTTATTTGTTTGTTTGTTTGTGTACATTTTAATTTATATAATGATTTATTTATAAGTTTGTTTGTTTGCTTGTTTGTTTGTTTTTTCTTAAAAGAGCTGCGAAGGAAACTACTTTCGGATTTCCACTTTCGGATTTTTCCCCTCATAAATTCGAACCCAGAATCAATACACAGCAAAATAGTTTCACTTAGGCTAAATTTTCCGTCGCACCCTACTCCACCCTGCACTGACAACTTCGCTTGTGAGTAGGAGTGACTGGAATTACAGGGTTAGGTGTTGGCAGACCCTTGAACTCGTTAAATCTCTGAAAATGCGATTACCAGACTTCAGGGAAAAAAAAAAATTTTTTTAGGACCAACATTCATTGTTTCTTTTCTTCACATATTCGTGTACCATTCTGGGTGCAAGAGATCCCGGGAAGGATTGGGTAGGAGTAAAGACGAAATGCCTCTCCTCCTCACCAGTCCTACTCAGGCTTCTGGCACCCAGGGTATATTCAGTTAGGCGTGGTACAACGGTTTGCATGGTTTAAGCCTAGTCGCTTCTCTGTACTCGAGCTGTGGTCGACTGGAAGGATTTAGTGAGTTCGCAGGTGCATCAAGGGAAGGAAGGAAGGAAGGGAAAAGCGAAACGATCGTCAATTTTTCTCCCTCCTTCCCAAAAGCCTTTGCACACTGCAATTTAGCCAAAAAATAAGTGACGACTGGGTACGAGTCTGTTAAATGACTTCCATTGGATAAGAATTGGAAACTAACGAGTGTAATGGAAGGTGACTTGAGTTTTTGCGATGCATTCTCTGCCTTATTCCAGGGTTTTTCTTCGGGTTCTACGTTTTTGTTTGTTTTTGTTTGTTTTGTCGTTTTTTGTTTTGGTTTTAATCGAATTAGTGAGCAGAGCATAGAATATTAGAATGAAGTGGTAGCGTATGTGAGAGTACACTGATGCCCAAATAGTGCACAAATACTTTTATTCATTTCATTTGTATGAAATAGTTTCATTTGTATAGATCTGGGTTCGAAAACCAAACGGTCTTTTCACCTTAACACACAACGCACTCTCGCCATAGATCGATTAAGCGTGCCTCAATGTTTGCTATGTCGGTACTCTTAGGAATGACATTCTTTGCCAGATCGAGTTGGTGGTCATTCTTATCTGTGTGTTTTTAAAGCATTTCAAACAAAGAATCGTATTACCGACAAGACTAAAATGGAAAACATTGAGACAAGTGTAATCGGTCTGTGATGTTTTCAATATTTCGATTCAAATCTAAAACCCATCTGACTTCTTTACAGGGTTCAAGTTCTAAAATTTTCTACGGTGAACAGAGTTCAAGTTCGGAGGAAGACGTGCAACACACACCAATGTAACTGGTGCCTAGTGCTCGCTCTGTAGAGGCTTCCGCTTGGGCATGGGACCCATTAGAGGCCCGCGAGGTCCTGATTGGTTCGTTGTAGCTTGATTAGAAGAATATACGAATGAAGTATTTTATAGCATTTATCATCAATATATATATATACAACTACCAACAATGTGATACTGTTGTTGGGTCCTGGAAGGTCCTGGTTTTCTCTGAAGTGGGTACGAATGCCACTCTAGAAACCAGAATTTCGAAATTCTAAAAACTTCCAGGAATCAGACGTTATCTCATGAATTCCTAAGATTGGAAAGGAACAAGTACAGTCAGCTGTCAAAGGGTTTTATACGTGCTACTTTGTACATGTATATTGTGCATGGGTTTTCTTTGGTTTTTTTTAGAACTTTTTACCCTTTATAAAAATAAGATCGTGCGGACCATGATAAACTCGTTGATTTTATAAAAGGTCCATTCACAAATGGACGGTTACCTTATTGTAGTAACGAAACCGGTTTAACAAAATCGGTTTCTGTCCAAGACTTTCAGTCTCTTTGACCCATCTATAGAGATTGGTATTCACGTTTTTGACTGAAAAAACAAAAAATAATCTTTTTTCCTAGAATAGATAATTTTCATCTATGATAAGCTTTTCTAGTCTATAGATGTAAATGCTTTTGTGAAGTATGACGTATTTATGGCTTTTAGGTTTTCCGTGCCTTAATCTGGCCTTAAATGCATTTTTATCTGAGCTACTAATGAGAATTGATATTAAGTTAATATATTTGTAATAGCAGATGTATATTATTGCATTTATACATGTATTTTAGATAGATTTGGTCATCAGTGTGAAAGGTCTCATCATCACTCGGAATTGGTATATTTTGAAAATGGGTTTTATAGAAACTCTATTGCTGTCGAATTCGACTTTGTATTATAGCAGAAAGAAATATTTAGTAATAAAGTTGATATAGTCTTTATTTGTTGTTCTCTCTCTCTCTCTCTCTCTCTCTCTCTCTCTCTCTCTCTCTCTCTCTCTCTCTCTCTCTCTCTCACTATGGGGTCCATCGTAAATGGTGCACACACATCCTTAAAACAAAACCGCAAAAATGAATTGATTAATTGCAAAGGAGGTTTTTGATCAGACTTAATTTCAGTAGGATTAAAGGGCTAACTGAAAGGTTTTACTGTAGAAAGATACTGACCGGTCAATAAGCTATATATATCTGTTGATTCGTTAACAATCACCACCATACTACTACTACATGTTAACCCGATATAACTTAGTTTAATCTCGATCGCTATGACGAACTATAACCATTTTTTCCCTATCATCAAACAGAAGATGTATGGATTGTAAACCCCATATAGCAATCCCCAGCTTAACGAACCACATTCTCATGACACTTGTTTATGTTGTGCGAATGTGTACTGTACGTACAATGACGTCTATCTGAGTGGCCTTGACATTTAAGGTGGCTCGAACCCATAATTATACATGAACACCTTCCAACTTTGAAACTCTCATGCCTAAAGAGATTGACTTCAATTTCATATCTATTATAACACATTAGTTACATATAGACTGAAAAGCAATATTGAATGTGTTTTGGGGAGATCGGACGGATACTGGTCAAACTACCTTTCAGTATTCTGCATCAGCAGATTGGAATAGCTTCCCTAAGCATATTAGGGACATAACCTCCTTAAAGAGGTTTAAGATTGAATTATAGAGTTATCTTAGTAATTTAGACATTCAGTCGCATCGTTGCTCTTTGACTTAGCTAGATTTTTTAGCTGAAATTTATTGATTTTTTAATGTGTTTTTTTCGCTTTTTAGTTGAGATTTTAGATTTTTATATTAATATTTATGACCTAGTTTTATATATTTAATATTTTTTAATATTTTTATAACAGAGAGATGTATTATATAGCTACACATGGGTTGATGCCAGCTATTACTACGGTATTAGCTGATCCATTTTGTAGGATAAATAAAGTTATTATTATTATTATTATTATTATTATTATTATTATTATTATTATTATTATTATTATTATTATTATTATTATTATTATTATTTAGGTTTAAAATAAACGCAAAGTTACTGGTAAATATTGACATGCACGAATTCCAATTGTTCTTGATGCTGGGCATGCGCTGTACGTACGTAAAGATCTATTTAATTACAATTTGTGAAGAACGACATCGAAGAAAAAAGTTCGATTTATTGAACTTGACTGGCTACACCGTCGGCTACACCAGCCAGTAACAAGTTGATGCAGCCGAATTTGTTGCGTGATTCGATGTGGCGTTGTTTTAACCAGTCGTTACCATGCTTGTGTCGACACCTTTGCGATCATGCACTGACTTTTAGACAAGCTAAAATAATTTTTTCATGACATATTATAAGTCTTTGAATGCAAGGAAATGTTCAAGGAAGAGATATTTTGTAGAGAAAAACGTGCATAAATCTTAGTATCAAACGGTACGTGACCAGTTATTAAGTTTTGAGTCGGTTTTTTTGTTGCTTGTAAGGCTTTATATCACTTATATTCCCGGTGATTAGCCGGCAATTCAAGAGTTTTATCCAGATAAAGCCCCGGGATTGAATTGAACTGATTGAATCGATCCTATCGACAACGTTTTGTCGGTACGTATTGATAATGAAGTTCGTAAGCATTAATTCCTCTGAATGTTAACGAGTTCTCAAAATGAATCCCGCCCTCGGGATATATCGATGTCTATGGCCAGGGTCCCCTCTATTAACTCTGATATGGCTTGCCTAGCTCTGCTCTCGATCGGTAGTTAACTCTCTCTTAGGGCACTGTGTTACACACTGAAACTTTCCTCTGAAACTTGCCTCAATCGCCACATTGCGAGACGTTTCACAACGCACTGCACCGTGTAACGAGGTCATTTAGCTGAAACTTTCCCCGCTGGTCGGTTTCATGAGCCGGATTCACGAAAAGTAGAACTGCATTCTACTCCTGCAACAGAATTGAAACTTGTGTCGCGAACAAGTTTTAGGACGAATTTCAGCATGTTACACCCATATGAAACTCGTCTTGCATGCATCGGTGATCGAGACACTTTTCAGAGAAGTTTCAGCGTGTAACAGCGGCTTTACAGAACCTATACGGGAGATTCACTCGATCTCTTACCTCATTTCCTCTTGGAACATACTCAAGTCTACTCAAGTATAGAAACTTTTCTTTCAAGGGACGGACCATTAGAACAGTGAGGTACGGACCATTAGAACAGTGAGGGGGTGGGGGAGAACCAAAAACTGAATTTACGCAAGGGAAAACGAGGCAAAAAAAATCGTCCGAAGAAGAAAACAAAGAAAAAACTTCAAGCATAAATATGTCGCAAATGCCTCTCAAAACGCTAGAAATCGCATTTCTGAGGTCTGAATTTCAAAATTTTTCGGTGGAGCATGTCCCCGAACCGCCCTTGCTCCTTGTTACTTGGGTGGTCGATTGCTTCGGTAAACGTAACATTTCACTGTGGCTACGACCCTAAAGTACGCCATCAACATGTAGTGTGCTGATGATACTTGTGCATAAAATATGACATGAAGGAAGGAGAGCGTCCAGTAAAATAGTGCGCATATAATATCAAATGAGAACGTAAAGAAGAATTTCACCATTAAATTGACTTTCGAATTTTAAGTACATTGCATGTGATTGAATACAACCTCAAGCCGTTTACTACAAAACATTTTCTCAAACATTCTCAGTTCTCAAACATTTAATTTTGAATGACCGAATTGCTGTTCAAAAGTAAACACGGTAAATAATACATTGCACTTGATTTCAATCATTTCTATTTTTTGAAAAATAATGATCAAGATGATCTTTTAAGCAGTATTTAATGAGGCTGCAAAGTATAATTTATTTATTGGGTAAGGTTATTTTTGATTTCTAAATGATAAACGGTGGGATATTTGTCTTAAAAATATGTCATATAAATTGCACAGGGTAACATAGATTTGCCATTTAGTGCAGCCTACATGCAGCCACCTATTTAGAATGTGTCTGGAAAAATATGTATGATAGAAATGAACACTATGGGCGTGGCTTGAGAGTCGTAAAGCCTCCCCTATATTTTTGACCAGAGTTATTTCCCAGTTTCATTTTTCTATATATACCTTAAGTAGTAACTACCTTTACCTGCCAGTAGCAACTGTGCATGTACTGTACTAAGGCCATATTGCCTAAGGGTGCAATTCCGTGGTGGATTTCATCCCAGGACGAGTTCCACCCCGAGTTCCACCTCTGCAAGCGTAGCGTGCCTATACGCAGTTACTCACGTGCATACACTATTAATAGCCTGGAGATATGGACCATTTGATTAATGATAGCGTGTTGCGTCAAATCCCGAGAAATGAAATACTGTACAAGCCTTTAGTGTCCCTCATCGCAGCCGTTTTTAGTGAAGCGCTGCGTGACGTCACTACGAGGGATCAGACTAACAAGCCTTTGAACTCTAACAAATGTTCTGCAGCATCAACTACAGTACGTTTATCTATAGTGAGTATACCAAAATCGATAAGAAAGCAGCCGTTATTCACTACAGTGCTACTACAAAATCAAGCGGCTTGCGCTCCGCGCTCTCAATAGCTTATAAAATTAGTTTTTTCCTAAATATAAATCTACAAAAGCAGCCGTTTGGAAACTCTTCCACTGCAAATCTTTGTCGTGTATCTCGTGTCTTCCCCCTCCCTTAAACGCGTTTCAAATCATGCAACTACAACGTTACTGACCGTTGCCAGCATGCATTCAGCTTTTTGCGGCCTGAGCGGCACGCACTTCCCGCTCGCAAGAGCTTTGTTATAATGTATTATATATATATATATATAAATGCCTTTTGAAACATTTCTCAGCGCCATTTACTGATGAACGTATAGTTATGAAACTTATACACCATATTTTTAGTTTTCATGGATTATTGCAGAGAAATGTCAACCTTGTATGAAAAAAGAATATCGTGCAAAGGCTCGATCAGTGAACTAAAAAATTTCTTTTGTATCGAGCTTGGTATACTTAAAACCAATTCTTGGATCCACCCCATCAAAAATCAAATGGTCCGCCTCTAGAGAAGGGCTTTATGTTCGATTCTATAGCGGTTCGTGCGTGCATGAAGAATCTACCCTACGCCCCAGGCGATGCGGTGTCCAGCAGTCATTCCTAATTATTCTTGCTGGTTACGTGATTTTGTGGTTAAAATCATGACCTTCGATCAGTCATCCGGCACAATTTTGTTTGCTGGTAGGGTGCCTTAAATAAACAAAAGGATTACTAACTAAGAGGATTATATAATGTAATCAGACTGATATTTATCTTAGACTCTCTCGAATTTAAAAAAAAAAATTTCCCAGTCATTAATGGCCGTATTTATACTAGAGATGAATTGCTCGTCCAGACCAATTATTTGTGTCAGACGCGTAAATCGTCTCAATATAAATTCGTATATACAGGACGAATTATTTGTCTTAAACCGTCTTAATATACTCCATCTAAAAAGCGCTATTTGACGAATTATTCGACAATCGTGGGATAGGTGTTTCTAGGCTTCAGTCACGTGAAACTGTCCGTCTTCGAATTTATATCTAGACGAATCAAATCCTTTGAATTAATCCGTCCGGACGAGTTATTCGTCTCTAATATAAATACGGCCATTATTTCTATACTTTTGTTTTGACGCGTCGGAGATTCTCATGTCTTGGAATAAGTATTTTCGTCCTCACTACTGTAAAATGACAAAACGCACCGACAAACAATAAAATAAAATAATTGAAAAAATAATGCTGAAAAAATGAGATAAATATATGTTTTCAAATAGATAGATGAATGAATGAATGAATAATCCAATGACATATATATATGTGTGTGTAAATAGATCAAACAGAAAATAAAAGAAGAATATTCCAATTAAATTGAAATGATACAAATTAAAATATATCAAAACAAACTGATAAAACGAAATAAAAACTAAAAAGGAAAAGGAAAAGGAAATTAAGGAAACAAGTCAAACAATATAAAATGAAATTAAATGTGGAAGTTCAAATAATGGCCGTATTTATACTAGAGACGAATAACTCGTCCAGACGAATCAATTCAAAAGATTTGATTCGCAGTAGATATAAATTCGAAGACGGATAGTTTCACGTGAAGGCTAGAAACATCCCACGTTTGTCGAGTAATTCGTCAAATAGCCCGTCATTTGGACGTGTTTTTAGACGGAGTATATTAGGACGGTTTAAGACAAATAATTCGTCCTGTGTCCGAATTTATATTGAGACGATTTACGCGTCTGACACAAATAATTCGTCTGGACGAGCAATTCGTCTCTAGTATAAATACGGCCAATATCAGGAGATGCATGCTAACTGGTTGTTGAAACTGGATAAAAACTGGTTGTTGTTCTCATCTAAACGGTTCTCGTTCTATTAATACTGGAAGGGCTCTAAGGGCCTGTTTACATGGAGATAGGGTCACCCTCCTAGGAGGGTCACCATACTAGTAGGGTGACTCAAGCACATTAAGGCCTGGGTCAGCAGCCAAATCCTTAAACTAAAGTATGATTTTTAGTATCAGCCTACAAACATATTCAAACAATTTTAAATTTGGCACATCAATAGAATTTGTGTTTCTTGATTGCCTTAACTCAAAATATTTGTGAAAGACTAGTCACGTGATCAGTTAGTCGTAGAAAACGTAACAAATCAGTCTTTTAAATACTAGGTGGCCAGTTATATTAATATACAATAGCAGATACCCTAAATACAGTTTAATTTGAAAGCATGAAAAAATCACGTTTGGAATGGATGACTAACGTTCTTCATTAAGGAGATATAGTATAAAACAGGTCACGTGACCAGATGATCAAATCACTTTTTACTCAATATCTCCTTAATCAAAATCGAGAGCCAACCATTCCAAACGTGAATTTATCAGGCTTATTATGATGTGTACATTCATAGTACTTTTAAGGGCAGACAAGCTACACTAGCCACCTAGTTTAATTTTTTCTATTTTCCAATTCAATGACGTCATAAGTCACGTGATTACAATAACTTTTACGGTTAACACTTAAGGATCTAAAATACAATTCTTAGACTGATTTGTCTCTTATACAAACAAAAACCTGTCAAGATATCGTGAAAAATAGTTTTTCTCAGATAGGCCAAAAACCCAGGCCTTAACATGCTTGAGACCCTCCTCTATTGTTTTTCGTGGTTGTGTTTACATGTCAGGAAGGGTCACCGACTAGGTAGGGTGACCCTCCTTGGAGGGCCAGCATTTTGTTTAAGCCATGTAAACGCTCAAGGTAGGCCGCGACCCTAGGGGGAGGGCTATCTCGAATTAAATCAATTGACGGCCTTGATAATGTCTTTGAGCTATTAACATCGATAATAATAGGCCACAGCACTGAAAAACCGCATCCAAATGCTAACGCGAGAGGGAAACTGAATGTAGCGCCAAAAGAGAGCGCTTTCCCGCCATTTTGTTGTTTACAAAGCTTAGCGACCGAGCCATGATGCTAGCCCTACCCCCGGGGTGACCCTTGCTTGTCCGGAGTTTGCATGTAAAGGAGGGCTATGTGTTGACCCTCCTAGGAGGGTGACCCTATCTCCATGTAAACAGGCCCTATAAGGCTCCATAAGGCTAGAAACTGTGGGATACTGTGTTGTCATGACGACGTGACGACCTAGGTGAGTGATGACCGTTGACTCTTTTGTCTTAGTAAAACTGATAATCATGTAATTTAAAGAACGAGAGGGCGCGAATTAAATAAGTCGAGGATATCTTTAGACCCTGTATAACGCGCCCTCAAGTTCTTTACTTTATTACTTATCAAACGTCTAGTTGTAGTAAAACATCAGAATTTCTCAAGCTAAAGTTTATGCAAATATATAGTCTCCCTCGCAGGGAACGTTGCGTGACGAGGCTAAACACGGCTGCGAGGGAGACTTGCAATTAAATATACGAATATTCTTTATCTGATATCAGGGGCGGATCAAGGATTATTTATCTTCAGGAGGAGATACACCATCATACAATACTTAACATTTATTTATTTATTTATTCATTCATTCATTCATTCATTCATTCATTCATTCATTCATTCATTCATTCATTCATTCATTCATTCATTCATTCATTCATTCATTCATTCATTCATTCATTCATTCATTCATTTATTTATTTATTTATTTATTTATTTATTTATTTATTTATTTATTTATTTTTCTAAAGAAGTATCAGTAATGTGTTTGATAAGATGCGAAAAGTTCTAGGGAAGTTTCCTTCCTTCTATACCCCTCTTCCCCTGATCCTGTTCAAAGAACTTCAAAAGAGGAGTGGACACAGATGTCTTTTAAAGCTTTGGAACAACTAATTATTTGACAACTCACGCTACCATGACCGCACAGTTCGTGGTGTGACCAGCCTGAGATCGACTGTGCGACAGACTAAAGACGTTGCAGCTTTGTTTAGCATTTGCCATACCTGATAATGTTCATGACGACGATCGACGAGCTAGATGATGGTGATGGCGATGACTGGATGATGATGATGATGGTGGTGGTGCACGTCGAATATGAGTATAGGTTCCAAGTATCGTGATACTCGCTGAGCCTTCATCATGGATTTAGGCTGTAGCTATGAAATCAAATTTAATTTTACCGTTTGAAGCTATTTTGTGTATTTGTTTTATAATTATTTTAGGAGTGAGTTTGGCCGAAATAAAACAATTGTCATCTCACGGTACTATACCCAATTTAGATGGTTGGGTGGTATTGCCCGACACCCACCGCTTTTGGGAGTTAATTTGTCATCAGATATCTCCAAAACCGAAATGAAATTGCAATTGTAGTAATGAATGTTGTTCCAAGGCGTGCTAAACAACGTATATATTTAGATATTAAACAGTTACCACATGCAACCACTATCGAGATGCTAGCTTGTTAGGGGACAGACCATTATTTTGTCTATTTTGACTTCTTTCCTTACTTCACTTCACTTCACTTCACTTCATTTATATTTCATTTATATTTTCTTTTAATTTGCTTTGTTAGTTCTTTTTGTTTCATTTCATATATTTATTTTATACATTTTATATTTTATTATATTATATTATATTATATTATATTATATTATATTATATTATATTATATTATATTATATTATATTATATTATATTATATTATATTATATTATATTATATTATATTATATTATATTATATTATATTATATTATATTATATTATATTATATTATATTATATTATATTATATTATATTTCATTTCGTTTCGTTTCGTTTCGTTTCGTTTCGTTTCGTTTCGTTTCGTTTCGTTTCGTTTCATTTCGTTTCGTTTCGTTTCATTTCGTTTCATTTCGTTTCGTTTCGTTTCGTTTCGTTTCGTTTCGTTTCGTTTCATTTCGTTTCATTTCGTTTCATTTCGTTTCATTTCGTTTCATTTCGTTTCATTTCGTTTCATTTCGTTTCATTTCATTTCATTTCATTTCATTTCATTTCATTTCATTTCATTTCATTTCATTTCATTTTATTTTATTTTATTTTATTTTATTTTATTTTATTTTACCAGCCCCGACTGATTTATTCTATCCGTTTGTTTTTGCTTCAATTCCTTTCAAGCTTTCAAGTCTTCCAACCTCTGAACTGGTCGCATCTTCGAATTCTTCTAAAACTAGTCCTCTAGTTATCTGTTTCACTTGTATGATTACCAAACATTGAATATGAATCAGACTGCAAACTGTTGAGAAATATCTAGCACCTGAATGATAAAAAGTTTACAATACATAAATATTATTTGAGTCCGCTCATGCAAGCCAATAAAAGGTTCTGATACATTTATCCCGCCAGCACCACCCCATGGGTACTGTTAAACTTGCAAGCAATGAAAAAATAATTCAATGTTATTGAGTTCTATTTCAAATGAATTTTAATGAAGAGCCATATCGTGGCTAGGACGAGTGTTGCTAACAAGTTGTATGAAACTATACAGACAATGGCCGATCCAATCCTAGTCACGATCTGGCATCCGAGACTGATTCCAAGTTTCCGCCGAATGTAGTGTGAGTGTCTAACGATTTTTTTGACGGTTAGCAACTATTATTTAGAAAACAATTACCCGCTGTAAACTGTCATCAAAATGGTAATGCACACACAAAGGAATTGGAGCGAATTAAACTCATTGAAAAGTCGTGATTTCAAAATGGTTGATTTGCATGAGTGCTTGCGTGGAATCCAAGTACAGGGGCTATCAGATAAAGATAAGCTGATTTGTTTAGTAAATATTCTACATTTTTCCTCACATTATCAATTTATTCTTCCTAAAGACTATCCTCTAATTATCCTTATTCACATTTTAGACATTTGTGAATTTTTCATGAGTAAAACGTCGAATTTCAGCTCAATATCAAGACCCCAGTTTTAAAAACTACGCTGTGTGTCCATCATTTGTTAAGAAGCGTCCAACGCTCTGATTGGTCGAATGTGAATCCCAAGCAGTTTGATTGACAAGTAGGCCAATTATCTACTGACGCCGTTCACAGAACTCGAAAAAATGGCTGCAGTTCACCCCTATCAACGAGTTCTGCTAGCAAATCGAGACATCTTACTTAGTGATTTGCCTACAGAAGACGTTATTAATTTTCTGGAGAGAAATAACGTTCTCAGTCGAAAAGAAACCGACGATATTGAAATTGGACGAAGTCAGCGGGAGAGAAGAGAAAGTTTACTAGACGTTCTGCACTACAAGGGAGAGAGAGGGTTCAACGAATTTTGCAAAGCTTTGGATGAATATTCCCCTCATTTAGCGGCCAGAATGTCGGGTAAAGATCCACAGGTGGAACATACAGGTAATTGTCAACTTAGAAAATCCCTGATATTTTTATTTACGTTTATTTTTGCCTTTGTAAACCCGTCAGATTTCATAAAGTTTGCAAACATTCACGCAACGCTGCAAGTTTGTTCCCCATTGATGAAATTTCATCATTTTTCTATGAATATCTCGATTCCCAATAATTTTTCTGTTGTTTAATGATTTTGCCCTAAGTTCGTGTGCTTTGTTTTTGTAAGCCGTACTTGTATAGCATACATTACCCGATTCGGTTTATTATTGGTCTAAGCAGTGACGTTTATCAAAGAACTTTGGTACGAATTCAAATGAGTTGCTACCAAGGCTGCAAAGCGTCGCTATACGCCCACCCGACCATCGTTAAAAACCACAAATTTATCCCGTGTTTATCCTTCAGAGAAATATCACAACGACCTAAATACCAGCTCAAGGTACACTTCTTCATATTCATATTCAAGCCGTGAACGAGAATTTCACGTTGTAAACGGAGACGATTTTGAGCGGGGTTCGGATCGTGGCAAATACGAGAGTGAGGTAAAAACTTTGGATATGAAAGGCGAAGCGGAACCCCACTATGCTGAAGTTAAGAAAAGGGCTAGGGATATTATGGATAGAGATGACAACAGATCTGTCAGCTCATCCCACAGCCATCATAGCAGAAGAGAAGAATACAGAAGGACTCCGCGAAGGGCTGACGAGCTAAATGTGAGTAAACACAAGTACATTTACAAACTATCACTTCTAATAGCACCTCAGTACAGCCGACTGCAACTCTTTCACGGCAATATTTACGTTCTATACACTACTGCATAAGCTAATTCCCATCTGGTAACTCTAATGCGGGCTTTTGGGGTCTAAAGTTTGTTTTTTTGTGTTTTTGTAAAGCGGTGTGTCCGTAATTTGAGAACGTTTCGTGTTGTTCTTCGAGTTGAAACAAAATCTCGTATTTCTCGGGAAGGAATTCAAAGTATGCGCGACGCTACAGATGCTATCATCATCGCTTAATTTAGCGTTTTTCCAGTTATTCGTTTACTCATCCACGAGCGTAGGTGTCAGGAAATTCTATTTGTATTTATGCATAGTTTTAGAGCGTTAAAATGACTCTACTTAATGCAGGTTAGTTTGGAATCGAAATTGATTCCCTGCTTGCCATTTTGAACCCTATAAAAATAGAATACCATTAATTTCCGTTTAGTTCAGCTCAAGTTTTTCAAAAATATTCTTATACTTGAACAAAAACTAAGTGAACTTAAGTTTCTTCTCAATAAAATCCTATTAACAAGAATTGTTGAGAACTAGCTGATGAGTAATGTAGTTCGAACGTGACTTGATTCACAAAGAATGTGATACGAATGTTATTGATCGATATTGGACGCCATTTTCCGTGTCCTTCTTTCAATCCCCACATAATCTTTGCAAATTTTGTTCGGATTTCATGTCATTTTGCTGTATTCGTCCATTTCCATTTTTTTTTGTTAAATTTCAATTGTCAATTTGTGATATATATTTTTATGAAATGTACAAAAGAGTTATTGAAATCTATGATGTTCTTCGATCGAACGTTTTCATTCTCTTCCTCGATAGACGCCGTAATAATATTGCATTTAGAAAAAGACACTTTAAAAACTTTATACTTTCCTCGAGTCCCGATAAATTATTTATTCGTTTCACTTTCTCTTTGTGCTACGATAGACAGCTCGTCTAAGATTTTGAGCTATTGTCTTTTACGAGAGAGAACAAGAAAATATCATGTCAATTGATCACCGAACTTCCAGGTTCTTGCAAAATATCAACTCTATTCTTTGTTTTTACTTAAATATTCTGTTGTACAGTGGCTAGTAAATTTAATTCTACCGAAAATTACTTAATTGCGTTTAAAAACCTTTAATCCCAATAGAACAATATTTTTTTATTTGTACAACTCTCAGCTTTGGTGTCATTGCATTCAGTCAAAGTGTCTTTTACTCGACCTTTCAAGAAATTGTTAGACGTTATGTTATTGCAAACACTGCACACCAAGCTTTGTATGTATAATCGTATTTTCTGCATTAAGGTAATTTCTTTCCATTATATGATGGTAGGGAAATTAAATCATCAGACGTTTTGATTTCTCTGGAAGAGTACCGATGCCAAAATTGCCTCAGATAATTTGTACGACTTGTATGGAGATAAATGTGTAAAAAAGAAATGGTAAAAAAGTTTTGTATTTTTTGCTTTTGTGTACATTTTCATTTTGGCGTGCTTTCAAAAATCGCTTTCTGACCAAAATACTTGAATCATTCTTCTTCTTGTAGCATATTCAGTTGCTCCCTGTGAGAGATGTTGTCGTGTGTCTGATCTTTCCTTTTAAATTTCGCAGAATTGTCTTTGTTTCTCGATTCTTATGAGTTTAAAAAGCCTTGAAAAGCATTTTGAATGTGGCACCAGTTAGTGCTTGTCATAATAGCAAACATTAGCTTTGTTGTTTTGTCGGCCGTAAGAAATTATCATAAAGCCTGATATATGCACCATAACAAAGCCATAGCTGAGACCCATAATTATCTTTACATTATACTGCAAATGCAACTGTAGCGTAGCCAAATAGATCTGAAAGTCACAAATTTCACGCTGTATTGGAAGCACTCATTGAATTTGTTACAATTTCATGTCTGATGAACTTTATAAATATTATATCTGTATTTTAGTGAACAATTATTGCAGAAGTACTTTACATCTGAAGTGTATCTTTGCATTCAAAACACTTCTCATTAGATTTCTGGCTGTGATGATATTTTATCACGCTCTGTTGCTTGACAATAGTTTGTATACATGTATGCCTTAGCGATGATTCATCTAGCACCCCTGTAGTCTACCATTAAAAAGTGATTTTGTGTTGTTTTCAATCTGCTTTGGAATCATCCCTTTCTCTTATGCCAGCACAAAACTGACAACCAGTCAAATGATGTAATTTGAGCTTTGCTCTCTTTTATCTGTCCACTTGAGTGAGATTACAGTTCAATATCTTGTCTGGGGTTTAATGCACTAATGCATGCCTGAAGCTGATTGGATTAGACTTTGCAAAGTTTTGAAATATTTTATTGTACAATCAATTTTTACAGTGTACAATGGTACCTCTATTAAGCAAACACCTTCGGGACCTTGCCTGGTATATTCTTGAGAGGAGTCTTCTAAGTTGAGGTTCAATTTACTATTAAAATATGATCAATGGAATTTTCATCAAGACCTGCGCTAATGTTTAGGTGTCCATTCAATAGAGCTACCACTGTAGTTTGAATTTATATTTTTATGATTCAAATAATTATGTTGCTACCTGTATTAGAAACATTAGTTGTGGAGCAATGTAGCATGATTTGAGTTTAAGACCCCATTCAAACGAGAACACAAGTTGATGCACTTAAAACTTGCATCCTTGTTTGAACAATGAGCTCCATGCAAGTTGATGGAAAATTTTCAAAACCTTCCAAGGAAAAAACAGCTAGCTGAATTATTTGTAGGAGAGAAAATGTGCAGACGTTTGGACAAAAAAAAAGAAAAACAACTTGTGAAGTCTAGCGTGGTGACTATTCAAACAAATGAAAACTTGCATCAACTTACAATCAAATTTGAGCACGTTCAAACTGCTTGCAAGTCAATGCAAGTTGGTGTTCAAGTGAATTAGGATGCAAGTCTACATAAGTCAAAACTTGCAATGACTTGTGTTCTTGTTTGAACGGGGCCTGAGTCAGGAGATAAAACGTTGATTGATGTCAGTGTAATGATAACAATAAACTGAACACAAAAAATTATGTTGATGTGCATTTAGGTTTTTTTTGTCAGTTCAATTTGGCATATATATATCCAGTTTAACATTGCATGGCAAAACAATTTTCCTTTTATAAAAATGTTTGCTTCATTGCATTTGTGCACACAAGATTGCTCTCAACAATGTATGTTATGAAATGAATTTATACCATTGACCTTAAGATTGCTACACAAGTCACTCTAGTCTGGCAGACATTTACCATACTGACAGCATGTGGTAGTATGTGGGTCAATGTTGATTGTTTGGGATTCCTTGGAGTTCCTTAATTTATGCTTCCTTGATAATAATAATAGCTGTGGTTAAAGAAAGTATTCTTATCTTTGTTATTGTTTCTGGTAGGTTATCTGTCTAACCTTTTGAGTTTGTTGATAGTTCCAGTGAAGAAAGTTTGACAACACCATTATAATAGATAAGATATAATTATGGTACAAATATTAGATTGTTATTAAAATCATGAACTTGTTAAAACAGTTTGGTCAACAAAATTGTCGATTTTAACAACAAACAGGCAAAGAGCAGTTTTCATAAACCTGTGAAACACACTTTAGTATCACTCTTTAATACACCCTAATTCCATTGTGGTTTTTTTTTTGTTTTTGTTTTTTTTGTCATTTGGACTATAAAACTTAAACAAATAAACTTTGTTTCATGGGTTAATGAAAACCACTCTATATTTTAGGAATGGATAAAACTGTATACTTTTGTACAATCTGGTGTAGACATTTGTTGGTACAGTACAAGGTCTAGACACAGTGGTGAATTAAAACAGCCCAAGTTTAAACTGCTTGGTTTAGGCCCTATTAAATGATAGAGCATCAGTGACCACTGACAACCTAACTGCCTTTAAAACAAACATCTGGGGTCAATCTAGAGAAGGTGAAAAGTGGACACCCCTTGACAATCTGAAAATCCGGCTAAACACAAGCTCAGCTTCTACTTATAGACTGATACTCAAATTGCCAAAGGGAATCCACTTTTCACCTTCTCTAGATTGACCCCAGCAGGCAACCTGTAAAGTCTGCCGTCTGTGAAGTCAGTGATAGCCAGTATTTTTTTGCAATGCAATTTAATTCACCCATACTGTAGCAGCCCTGTGTTATCATTTATTGTAAACCATAAATCTTATCACAATTTATATTTAAAGGGAATTTACATTAGTGCATATAAGATTGTCAATAATAGTAGTTCTTTCTACCATTCATAGTTGGATTTCTTTTAATTTCTGCCAAATATCAATTTTAACTTTTTAGCTCTCAATTAAGTTGGGGAATATTCACAGAGGGATAGAAGTGTCTTGTTGGTGAAATTTGAAGCCACACAAAAAAGCTTTTAGCCAGGCAGGTCTTCTTACAAATAGTGTCATCTTATCACCAGACATAGATAGCCTTGGCAACAACTTCTAGCTAAAAATCTTGTTTAATTGTTAGAATCTATGGGAAATGGGAAGAAATGACAATATCTAGATTCTTGTGTAATAAACAGGCAAGAGCTTTGCTTCTAACATGTTTGACATGTTTCTTTGTGTCTGAAATTGATATTTCCTTTTTCTTTGATTTTTCAATTTCCATTCTACTGCTGTATTTGCTAATCACACTAGACTGTTGCTCATTTGTCTAACAACAAAAGTTATATAATGTATAACACTCTAACTTGTCTTCATTTGTTGTAAGTCATTTTTATTCCTAGTAAGTTTGTGTAATTGAATAACAAGTTTAGTGCTTTTTCAAGGTTTAAATTGATTAGCCCATAAATTTTACAGCAATAATAGTTATTTCTGGGTAAAGCTATATCAGTGTTATTATTGTGGAAGACAACAATAAGACTGTGTCTAGAGTGTATATTAATCCTGTCACATTGTTGTCAAACACTTAGGTAACCTAGATACATAAAACTTGAACAGTTAAAACTTTTGATGAGGAGATTTTATTGTGCTGTACAATTGTTGTGATTTGTTTTTCTAACTGTGGTGTACTATCATGGCATTATATATAATTATATGCTCTAAATGAAAAGGAGATTATATCACTTAAATCTAAATTCATTGGTAGTGTAATCAATTTCTGACCCATATATTTTGATATATTTTTTAAATAAAGAGATGAATTTCAAGATGTTATTGCTATGAAAGTCGTTTTAATTAAACTAGCCTTATGATTGTTATTTTCCCTTTCTTGCTCATAGTATACCAGAAATTAGTATTGTGCTTCAGTCTGTAGTACTGCAGTCTTATTAATACTGCAAGGTCAAGTTAAACGTCAACAATAATGAGTCATATCTTACTTCTTATAAATTTAATTTTCTCCAGAAATATTGTTTATTATTGCACAACAGCCTTGTTAATAAGATTCCTGCTTTTATTCTACAGCCAGCAGAACATTATATCCTTGAAAAACAGACCATCCTTCTTGAGAAGGTAGGGAATATTGCACACTTTACATTTTCACTATTTGTTGTTTGGTTGAGCACAATTACATGCAGTATACCAAATTGCCATGATTACAGAATGTACATCATAGATATGGTCAATTCACCGTTGATTGGCCCCGAGGCGTTACATGGAGTACTTCATGTTACGGTCACCAAATTGTTGCAACATTGTCACAGAATTGTTGTTATATAAATTATGTACAAACTTTTCCAGAATCTTTTGACTTGATATAACTTGATTTACAGCTGTTTGCTTGTTTTTATTAAAATAATTATTAATAGTTCTAACCTTACTTTGAACTTAAGAATTTTCAACAATTCTTTTGATAACTAAACTTGTAACTGAATCGAGTCAGAAAAGTCATTTGTACAACAATTCATTGACAATGTCTGAACAATTTTGTGACCATAACATGAAGTACTCTATGTAACTAGTGGAATGGACTCCAACAAGGCTGGACAAAGTTTTATCCTGTGACCTCACCTGGGTAACCAGTTGGGTACTATAATTATATCAACTGAGCTAGTGGGGAGAACGAGTCATGTATTTTTGCTAGGGTCACATGTTGAACTCTTGTTGAGTATTGAACTGATCGCAATGATCTTCTCTGGATACAAAACTGTTTAGGAGCAATAAAGTAGATGTAGATGTGCTTTTGGATTTCAGCAAGTATTTGTTTGTGGACTTGGATAATGGAGGGTGTGGGTACTTCTTACTGTTGGACTCTATAACTTTGAATTTTTGTGAGTGATAGTCCTTGTGTTGTTGTTTTATAGGCCAATGCCTCTCAAGGTTTTGGTATTGCAGTGTCTGGTGGACTAGATAATCCACATAACAGGACAGGAGACACGTCCATTGTGGTGTCAGACATTGTTAAAGGCAGCCCAGCTGATGGCTTATTACGGTGAGTATGTTTGTAAGATTGCTACAAATTTGGTATTTAAAAATAATATTGTACTAGGAGATTGATGGATAAAATATGATGCTGATGACAAGGGTAATGATGATTAAACTGTCTTTTGCAACATCAAGATTAATAATAAAATGTTTCAATTGATAATTTATTCAGAATATTGAATGCAAGTTGTAAGTCAAGTGGAGATGATCGCAAACATTTAGTCTAAAGGACTGTTATCATTGCACAATGATGACAAGTACATGTATAAACTATTACAATTGACTAATTTGTTATACTATCAACCTTCCACAGTGTCAATGACATTATTGTGCAAGTCAATGATGTGAATGTGGAGCGTTGTTATCACAGAGATGCTGTACAAGCTCTTAAAGACAGTGGTGTCAGTGCCAGACTGGTATGTACTGTATATTCAATATTAATGATTAGTGAGGTGATTAGCCAAGATTCATCAGAATGCCTGATGCTCAAATGACAAAATTCCGCTATAATCCTGATCACTGCAATAAAATCGCTCTTTGATGTGTGCTTGTTAGTTGCCAGTGCTACTCCTAAACTCCTTGAGAGTCTTCTTTTAATTATTATGATATTGCTTTTTAAGAGTACTTGAAAAGCTTTCCAAGAATTCTCATATTTATTTTTAATTAATGGATAATAATGAGGGACATCAACATACATGTAGCTAGTGATCTAGTTCTGTTTTAAAATTATTTGAGGAGGTCAGTACAAAAATGTGTAAGTGATCTCTATACATTTGCATGCTTTCTAAAACATGGCCATGTGGGCATTCATTATGATGAAGTTTATACTGGAATTAAGCAACATAACAAGTTGACCATTTGCTTTCATATATGTAGATCTACAGTTTAATTGGATGTTCACAAATGTCATTTGACAAACAATTCTTCTTGAAAAGTCATTTTTTGGTCCTTATGATTAAATACTTGGTGAATGCTCCTGAGATTTTTAATATTTATTTCTTAGTATCAATCCTGCTTGTAATCAATATTTGCTGGTGATCATTCAATTTGCAAGTCTGCCATAGAACATATAATTATACAATCATCATTTGTTGCTTGACTTGTAGGCTTATAATCTCTCAAACAATTTCACATATTAAAGTGCCCCTAACCCCTAAATTGAAATTCTGAGAATCGTTTCTTCATGAATGGAAATGTTTAATGGTGAAATATCTCCGGATAAAATCATCTCCTTTTGGAGCATTAAGCATTTGAAGTTGGGAAATGCAAATGAGATGACGTAGAAAAAGGAATTTGCGTGATTTTGTCTTCAATTTTGGAACAAGTGTTTTTGAGTTATGTGGCAAAAACATTCACCAAACTTTGTACTTTAGCGATGAAAATGTTTTGCAAATGAAAAAATAGTATAAAATTCATCTCTAGTGATTTTGTATATTTAAGTAGTCCTTTTTCTACGTCATCTCATTTGCATTTTCAGATTTCAAATGCTTAATCCTCACAAAGGAGATGATTTTATCCTGAAATATTTCACCATAAGGCTTTTCCATTAATAAAGAAACGATTAGCAAAATTTCAATTTAGGGGTTAGGGGCACTTTAAGTATTTATCATGATGATACTAACTGTGGTTATTCATAAATGTCTTTTTCCATGCATGCATACTTTGTTTATGCACTCATCTTTATTCCTTTTTGACAGAATATCAAGAGACGAAAACCCGCTCCACCTAGTGCTGGATCTGAAAAGAGGTATGAATCAGCTACACTGCCAGACAGGAAAAGCAGGTCATCAGGCCCTCCCACAACTACTATCAACCTTAAGAAGCCTGAAAAAGAAGGGTTTGGCTTCTCAATGGCATTCCGTTTGTATATCAAAGATGTCAAGCGTAATGGAGTAGCAGATTATGGTGGGTTGCAGCGTGACCATGTTGTTCAAAAGGTATGTCACTTCTTTTACATTAAATGAATTAAATATTAATAGTATTTAAAAGTATTTGATGAAACCTATTTCATTGCTAAAATGATATGGTTGACATTCATTTCAATCCTTAGTACATTGCACATGGTTCACCTGAAGTCATGTTTCCTTGTACTTTTTGTACATCAGGGTTCGTACAGGTCATGGAAAACCTGGAAAGTCATGGAATTTCATGATTTCATTTTCCAGGCCTGGAAAGTCATGGGATTGAGATTTAAAGGTCCTGGAAAATCATGGAAAGTTTGCATGAGAACAAAATTGGTAGCGAACCAGATAAAATTTATTTCTTCCAATGGAAAGTAATTCAGTTTATAAAAAGGATCAACTTGAAAGTGGTCATTGAAAAGGTCATTCAATATCATGGAATATTGAAATTCCAAAATAGTGCAAACCATGTACATACATGTATATTCTAGAGTAATTGCATTAGTAGATTTTTGTATGAATCAGTGTGAAACAGTAGTGTGGCAGTATTAGTGCCCTAACAACATGTTTGTCTATAAAACACATGAAATTCCTGCCATGACCACGCCATTTTCCTAGCTATCTACTCTTTATCCACTCAAATATTGCTCAGTTATTTAGTTTTCAATTCATGACTCTTCATCAGATAAATGGCAAGAAGACAGATGAGTTAAGCTTGAAGGAAGCCATTGAAATGGTCCGTAAATCACAAGACTTGGAGCTTGTTGTTGCCGACAAGAAGCTAGATAGATACTCTAGTACCAAATCTTTGCCCACTGTTGGAAGGAGAAGCCAAAATGGACTGGATTATAAGTAAGTATCAGTTAATGTCAAATGAAGATCATTTGACTGTTTTTAGGGAGCTTGTCGTAATTTTACCACAGTATGTTCTGTACATGTAGAATGTATGAATTTCTTTTTGTGGGGACTTGTTTACTTGGATTGCATTTAGATAGATTTTCAAAGCTGTGCTCTAGCAGTGTTTGTGTGCAGGCCTGAGACAGCAAACATTTGGGCTCAGGAGACAGTGAAAATAAAGTATGGTGAATGTGTTAGAGAGGCCCAAATTATTTGTGTTAGAGCACAGCCTTGGTCTTCATAAATTAATTTATATATTCCTAGTGGGAATCAGGCAAAATGGAAATCTGGGAACAAAATCTATGAAGTCTGGGAACAAGAACCCAAATTTTCTCTTGCTCAGTTTACCAAAGGAAGCCCAACAGAAGGGTTGTCTGTGAAGAAACCTACTTGTACATGGGAAGGTGGTATACTAGGAAATGGGGTGTCACTTAAAAATGCTTTGAACAAAAAATTGGGTTTTGGGCATACTCCATTTAAAAGTAGAAGTGGAAGTCATAAGAAACAAGTGCATGTGCATTGAGGTGAAATGGGACATTTGTGACTGAATGAAAAAATGGCTTGCAGTTTTTGACTCAGGGCAAAACCCAAGTGATCAGTAGTTGTTAGTATATTCAGTACAGTTGTATGCAGTTATTACCAGCTTCAGTTGTGATGGGAAAAAGAGCTTGTTGGCAATAGCAGGCATGCATGGGTTCAAGATTGTTTTAGTTTGTTAAATTGCACAGTGTGCTATTAATAATGAATGTGTAATCCATAGTTTACCTTACACACTATATAATCAGAACATAAAATGGATATTGCACATTTTATTATGCCATTATCAACCATTACATGTAGTTGAATTAGAATGATACAGTGTCTTGAGCCTGTTTGATATGGACTCCAAAGGACAAAGAGTAGTGTCTGTTGTACAGAGGTGTCTATTTTATGATAGGTTTCATTTATATGACTCCTGGGGCCCGTTTCTCAAAAGACCCGATAACTTTACGCATCCGTTAACCTAAATAAACCAAATAAGTTAAAGGGTCCGTAAAGTTATCGGGTCTTTTGAGAAACGGGCCAAAGCTGTCAAATGACAGAGACCTGTCCATTTAGAGTAGATTTGGTATGACTGTGAAAATGGCACTGCACTGTCACGACAGGCAGGAATTTCAAATGTTTTGATAGACATATCACAGCACTGACACAGTCATGGCACAGTGTGGTCCATTGCACACTCATAAGAAATCTGCTCTATAGAAAAGTGTTGATGTGATAGAAGTGTCCATTATTAGAGATTCTACTGTATTTACTAAATAAATGTTAGATAAAAATCAAACTTAATTAATTGTCTATGAAAGACCTGTCTCAACGAACAGCCTTGGTTATTAGCAGCTGTGATATTTAATGTTATTTTATAGTTTAAGTGATATTTATTAGTCAGCTTTGTGAATCAAATTTAGTGTAGACTTGAAAATTAAATTATTCCTTTTACTACCAAGCTACCCAGATGATGAGCATATTGACAAGAGATCTGACAGACGTTCCAAATCCTTGGATAGACATTTCATTAAGAACCAAAAACGTCATAGACGTGACAGGTATAGATGTGTGGCTCTCATTCTTTGTTAGTAATCATAATAGCATGGTTCATTATTGCCATGTGCATGGTGCACTGTGCTGTATTGACTGCATAAAGCATGCTGGTTTAGCTATCAATGAGAAAGACTTGCACAATACTTTAAATTTCTTTCAGTCTTATTAAAGCATATAAAATACAGTATAATTACCGGTAGTGAAATGAGATCCTGATAAATGTAAACTGGTTCATTAATAGAAACTTTAACTCTTTCCTTCTTAAAGTTTTATATAAAATAATAATAGTATGATATGATTTTTTATATTCAATATATACATACTGTCAGCAAGCTTGAACAAATTAAAAAGAATAACTTTACCAATGATCTCATAAATAGCTGTTTTTAGTCTTGTAATGCTCCCTTATCTTACAAGGCTAAACACAGCAGCAGTGTTTAAGACTAATAAACTCTAATGATAGACTTTCATAGTGTTCATTAAATATCCTGATGTATCATTAAGAATATTAACCCTAACATAACATGTAAAATACTTAATAATATTGCCTTACGTTTGATATTTTAAAATTTCTCACAATGTATACATCGGATCCATGCATGAATAACATTAATTTATTGTGGACTCAATTACTTTTAATTAATTTACTTTGGATTATAGTTTATAACCATTTAATAACATCTCTAGCATAAATTTTGCAAAAAATGCACAATAGTGATGGTAAATTAATATGTAAAATGTAAACATGACAATCTCTAGAACTTACATGTACAGCTATTTGAGCTCTTACATGAACTTATAATCCAACCTACTGCAAAATTAATTTTCAACTTGTAAACATAAATTACTGTAAAGTTAACTTTCAGCTTGAATGACTTGCATGTTTATGAATACTACTGTTGAATGTGTTCACCATATTTACCCATGTTTACACCCATCCATTAGCCATAAATACATGTATGTTGCACTAGTACTAACACTGCACTGGTACATCGATCTATACAGTCACGTAGTATCCATGCATAAGATAAACCCTGAGTTTGAGAGCAGAAGTTTTGGAAAAATGTCAAAAAATGTTAGTGATCTCTGAGGATTTATAAAAAGGAGAAAACCCAGATGTCATGAGGAATGCATATTGAAATGTTTTTTGTCTCTTCATAAAGTATTGATATTTTGAGTGCATGTGACTGAAGATGGGCCAAGTGTATACATGGGTGAATATATAATAATAGCTTAACTTGTTAAAATGGTAAACATGCAGTTACATGTTATAACCTTTTGCTATGCAGATTTAGCGCATGCATAATTACACACAAATCCAACAAACAAACACTATCAGATAACCTCGTAATTCATACATGGTTAAGGAGTGGCAATGGGGCTTGGTTCACATGACTGACACAAACACAAGTGCTGCAAGTACATACTTCCACAGACTTGGTATCACATTTATCATATACCAAGTAGGAGAGAAGAAAAGACATGCTAATCAGCAGCACATTGGTTGCTGAGTCTGTGTATATTACTTGACTGTGCCTATGATTTTGTCGCTATTATATGAACCAGCTGAACAATAGACCATCTCATGGTACTTGTCATTCAACCTCGACCTCGACAACATGAAATATATTCTTTAGAAATTGAATACAGCCCATGGTAATGTAAGCAATGCACAAATGGGCAATCGAAAACACTTTCAAAATTCCATGGGCTGTAGTCAAATTCAAAAGTATAGACTGCATGCTGTTGAGGCCGAGGTTGAATGACAAAAACCATCAATCAATCAAACAAGCATTATATATAGCGCTTATAGCAGTGAAGTTCTAAGTGCTGAACACCGCTGAAATGTCCATCTCTGAATGTCATGGCTCCAAAATTGCATAAAAATGCCTAGTTTTGTAATTGAAGACCCCCATTTGTTCAAACCCTAAATTCTCCTAATTGAAATTGAAAAATCTTTGAAATTGATCAGAAAGAACACTCTGTTTTTTTTAAAGTAAGAAAACTATTTGCCACTCCTTGAATGTAACATAACTGTTCAGACATTTAGCAGACATATATCCTTTTTTAATATCCTTTTTAGCAATAATTATAATTGCTAACAGTACGTGTTTATAACCTATTTCTTTCCTAAGTGATGATGGCATATCCAAAGAGGACAAACCAGAGGAGAAGCCTAAACATGATGAGATAAGGTATACTAACATTTGCAGCTCTAACCTATTATGTTTGCACAACACACTTAATTATACTAATTATGTAATCATAATTTAGTCTAATTTAATTTATGACTAATATTTACCAAATAGTTTTATAGCCATTTTGACTTGCATAATGCTATTAACATGTTTCTATAGTTTATATTATTTGTTATTAAGTACGTTTTTGTTATTCTAATGAGGGTTTTGTTGGTTTGGAGTTTGATCTAAGCACTTGTGAAGCACTTAATTAGCACATTTTTGATAAGTTTGTCTCAAAATAAATAAACCTAATTTCTTAGCACATTCACCTGTCTCTCTCTCTAAATAAATGTATTCTAAGTAGTCTAGCACTTCAGTGTCTGAGCTCTTTTTTCAGTTTCTGCATTGCAGTACACTACATATGATATAACTCTAAGTATTATAACTGCACTGAGAGATGAAAATAGCATGTTCTCACTTTACAGTATACATTTTTACTTCTGCACCTTCAAATGCACTTTTGTTGTACACTTTTAAGCACATTAATGCATGTTCACCCACTTATAGTATGACTGGTTTTTTCTCTTCCAATAAAAGCATTGAAAAACCATTTAAACGGGCCTTTGAAAGGGAAATTAAGCCTGTTGAGGCTAAGAAGAAAGCAGATAGTTGGCTTGAGCAAATGAGGTATAACATATAACACCTAGTTAAAATATAAATGTAATAAGCATTATTTGATATATTTTCACAGAAATAATTATATAATATTCTGACTAGTAATTATTCACTAGGGTAGCACTACTATTAGTAATGGTATTGCTTTCAATGATATGTCTTAGGAATTTGAAGATGTTTGGATATGTAATGCAGAGAAATATTGTCATCTTCATTTTGCACAGGATTCCTGCAAAATTGAGATTCTTTGCATAGTGAAAACAATCCTACAGCAATTTCACTATAATTGTGGTTGCAATAGGCCTTTTGCATCAACTGGTTACATGGTACAAAATCTACCATACTGGTAGGCTAAAGGATGTAAACAGCCTCAAAAACAAAAGGACTCCAACCAGTTGAGCTTGACTTGTCTTTGTTTAATTAGAGTCCCAGTGCATATTTTGCCTGCAAGAATGGCAGATTTTGTAACCCATTAATTGATGGAATTAGTTTCAATTAACTATTGTATAGTAAGTTTTAATTAAGTATTTATTTATTATAATGAAATTTAATTTTGACCAAATTTTGATAGCTTTATGAAAATATATAAGCCCAAATCATAATATGTTTGGAACCCCTCTCTATACCAGAAGAATCCTTTTCAAGAACCTTTCATATTCAAATTTTAAATTCATTCAAGAATACAAACACAATAGCTTTAATTAGTGAACAAAAGCTACTTGAATTAAGGATTCTGGTGGGGTCAAAATGTCATCACGCTGGGGCTTATTGCAGGATAATTTTTATTTGTGCTTATCATATCCTATAATTTTCCCATAATACATCTTGCATCACCTCATGCTTGCTGGTTGATGTTCACATAATTAGATCCCAGCATATTCCACATTGTCATACTGAGAGCTTGACAGGACTGAGAGTGCCATTTTGGGTGGAAATCCCTTTGAGTGTAGAATAGTTGCTATAATCACTAAATTTTTTTCAAAGTGAGAAAACCCCTGAACCACTTGTCACCAAGCAGGAAGTGAAGGTAGAAGAGTCTGTGCCTGATTTGCCACCAAGGTAAAGGGTGTGGCCTTCAAGATTGTATCACTTCCTACATTGTAAATCATACATAATAATATAAGCTGTACCCTGGTTTAGACCTTTGACATAAGCATTAGCACCAACAACTTACACAGTCTTGGTACTCTGTTAGAAGTATTTCTTTTTTTAAGATGAACAAGGTACATGCAGCACTGTGTTGTTGTTGTGTGATCTCTGCTTTTGGCACAAGTCTAAAGCAGGCTTAAATACTTTTAAGCATCACTTCTAAGTTAAATGCATGACAAAAATAATTTTATTCATTTCTACATGTAAGTTAATTGCATGATAAGATAATTATTCTATGTCATTGAGAAATCCTCATGTATTATTGTTGTGTTAATAATTAGGCGATATAGTGATCCTGAGCCAGTACAGCAACAACCACCACCACCTTCACGTCCACCACCAGACCAAGAAGACAACAAGGCTGGAGAACCCTTCGGTACTACATCTTGGAAGCATCTTGATTCTGACTTTGATCGTGATCGTGATCGTGACCGTGATCATGACTACAACCGTGATCGCGATCGTGACTTTGACCGTGATCGTGATCGTGACTATGAGCGGGACCGTGATCGTGACTATGGCCTTGACCGTGACAGGTATCCTGATGACGTTAAAAAAGAGGAAGTACTTCGTCCAGAGGAGTCTGAAAGACAGGAATATGTCCCACAGCCTGCCGATGGTAAACTACCATTTGTCTTTACTGTGTAATATATCTGACTAGTGTCTGTAATAAAATTTTGTTCAGGTAAAGGTTTCTATATGATCTGATATTTAAATCATTGTATTTTTCAGTTACACGCACTGCTGGAACAATGGACTTGAGCACATTTGATTCCCTGTCACCTGGACGTCAAGGGCGGTATGACCACTCCCCAGGGAGCACACCACAAAGTCAAAGAAGAGAGAAACCATTGGACTTCATAAAGTAAGACTACAGTACTAACTTACAATACACTAGGTTGTTGTAGGCAGCATATAACTCCTCAAACGTAACAAGCATCTTTAGGGTCTATTGACTGTGAAAGAGCCCATTCCAAAATAGAATAAGTGGTATTTGATCAAACGTTTTGGAAATGAACAATCTTTGAAGAGAAATCAGGATTTGACCAGATTGCGCATTAATAATAATAATAATAATAATAATAATAATAATAATAATAATAATTTATTTGTAAAGCGCTTATACAAATCTGCTCTAAGCACTGAAAATAATAATAATATTGATAATAATAATTATAACAGTAATATGAAGAGAAAAAAAATTAAGATAATAATTACAAGGTACAGAAACTAATCATAGAAAGCTAACTTAAAAAGGTATGATTAGGCATTGATTAGAGTAAGAAAAAAAGTGCTGAACTGCCATTCAAAAATCCCTGGACTCAAACCTGGACTTGAAGCTGGACTTGGAGCTGTGGTTCAGCCACTTCCTATTATCTTGATTGTTGCTCTTGTCACACTATTGTTTGTTGCCATTCTTGTCATTATCAATATGACAATGTTTTCCTTCTTGCGTAAATCTTTTAGTGCTCTGTGTTTCTTAAGGTCTTTTAGTACAATGTAGGTTGATATCATTGATGAAAACTTTGCCACTGTTACATCATAATTATTGACCTACTGAAAAATAATAATCATTATTGATCAATAATCCATACATCCATTGAAGTCCAATTTAGAATTTTAATTCTGGGCATACAGGCACATTACTATTTTGATCTATGGTATGCACAACTATCACCATGTGAGCAGAAAATCTTTTAGGGGCGCCATACTAAAAATAATTGGTCCACATGCCAAGGTATAGGGGTGCTACTGTACTTGCCATTAAAAGACTGTACAAGTGTAAATTAGGCTTAAGTCACCTTAAAGACATTTTCAATAATTAGTTATCACCATTCCTCCACAGTGACAGAGACACAAAGTCTATTACATTCCGTAAAGAAGGCAGCCTAGGAATTCAAATACAAGGTGGTAATAAAGTTGGAATCTTTGTTGCTGCTGTCAGAGAAAACAACCCTGCCTATAAACAGGGTCTCAGACGAGGAGACCAGGTCCTTATGGTATGTACCGTAGTAATCAGTTATTATTAGCATTGCTTATGAAATAATTATAATCAGATAGTGCAATGGTTCACGGCTCGCCTTTCACCTTTGTGGCCCAGGTTCAATTCCTGGCTCAGGCCCTACATGAACTGTGTTTGTTTGATGTGTTTTTCTCTCCCTTGCCATTTTCCCTCCTCAGCAAAATCAACAATATGTGTTCTGTATTTAAAGAATATCAAATGTAGTGGGAGTGAATGTCACTGAAAAGCCCCTTCAGAGAAGTGTCAATCAAAATATATAAATTTATTTATGTTTTCTCACCAGGCAAATGACATTGACTTCAAGGATATCACCCGTGAAGAGGCAGTACTTTTGCTCCTTTCTCTTGGTGATGAAGTGCATTTGTATTCCAGACCTAAAGCCTCTAGTAAGTAAAACCATTTACTAGACATTGTTTTTATTGCATTTACTTCCATTTATATTACTTTGAAACAATCAATCAAAGCCTTTTCTTTACATGACATAATCTGATATAAAGTTCACTTTTCAACGTACATTATAGTTTTAGTTGTATTATTTGAATGATGACTTCATCTAAAATACTATTAATACTTTTCCACAGCATTTGAAAGAATCAAAAACAGCCCTGGAGACTCATTCTATATCAAGTAAGCCTTGCTCGTTATTCAATCACTTGTCCTAACCAGTTCAACTGAGATATTCATTAGATCAACATTGTCTTGCTATTTGTTATTAGAGCTCACTTTGATTATGGTAAAATGAAGCCAGATGAGCTGGACATTGGTCGTGAGGATGTGTTTCATGTGTGGGATACTATGTATGGTGGTATGATTGGTTCGTGGCATGCACAGCGAGTTACACTTAGCAATGACGAAACAGAGACTGGTGTTATTCCAAACAAGTGCAGGTAAGGAAATGTTGTAGAGTATGCATGGTACTTTTCAATACAATTAATCCAACAAATGCAACACCCAGCATTTTCAGGAAGCAAGTGCGACCATACATTGAGAGCACCAGTCTATCACCTCTGCGGTCCCAAACTTGATTCTTGGATGGGATATCTCATGTGACTTGAGTTTGTCAGTGTGATCTCTTTTCTACAGATTCTCTAGTTTTCCTCGCTCAATACAAAGCTGAGAGATACGTGCATAGAATATTAGAATGTAGTGTAGTGTGTGTGTGTGTGTATTTTCTGTTCTTACATTTATCCTGTATTGAAACCTCTGCATAATCAAATGCTGAGGCTACAGACAAGGCTAGAGTGTTTTCCCGAAGTGTTTTCTAAATACTTTGACTGCATCTATGGTGCCCAACAGTGGCTGCCCCCTCCCCCCAAGAAGGCGATTGTGGAGAGATAAGCCTTTATCCAATCAATTAACTTTGTATTCTCCTGATGTCTTGTAGAGCTGAACAGCTTGCAACTGTCCGCCAAGTTGAAGAAGACAAGACTCCTTCCAAGAAAGCAAGCCGTACCAACTCACTAAAGAGGAAAGATTCACGTGGAGGAACATTGAAGAAGAATTATTTGTTTGTCTCCACAGATAAACTAGACAAGGATTCTTTCAGTAAGTAAAGGAGCATTTGTAAATAGAGAATGAGGAAGATTGTAGTTTATCTTGTATTATAGTCAGGCATAAAGTTAAATGTTAGACATTCATAGTAAGTACAGGTAGAAAATAACAAACAGCAAGTACCAATGATAATTGTTGTAATTGCAGACAAGTTAAGTGTACAATATGAGTTAGACACAGACAGGCAGTGTAGTGATGTTCACTGATAAAGGTATGAACAGTACAAAAAGCTTCATGTTGTGTAGCAACAAAATGATGAATCAACCTCCAGCCCACTTCACTTGAAAGTGCTTTTCAACTATGCAGACAAAACTTGAGTGGATTTGAATGAAGCAAGGATGTGAAATCATGGAAATTACATTGAACTTTATATCTCGTACTTAGAAGGCCATCCACTCACCTATTAATGTATTATGTTACTTAGAACTTATTTCCTTGTAGAGTCTGTTGTTAACTCACATTTCTTTTTCAACTCACATTTTTCCTGATATCTGTTGATTTGTTTTTCTGTAGTTCACACTGCAAGGGAGTTCAAGTTGCCTGCCTATGAACGTGTCAGTCTCAGAAATCCAGGTTTTGTAAGACCAGTTGTTCTTCTTGGTCCCATTGCTGACATCACAAGAGACAAGCTGCTGCGTGATATGCCAGAAGTTTTTGCCATTCCAAGTATGTTTACTTACCTCTCTGTTGCTTACAGTACTCAGTAAAACCTTGACCCCTAATGATGTCTCAGACAGACAGACAACAGACAGACAGACGGCAGATGGACAGACAGACAGACAGACAGACAAATTGTGCTCTAAAAATACATGATTATCTAAAGACAAGTTGTAATAATGTCCAGAGGTGTTGTCATGGAAATGTTTATTATAGTATGTCATCCCCATGGTAACAAGTTCGATTTTATCTTTAGCTGCCTATGGAGGGTTCACGCCAGTAGGTCATGAAAGCCCTACTAAGTCAACACGAAGGACACTCAATTATTCTACTATCAAAGCTGTTGTGGACAGTGTAAGATATTCATAAATATTTACTCTCTTCCAAGTGATCATAAGCCTGCAAAAGCAGCCGCTACTTTGCATGCTCGCCCCTCGGTCTCACGCAAAAGTAGCATCTGGGAGCTGAGCTCAGTTTTTCTGTATTGGCGACATCGTTTTTGAATCTGGATAATGAAGCTGATTGGTCAATAAATCTGGATAATGAAGCTGATTGGTCAATGAATCTGGGTAATGAAGCTAATTGGCCAATTCTGTGTAATGAAGCTGAATTGTCAATTCTGGGTAATCCCATAATTTGCATAAATTCGACTGTTCAGTTTAAAATCAAAATAGTCTCTCAATGAATAAACTCTGCAAAACTGATTTAAAGCAAACTTGAAAAAAAAAAATTGTCAAAACGGTAATCAGCACACAAAGCAGACAACTAAAGTCATTTAGCTTCATTTGGAAAGCTTTTCAAAACCAAATCAGGATTTTCTGTGTGCCCTTGTTATCACAAAGAGTCACACAGGATCATGTGCAAAAACATTGAGCTCAGCTCGCAGACAGTACTTTGGCATGAGACCCAGGGGCAAGTGGCTAAAGTAGCAGCTGATTTTGCAGGCTAAGTGTTTGTTGTATGTCACAATAGTTTAGGAACTTGGTGGAACCAATCCACACCTCGCTGAACTCTAACATTGTTAGAAGTAACTCATGACATCGTGTAAACTGTGCTTCTCATAGGGCAAACATTGTCTTCTGGATATTGCTCCTGATGAGGTAGAGAAGCTGAACTACTGTCAGTTCTATCCTATTGTGATCTTCTTGAAACCACCCAACAAGAATGCTGTCAAGTGAGTACAGTAGTAAATGTTGTCTTACACAGGAACCCCAGTAATGAGAGTAAGCTAAAGAACAAATAATAAAAAAATGCAATTGAAAATGCATCTTTTGATAACATTTTTGTGGGCAGAGCTTTGCATTTCAGTTACTTTGACATAGCAACCCATTAGGGAGGCGTGAGCCGTGAGAAGGGAGGGGTAGGGGTGAACAAAGAACATACCTTATATTTGTTGTGCTTTGTGAAATTAAGGTGTTACTGAACGATACATTTTACAGGGAAATGCGATCACAGCATATTACAGGCAAGGAGTCCACCAAACATGTCAAGAAACTGTACGACAACTCTGTTAAACTGGAAGAGTTTTACTCCAACATGTTTTCATGTAAGTTACCAATGATTTACACATTCTCTACAAAGATAGAAGCATCTTCGATTATGCTTTTCACTGATGCAGTGAAGTCAAAACAAAGGAATGCAATAGGCATTAGACATACCTTTCTTTTATAATACCTACTTAAGGGTCTAAAACGATAAAGATTCTTAGTTAATACAAAGTCCTTTTTCTTTAAACCCTGAGAATAAGTTCGTAGAAGCTTTGATTTCGACGTTTCTGCTGCTATTGATGATGATGATGATAATGATTAGTTTGTAATGTGTATCATGTTAAAGATGGCAATCGCTAAGAATGGTTGGTGTATAATAGGTACCATTCCCGCTGGTAGTCTGGATGACTGGTACGGTAAAGTCAAAGAAGAGATCAGAAGGCAGCAAGACCGTAAAGTCTGGATGTCTGAAGACAAGGTAAACATTGCCTATCGTCGTTATTATGTTATCTAGCATGGTTGTCGCCTTCCACTTTCATCGCGTGATTTTAATGTTCAATCAAACTTGTACTGTGTACCGTTGACGTTAATCAATGTGAAAAAGTCGATCAGAGACGAAACGAAATGGTTATGCTTTTCGTATTTACTGAGTAAGGTACGAAATTCTAACTCGGAGCTCATCGTGCCAATATAAACTTTACAGCTTGACTGATAATTTTTGTCTTTTAGTTTGAACATGATGAAGACATGGAATTCCGTATGCATCCAAGTCGTTACTCCACGGGCCATGAGTACGATACTCACAATGATTCACCCACTACTCGCTCTAGTGTGTCACACCCAGCAGATGAAGAAATCCATGTTGAACCATCCAAGGAACTGGAAAGTGCACCTCAGATGTTTAATGGACCAGAAGTGGAATACCGTCGTTATGATGATGATCGTGGTCGCCATGACGACGACCGTGGTCGCTATGATGACGATCGTGGTCGTTATGACGATCGTGGACGTTATGATGATGATCGTGGTCGCTATGACGACGACCGTGGTCGTTATGGTGATGAACGTCCATATGATAGTGACATTGACCGAGCAAGTAGACCTGGATATAAGCCACATGGCAACATTGTACAGTAAGTTATAGGGTGGCATAAGAACTAGAATGACTCGTAACCATGGTTACCATGTTGATAACCAAAGGTGTTTACCGTTAAAGAAGCACTTGGATCAAAATCAATGAAAAATGAAAATGACTTGAAACTCAGTGAAACCCATGTATACGGTGGCAATAATCACCAAGAAGTAATAATTTCTTCACTTTCAAAAGAGACGGATAAAATTGTCAAGGTTATTAGTATCTAAATTGTGAGTAAATGATGTCATTATGACGTCACTTACTCAACCCTATTGTTCATTTGGGTTTTAACCAAAATTTCTCTGTGATAATGAGCTTAAAATTTAGATTTTCTGTCGGAGATAAGATAGTTATTTAACTCCATTTATCTTCATAATTATAGAAATAATCAGTTCCAATTTTCTCCGATTTTCATCCAAGTGGGCCTTTAAATGGTCTTATAGGTGCCACTAGACATTCTGTAAAACTGCAACGTGTAAAAAGTCCAGATTTCACACAAAACTTGAGGATACACAGTTCATTTTCCGTTCGGCCAGAACACTTTGTTTTTGGTCTCCCGTCACCGTGGTCCCCCGAGATCCCTAATTCCACCATGATGTTATGATAGTGATGAACAATTATCTTCCTCTTGATTTACCCTCCTGATTTACCCTACCCTTCTCTCTTCTGTTCTTTTTGGATTCCTTTGCTTATCTTTATGAGGGCTTATCCAAGAAGGGAAAAAAGAAACAGTTGCCTTTTTTGCCTGTTGTTCAAAGGTTGCTCCAGATAGATTGTTTTATGACAGTGATTATAACAGCCCAACGTTGTTCGTGTTATTGTTGTCATAATTGTCATACCGCTTATATTTGATTCACTGTAATTACAGAGTTCTTCCCCAAGATACACAAGAACCTTTAAAATTGAGAGAGTCGCTAAGAAAAACCCGTCCCACGTCACAGGACTTTGCTGATCACCCACCAGACTTGCAAGATGGTGATGACAATAGACCACGTGAAGGTTTGAGGAGAACTGAGTACGAGCCTCGACCTGATGGACCCACTCCCACGGAACTTGAGTTGAAGTACAAGGCTGGATCGTTGCGTAGAGTTGAGGATAAACCAGATCTTTTGAACCAGTACGTTAAAAGTTGTGATAACTGATAATGATGATGATGACGATGACGATGATAATAAAACATCTTTTTTGTTCCAGATACGATGAGAGAACTGGTGTCAAAGTATCTGACCTGTGGGCGATAGACAAGGAGATCAAACGAGAAAGCATCAAACAACCAGTTGAAGTTGTTCAGGTCGAAAGCACACCCGATGATTTGGACCGAAGACTTGAGGAGCTTGAGAGATCTATTCCCTCTAAGCCCAAGTTTGAATCCAAACCACGCTACGTTGTCGTCGATTATCGCTCCGACGATCGTCCGGAAACACTCGCCCGCACTTCGTACTACCCAACACGTTCATACGCCACCGTGACTCATGTCGAGAGCAAGTCGGAACCCGAAGTACGAACACTGGCTGTTGACCGTGTTGAGAGCGCTCCTGTAGGAGAATGGGTTTATGAGCTTACCACGTGACTATGGAAGGAGACCCGAGCCTGATCGTAAAGAAATCTACCGTGCCGAGGTCACTATCCCTAGAAAGGAATCTAAACCAGAGTCTAAACCAGAGAGACCAAAATCCGCCTATGGGTACTCTACACAGATGTTTGCACCCAAACCGTATGGAGTAACAAAGCGTTCGTCCTCTCCACCACCTCGTCCTGCTCAACCAACTAATTATGATTATCATCTGTCGTCACGACGTGAACCCGAACCTCGTCCGGGTACATATCGAACAGATTATAGAACAAAGGTATCGGATTTTGAGTCTCACAGAGATGAACAACAAGTCATTACCAGGTAACTATGAAAGCCATATTTTGATTGTATTTGTAAACATAATAGCTGGAGAAACATAATCGAGTTTCTTCATCTGAATCGTGGCTGTTAACAAATTGTGCAACAAATGATTGCCGTATTTATTCTAACAAACGCCTAAAAATGTGAAATAAATGGCTTCTCCAAGAAACATGCCCTACTTTACGCGTGTAATAGTGAACCAAATGCAACAAATACAGGAGCGATACGCGAACACATCTTTGCGTGCACGTTACGAGAAGTTGTATGCCCTGGCCTTTTCTTATAACGTAAAATGGCTAATTTGCGGTGATGGTACTTGGTTGTATATGTTATTGATGATAGTGATGATGATGATGGTCAATTAATCTAATGATATTGTTTAATTGTTCGTCAGTGACTTCGAATCACTTGATGACGACACCCAAGTAGTTGCCACAGCACGTGGAACGTTTACATCAGAAGGTGGTGTCTTATCTTCACCTGAAACTGGTGTGAGTATTCACATCCCTAAAGGTGCCATTGAACCAGGACGAGAACAAGAAATCTACTTTAAAGTCTGTAAAGACAACAATATAATGCCTCCCCTAGATGCCGACAAAGGTACGTATGAATTACAACACTGAAGTTTACACATTGTACAGACAATGAACAAACTCGTTATAACACAGACAAACAAAGCTTCTATCGGGAAAGGCTTGGGGTACCTTTACATTGCCGATTTTTTTGCGGATCGTTGTGGGACCAGTTTAACATGGGGAGACGTTTCCTTGAAGATCACGACAAGAACGTATTTAACGCTTACTTTTAAGTAAAAGTCTTTCTACCTGGGATGAAATAAAGATCTTTATGTCCTCAGCTGAACTTAGTCCGGAAGGAAAGCCTATGTACGCATGCTTAGTCCAAACACTATACCAAACACGGTTTCAAACCTTCCTTTGAGAATCAAATAGCCATCTTGGGTGAACAACATACGCCAATGAGATAGGTCACACAAGATGGATGCCTTGACCTCATTTCCAATTCAATAGTAATTCATAGTACGAGAAATTAAACATTTTGGTTGACAAAGGGTTCCATTTCTCTTGTGAGAAAAAATAATGATAGAATAATAAGCTAGCCCTATTTACACCACATCATTGTTATGACATGGCACCCCTTAATCTTGGCAGGCGGTCCGACTATTGTGGGTACCACACCCATATCAGGTCAACATGATATTTACGTGTGACGTACCAAAAATGATGGACTCGGTGTGCCCAGAATTAGGAGTACCGTGCCTTAAATAGGTTGTCACGTAAATTGGGCTTTAGTTCTGACGTGTCCCGTGTCCTGGTCTATCGAAGCAAAATGTCGGCATCACCACAGGTAGTCCAAACACTTATTGTGGTAGCTGTATTTGATGTTCTGATTGGTATATTTTTCAGGCGAGACTCTCCTCAGTCCCCTAGTGATGTGCGGACCTCACGGTACACAGTTCCTGAAACCAGTGGAGCTCAGACTCCCTCATTGCGCGTCCATGACACCTGATGGGTGGTCCTTTGCATTGAAGTCAAGTGACACTCCTACAGGTAAGATACCCCCCTCTAGTCTTAACACAGGTAACCCAGTAAGTCATAGGAGTCATAGTGACGCTGTTGCAAGAAGAAACCGAACTTGAACTTGATAAATTTGAACTTGTTAAGATTACAGGCAAAGGATATACAGATTATTATATGTAAAATTTTAATACATATTCATCTTATTTTCTAGGATTGCCAACACAATGGCGAAATGTGTCACTTCCAGGTCAAGAGAACAAAGACAAGTGCCAAGTGGATCCCAACAGTGTGTCTGTACTTGTTGATCATTTTTAAGATTCTCCTTACATTATACCAGTACTTACTCTACTATTGACTAGCTCCAGGCTTCAAGTGGAAGACATTGTGACATTGTCAGTTACCTATTTTTATAGCCTGGTAACTAAAAATGACAACATTTGTCTTCAGTCCCCCTCATAGTCTATATTTTTATAGCCGTAAAATCTACCACCACAGGAAGCCCAATCTGGCAATTCACGATTCTAGTATTGTCCAAAAAAAGTATTCTTAGACAATTAGTCTCAATGTAACTTTTAGCTAGATCAACTCAATCAATATAAAGTTTTTATACAAATACTAAGCAGCATACACGAGACCGGGCTCCCTGTGCTTACGTAATGAATTCAAAATTCAAAAGAAATGCTACTTATTCAAAGCAATTCAAATGCTATTGTTTCCTAATGAATTTTGTGACTTAGTGTCACGCGTTAGTCACGCAAGTGCAGAGTGATGTTATTTTCCAGTACCCACCCATGTATTGGCCTACGCAAGTTGTTTTGCTTTGAAAATCTTTAATGTCATCGATCGATGTTTTTAACTTCCTGACGAAGCTCAAAAACACTGCTATTTTAGTGCTTATTGTATCCCAATTTTTAATTCAGTTTGTTAATTTTTTTTATTTTATATAGTATTTGAAGTAGTATACTTTGGTTGAATCAGCATTGTCCTTTCAAAGGTGATATCTTAGAATTACAGTAACTAATTGTCGAACTTTGTTCCAGTTGTATTTTGAAAGTAAATTTTCTTACTAAATTTCCATTAGAATGCAACATGCAGCACTTTTCTATTTAGAAGGGTAGGAATAAATTTGTCCTGTTTGTAATAATTACTCTGCATTGAATAATCGAATACTAATTTTGCGTATAACCAATAAAATAGTTGTAGGAGAAACTGTCTCTTCTGCTTATTAAAGGATGTTATACAGGACCCCGAGTTTGTCATCTTTGAAGAAAGGAACAGTCCATTAAAGTAACATTTCTTTATACATAGTTGCCATCTTTCTATTGCTATTTGGAATGATAAATGCACCACAACTTTGAGGGGACGTAATAAGTCTGAAAAAAATTGTTATGGATTGAATGGGAGGCTGTAGTTTTTAACTCGTGGATTGCAAATCCACGAGTTATAGTGAGGGGTCAAAATATGCAAATGTGTCACTCACTCACTCGCAAATGTGTTAACACTATGTCACTGCGCATGCTCGATGCAATTGACCGCAGGCCGAAAGTAATGTGGGCTCTGGGTACGAGATTAAAGGAATTAATTAAATATGTTTCAGTTTATTCCGGGACTCCCGAAGGACTCCCGAACTATTCACAGATCAACGATATTTGCTTTTCACGATTTATGTAGAAATCAGACTAGACAAAATTCATTCAATTTATATTTAGTTAAGAACAGCATTGACTAGAAACACTCCCGGCAGGCATGTCCAATACACACGAAAAATTATATAAGACGTTGTTTACTAAGAAGAAGCTTTTTAGATCATTAAATTCCTAGTATTAGTACAAGCTATTTCAGGAGTAAAACCATCGAAATACCGAAGCAAGTTTAGACATGACTTACGCAACAGAACTATCGCACTCAGATAGCCAGGCTTTGTACATCGCTATCAAGCGACAAAAATCTCTTCAAGTCCAACATCAAAGTCATCCAAGCTTTTAGTGCATGTTCGTACTCTATCATCACAAGAGTCAAAGTAGATAAACAAACGACGGAAAACATTTTGTGAAAGCCGTCGTCGCTAGCGCCGTGAAGGTCTCGAGTCCGCTAGCCGAAAACAGCAACAAAAAGGCGTATCGAGTTAGTTTATTGGCTTAGTGTTTTGTAAAGTAATTTCTTTTATCTTTATAGCGACATTTTGCTACACAGCACAGAGAGAAACATTTTTGTATTTGTTTTGTAACCACACTCTGACTATAAATATACAAAATTCACCAGGTCAAATCATACAACTTCTGGATGGTCGAATGGATATGTCCTCGGCTTTACAATCGAAAGGTCCGGGTTCAAATCCCGGCCCGGCGGTAAATTTTTTTTTTCACCTTTTTTTTCTTTTTGACAGATTTTTTTTCTTTTATAGCTAATGACTCTTTCTTCGCTAAGGAAATTATTGATTTATTGATTTGAATTTTTGTCTTCAAATAAAAACTCGTTATTTTACTAAAATATATTGTTTGGGCTTCCTGTGGTCATTTCGGTCAATCCACGAGTTACTTCGCCATTGGCGGTTTGATTCATCAATATACTAGGCCAAATAACAAACTGCCCTCTTGAAAACGCGCCGTTCAGCGGGCGAAAATTGAATTTGACGGGCCGCAAATACATTTGCAGCCCTGTTGCTGATTGGCTGAGAAGGTATCGCGCGACAGCTCTCGACCAATCAGAATTTTCAAGAAAACCATTTCAAAACTCGAGTTTTGTGTAGCAAATGAAGCTACTCGGGCCACAAATAAACAATATGCCCTCCAAAAGTCATGTTATTGTCCTATTAGGTTTGCTTTTGATTATGTTTGTGCTCAGCTAGGAGCGACGTCCACAGATATATGGATAAGCTATTTCAATCCAACAGTAAAAACAATAGACAAATGTATCTACTGTTTCACATGTTTGCCGGTGAATGGATCGTTAGTTTGATCATGCACAAATGAGTGTTTACTTCAATTTTGCTGACAATAAATCCCACCATGATGCTCGTACAACACAAAAGACTGCAGTCTAAGCTAGCAAAAATGCAAGGTGTGTAACGTTTAGCCCCTTTGACTGTCCATGCTGAATGATCCTATCTAGCTGACTTGTACATTGTTGCGTTGTTGTTGCTACTTGGATGAAGATGATAGTCTAGTCGATCCTTCATGATTATTAGTACTTATTAGCAATATAGATCTCACCAAATAGCAATATCTTGCATGTGGCTCAGTAGATAATTCTAAACCTCTTATCAGAAGTGAAAGATTTCAGATCAGAGGTATAAACTGGCCAATTTTTTCCTGAATGGTGGTATGGGTTCTCTGATGTCCCTCAATACAGGATTAGTGTGCAGTAGTTGGGAAGAGACGGGGCGGGACAGCGTACGGTTTAATGTATTGGCGAGAATAAGGCCATTGGTAGATCGAATTACAAAGACAGCACCTCAGTTGTTTAAATGTTTGACTTCTACGACGCCTGAAACCGCCCGTAAAAATGATACTCTAAGTTTGAGAAATTAATTCTGAAAAATTTGTCACCCCGAAGTTCCTCACACTGCTATATGTAGGCAAAGTCCCTCCAGTTTTCTGGTATTCAAGGAAAAGTCGTCGCTCAAACTGCTACAAACGCGTTTTTGTCGCTCTCAGACCTGACCAAAAATCCTCTTGACACGCGTACGTACACAGTCCTGAACAAGTTAAAATCCTTGCCAGAGAAGACATAAAAGGAAATTCAAATAGGGTTAAGAATGGCCACGAGTGTGATAAAAGGATTTATCATCGTGAGTCAAGCTTAAAAGCCACGAAGGCGCAGCCCGGTATGTGCTGTACAGTGGCGATAACCATGCGCGCGCAAGCAAGGTCACGCCGTACGTATAAAAAAAAATCTTTAGAAATGACGGCATTCATCGGGAAATCTTGCATTTATACGAGCAAAACGTTGGTTATGTAATCTTAGTAGTAGAAACGTTAGAGAATTTCGTTCCAGCCCTTCGTGTGTATTTTCGTCGCAATTCGAAGGTTCTACACTCTTTTTTTGCTCAATTTTTTCAGTATATCTATGGATTGCTTTAGTATATATTACCCTGACATCGCTTGCGCCCGCTGAATCGTAATGAATTCTGGGAAACTCCGGGAAGGTCCAGTGGCGTTATGAACACTAGTGCTAGTGACCACTATTTATCGTCACTCCAGCGGCAATAAGTGTTTTCCGTACTAGTGGGATACCAGATTCATCGGCATAGTTGAAACAATGGAGATAAGGAGAATAAACTGACTCTCCCTAAGCCACGATTACTTATAACGTAGTTTTTACTTCAGTGGGACTAAACTATGGAACAATCTCCGCAGTGAAGTAAGAGCCATCAACTCTCTTCCAAAGTTTAAACTAAGAGAAGTTGACAAAACGTTTTCTTGGACCGTGCTCCCTCACGGCAAACATGTAACTAAAGCAGTCGTTTTTAACAGTTGCAGTTCTTAGAGTTCTTAGCAACAAAACGAGCAAAACCTGAAATACAAGTGACTCTGTGGCTGTAATTTTGGTAACGATGGTGAGGGAGCGAAATGGATTTGAGATAATTAATCCTTTTTACCCTCGACTCAGGGTGGCTCGTCTGAGTGAGCATTTCTCAGACACCTCCAAGCAAAGTACTGAATGCATCTCCTTCACAATTAGGTTTACAGCTGCAGTCCGTTTGAAATTTCAAAGATACAGCTCCACGTGTTCTGTAATAGTAGTCAAAGCGCCTATGGGGCAGTGCAGTAGCCTACTGAGGAGGAGTCTCGAACTTCCAAACACAGATCGTCTGCGTCGGGAACTGCCGGCATGTTGCGCCCGTAGAACATCAGATTCAATACCTAGAGTAGGCTGAAATTTCTTTACTTGGTGCAAAACTGTCTAGTTCACCGATCAGTCGTCAACAATCAGCAAACTCGATAACACCACGTCGCTAGCCTAAAGGAATATTGCCAAAACTTTCTGAACATATGTAGGGAATAAATGATGGAAATCTGTAACACCGTAATAAGAAAGAATTTACATAACTGACGTTTCGAGCGCCTTTGCCTTTCCCTATAGGTGAACAAAACTCCCACTTATCTTTATACACCGACGCCACAACCAAAACTACTCGCTATTTTCAGTTTGTCTTCCTGAACATAGACATGATTTATCTCAGTCGTTACATAGGCCTATTCCCGCCGCCGTAGCTTTGGGCAACTTGGGGCGAGTTAAGGCGACTTAATTGACTGCATCATAATCTTGGTTGTAGATTCTCTGGTGAATGCTTCGCATCAAACCATTTTCCGCCTCCGCTTTAGCATAGATCGAATTTTCTAATAAGTGTTTGGATATTCTTTAATTGTCTGTTCATTGTGCTCATCGAGTGTTTGTGCCTTTGCGAACAAATACGGTATGGCATACTTGCTGTATTGGGGCCCACCACCACCGGATCGTTTTCTAGATGCGTACTTGTCAGAATGCAGAGATGTATTGTGCATTGAGAGAAAGTATGATGACACTTGACATTTTTAAATGACACAACAGAGAACTTGTAAACCTCTGAATTGCTGACGACTGTCGTATGCTGTTGAATTGATCTTTTTTCGCTCACAGTGACAGTGTTACGTCCTGTCTTCTTCACTGAGCTTGATTTGCAAGAAGCTAGCTTTTAAGTCTCCACACCAACAAATAGAATCCTTTGTTGTCTGCATCAGTTTTAAGATAATTCCTGCAGGAAGTAGTGAAAGCCGAGAGAGGACAACAGGCAGGAAACATGTGTAGGTTTAAATATGAATATTATCAGGCATCCATAGATAGTAAATTATCAGTAAAAAAATAAAATCGCTCACTGGAAAATGGTGATTTGTAACAAGTGTGCTACTTTGCGACCAATTAAAACCTTTGGTCTTCGTCAGGTAACTGAAGTTTGGTGAATGTTTATGTTTCACAGACTAACATTACTGTATACGTACGCGGTTTGTGTGAACTAATTCTACATATCATTAACTAAATCGTGTATTCGTGACGTCATCTAATTGGCCTACACAGGTATCCGCAATATTTCTGATAACTTCCTGGACAATCTAAATGTCACGTGTTATTCGATCATCAGCTCGTCCTTACAGCAGTTCAGTGGATTTCATTCAAGAGGAGTTTGTCCTGTATCTCTTGCACTCTCTTTTTTTCTGACTACTTTTTCGAACTTTTTATTGTGCTACTGAATCCTTTTTTGTTATCTGGTCACCAACTTGCTGTTCTTGCGTGACAATACCTCCGTGTTTCGCTGGCTAATCCAATAACAATCTAGATTCTTCTTCATCGATATCCTATTTCTTTCTCTCGATACATTCTTCATTGTCAAATTTCGTTAATTAGATCATCATTCATGATATATTCTAATTAATCTACACAAGCATCCCAAAAAATTCGAAGCAGTTATATTCATCATTATATTCAAATTATTATTGAAAGATGCAATTTGATGGTTGACTGAAGCAATTAAAGCAAGTTACGCGCGCTCCTGCTGCTGCGGTCCGTACTGACACTAATGCATCTTCATTTAAAACATTTTCGATGTGTTTTCACTGGCCTGACGAAGTAAAAACCAGCTGCGCTGTCCAGAGAGTCTGGATGGGAGTACAAATGTCAGTTGTCAGTTAACTTTTGAACCTTATATCAGTCGCCATTTACTTACTTTACTTAGTTACGTTGGACGGACAATAGTCCGAGCAAAATTGACGATCCCTCCCCAGAGTATGCGGTCTATCATTAACGACTTGATCTCAGTTGTCGTCTGTGCACGTGTGTCTTTGCGCAGACAGTCCATGATAGTTTTCCCACTGGTAGGTTCCCATAATTAAAACCAGTTTGGAAGCCTCTGGCGGTCTTCCTGATGACTTTTATATTTATTTCTAAGGACTAAAATTAAACGACTCGTCTAATCACTGATTATTTTTTTTAACTTTAGTTTTTGTAATCGTAACTGATTAATTATACATATATTAATCAGCGATATACTTTATTTTGTCATATATTGTATTAAAACTCCAATAAACGAAGGGAAGCCTAATGGAAGGAGGGAGACAAACCAACATCTCCTTTAACTGTTGGTTGAATTGTTAAACACAGGTGACACAAAAGTCAGTTGTCAGTTCAATTTAAAGCCATTTCGGTAGTTGTCAGATAAAACTTTATAGGCCGTTTGTCAGTTGTCAGTTAGTCCCATTCAGACTCACTTTCCAATTTATCCTAATCACTGTGGGTGTAGCCCATTCCAAGGAATTTCGCAGTGATGATGTAACTTCCTTGCTTATAACTACTTCGCGCTTATTTACAAAGCTTTTGTATTTATTATTGTTTCTGTAAATTTGTTTTAACATTGAATAACACTAGCCTGAAAGCCAGGGGGTCATCTTTTTGCCTGGTGGTCAAGTACCTGCTCAATATAGCACTAGCTGGGTCCATATAAACAAAATGCCCTGTGGCCTTTCGAGACAAGCAAAGCAGCTTTCAAGTCTATTAATAATTCATGACTTGTCCTTTGTCTTTGGAAATCACGGCTGATCTCTTAGTGTTTTGAATTAATTTTGATGAAAATTTTGCTTTTAAACAGTTTAGATTTTCATCATCTTGGCAGTTGAGAAAATATTATTTCTTTTTGGCACATACAAAGAAATTCAAAAACTTGATTGCAGTTCATTTAAACTCTATCTGGTAATTGTTTTTCTATATGGATCTCGTTTAGTAGTTATTTGTAGAATGTAGAAGCGTCCAAGGTTTTTTTCAACTGAGACAAAGCATCAAAGTCGAAACCTGCTGCAAAAATCGTTGGAACAGCAGACTAACAGCCAAGCAACTCATCAAAGAACCGCCTGATTGTATCAGTTTCCGTGAAGACATTCATTGACTGGTCATCGTCAGATCTTCCAACTAGACCAATTATAATATCTGGAAGTACCAAAATCACTGAGTGGCAAGATCTTTACAAGGAAATCCCAATGGATGGTTCACTTTGATTTTCAACTTCACTATGAAAGCGAGAAAAACAATTTGGGAATTACGTGTTTGTGGATGCTACGATAAATCGTTGTTTAATATCTTGACTGTGGATGAAAATACTATGTTTTTGACCTATACTCCTTTACAAGACTGCAGGAATCGCTAAACAAATTAAGAAATACTTGAACTAATACGATGAACTTGTATGAACTAGTATTGGTAGTTGTGGTGTTAACGTGCAAAGTTGTTTTCTGCTATTCAGGTACGTATTGCAACCTTACAGTTATTTTTAATTTTTAATCGAATTTGAAACTCTCTAAACATATGATCAGTGTAGATTGGCTTATATTCGGCGCGGAATCTCATTGTTGTCGAGTCACTGGTTCACTACTAATCTGTAGTGATTGTCGCGCTTGCATTTTCAGTAATTTCCACACTGTGCTTCTCTTTGCCTACCCTGCAGGGGTGTCAGAAGTCTGCCTCGCACTATGTTTCATAATTAGAGAGTGAGGCCCTGCATGGCTAGACGAGAAAACATGTTTTCGTAAAATGTTTCCTTGGGTGGCCACAGCATCAACTGACGCACGCACGCACGGATATGAAACATAAATAACATTCCAAAATTTTCCAGATTAGACTTTCATTTACTTGTCTAAAATGACTTTCCTTGATATTTTACTTGCGCGTTGGGGTTAATTAGTCTTGTTTGGCGTAAAGGGCCAGCAGAAATTTGTCTCGGCAACAACATTTGTCCCGAGAAACGTTAGTGTGTGCCTAAAAAAAGTTTATCCCGTGATCACACGCGTGCAAAATGATTGCGCATGCGTATATTTCCAAGCAAGATTGGACAGAAAATCAAACCTAACAGCAGTGAGTTAAAATTGTTGCTGTATTCACAAATTGTACAAAGTGTGATCATTTGTGAAGCCCTAAATCAGGGATAAATCAGATATATTTCAAATACAAAAAATGTGCAATCTTGGGCTACCTGTGGTTTACCGAATTTACCGAGTGTAAGAAAAACTGTATGAGAGTATTATATGGTATGGTGTGATATGGTATGGTATGGTATGGTAAAGGGTATGGTATGGTATGGTATGGTGTGGTGTGGTATGGTATGGTTGGTATGGTATGGTATGGTATGGTATGGTATGGTAACTTTATAAACACGAGATCTCTTCATTACAAAAATGCTCTTCCAGAGTGTAAACTAAAGGCAGTTGAAGCTTGCAATTCAAAGTGCTTCAAGTTCACCAAAGATAAAAGTTAAACACTTAGAAAATTCTTTATACTTTCGGTTTGAATCACGTTTTGCACGCATGTATTCCCTGCTAATCATAAGTTGTAGATTCACGAAACCTAACACGAGATAAATCTCTGTCATGCACCCAGTGTACTCTATGTCAAACGATTGCATTTTCAGTGGGGTCGTCGTTATGTATTTGCACAGAAAAATTGATTTTCTTCTTATACACTTATAATTAATTGTAGTTATCGAGGGTGACGCCCTAAAGTCCAATTTAATGTAATTTGTTGAATGTATGCTTTATTCTCTAGCTGTAAGTGTAATGTTTTTCTATATTTTCTGTCTGTAGATTGCTTGGAACCGGACACACGAATAGTGGGTCGATGGAAGAATGGAAACTATTACAAGGGTGTGGTGGAGTCATTAACGAATGTTCTTAGTGTATTGTTTGATAATGGCAATAGGCTTAGCTATAACTTACATGATAGATATGGTATACTAGAGGACAGGATTCCTGACGACCACGAGGTAATTATTAACATGCAGTCAGTTATTCACGATAAAACGTTTCCTGTAACGATGCAACGTTTTGCGCGCAATAATTCAACGGTTTCAACCGTTGCGCGCAACCATCGCTATTACCATCTACTTCTGCAAAAAAAAAAAAAAAAAACGCGCGCAACCGTTGCAAGGGCTACTGTGACGAAGCCGTGACAAGCACATTAAAACAGTTTGACTTAGACTCTGAAAACGGCGAGGTTACGGCAGAAATTATTTCGAATTTTATAGAAATCCCTGTAATTGCATTAATTGTCACTGCACGGCCGACACAGCTAGTTACGACACGAATGTGTAATGCTTCTATAAATCACGGTAGACACGGCCACAGGGCCACAGCACGGCGCGGTACGTACACTTATATATACACTGGCTATTTCGAAAAACCTTGTCGCGGTTCAAAGCAACAAGCGTCGATCAAGCCAACACCGAAATGATGGCTGGTTTTACTGGTAACGTATTTAAATCAGACTTTTTATCTGAATAGATTTGAGTGTAATATACTAACAAACATGTGAAAATGCTCACATTTTTAATTATAGTTCTAACAAAGAAGTCTGATTTGACTACTTTACCGACATAAAATCAGCATTTATTTCAGTCTTGGATTGACGCTTGTTCAGCTTTGAACTGTGACAACGTTTTTTGAACTAGATGTATGAAAACTGCTTTACATGAAAGCTGTAGTCTGTGACCAGTACTAAATCCTTTACATAGATTGCGAAATTATCGCATAAAAGAAAACAAACATTTATCAAATGTTGTTGTTGCTAAAGACGATCTCTCTACATTTACCTACAGATCCACTGGGGTGATCCAGTAGTTGTTCATCGTCCCCATTCCTTCGCGTACAAACCAGCTCACATCCGGGAAATCGTAGGATGGACGATACATGGTTTGGTACAAAGATGGTTCGTACATCTACCAAACAAAGAATGACATCAGAGTATTTAATAAATCAGTTGTATGCAGTAAGTAATATGTTTTAGAACCAGTATCCATCGTGATTTTATGACGCCTGGCATACTAATTCCGAATACATTTGAAAATGTACCTTTTGGTTACGGTTACGGTTACGGTTGTTACGGTTACGGTTGTTACGGTTACGATTAGGACTCTTATCCACGTTAAAACGACGTTTTTCTTTTGTCTAAAAAATGCTAGTTCAATGTAGATAACAAAAACGAACGGCAGAAGATGCGTTTTCAAATTAAAACTTTGCGGGATTACGTAACCTCAAACATAACATGACGAGAACATATACCATCTTGCACATCCTAATCATTGGTGCTCGTACCCAAAGACTTGGTGAAAAATTACGTGATATGAAGATGAAGAAATATCTCATGCAAGTCAAAGTCCCTCAGCAAAGACCCTGTAGGACATACATTACCAACCCTTTAATCTTCAACCCAACAGGGTCATCGTGCATTTGCTTTATAAGCGCACTGTGATATCAATGTGTGGTATATAGTTGCACTACTGCTAACTGAAATGCATAGACCGTTGCAAAAAATTACCAAACAGTGACAAAAGTGCGAAGGATGAACACAAAGTCAGATACGTGCTTAGTTATCTGATAGATGCGAAAGAAAAGAAAACTATTGCTTATGAACGGTAATATTACCGAATCTATGCGCGGTGCTTGTGCTTATACTTATACTTGCGCTAGTATAAAAATGTCGACCGCCACGTTAAGTTATTGAGCGAAAAGTGCTTGAAATACAATATCATAAGTATATGTGGAAGCGTAGAAGTCACAGACTCCAACATGTTTTCATTATTCTAGATGAGCCCGCGTACCTTGGGTGTTTTCGTGATCAAGTACCAAGATATCTAACGATCTTCATACCAACCAGACCAGCTACTGTAGGCGCATGCGTCGATACATGTAATGCGCAGGGCTACAGCATCGCTGCACTTAGAAATTCTGATCTGTGTTTTTGCGGGAACGCCTACAACAAAGGTTATCAGGTAGGATTGAAAATTCTGTGCAGTAGCTAGAGTGCTCAGCTAATGGGGGGAGGTGGGTTTCCAATAGACAGGCACAAAGCTTTTAAGAGTATGAAGTATGAAGTATGAAGTATGAAGTAAAAGTATGAAGCGTTAACAATTGTTATGTAAAGTGCCAAATAGAACATTCATTGGCTAATCGAACAGAGCAGGATGTCAAAACATAATGTGAAAATGTCGGTTTGTACTTAAGAATTGTAATGTTTACAGTCGCTTGAAAAATGTTGTCGCTGACCTGCTCCGCGACTATGCAACTAGCGCGAATTGGAGCATGGGTAAAAACCACTGAAACACTTATTATTTAGCTCACATTTTCTCGCGCTACAGTTTTCTTGCCAAGGACTTTTGTCCGAACTACTTGTCAGCATAAATATTCGCTGTATGCTTGATGTATGAATAATTAAAATAGAAACACTGCGAGCTCAAGATGTGGCTAATAATATGTTTCGCGAAGCCCTTCAGTGACAACGTTTTTTCAAATGACTGTATGCATTTGCAGGCATTGCGTCCACCTATGAGGAGTTCTACCAATAACATTTTTTTGCTAACTGAAGATAACATTTTTTTCCATAGACTGCTCCTAAAAAGTGTGATATGCCATGTTTTGACAACCCGTTCGAGATGTGTGGAGGTGTTGGAGCATTTTCTCAGTACTGGACAGGTATGGCGATTTGATTTTGGACTTTCTCTAAGTTTTCTATCTTTGATAAATGAACTGTGCATAAAGCGAGGTACGATACATGCCTAATGATAAGCTACCTGACGTATACTATACATCGTAAAACTGGTTGACCTCATGTAAAGTCAGTGTCGTCTGTGGTAGCCATGTTTAATATGATTGTACCTACCAAAGGATTTCAAACCACTCTGAAAGAAAAGATATTATCATCTAGTAAATATTTCTCATATTTACTTCATGCACAGGAATTGTAGGAGATCGTCCACCTCATCTACCAAGTGGTGAGTTAACTGAAGTTGTTTCAATTGTTTCAAGTTGCGTCAGCTTGAGTGCAAGGAACTATAATAGTTAATTGGATTTCTTCCATTCCTTCGGGAATCAAAAGATAAAGAAATAGTAGCCATTTTGAATGAATGACCAACAGACGCTAATGACAAAATCTTTCGTTGAAGTTCATCCAAGATGGCTGCTGTGACTTCACATTATGACCACTAATGATTACCTAGCTGAGTATTTCTTTTAAGTAAACCAATCAAATCGGTTGTGTTGTGCATGCAGGTCTTCTTGCTCACACCGCGCTTCACATGGATCCTTATGGCTTTCGTCCATCTTACACCACTAGTAAGTTGTACAAATCCTTTTAAGCTAGCTATAGCCCTATTCCTGGCATTAAAGGTTCTTTATTCTATTGCTAGCGCGCTTCAAACAATTTTATTTCAACTTTGTTATGTTCGTTTTCCCAAAAATTACCATTTGGAGACTCTGCTTGCAGGGGATTGTTCGTTTGAATAGCGTGTTGTTATTGTTATCATCGTTGTTGCTGTCTCTATTGTTGTTGTTGTAGTTGTATGTTGTTGTTTATTTTCAAACTGTTTTTTTTTTCGTGTAGTTATTAGAAAAGAAATTATCCCCCGATATGGAAAGCTACCATGGAGAAACATTTTACAAGGTAATCAAACATTGCCTGACTTTGGAGGGTTGGATAAAATTCTCTGGGCGATCACATACTGATATTGAATATATATTACTTCCAGACCCGCAGATTTTATATAGATATGAAAGACCACGATTTGTTATTCTTCTCCACGAGCCCTTATATTTACCGTATTTAGTTTAGCCCTAGAGGAAGAGAGCGTTAGGATACCCTTACTTAGTTGGAACTGGTTCAGTACTAAATTGCAGCACTTGTTTTTGTGCTGAAGTGGGTAACAGACAGCCTAGTGGTAGTCCATGGTAACACCAAGGACAATTGATGAAATAGAAACGCGCGCGCTTCTCAACGCTTCTCGAGTGCTCTGATTAATCACCGAGTGCTCTAACTCTGTATACAGCACGGCAAGTTTTCTTTTCTTTTAAAAAATACATTGTTTTTGAGATAATTTAGTATTTATTTCCGCTGATCAAAAATTCGAAAAGTGCGCGTGTTCTCACGACTGTCGAGTGACTGTCGCAGATCGATTCCTAATTTTCAAAACGTTTTATTTATTATTTCTTATTTCTACTGCCATGTTTATGACCGTAAGGCAAGGACGGCGTAATGCTCAATCGCTCGCCTATTCGAGTTCGAGTCCCAGCTTGATGTGTTGCTTTCTCCCTTGCCATACATCTCAACAGTTGGGCAGAGGTGTGTATTTTCAAAATATTGAATATAGAGGTAGTAAGTGCGCAGAGATACACAATCCACAAGCCTTATAATGCCCGGACACACGGTGCAAATTTTCCTGTAACCTTTTTCTGTAACTGTGCACGAAAAACAGTTGCACCGTGTGTCCATCTTGCAACAACAGTTACGCGCAACAATTGCAGGGGTACGGTAGTACAATATCGAATTCTACTTCAATTCAACAGCCTTTTTGGCAACTTTGAGCGATTTGTTGCAGGAGCCGACACATGGCGCGTACAGCAATGTTGCAAAAAACGTTGCGTCGCGATCGTGCGTCCTTTAGGCTTAACATTGATCGTGTTTAAATAAAAGAAAACTATTTTTTGTTTATTTTAAAATAAACTTACTTCAGTTGAACCTCCCGTTAGCGATCAGCTTTTTAGTGATCATTTTAGTGTTCACTTTAGGGAGGTTCGACTATGTAGGTATGCTCATTAGTATTACCACGTTTAATCGTTCTATTGTGTTTTCTGTTTCAGCTCGTGCAAGTGTACAAACCCCAAAGTCATTGGCAGAGTCATCACCATGGAGATGGAATGCTTTGACGTCATCATGGCAGAGAGCTGACGGTAAACAGTTTCGATGGAACAAAAACAAGCTGTTAGAGTATAGAATGGTTACTAGTAGGCCCCAGGCTTCCACTGCAAATAACCTGATATGGAATTGGAACGGGAAAACCTGGATCCCAGGTATAAAAACGTGCTTAACACGTTTTTAGCCCGTTTTTGCGAGGCAAAACACTTCATTAGCCACTTTCATACCGTGAAGACTGGGTACGAGTTCCTTAAACTTTGATGATGGCAACAAAAAACTTATGTAGTCAGAAAGAGCACATCGAGCTGTATATAATCCCGTATTAATGTATTAATCATGTTGATCGGATATACATTGAAAGAGATACAGCAGTCCAAACATGCTAGATTTTACAAAGAAATGTATGGTTGTAGGGACAAATGTCCCTACAACCATACATTTCTTTGTAAATTCTAGCATTTTTGCACGACTGTTAGTCATTCAATATTAAACCGATTAACACCAAACCTCGGGATTTTATATAGCTCGATGTGCTCTTTCTGACTATATGTAGTTTTGCGTTACCATCGTCAAAATTTGAGGGACTCGTACCCAGAATGTGCACGAGTATACAGGACACGTACCAATGAATTAAGAACGTACTTCAGAAATATTCTATTTCAGACTTGGATATTTGTATGCGCATGACTAGCTCCCTCTGTAAACTAGAAAGTCGTCTTAGTACTTAGTATATTGCTCTTATTAATTATTGATATTATTGATAGCTAGCCTAGATAACATTCAGTTAATTGCAAGCGCGCCCGAACTTGTGAATTTTATTTTCAGCCCTCAAAGCTACAATTCCACCTGCAGCTACTACAAGTCAGCGGTTTAACAATAAAATGCATGCACCAGGGAACTATCACTACACGACTAGACAAGGCTATTTCAAGTCACCAAAACAACTTGTGCAAGGTAACTTGTCGGTAATTGTGTTAGTTAATGTAAATAAAAAACACTGACATTAGTACTCCACCCATCCACGGAAAACTAGTGTGATAATGTTTTGTCGCTGTATTCTCAGAAACAATACCCTCGATTGTTGTCTGGTAGAATTTGTTCCGGGCGTCTGGCAAAATTGCGTCGTGGCAGCATTTGAACTGTTATTGTGATTTGTCTACTTAGTCGACCAATTAGAAACGGGAGAAAACATTACTTCCGGAACAGCTTGGTACTAAGACGTCCCCAGGGGTATTTTTCTGGTAGCGAGAAAAGAGCAACAAAATGATACCCCTGAGTACCCCAAATAGACGTTTTAATTAAAACGTGTTGCGTATTTCAGATACACGGGAATACAGGTTATGGCACGCACCAAGAAAAATCAACAGTACCATTATAAAACATGCAAGTGAGTAGGATTGAATGTGCTGTCGTATCCCATCAAAGATTTTTAATGTTTTTCCTAACGAACAAAACTGCATGTTTGTATTTCTTTCCTTATCGCTGTTTTCTTAGGCGCACAGCTTGCACGGGCATTTACCCCTGAACTTGTCTTAGAGAAACTTGCTGGTGAGTGCTCATAAGCTTGATGAATCCGATAGATTTACTCATTGTAAAGCTGATCCAAACAAATAACGCGCGCGGGCATTGAAACGACTCATAGTTTTTTGAGCTGTTGAGATAAGAAAGACGGAGAAAATTATATTTTTGCATAAAAAAATTGGGCAATGGACAAAAGAGCAAACATTTTGTATCTCATCGAATTTACTAGTCAATGAATGCTACGAAAAGAAAGAGAAAATTGAGCACGTCTTTGGCAGTGCATGCTTTTAGTCATTAGGTTGGCACAAAGTTAAAAGATACTTTAAAAAAGCGTTTCTCAGAATAACAAGTTTTTCAGATGATATGCAAAAACTCACCAGGTGCGTGGGATTTCTGAAAGCTGATTTTCGCAATTGAAAGAAATCCAAACGCACGATTTTATTTTCTGGTCAAATTAGTTGGATATTACTCAATAATTGTTAAATTGCTTGGTATACTTCTAAGGCAGAGCTTAAATAACGTTTGCACTTAAAAACAATCCTTTTGCAGACCATATGTCACATGTCAAATGGAGTCAGCTCAGTAACTTCAATGATGCTTTTAAAGTTCTCCCTCCAGGTAAGCTAACAAAATAATATACAAGGGTTCCTTGGATGCATGGACTCTTGACGAACTCCTCGGTAATGAGACAAATATATAATACAGCCCCGAAATGATCCTGTGCCCGAAGTGGCCCAACCCACACAAAACGATAACCCGATCTTGTATTACCCGAGATGATCCCCGAGAAATTTCTGGAACGGACTTCAAAAGGAGCAGAGGATTCTCGAATAGATCATTCACAACTGCTAAACAATCTTAAAATGTCCAAAGATTGCTAACTAAACAAACATAATATGACGTCATGACGGAGTCACGTCATTAACTAGAGCCTTTAATATCTTGCTACAAATATAGTAATTCATAAGTAATTAAGTTAAAACACATATACAAAAATCTTGTTTCTTATTATCCGACTTTCAGTCATTCTTTCAGCCTGAATTTCTCATGCAATTGTTGAATGACTGCGGAATTTAAAGATCTGAATCCAGAAGACAATGCAAAGAATATAGAAAACGAAAAACGAAAAAAAAAAACAACAACAACAACAACACTGAACAACAACAACAACAACAACAACAAATAAACACCGGCCTCGTTAATTATGTCGGAACCACCTTAGCATCACAAAAAAGATATGTTACATGGATTTAAGTGTTTTCTTAACGACTTTCCAAAAAAATCTCTCGGTCTCTCAGTACACGTGTTTGTGTCTGTTTGTAATAAAGACGTTATATTATTGTTTATTTGTTTATCCCTATGTATCTCTCTTTCTCTTCCTCTCTCAGTATCTCATCAGTCTCCAATTTGACTGTAAGTAGAAAATGTCTTCAGATATTTTAAGAGCTGTTGACATTTCTAAAGAATATAACTCTTCCATCAGTGCACGAACACATTAATTGATTATCCTTCAGTACTGCTACCCAAAGAGGTTTCTTTCTAAGTTTACTTGACTCTCCTATAAAGCGACCATCCAAGGTGAACTTCTTCAACAAATACGAATCTCTGTCACATACCAAAAGATTGTGGTCATTATCAATAGCTAAACCAATTGGACACTGCAACTGACCAACACCCTCACCCTTCTGTCCAATGGTGGATACTCGTGTTGTTGACCCATCATTCATCTGGATCACATGAATCATTCCATTTATTCTATCACTGACATAAAACAATCCATTGTGTGTAACTGTTTTTTGAGGATAAGCATCAGGAATTGGCATCGTAAATTGATATTGATAGTCTCCATCTTTTGTAAAGGCTTGGACCCGACAATTGTTAAAATCACTGACAATAATGTTTCTCTCTTCATCAATATGTATTCCACTGGGGCCAGAAAACTCACCATTGCCACTACCATGACAACCAAAGGTTCTTATTAAAGCTCCTGTTGAAGTGTTGATTACAGATACTCTATGATTATTAAGCTCTCCTATCACTAAATCAGTATCATTGAGAAATGCTAAATCTTGTGGGTGATGTAGCTGTCCTAGTTCACTGCCTTTACCACCAAACATCATCAACAATTCTCCATCCATTGTGACTACTCTCACACAGTGGAATCTACTATCAGCAACTGCAATCCTGCTGTTAGTTTCGTTCACTGCAATACCAGAGACTTTTCCAGATCGCGAATTTAATGCATTATCCAACCTTGAATCCACATTAATTTTCTGTATGTGTTGTGGCTTGACATTCAACACTATTGGACTGTTAGACACAGGAATCCCATTAAGTTGGACCTCTGCTGTCAACTGGCCAGGTACTTGAGGGGTGAATTCAAGTTCAATTTTACCATCAGTCTTGGGAATGTTTTCGTCCACTTTCACATCATCAACAGGGCTGATTTGTATGTCAGCTTCATCAGAGTCATCGTAATTGATTTCTCCTGTTGAGAACTTTGTTAAGATAGACATTTTGGCTTTTGTAAAAGCTTGAAAATTAGAATCAACTTGAATTTCACTCAAAACTGAAGATGATTTGAATGTCATTTTTGCATTTCCAAGTTTTCCCTTGAGTACTCGCTGACTCCAGTATTCGTCGGGGTAGAAGACGATACCTGAAGTGTCTGATTTATAGGGTGAAAATTCGATGGTTTTGGCGACCATATAACTTGCTATTCCATCGTGGAGAATCTTTTGGATATATTCCTTTGCAGCAGGGAGGTGACGAATTATACGAAAATTCCTGTCAGCCTTTGCTATGCTACTTTCAATTTGATTTAACAGCTGTTGTTCTTGGTCGATCAGAAATTTCACTAACTTTTTGGTCAGTTTCTGTACTTCCTTCTTTGCTTTCTCTCCATCGTTTTTCATTTTGATTGCAATTTCTTCTTGAAGTTTCCTTTCCAAGTCGTTCGATCGCAGCCTGTCAATTTCTTCCATGGTTGTTGACAGTGAATCCTTATCCATGGCAGAGACATCCTGCAGGGTCAAAGATTTGTGTCCCTTGTGGTCGCCTCTCAAGCAAATCGAACACATCAAAACATCACAGTCTTTACAGAAGAACTCTAAAGTATCACTTCTATGCATTTTGCAAGTATTTTCTCTTTTCAGCATCGACTCAAGATTATCCTTCTTTAAGTCTAAGAGGGAAACAACTTGGTGGTCTTCAGTAAACACTGCATGGCTGTTCAGACATTCGTCACACAACGAACGATCACAGTCCAAACACTGCCACAATGCTGGTGAATGAGTAGAAGAGACAGAGCAAGACTTCTCGCTCTCTACAAACGCTAAGACTTGCAGCATTCTTGTGTGGAGTGGACTTGAATGTAAATCTTCCACATCGTTGCTCAGATCTTGTAGGAACGTTTCAGACGAACATTTAGGACACTTGAAGTTGTAGACTTCCTCCTTTGGCTGAGCGTGTTTCTGTATACAAGACTTACAAAATGTATGAAAACATTGTAATAACTTGGGTTCTGCTAGTATTTGATCACATAAGGAGCACTGCGCCCTTTCTTGAAGACTTGAAAGGAAAGCCTCCATTTGACTTTTTGATAAGAAACACACGGGAAAAAAACTCGCGTGGTGATTCCAAGAAAAGACGGAAAATTATGCAAGTTCAATCTCGTACCCAGAGCCTGCGTTCCTCTTGGTCTCGTTTCTCGGTCGCTGACCAAGAGGAACGCAGGCTCTGGGTACGAGATTGATGCAAGTTGACCTGACATCGCGTGCGGACGACTGCGTATGCGCGAGTTTTCGCGGGCTTCTGCACGTACTTCCGGTCGCGCGACCTGTCGAAAAAGAACCTGGCCAAAAACTGATAAACTAAAAAACTCTTCTGTGGGATATCAATTCTTTATTTTTGGAAAGCAAAAAGTAAGCTTAATTTATGGACAAAAGCAGAGTAAGCTTAATTTATGGACAAAAGCAGAGAAGTCAGGACTATCTGAAAGTCGAGGAAAAACAATCAGTTTCGTCTTCTATCGCCGAGAAGTTTTAATGACAAAAGACTTTGCAGTTGAAGCTCTGCTAAAAAAAGGGGTCATAACTCCAAGATGACTCGATTCCACAGCAAATTAAAGCTAACCCTTCGAACTCGTTTCCACTGAAAAAACCGTGCGAAATAATTTACTGAGATCGTCGTAATTATTTCTTTTGCTTCGCTTTTTAACTGCTTTTGACTAAAAAACTTTGACTGTATATCCTGTTTGTTGACCATACTGACTTAAACATAGCAAACATCTTTGTTTCTATGCAAGGCATAGGGAAATAACGCTTGCTTTATTGAATTTCGGTGTTTGCGTCATTTTCATCAAAAAGACCGGTCAAAAATCCACAGCTTTCTTTATTACTTTTGACCCACAGGCCCCTCAAGCTATTATTCAGGGAGGGTGTTTATCGCGCTGGAGTACTAGTGGTTTGGGCTACCTGAGTTGCGTGGCAGTTGTATCAATAAATCTCACAAAACTGTAACGATTACATTTTGGGCGTGTTTTGGTGTCGCTCTTTTTCTCTGGTTCTTTCTAGTACTACATTTTCTAACTGAGGCAGGAGTCCAACGCTACCTAGATGGGCGAGGCGATGTTGAATGTCCGACGCGCGCTGAAAATATCACCCTCAAACGTCCCTAGGGCGGGAAACAACACCACAACCGCACTGGCAAATAAAAGGCCTACTTTATTAAAATATGTACAGAATCGGATACCTGAATTACGTAAATTAAACACATTGTCCTTTCGTATGTAAGGTATTAGACATTTGTACGGCCTACAAGCTGAAAAATTTGCCATAAAACTGATACAGGGCTCCTCCCAGTTGGTACGTTTCAAAAGAGAAGTATATGATTGAAGTGTGAAATCTCAATTCGAAAATTCTCTGCTCTATTTGAGGTCCATTCTAGCACCGTTATGCATGGTTTGATGATCATCTCAGGTACAAGATGGGGGTCGTCATTTTGGGCTGTGTAGAGATATATAATTCATTTATACCGGGCCTTTTCAACAATGACTGGTCGTAAATACTGTATATTTCACCGTTATTTCCATTATAGCTCCTGCCACTTTCCGATATCTTGGATGCTTCGCCGACGACTATCAACATGACCTTCCACATATAATGCTTGTGTATCCGCTGACCACAAGATCGTGCATACTAAAGTGCCGTGGAATGCGGTACTCAGCGGCAGGCATCCAAAGAGCATCTCAGTGTTTCTGTGGGAATTCTTACAGTAAATATGGACGTGTGAGAGAGGAAGAATGTAACATGAAATGTCCTGGTAGACCGCAAGGAAAACTGCGGTGGGGTGCTGCGAAACTCTCTATATTTCACAGGTTTGTTGGACAAATTCTTATTAGACCCTATATTACATTCATTGAGTTTGTTTAATATTTTGTTGAAAACTGAGAAAGATAATATGAAATGCGCGGGTATATAGCTTACAGTATGCAAAATCATGTTGAAGACGAACTTTACAAAATAAATGTTGTCTTAAATCTCCAGATATGCAAACTCGACGCTTTGGCTAGATTTAGTGATAAATTAATATATTTCGAATTAGCTTAGAAACGATATAATTTCATTCTCTATTTTCTTTATTTCAGGTGTTGGGTCTGCGTGGCCTGCGAACCCAGTTGGTAAGTATTTAAGCCATGTTAAGCTGTATACACGACAATTTCTTCTTTCAGCTGTGATTACCACCGAATCCGACGAAAAACGACAACCTATATACTGTCGTGTCGATGTTAACAAATTACACTCGATGGACGCCAATTAATCATTTCTCTAATGCCAGTGACTCGAAATCAAATTGACTACACTAACCACAGTAACCACTGTATTTTTGTAGCCGAACGTAATCCAGTTTTCTTGTAAAATGTACATTATTCGAGAGGCAATGATGATTGATGTCTGTGTAATGCACAGTGTAATATTCTTCCCTATGTATTGTTATTCATGAGTATGATAATGAGGTATGGGGAATTGCTCTGGCCTGGAATAAGCCAAAGCCAGGCGAAGTGCAAGTGGTTATTGGATCGATGATGTCGAATCCGACTTACTCGCTAGGGTGGGTGGGTCGACAACCGTCCTTCTTCTTGGACTCGAATGAAGTTGAGAGGGGGGTACAGCACGTGTTCACGCTTAATGTGATTGGTGGCAATAAATAATTGTGTTGCAATATTATTTAATCAATTATATCTTGCTTTTTAGTTTCAACAATCAAGCCACCACCGGTTTTCTATGGGACTAAACTCAGGACCAAGACAGAAGTTCCCAATCAAGCAACGACGGTCAGAGTTCCGGGAAAACTTGCATCAGTAATATATTCCAAAGTCCCAAAGCCAAAGCCCACGACTCAAAAGTTAAAAACATCAGGAAGCAGCCAGAGTAAATTAAAAGGAAAAGGCGGAAATGATAAAAATAGCAAAACAAAATCAAAGAAAAAGAAGAAGACCATGGATAAGATTACAAATTCACCAAAAAAACCGCAGCATTCAGATCTGGATGACTTTCGAGTTGAATCAATCAAAGTTAAACTAAATTTCTCTGAACTAAAGAAGGCCTTACAAACAATGTCCCCTGAAATCGTTAGGCGCGTTCAACAGGACCTTGCAAAAATGAATAAACTAGAAAAGCAAAAACATCATACTCATACGTCAAAGAATAAGGCGAAGGTTAAAGTGGATAAAAAAGGTGTAGAAAGCGCGAAATCAAATGGTGGAGAACCCCCTTCTAATTATAAAAAAGAAATGGAAAAGATTCGTAAGAAGATTGACAAAGTTGCTATTAATCGGTTGTCTAATAAAGACATGAAAGAAATATTAAGAATTATGAAAATTCCAAAGTCTACATGGAAAGTGAATTCTAAAGTAGTACACCACAATATAAAATTACCGAAACACCCGAACACAAATAGTTCACCGTTACAAATCGACGATGATAAACTTGCACATGAAGAAATTGAGAGCTATTCTAAAATATCATTTGATTTTCCTTTGAAAAAGAAATCTATTTCTAAGAACACTCATAGCAAAGGAAGAAAAAGCAAGAAAAAGCTTAAGGTAAAGAATAACACAAGATATACTAGTAAAACTGCAGGACACAAGATCAACAAGACTAAAGAAAACAAGATCAAAATCAAATCTGTTAAACTTAAGAGTCAAACCAGAAAGTCTGGGAATAACACAAGATATAGTAGTAAAACTGCAGGACACAAGATCAACAAGACTAGAGAAAACAAGATCAAAATCAAATCTGTTAAACTTACGAGTCAAACCAGAAAGTCTGGGAATAACACAAGAGATACCAGTAAAACTGCAGGACACGAGATCAACAAGACTAAAGAAAACAAGATCAAAATCAAATCTGTTAAACTTAAGAGTCAAACCGGAAAGTCTGGGAATAACACAAGAGATACTAGTAAAACTGCAGGACACAAGATCAACAAGACTAAAGAAAACAAGATCAAAATCAAATCTGTTAAACTTATGAGTCAAACCAGAAAGTCTGGGAATAACACAAGAGATACTAGTAAAACTGCAGGACACAAGATCAACAAGACTAAAGAAAACAAGATCAAAATCAAATCTGTTAAACTTATGAGTCAAACCAGAAAGTCTGGGAATAACACAAGAGATACCAGTAAAACTGCAGCAGGACACAAGATCAACAAGACTAAAGAAAACAAGATCAAAATCAAATCTGTTCAACTTAAAAGTCAAACTAGAAAGTCTGGGAAAGCAAAAGAACTCGATAAATCAGTTCAAAAGTCTGCTAAGTTATCGAAGAAGCAGACAAAACCAAATATGGATGCGACAGTTGCACAAACACTGGCGAGTATTGAAGTAGAGTCACTTGATGAAGATAGAGGTTCGAAAGCTAAAGCTGCAAATACCAAAGAATCGCTTCATGAATCAGCAAAAAGTAGAAAGTCTTGGAGAGCAAAAGAACTCGATAAATCAGTTCAAAAGTCTGCTAAGTTATCGAAGAAGCAGACAAAACCAAATATGGATGCGGCAGTTGCACAAACACTGGCGAGTATTAAAGTAGAGTCACTTGATGAAGATAGAGGTTCGAATGCAAATACCAAAGAATCGCTCCATGAATCAGCAAAAACTGTGCTACAACAAAACAATACAGATGTTGAATTGAAAGAAACAAAACAAAAGAAAAAGAAAGAAAAATCAAATAATTTTGAGGATGCGCTTTATACACCATCTGCAAAAGTAGCTACAACTACGAAGGATGTAAAAACAAATAAAGAATCGGACAAACAAGAAGAAACAACGGCGAAAGTTGATAAGAAATATCCATCAAAACCAAATGAAACTATTGAAATAACAGATGAAGAAGACAAAAGTAGTTTTGTAGACAGAAAAGCTGGTAGGCAATGAGACAGCGAAACAAGGAACGAGCACAACGAAGAATGAACAAAATGTCGTACACAAAGAAAAAAATAAACTAAACAGTCAAGAAGAAACTATCGGAAACAAGGAGATGGAAAAGGAGAACGCCGAGGAAAGTATAGAAAACAAAACTGATGGTCATGTGACTGTTAAACCTGAAAAACCGGATGAACCTGTCAAAGAGGTAACAAAATTAAAAAGTGAAAAACTGTCAAGTGACAATGGCAAAGAAACGAAAATAAACAAGGCCGAAAAGTCGTCATCAGGTGACCAAATAGCCCTCGAACCTGAACATGCACAAGAAGCTGTCAAACCTGAAAAGCCTGACAACCCAAAAGCTATAACTGAACATCCAGATGAGAGCGACGACAGTGGAATCATATATTTAGGAAACGATACTCCAGCTTTAGTGCAAAATAGTGGCCTAGAGGCAGCTCTAACTCAGCCATTACTAAATCAAGGAGAATCTGCTCTTGGCTCTGGCTTGGACAGTAATTACTTGAACAGTGAACAAAAGCTGATGACTTTTCCAAAAACAACCCGACAGCTCTAAAGTGGTCGACAATAGCAAGTCGCCGACAAAAGATGATAAGAATGCATGGAGAAGCTATAACATCAGGGATGCTGGAAAGTGGAAGTGGTGCTCTAAAAGAATACAAATCTGATAGGAAACAGGCAGAAAGTAGGCCTTCCTTTCAAGGACATGGCCCTAAAAATGATACAAAAGATGAAAAATGCCAAGCTTCAATAGAGAGTAGCGCTAGTGCTGAAAAGTCTAGTGACACGCCTTCAATAACTAATAACGACGAAGACATCTCTCAGAGAAAGCAAGCTAGAGTGAAGAGTGATAAAAACGAATCTGCTACAGGCATAAAAGAAATTTATTCTGGTGAAGATGACAATGGAGATACAAAGCCAACTCCACAGTTTCAGCCCGAGCTTTTCAGTGGAAGTGGAACTTCACAGGTCCAATCTGGAACTACTGGGAGATACGTTTATTTTGGAAGCGGAAAAAGTAAAAAACATTTACCAATGATAAGGCAAGATGACTTGAAAAGATTATTGGAACAAAAAGAATTAGAAAATGCGATGAAGCGAAGTAATGCTTTAAATTCTCTGAATCGTACTGCATCTGACAGGCAAAATATGAACAAACAGCTAGAAAAAGGACCAGAGTCTTCTGGTACAATAGTCTTGCATTCAACTGGTTACGATGACAATATCTACCGAAAATCATTCATTCCTACAGCCCCAGTCTACAAAAGGATCACAATCCCAAAAAGTTCAATAATGAAATCAAAACGGAGGAAGGGTTTTGTGAAGCAAAAACTTTTAGTAAAGAAAATGGCCAAATCTACCAAGTCTTCTAAATTAACTAAGAAATCAGACACCAAAATAAAAGAATCTAAAAATGAAATGACATTTTATCATGATATAAAAGGAATTCGTGTTCACAAGAATGGAGTCACATTTACAATCAACAAAAAGCAGAAATCAAGTGACGCATCTGTAAAAAACAAAAATACCAAAGACTCTCACAATAAAGCTTCCCAAAACTCTAAAGATAAAAAGTTAGCTGTACATCACATTTCTGAAAGAAGAAAGAAACCTCAAAGAGAGGAAACGTCAAAGGATAAGAAGAGAGAAACGCCGGAAAACGACAACGGAGACTATGATGGCGCGACTAGAAAATTTAAAGATGAAGATGCTAGAAATGAGCTCATATGGAAGGATCGTATCTAATAGCAATAAAACCTGAAATCGCTGGAAGGAATCGCCCAGGATATGGTTCACACAGTTAAAGGGGCTGATGATGAGAAAATAGAATTACCATGGTTACGTTTTTGTGTACTGATCAGTTATAAAAAATAAATGCTTTATTTAAACTGGAAAAATCCATCAGCGTTAAAAAAACCCACTGGTCTTAACAAGATGTCTTTTTTTTTAGACTTTTAGACTTTTTTATTGATTTTGCACTATATTACAGATTTATATAATTGTTAATAATATACATAAACCAGAATAATTAAGAAATAGAAATTTATAGAACATATAAAGTTTGTGCACAGTAGCCGAAGTAGCAGAGCTTTCGTGTCGGCTACTGATACTATTAAATATATATATATATATATATGGTCCAGTCAGGACATCAAAGAGCAAACTGTTGGACCGAGGAGAGCATGCACAGGGGAAAATGATAGGGGTGAATAGCTGACGCATGCAGGTCAACTTATCAGCGGTCGTTTTCCATGAAAAATTAAATTACTTAGGAAGATTGAACGATGTGAAACAATAGACCTTTCTCCAAAATGGCCGCCGCTCATTAGCATAATTGCTTTTCAACCTAGCTAAGACCAAATGATCTCTAAAATACTAAATAGCATGTTTCACAAATTTCAAAAATTCATGTCTCTGCGTGGAATTTCATTGAAGCTTTCAAAACTTTTGCACAGTTACCAAGTGAAACATACTCTTTAGTATTTAAGGGATTATTAAGTCTTAGGTTGAAAAAAATGTATTTTCGGCCGTCATTTTGGGGAAAGGTCTATTACCCAGAATAAGCACAACACAGGCAAGGGGAAAAATTATAAAAAAGCGAAAAGTGGATTACAATGATCTTTATTTAACTTTAGTAATATTTGTACTTCGAACAGCGATGAAAACGTCTGTACGCCATTGGTAAACTCACTGTGCATGGTGTGCTCGTGAATCGTTTTTGTACATTTTATGATGGGGTGTGGTTATATTCTATTGTTTTAAAATAAAAATATATGGACTATTAAGCATTCATTAAAATAATCAACAAAAAACATTTAAACATTATCACGTTTTGGCGTTGAGTTTTATCTTAAGAATTTGCAAAAATTGATACTGAGTTTGCAAACTGCGCTATAACTCGATTTCAGACAGTCAGTGGTTTATCCGCCTAATTCCTCCCTCCCCTCCCCTTCCACCCTTTCTGAACGACCTTTGGTCATGCACCAGCCTCAGCAGCACGCGATTCATACAACCAAATCCTTTAGATGGTGGTGAATTAAATTCCTGAAGAATCATGACAAAAAAATGCCCAGACATAATTATCTCCTGGAGTTTATGCTTCCAGTTGCAGATGAGCAAAGAAACTGAAACCTGACATATTGCTCTACAGCCATCTTGGTATCATGGTACATAGTGACTGGGAGAGGGAGGAAGGCCATTAAAGTTATTTCTAGTTATTAATCGCTAGGGATGATAATTTACATTTAACGAAACAGTGTAAAGTCGGAAAGGAATGGATACCGGCAATGTCATTTGTCAAACCGTACCATCTGTCAGTTTCAGTAAACCCTGATCGGAATCAAAGAGATGCGAAAATTAGAACAACTAGAACGAAAGGCGATTTGAATAGTGCTAGCCTAGGATTGCATCTAAAGAAAATCCTTTTCACCCAGGATTTGCATTAGACCGCACTTTCAAATAACCGGCGCGATGCCTGTTTGATACTAGCGCCAATCTGCTCCAATGTGAATGAGCAAGCTACAATCCTTGCCAAAATTAGTTGGCACGATGTGAAATTAACAGATATTTTTACAATTGTACACTTTGTGGCCGTATTATTGGACCCCCTCCCCCTGTACAATGTTGCTGGTAGCTAAAAGGTATATCGGACTGACTGCCGAGTAGTAGGTGTCGTGATTTTCACAGCAACATTGTACAGGGGGTATGGGGGGAGCCAATCTCATTACCATCCACTGTGCGCGCGCATCCCGACAAAATCGTGTCAACAATTCTGGCAATGATTGTACAAAACCAGGGTGAGTGATATAATTCCACCAGAAACTCATGAAGCACTTTATGAGTTCTATGGCTAGCTTGCCAAAAATTACAGTCTATGTTTTTATTTTGAGTGAAAAACCTCCTATTATCAATGCATGAATTGCCTAGAAGAAAGGTTGATAGTCAGTTTTCACTTAAAAGCAACCGTGTTGCATTGCGTTGCGTTCCTACGCTTTGAGTATCCACGAGTTAATAAACAGCAATCATCAACAGGCGTTCCTATACCAGACGCGCGAGGACCTGGGTATCAAACTTTTCGCGCGTAAATTCTCAAGAGACCAAACAAGAATCCAAGATGGCGGATTGTAGACGCTTGAATATTGAGCGATTTATTTTCCTACTCATCGAGACAAAAATACTTTACTGTTATATAGTGAGACCGTAGTGAAGATATGAGCGTAGGGATCAGTCAAGTTGGCTTTGATCCTAAGGTATGTACAAGCCATTTTGTGGCGTATTTTTCAGTTCAAGAAAGATTGAAAAGTTAGTGTTTGTTGAATTTTGCATAATTTTATCGCTAGCAGCGATAATAATCTAAAAGTTGCTTACAACTATGTGTTTGATATGTTAAAGAGTATTCTTTGGGGAAATGTGATGACTTTTGATGCTCAAATTGTTCGCGATCGTTGATCAAATATTGGTCTTTTTAGTGGCGGGTTTGAATTTAGTTGCTTTTGTTGTCTATTTCTGCGCCTAAATCTTGTCACAAATTTGTTTCTCTTTTACATATTCTTATTAAGTTAAGAACCAGAAAGTATCTGACAGATAGAGTAGTATTTTAAAGCGCAAATGTTATGGGATTTGCCTAGAGACCTTCAAAATTCCTCCACAAGTTTTGACATTTCTAACTCCAAACAAACTTCATTATGCACGGAAAGCAGAAAATATTGAACTCCATTATCTTCAAAAATCAGTTTTCCTCTAATTTTGTTGGCATAAAGTTAATATAATTTCTTATACCTACAGGGAGTTAATATCAAATAACATGTGAGTAAAACTTTCGATTTTTTAAAGCATTTTTTCTCTAAAATACTGATATTTCACAATTTTGGCAGGTGCTTCTTTCTCATGGCAAGTTCGTGCTTTGAATTTATGCAAAATGCTCTTAAAGTAACTTCCTATTTGCTCATAGCAATAAATCTACTCTATTATATTCAACACAGTTCTTTCCATCTGTCAAAAGTGACATTTCTGAAGATTTTTGGTATAATACTATTACACACGAACTCAAAAGACTAAAAGCTGTCAACACTAAGTCATGATTCTATATTGCTAGCTCAATTAGGATTCTTAAATATCTGTGTTTTTGCTGTAAATCAATTACTAAGCCAGAGTTAATATAAACAGCACAGAGATTTCATCTTATTTACACTTGTCTTGCTAATTGATTGGCTGAAAAAGAACTCAAAACATTCCAGATTAATACCTTTTTAAAAATGAAAAAGGAAAATCCCCCAAGCTATGGATTTATCAAAGCATTTAGAAATTTCACTGAAAAACAGATAAAAGGGTTTTATTGTGTGTAATGAGAATCAGGGAAGGGGAGGGGACAATTAGATGAAAAATGGAAAAAATTCTTGATACACAATATTGAGTTGATTTTTGAGATGTACAAATAATAATCAGTAAAAATGACAAAATCATCTTATTCAAAAGGTTTTAAAATGTTTTTAAATATAATAGTGATTCCTAGCTTTCTGACACATTGTCTATGATCAGGGTAGCAATGGAAAAACATGAAACGTGCACAAGATATTGGTACATGATTCAAATCATGCATTTTTCTGTATGACATACATTATGTGAAAATGTTCTAATTCTCTAGTGCTTTCTGGATCTCCAACTCTTGCTTTCAATAATTTCCTTTTAAGTTTTATAATTGGGAAGACTCACTAGACAAAAACATTAATTAGCAAGCACAGCTGAAGTTAAAAATACACACCTATGTTGATCTGTTAAGGAGGAAGTGATTTCATGTTTACAGTGTGTTTGCTGGTGGATGTAGTTGCTTTGAATAAAACCAAAAAGGCTGAATGTATTCTTGAAACAAGTCTTAAATAAAATTAAATAAATATCTTATTCATTGTAAACAGTTGACCAAAAAAATCGTATTGAAATAAAAGTGTCTAAACCAGCTTTTCTGAGTTGATAGGATTTATATAAGATATTTTAGAAAATATTGTAGCCTTTCAGATTCACTTAACTCCTACTTTTATTTGTGGAATTGTTTTTATTTATTTTTGTGTGTAATTTATTTATCTGTATTGTCTAGTATATGTACGTGTATGTAATGTCATGTTACATGGTTATAATATAAGTTGTCTGATATAGTAACATTGATTTAATGATTTATAATGGGTTGGTCAGGGGATACTGTGGCTTATATAAACCCCTTTCCTAGGTTATAAGCCTGGCCCTCAATCTTAGTAGAAAAAGATAGTCTGGGTTTTAATTGAGCACTCCTATTTTTTCTTTCTTTCTTTTGAATGAGATCTTCTAATGTTGTGCTGTAGAATATTCTAGTCAAATTATGTCACTATGAATTAATTACTGTATCCATGTTGTGAATATTAGGTATTTCAGTTATGTACCAATATCTGGTCAGCTTATTAGGAAATAATAATTTTAATCCCCTTTATGAGCTTCCCTGGTTTATAGGTAACTGTTTAGTAGTTACTCAATACATTTGTTTGTTTCAATGGCATCTCATTTCTTTTTTGTTGATGGCTGATTTTTTGAAAGCACTTAAGCCTGCGTGGCGGCTCTAGGGGATTGGGGAGGAGGGAAAAGGGAAGGGGAGGGGGGGAGGGGGAGGGGAGGAGGAAGAGGAGAAAGGGAGAGCCTGCACTCAACCCCCAGGTTTTCGTGTCAGTGCGGCCTCCAGAGGCCGCGCGTTCCAATTGGTCGAAATGAGAAATTGATTGACAAGGCAAAATCAAGCTTAAAGTTTTGTCGCCTCTTTGCCGCCACTTATAGTTGATTGTAACAAGAACAAGCAGTTGAAGATTTGCTTGCAGGAGGGTTTGTAGAGATCACTTCGACGAACATTTGGGACCAACAGTTCCTTGAAGATAAACATATTCTGCGAAGATTGTTGTCGACACAATCAAACGTTTAATAATTTGATTTTCTGTTTTGACCTTCGTCAGTTGACAACATAAATAGATCTTATTACCAACGGTCATTTCAGATTGTGGTGGCAAGGAAAAGACAAATTTTTACAAACTTAAATAAGACATAATGTCTACTGTGGCATTCAGTTCAAAAAGAAAAAAGGCTATGTAAAATATCAAAATTTACTTTTAAAAGTATGATTCTAAGGTAGTCTTTTCTACGAAGACAAGCATTATATAAATAATCTGACAGATATCTGTCAACTAGCGTGCCTGGATTAGTTGTGTGATTTCCTGTGCTTGAAAGCATGTATTTTTGGCCTTTTTTGTCGTGTAAACAGTAGAATATTTAAACCAGCTTAAGTTCGTTTTCCTTCTTGTGGTGATTCCACTGTATTTCCGTAGTTTCTACGCTAAACTTTTGTTAGTTGAATATCACATGAAATAGTTTCCGGTAAGAGCCGGTAAGATTTGATTGGCTGAGTTATTTGATATGTTGAAGTGGGTGGTACACGAAAACCTGGGGGTTGAGTGCAGGCTCTCCCTTTCTCCTCTTCCTCCTCCCCTCCCCCTCCCCCCTCCCCTTCCCTTTTCCCTCCTCCCCAATCCCCTAGAGCCGCCACGCAGGCTACACTTAAACCTGCCAACTAGACTTACAGTACACTTCCTGTAGTAAGTGCTTGTCCAAGAATGAATTTTTGCTGTATAAAATGCAGTTCAGTCTGTAATGCAAAATTTCTTTTTGTACATGTATGTGCGTTGTATATTTTGAATATTTTGATGACAGAGTCCTATTGGAAATTCTAATAGCTTGGTAGGTTTAGCTGTATGAGACTGATTTAACATCCTTATAAAAGCAGATATATTATTTATGTATGACATGTATATGTGTAGGTGTGATTGTTATCTAGACTTTTTATTCTTACGGTATATAGTACTGCATCTAAGACGTCTTTGTTGGTCATGTTTCAGGTTTTAGAAGATGAAGAAGAAGAGGTTTATCAACAAGAGGAAAAAGAGAGAGAACAAGAGGTATATTGAATGGTCAATTATTATGTATTATATGACTGTACAATTTGCAATACTAGCCTTGTTTAGACTGGCTGGATGCTGAGAGGTCTTCCTTGAAAGTTTCAGTGTGCTTGTCAGAAATTGTAATTCTTATTGACCATGTATTCCATTCTATGACTGTGACCCCTGTCTACCTATGTGACCACTGTCTATCATACAATACATGTGTGTGTATTCAATATGTTTACAAGTATAGAGTATTGCTGGTGGGTATAGTGTATACTGTCTTTGTGATTTCTTATCAAACTCATTAATAATTCATTAGAAAACACAATGGAAATCACTACCGTAACGGAGATCTTTTTTTCGGATAAAGATTTTTGTTCATTTGCATAAACTTTAACTTCAAGGATTTTCTAAGCCAAAAATAGTCAAACTTGGAAAATTCTGGTCAGATATGATAATTGACAACTAGATGTTTGATATTAAGTAATATAAAAAACTTGAGAGCATGTTATATCGGGTCTTATATCCACCAATATAACACGCTCTCTCACTCTTTATACATGACTTCTAGTGGTCCTCAAGCAAACATGCCTCCCAGTGATTATGTACAATAGTAGTAGACAGAGTTATTATAGTAATTTAATGTATATAACTAGAATGACATGTTATTGGTAGATAAAGATCCAACTGAAGGCGAGGATAGATCTTTAGACCTGATACAACATGCCCTAGAGTTCTTTATATTATTATCAAATGTCTAGTCATAGAATATAGCATTTGTGACCAGGTTTTTCCTAGTTAGATTATTTTTCAAGGCTTAGAAAATCCAAGTTACATGTAAAGTTTGGTGGTGATTTCTATTGTGTTTTCTAATGAATTATTAAGGTGACTTAAAGTGGTTTTCTTCAGACCGCACCGCACATTTTCATTTGGCGCAATGGACAACTTAATGCGCACCGATGGACTTGGTTTCTACACCAAATATGAGGATAAGATTGAAGTTTTAAATAGTGTTAAAATTAAATCGATCAACGTTTTTAAAATAGCAAAAATCGAACATCATCAAAAATAGTTTTCCTCTAATATCTCGCAAAATTGATCAGCTCCAGACAAGCGGTAAACTGCATAGAAAAATTCATACAAATGCACAACATTTCAAAGTGGTTTTAGGAGATTTAATCTGTTTGATTTAAGTTTTCACACATGCTGTATTTCTATTCTTGGACATAACGACAGCATGAAAAATACTCGAAGTACGCAAAACACCACAAGAACACTGTGGAAATATTGCTAAAATATACACTTACCTTACATGAAAAAGCCGACTTTCAACTCTTCATCAATGTCAAGATATATTTTTTTCTTTCCATGTCTCTTGTGAGACATTTTCTCCGCAACTTGTACAATGAAGTTGTTTTTGAAAATCTCAAAAACGCAGGATTATTTTTGCTTGGCGTTTTAGTAGGGCATTACTTGTTCTATACACAGCAATATTGCAGCAGCTCATTAAAATACAAGCACTAAAACGACCCGAAACTTAAACCTGATGTTGACCCAAATGCCAGCTCAAAACTTGCATTGCTCGACAACCATTTGACTCGCTAATTAGTATATTGCACTCGCAAATTGTTCACAGCACGTGCAAGTGCATAGCATAAATTTGCATCTAGAGTTCCATGATACATGCATCAGGAACCAGAAATATAGAATCAAAAATAGAATGAATTCCAGTTTATTATGATAATTTATTGAAATATTTGAATCTTTGTTGCTTCTCAATGTATTTGATTTCTTTTTGAAAACAAAAATAAACATTAACAAAAAGCAAAATTTCTTTTGCTTCTTCGCCTAAATGATGATTAAATTACACTGTATTTTGAATAAATATTTCACAATGATAATATAAATACTAAATAAAAGTCTTAACAAATTTTCAATGGACTATTACCACCGTGTGCAAAAGTACATGTCCGCCACGTCACGCCAGACTAAACTAGTCTCGATTGGGAATTTGGTCAATAGGCTACCAAAAATCCAGACAGAGGCGGAGTTTTCTATACAATGTCTGTACACTTTGCTGGCTTCCCAGTAGCTAGCCTATTGACCAAATCCCAATCAAGACTTTAGTCTGGCTGGACTTGTAATTATGCACACGGTGGTAAATAAATGACATTGTTTTTTAATGTCTTTCTATAGTTTTTGAGAACACTAGTCTTAGATTTGATAGTCGATCCAATCTTCTAATGCTTCATTTAGCACTGCAGTTACATTTGTACATTGTTAAGCCTTTGCAATTCTGACTGGACTGGACTTTTAGGTAGAAACATTGAAAAAAATGACGTCAACTTGCCACTTAATCTTATTCTACTACAATGCTGCTAACTCCGAGTCTATTAATATATTTCTAAGACCCCATTGACTTAATATCAACGAATTAGCTGGAATACATCGAGCATGCGTGCAAAATCGCTAAAACACCCTTGTCTTTCAAGCCAAATATTTCTTAAAAGAGCAAGGTGACCCCCTCATTTTTTGTTAGTTAAAAAATAGGTAACTCAAAATCTACAAAATATCCAATTTATAGCAATTTTTATAGGTAGGATCAATATTATTACTGTGGAATCACCTAAAAGTGTTCCTCCCTCCCTGCCTCCCTCCTTCCCTCCCTCCTGCCCTTTCTTTCCTTCCTTTTTCCTTGCTTGATTCAGGTTGCTTGCTTGCTTGCTTCCTTACACTGTACCTCCTTCTTTCCTCTCTTCCTTTCTCTCTTATTCCTTTCCTTCCTCCCTCCCTCCCTCCTTCCCTATTCCCTTCCTTTATTCATTCATTTTATAGTATTTTTTAGAACTCCAAGTAATGACTTCTCATTTCTTGTTACAGATCCGCAATCTCATTATCAATGAACTAGATGACAATCTACTTGACGATGACAATGCATCATTCTCATCCCATGATTTCCGCAGCACCTCAAACAGTCGTGCCAGCCAACAGCTTGATGATTCTGACTTACAAGCTAAAGATAATTGGAATAGCAATGAATTTGCAGACTTTCCTCCTCGTCGAGGAGTCTTTGAAAAACCTCCTCTAATGACTGAACGAGCAACAAACTTTGTTACTCAAACTACTGGTAGTGCATCTAATCATGGTGTTGGGCAATACCCTGGTAATTATAATACAGGGTATAATCAAGATGGTGACCAGGGCAATAATTATGAGTATCAGACTTATGAGGAGTTTGGAAGTTACCATGGAAATAGCACAGATTCCAACAGTAATGGTCAGAGTGATAATGTACAGTATAATGCCGACCATGGCTATAATGTCCCTAATGAATATCATAGTGAAGGATATCAGGTACAGGAAGTGGATACTGGATATAATCAACCTGGAAATGAGTATAATCAGGGACAAAGTGAACATGGTTATTATGGTAACACAGCTGGTTATTATCATTTAAGTGCATCGCATGATAATAATATTCAACATGATACTGCTACAACACAGCAAACTGATCAGGTACTACTATTCAGTTATACAATGGTTTCTGTGGTTACTGTGGAATATCCCATGGGTCACTTGTATTTACTAGTAAACACAAGCGGCTTATGATGAGTGTCAAGTAAATACAAGTGACAAGTGGGATATCCACGGTATTCCATGAGAAGCCATGTATATGTATTGTATAACTATTTTATCCCACACCATAGAAAGTACTGCCATTTTAAAATATTTATTTGAAATGAGTTTGCAACTAATTAAGCTCAATAGTGGGAATGCAAAGTACACAGGGCATTTGTTAATAAAGATTTTAATCTGGAGGACATCTTGCTGTTACACCTACAGTGTAATTGATGAAATGCTGTGAAAACTAGTATTTGGTTGTAGTTTTGGCAGTGATGGTTGTATCTTATGGTATTGCACTATGTAATACCTCTTCCAGGTCTTGCAATGTATTTTTTTAAATTCTTTTACTGAGATGTCTGTATCACTTCCAGCTTCCAGCTAAAGACTAATGATAATCATTGCAACATGTAGTTGTGAATAATGCATTGTGACTTGTGACATCCTTTGCTCTATTTGCAACTTGCCTGTAATATCAATGGACATCGCTTGCCTTTGTAATACCATTGAGACATCACTTGCAGAAAAATTGCAGCATCTAACATGATCTTTACTGTTTCATTTCACTGCAATATGTGGCCTTGTGTGCCAAGCCCTCAAAATTCCACTTGTCTAATCTTTCATTATCTGTTAATAGAGAGACAGCCATCCTGCATCTTTCCCTGGTAACTACAGAGTACAATATGTCCCTGGCTATCGACCACAGCATGATAATACGGTTTATAACAGGAATGAACACGAACAAAGATCACCAGTACGAACGGGAGGCTCAATAGGCCAACGCTCACCTAATAATAGTGTATGGAGAGATCTACGTCAAAGTACAGAATCAGGAGTTGGAATACAAAGTAGTGATAATCAGGGAATGTCTGCGGGGAAAGTGGAAGCAGAAGGAAGAACCCAGTTTGACCTTGAAGGAAATGAGAGAACATCCAACATGGCTCAGTTGCAGATTTTGTACCAAGCACGTGGAAGGAAAATAGAAGAATTGAGTGAAAAATTGAATGAAAGAGAAGAGGAATTTGGACGGCAGATTAGAGTTCTAAATCACCAGCTAGTTATGCTTAAAGGTGCAGTGTATAGTATTGTTATATCTTTAGTTAGGCTAATTGCAAACATTGAGGCAGGCTCAATTGGTCTATTGCCATTACATAAATCATGTGTGATACTACAATGCTGACAATTTAATTACTAGAAATATGTGTATGTTTGTTTGAGTTGAAATAAGCTCCCAAAAAATCAGAGCCTTCAGATGGGTTTTGAACCAGCAACCTTCTGAGTACTGGTCAGATGCTCTACCAATTGAGCTGCCAAAGACTGACTAGTGGTGAGCAGTTCGTAAGTTCACTTTTGTACTCAGATCACTTGGATCACGCTGTCTGATAACCCAAGTGGAATGATTTATGCAGAAACTCTGCAGAACTACAGTATCTGTAAGTTTATGAATGACATTTCACACTTGAAGAAACATTGTAACATCTTCTAAGTGACAATTTCATTCATAAATTTAATTACTGCCAGGGGTAGGTTTACTGGATGTGTACAGGGGTACATACTCCCTCCTGAGATTACTTGGCCTTTGTCTCCTCAGTATATTTCCAAAAATATCCTCTGGATCTTCTTCATGGTTTCCCATTTTTATAACTCATTCCATTGTGAGGGATAATGACTGCCATATCCAACAAATGTCGCATCTTTAACTTTGCCCCTTCAAGAGATGTTTTGAATAAAATAAAACTCCCAGAGAATTATTATAATTATTTTGGTATCACAGTGATTTTTCCTTTTTGTAGATGAACACAAAGGCATGAGTGTTTCATTAACCCAGTCCCAACAACTAGTACAGGAAAAACAACAAGATGTAAAGACTATTCAAGACCAACTGAACAATGCTCTAAAGGAAATTAATGTGCTTAGAAAGGAAAAGCAGGAGGTAAACATGTATGATAGTTCATTGAAAAAAATATCAGTTCACTTTACATGTACAGTGTAGGTAAGTTAAAAAGAACATGTATTGTGTGTTTTATTTTCTTGTAGTAATAAGTACTGTGTGTTTTATTTTCTTGTAGTTACTAGACAAGTTTAATGCAGCAAACTCCACAATAGATTGTCTAAATGAACAGGTTGTTCAACTAAGCAGAGCAGACTCTCTGTCTAAAGCAAGAGAACAACATGAATCTATACTAAACACTGTTAGAAAGAGACAAGAAGATGAGATATTGAGACTAAAGCAAAGTTGGATGACAGTCAGAATTCACTGAATTGGAAGGTAAAGGCATTTTATTGCTGGCAAAGTTCCATTTCTTAACTGACAGATGAAAGATAGGAGGCTGATGCCCTGTTTGCTTATTACATTAAGGCAAAAAAAAAGGCAAAGGCTAATGTTTTACTTCAAAATCGCGGGGAGTGGTTACCCAGTCTCCCGAGCCAGAGGCTCATGTATCAAGCGTTCGAAGGTGTGACCTCTACCCCCTCTTTCCATCAGTGTTCCGTTTTAAGGGTATTTAAAGTTAATTAAAGCTACACAGAAAGGAAAGAAGTCGAAACAAGGATGTGAAGTCACTGGGGATCGAACTCGGGACCTCTCGCACCGAAGGCCGTGCACTAACCAACTGTGCCATCCTTGTTTCTTTATTATACATTATTTGTTCTTACTGCCATCCATGAAGGGGTATCCACAAAAATGACCTAAGTGATGTTTTCAAAATAACCATGATGCATTGATGTTTGGCTTAATTAGACCCATTGGAGCAAACTTCATTAGAAACATTACTTACAATGTAGGCCATTTTCACCAGAATTAAAGCACAGCGGCACGATACATTCTTGCGTGTTTATTTTGCCGACTGTTTCATTAAAAGGTTCCTTCTTGTTTTCTGACAATTTGGCAAATACATGTAGCTGAATGCAATGTTTACAAACATTGGAATTTAAACAGGGATCTGTATGATTTATGAAAATCAGTCAATGAATTTCCATTTGGCACTTAACGATTTTCCATTCATATATGTGTGTTATAGACAGAAGAAGCAAACAGACTTAGAAATGAAGTTATGGAGAAGGCTGATATTATCAACAGATTGAACAGGACATTAGATGACAGTCAAAGACAATGTCAGGAACTTTTGAAAACTGGTAGGATTATCATGATGCAGCATTATGCACTATTGCCAGTGACTTTTAGCCTATCATGCACAGTTCAACATTTGTTGAGCAACACTGTTCAACAATTGTTGGTCATAAATGTTGGACAAATCACAAATCATGGTATGTTGAACATGTTGAATATTGTTGTGCAAAAAATAGACATTTGTTTTGTTTCTGTAAAAAATTGTCAATTGTTGAACTGTGTGAAGCAAGCCTAATGATAAACTGTTCAGAAGCATTCAATAAATGAAGGCTTTACAAAAATCTGTAATTGAATATGACTTAATCAATCAACAGGCACTGTTACAGAAATAACTAATCTACGCTCACAGCTACAGGACACTATCAGCGCTAGGAGCAAACTGGACTTGAACTGCACTTCCTTAAAGGTATGGTGATAATTGTGGAAGGGAATGACTAGAGATGTGAAAGACATTTGGGCCAAAGTACAAGAATTGTACAGAAGTTTGCTAGAGTGCCTCAACTTGGAACGCTTACAATGTACAATGTAGAGCTTGATTATGAGTATACTATATGGAATTAGTGGAAATTTGTTACAATGTTTAAAATAAAAAAAGACAGGACTTACATCACTGGCTGTTCCAAACCGTAGGCCCTTTATCAATCTTTATACACTGACACAGCCCAAACTAGTTCACTGGCTAGTTACCGTTTATGAGTGTACATGTCTCATCACCGTTTCTTATCCACCAAGCTTTTATAGTGGTACTTACCCACAGTATATCTGAACTGTAGCCTCATCTCTGTTTTTAGAATGAAATATCTGGTCTAAAGGAAGAGTTAGCTATGTATCAGAATGCTCTTAAGTATGGTTTTGGAGATCAATCTTCAGACAAGCATTTAGAGTCATTCAGGGGGCAAACTGTGGTCAGGAATTTGAATAGTGAGAACTGGGCTACTCCCAAGACACATAGGTAAGAGAGTAGTACTGCTACTACTGCTGGTGGTGGTGGTGATGACGATGATGATGATGATGATGATGATGATGATGGTGGTGGTGGTGGTTGTGATGGAGATTATTGGCCTGCTCCTGTTGGATAAAGTGGTAACAGTAAATGATGGTGATGATGATGATGATGATGATGGTGGCGGTGGTGGTGGTGGTTGCGATGGAGATTATTGGCCTGCTCCTGTTGGATAAAGTGGTAACAGTAAATGATGGTGATGATGATAATCATCACACTGATGGTGATGTTGACAGTGACGATGGTGATGTGACGGTGTAGAAAGACTGACCATATGAACTTCTAAAATTCTTTTCACAGTACTGACAAGCAGGGTGACACAGATGCTGTCACTGGTTTAAGAAGAGAACTAGAACACAGTCTTTCTCTGAATCAAACCAAATCTCAAACCATAAAGGACCTGGAGAAAGCCCTGCAGGACACCACAGAGAAGTTAGAAGAAGAAAAGAAGAAGGTTTTAAGGATGGAAAAGATTGCTGTAGAGCAAGAGGTTTGTAACAGTCTCATTAGACAAATTGATGGAGAAGGAAAGAAATTTTAGAAAGTCTTCGGGGATTCAAACATAAATGGTTGATGGAAATGGTTAAATTAATAGGCGTTCGGATTGGTTAATGACGGGCTGATGTCACGATTGGTGGACGGCTGAAAATTGAAAAGGGTGGGCACTGAAAAGGGCAGATACAGGTAGATGGACATAATAGTGAAACAAAAGCTATATATGTATTCAAGGTTTGAAAATATACATGTATTTATCTACTTGCAGATTAAGGTCAATGATCTCAAAGCACAACTTAATCAAACAACAGATCAGACCAGTCAAGGTTTGTAGATGTTCAAACATAAAGGAATGAAGTTAGATTTTAAGCGCAATATTTGCATTGTCAAAAAAATGGACATAATATGCTAACCTCTATTGTCATCTTCAGGTGATTCAGGTAGTGAATTGAGGAAAGCACTGGAGGATATTCAAAGTGAAAACCAGGTAGAAAAGTATTCTTGTAGCTGGCCACTGAAGCAAAGCTTGTATAATTACGTGAAGATGTAATGCAATGCATTACAGCAACAATATTATTGAACTGGTTTAGCTATGAACTCCTTGTTGCACTAGTGAAATTAGCAATTCTCTCGTGCGAGTTCTGAACTGATTTCTGTTATCTGTGCTGGCTTTAACTGAATTGTCTTCTTGAGTCGCGTGTAGGAGCACCAAAACGCCTAGCATGTCGTTTTCTTTGATTAGCACTGGGTGTCGTTTTTTGGTTGTTGTGATGAACCATGCACAGACTGCTGGTACGCACTCCACAGGTCTTTGGTGATAGTAATGTATTATCTGCTAATATTGTTTAGATGCTGAAAGACAGAATCCAAGAAATTGATGAAAGTGAACAACAACTTTCAGAGGATAACCTTAATTTGAAAACCCAAATGGCAGAGGTAAAAATAGTTATATCTTGTCCAACAAAATGATAAGTTACGTACATAATGTAACATTGATAATGATAATTGTGTTGTAGATGGTTGCTGAGTATGACGAAGATAAAAGGATCAGCCTGGAAAAGTGAGTTTAATTTCGATATTCTGGGCCCAGTTAAAAAGATGACTAGCATTAACCCAGGATTAAATCTAAAGAAAACCAATGATTTAATTAACGCAGGATCAAAACTAACCGGCCTTTGAATAAACGGGCCCTCGACCCAATTATTCCAAAGGCGATCAGTACCAACCCAAGATCAGTAAATATAAGCGAGAAAGCCTTTATTTAACTCGAATTCAAAACTTATCCTTTTCGAACAAAAAATCGCTTCCAGACTACTTTCTTCGACACCTTTATTAAAAAGTTTAAATTGTATTAGATGCAGAGAAGCTTGTCTTCAGTTACACGAAGACGCCAAGGAACGACTCAGAAACGATTTCGAGCAAGAAAAGGAAGAAGCCATCAAAGCTTTAAGGTAAAAACGGTTTGAAAAACTACGTTCTTTGACTAGCTTAATACCAAGCTACCTCGAAGGTAAAAAACGGTTTGAAAAACTACGTTCTTTGACTTAATACCTCGCTACCTCGAAGTCCTAACATATCACCGTTGTACATGGTTGAAAGACAAATAGTTTGCACAAATCATTGTGTTTGTGATTTTTTATCTCACCAATTTTGTCTATTGTAGAGATGCTCTCGAAGAGACTAATGATGAACTTGTTCGAGTCAAGGAATGTTATGTGGAACTAAGTGAGGAAAGTCGAACCATTAAAAAGAGAGTAAGAGAAGAAGTGATGCAAGAAATGAAACATAATATGGTATGTACTTGACTTATTCTAGTACCAAATATAGAATGGTGCGTGAGTATGCGCAGTTGGTTGGCTGCATGGAGACTGCAAGCATTCCCAGTTTTACCTCTACTTTCAGCAAAGATGATTTTTGAGAATGCCTGGTCACGCCTAACTCTCCCCTAGTTTCCGCTCGTCCAGGTATTCTAAAAACTCTGGATGGAAAGGAGTAGAAGGGAAGGGCGATAGGACGGTAGAAAGGAAGAAACAAAAACACAATGGTTGAAGGGATATGAATGAATGGATGAACAAATGAATGAACGAATGAATAAATGAGAGAAAGAAAGAAATGAGTGAAGGGAGAAATAAAAAGAATCAAAGGAAAGAAGGAAGGAAGGAAGGAAGGGAGGGAGGGAAGAAAAAGAATAATATGAACTCAGTTTCAGTTGATAATATAAATGACAGATGTTGTTTCCACTGACTAAATTCAAGTAGAAAATGCACATCTTCAATAAGCTCTTCAATCACATATTTTACAGGACGAGTCTAAAGCAGTTGAAACTCTCAGAACGTCTCTCGAAAAGCAGCATGAAACTGAGATAGAGAAAGCACGTGAACAATGGAAGAAAGAACACGAAACTGAAGTGGAGAAAACTGTTAAGAAGAAGATAAAGGAGATAAAGGAAAAACTCAAGGAGGTGAAGAGACTCTTAAAAGACTTGTGTTTCCAAATTCACATGGAACATTTGCCATCTTATTAGTTCCTACTGAATTCTCTGATAACGTTTTACAGCTAAATCTCTATTAAACGGCCACATTCTACTTAAGGACCAAGCATCTCAAAGAGTGGTCATTCATTGTTTTCTACTTCTGTTAAGCAAGCCACTTACCATTTCAGTGGTTCAAATCTATGTGCTCATTTGTTTATTTTTCTTTCATCCCTTGCCTTTCTTTCCATTTCCCTTGCATTCCAGTTATATTCTTTATCCATTCAATTGCAATTGTTTCATTCGTTATCTAATAAGGATAAAGCAAAGGAAATCAAAAAGACACTCGAAGAAGCGGAATCTCAGTGGAACCAAAGGAGATCTACTGAAGAGTTAGAAAACCAGATGGCCAAGGCAAAGGTAGATTGGATCCAAGAACATGAGAGAGACACCATAAAACGGATATCAGAAGCACTCGTTGAGGCGAGTAAGACGTGGAAGGAACAGGAAAACAAGAGAATTAAAGAGCACGTTGATAAAGCTGTCAAAGAAACTGAAGTACGTACTCTTATAACTCTCTCTCCCAATTTATTATTAGCATCAATTTTGATATGTTATATCTGCCGATTGAAGTGAAGAAATCCTACATTACCGTAATGTCAGTTTCTTCTTTCAAAATGGTAACTGTTTGCCTCTTGTTAAGGGAGCATGCGCTCTTGTGAACTATGCACTCTCAATTACTACTACCGCAATAACATTACTAGATAAGAACACATCATCCCAACTCTCTTAGCACTACTAGAATAACAACACATCAAAAACAGCACCACATACCAACATTTGTGACAATTTTTGGCAACTTGTGTTCACTTTAGAGCTGACCTTATATTATATGAGGGTAAAAGTTACAAATGTAATACTGTACGTTACAATTGTCTGTTACAATACAGTGTGGAGACAATCGTACCGTTTTCTACCCATACAATCAACTTCGTGCTACTTTATTACAGCACATTCTTAAGGAATCAAGTGATCGGGAGGTCGCCCAAGCCCTCTCGGAGGCGCGTATTGCACATGGCAGAAAGAGGAAGAGGAGACTAGGCAGAGAGAAATTGAACAAGAGGTCGAGGTTGCTGTAACAAATGCTGTTGCTGAAGCTAAAAGACAATGGGAGATGACCAATGCTACACAGGTCAGGAAATATTGTATCTTGTCATTAAGCCAGTCATGAAGTAACGAGTGAATTTGTTCACGTAGATAAAATGTTACGGTCTCAGCTCGAGCCGGTAACGAAGGCGTGGTAAATGTTAAAAAAACTTTCAGCATGGGTCAGTAGAGCAGATTCCTATGAGTGTGAAACGGACCGCGCCGTACCGTGACCGTGTCAGTGCCGTGATATCTGAAAACATTTGAAATTCCTGCCATAACTGTGCCGTGACCGTGCGGTGCCGTTTTCACAGTCATACGAAATCTACTGTAGCTCAAGATCAAAAAGCAGTTATAAGAATGGTTCAACGAATGGTACAATGTATGGTATTGTTCTAGGCATCCAATCACTGGACATCTGAACAATGATATCGTTGAAATAATGGTGTTGATTAAAATAAAGTGTTAATAATTTCTTATTCTATTTCTTTACCAAAGGACCAGCATCCATGGCGTAGCCAAGACTTAGAAGAACGACAAAAAGCCATCGAGTCAGCTGTAGCCATCGCTGAAGTCAAATGGCTGGAAAACGAACAAGCCAAAATATCACGTGCTGTAGATACTGCTGTACAGGCTGTAAGGGCATCGTGGGCGCACGAGAAAGACCAAGACATAGGTATAGAACTCAAACACATGATGAGATGTTATCAACTCTTTGGGCTGGGTTTCCTGTGGAGTTATTGTGATATTGGGTTGGGTTACCTGTGGGGATATTGTGATACTTGTTATATACGAAAAACACAAGTGTAAAGCTTAGCAGACTTTGCAAACGAACTGAGTAAAACGTTTTTCATTTGAAGCCGAGAAATCACCCAAAATTGTTAAGCAAAACATTTAATATTTTGATAGTGTGTAGATATTAAAGCAAAAGAGTCCCCTACCATGCTTCAGATCGCTTAAAAGACTATCATTTCCATTCTTCTAGCACGTGCTGTAGCCGACGCTCGTCAGGAATGGAAGGCAAACCAAGAACGTGAGTTAAACCAAGCGTTGGAAGAAGCTAGTGCACAGTTGGTGGACAAGTTTGACGAACAGAAGAGAGAAGCTGTAGAGATGGCATTGAGGGAGGCAAAGGTAACATTTCATTATGACAACAAAATGTTTTTAAAGGCCACATAAACTAATGCTATCACCGTTCTTTTTGGGGGGCAATATATTGTTCGAACAACATTTATCATCATCATCACCATCATCATCATCATCATCACCACCATCATTATCGTTGCACCATTATTTCCTTTTTTGTATTTCAGACTTTGTGGCAGAAAAACAATGATCCAAACAACAACGCTAATCTTGAATCCATTCGAAATAAATTGTGGTCAGAATTTGAAGAAACAAAGCACCATGAATTCCTAGAAACCATTGAAGAAGAGCGGAATAAACTGATAGAAGAACACGAGGGACAAAAGCAAGAGGAAATCAATCGAGCCATTACGTATCTAGAGTCTCAGTATGCTAAGGGATTGGAGGAGTTTAAGCATAAGGAACTAAGGAATGCTCTTGCTGAGGCCCGTGCGGTCTGGGAAAAGGAACAAGAATCTGAAGTGGAAGAAGTATTGAAGGTTTATGAATGAATATTCACCCTAATTTTTTTTTTTTTTTTTACTTTTTTCTATGTCACCCCGCTTTGTATGCATCAATATTTAGAGCTATAGTTATTTCATTTCAGATGTCTCATTTAGGGCCCTCTTGTTCGAAAGCAGGTCAGCGCTAATCCAGGGTTAAATCTAAAGAAAACCATTGGTGTTAACCCAGGGTTAAATCTAAAGAAAACCATTGGTGTTAACCCAGGGTTAAATCTAAAGAAAACCATTGGTGTTAACCCTGGGTTAAATCTGAAGAAAACCATTGGTGTTAATCCAGGGTTAAATCTAAAGAAAACCATTGGTGTTAATCCAGGGTTAAATCTAAAGAAAACCATTGGTGTTAACCCTGGGTTAAATCTGAAGAAAACCATTGGTGTTAACCCTGGGTTAAATCTAAAGAAAACCATTGGTGTTAACCCAGGGTTAAATCTAAAGAAAACCATTGGTGTTAATCCAGGGTTAAATCTAAAGAAAACCATTGGTGTTAACCCAGGGTTAAATCTAAAGAAAACCATTGGTGTTAATCCAGGGTTAAATCTAAAGAAAACCATTTGTGTTAACCCTGGGTTAAATCTAAAGAAAACCGTTGGTGTTAACCCAGGGTTAAATCTAAAGAAAACCATTGGTTTTAACCCAGGGTTAAATCTAAAGAAAACCATTGGTTTTAACCCAGGGTTAAATCTAAAGAAAACCATTGGTGTTAATCCAGGGTTAAATCTGAAGAAAACTATTGGTGTTAACCCAGGGTTAAATCTAAAGAAAACCGTTGGTGTTAACCCAGGGTTAAATCTAAAGAAAACCATTGGTGTTAACCCAGGGTTAAATCTAAAGAAAACCATTGGTGTTAACCCAGGGTTAAATCTAAAGAAAACCATTGGTGTTAATCCAGGGTTAAATCTGAAGAAAACCATTGGTGTTAACCCAGGGTTAAATCTAAAGAAAACCGTTGGTGTTAACCCAGGGTTAAATCTAAAGAAAACCATTGGTTTTAACCCAGGGTTAAATCTAAAGAAAACCATTGGTGTTAACCCAGGGTTAAATCTAAAGAAAACCATTGGTGTTAACCCAGGGTTAAGTCTAAAGAAAACCATTGGTGTTAACCCTGGGTTAAATCTGAAGAAAACCATTGGTGTTAACCCAGGGTTAAATCTGAAGAAAACCATTGGTGTTAACCCAGGGTTAAATCTAAAGAAAACCATTGGTGTTAACCCAGGGTTAAATCTAAAGAAAACCATTGGTGTTAACCCAGGGTTAAATCTAAAGAAAACCATTGGTGTTAATCCAGGGTTAAATCTAAAGAAAACCATTGGTGTTAACCCTGGGTTAAATCTAAAGAAAACCGTTGGTGTTAACCCAGGGTTAAATCTAAAGAAAACCATTGGTTTAACCCAGGGTTAAATCTAAAGAAAACCATTGGTTTAATCCAGGTTAAATCTAAAGAAAACCATTGGTGTTAATCCAGGGTTAAATCTGAAGAAAACGTTGGTGTTAACCCAGGGTTAAATCTAAAGAAAACCATTGGTTTAACCCAGGGTTAAATCTAAAGAAAACCATTGGTTTAACCCAGGGTTAAATCTAAAGAAAACCATTGTTAACCCAGGGTTAATCTAAAGAAAACCATTGGTGTTAACCCTGGGTTAAATCTGAAGAAAACCATTGGTGTTAACCCAGGGTTAAATCTGAAGAAAACCATTGGTGTTAACCCAGGGTTAAATCTAAAGAAAACCATTGGTGTTAACCCAGGGTTAAATCTAAAGAAAACCATTGGTGTTAACCCAGGGTTAAATATAAAGAAAACCATTGGTGTTAACCCAGGGTTAAATCTAAAGAAAACCATTGGTGTTAACCCAGGGTTAAATCTAAAGAAAACCATTGGTGTTAACCCAGCGTTAAATCTCAAGAAAACCATTGGTGTTAACCCAGGGTTAAATCTAAAGAAAGCCATTGGTGTTAACCCAGGGTTGAATCTAAAGAAAACCATTGGTGTTAACCCAGGGTTAAATCTAAAGAAAACCATTGGTGTTAACCCAGGATTAGCACTCACTTGCTTTCAAACATCCGCGCCCATTGGCGATTTTTGAAAATCGATTAAGAAGTCATTTGAAATGAAGTTGTCTGTTATTTGTTACATATTGCGTTCCTAGACCAAAATGCACTTTTGTCAATATGTATGTGAGTAATGACACATTAACTAGATTTAAAGAATTTGCAAACGAGAAAAATCCAATGCAGAATTCATTTTGGTCTTGAATTGCAGCAGGCGCCATGCAATGAACAGTCCATTTTTTTTTTACAAACAAATTTTTTAACTAAATACAAAATTACAAACGAGACATATACAAAATTAAATTACAATTCCTTATAATAACAAACGAAACAGTTAACAACAAAAAATTACACCTACTTCTGTAAACTTATTTAAAATATTCAAATTACATGAAAGAAATCTTAATTTTTTTAGAATAAATTATATCAGTCTCTTTTCAATCCTTCAATTATGTTTCTTATTTTTTCGTATTTCTGTAAATGAATTAATAACTTGGAATTTTTTTTGCTATTATATATTCTAAATTTTCATATTGAATTAATATTTTTTGATATTGTTTTAGAATGGGGATTTGGCATTGGCCTCTTGCTGTATAAAGAGTATACTTATACAACAAGAAGAGAAACTTTTCCAAATTGTCTCCTTCTCTTCCTAATATTACATTTTCCATGTTTAATTTCGGAAGGTTGATATGGCCTTTTCCCAGCCAGTTTTTAATGGAAATATAATAGTTTCTTGAAAAAAGAAATGTTATTATATGGCACAAACTACTTCCGGTGAATTCGCGCGCTCTGATTGGCTGTTTGACGGTCTGGATCCCCCCGTAATGCCCGTGGGCGATTACGGAAAATATCCCGGACCGCAAACTATTTTGAAAACACACCAAGAATTAACTTGCAACGCATCGTTCAGACAATTTTTCAAAACGAAAAATAGTTAAAACTAACAAAAATTAATACTAAACTACTTTTGTTCCATTCTAATAAATTAAAGAAAACTTTTACTCATCGAGCTAAATAATTATATTTTTAATTATAAGAAAACAAATCTCGTACGGTACAAAAACTTCACAGTCAAATAAAGGACGTCATTCTTCACAAAAATGCTTTCATACTGAGCTAAACAATCATAGATTAAACTTACAGTTTTGAGTTATTTCAATCCTGCAAACTACCTCGGCGAACTCTGGAGTCAATGTCAAATGTTTTTTTCTCTTTTTGAGGTCCAAAGTAAACTTGAGCTTACGTGTTATCTCCAAGGCTTTAGTAGCAACTTCACTGAAATCTTTACAAGAAAACACAAATTTTTGGTCCAGTTTATGTCGTTTATAATGTTTGGAAAAAGCACCATGAGTCCATCACAAGTTGACAAACCAATCCTGTCGGTAAGCTTATCGTGTCAAAGTAAAAAACTGCGGTGTTGATTTTGGCTCTAAAGCCGGTCCACTTTATAATTTCAAATCAGCTCCAAAAGTTATCAAAAAAGACTCTTCTTCTTTCTTTGAAAAGGTAATGCTGACAGAAATCTTTGTTTGTGAATTATTTCCAAAATTACCGTCTTTGAATTTGACATTTTCGCTTCATTTGTGCCATTCTTGATCGTTTGCAAACGTGCAAAAAATCGGCGCGAAGCGTAGACGCGCGCGCTCCTATAAACCGGAAGTAAAATATCGAAATGCTAAAAAAAGGAGATAAAAATTGAAAAAATTGCCATATAATAAACAACTTATTAAACTCGCTTGCTCGGTCTGTACGGGAAAATATCAGACCTCGTCTTTTTTTGTACGGACCTCGCCTACGGCTCGGTCCGTACGGCCAAGACCTCGGTCTGATATTTCTCTGTACAGACCTCACGCTCGTTTAATAAGTAGTTATTCTATTGTTTCAATTTGAGATTTACAAAATGCACAATTTGGTGACTCTATTTTTTTAAATTGAAACAGTTTCATATTTAGAAAAAGACAATTGTTGAGAATTTTATATTGGAAAATTCGTAACTTACTATCGTTGGTGATTTTATATACGCTGGAATAAGTTACAGACCACTGAACAGTCCATATTAACTAAATCTCTTTTACCAGAAACGAATAGACGTTGCTCGCGAGGACTGGTTCAAGACCTTAGACAATTCATCTCGTACCGAGGTGGACCGCGCCTTAGCTACAGCCCGAGAAGCTTGGGCAGCAGAATATGAAGATGAATTAGAAGACCGTGTGAACGCTGAAGTGGACCGAGTACGAGAGAGGCTTCTTGATGAAATGGAGAGCACGAAAATGAGGGAGATCGACGAGGCAGTGATAAAATGTAGACAACAGTTTGAAGTGGACGAGAGAAAACTAAAGGACGAGATAAATCGCTTGAAGGTCTGTATTGTATTAGATATGAAATACAATACATATTGTATCAAGAAATTTTAGTTCATTTAAAGATGTAAGACCAGCATGCAGTGTAGTAAGTGTTAGTGTTAATGTTTCTTACTTCCTCAATAATTGCCTTCCCATGCAGTGTTCAAAATTATCCTTCAGAACTCAGTCGCCGTTCGAAAGCGGGCTAGCTTTAATCCTGCATGGTTAAAATCAATCGTTTCTGGGTTAGCGCTTACCGGATTTCGAACTCAGTCTTTACGGAATCTTAAATTTCGACTATTTTCCAGGTTGATATACTGTTTAATGTTTTGGGGATTTCCTGTTTATAAGTTCTATATTCCTTCGTCGTATTGGTAGCTACATAATGTATATCTCTACAGAGAAGTGGTCCATATATTATTATTTGTTAGCAGGAACTGCAACAACTGTTTATTCGTACTCTGAATTTTACATAAACAAACGATATTAGATAGTAAAAAATTGCAAGAATTTAGAGCACAGGTGCTTAGAAATAGATGACTTTTACAAGTGCTGACTGAATGAGTTCAAGGTTTTATCGCATTCTCTGGTAATTAAGAGTCCTTCCTACATTAGGTAATGCAGTGTAAAGAGGCCATTTTTCTGGGACACTCTGAGTGGCTAGCAATTTGCCAATTTAGCAAACTTCACAGTTGTTATCTTAAGCCTCCAATTTCTCTTTGGACTCGAATGTAACTTCCCGTACGTAGGACCAACACAGAGTCTGATCCAGGGCTGTCTTCAGGGGGAAGGGGGGGGGGGGGGGGACGGGGGGGTGCACCATTATATAAATTGGAAACTGCCGAGAGGATATTTTGTAAAAAATATTAAGAAAAAAGAACTCAAAGTCGTCTCAAAGGGGGTGCGCATCCCCTGTACCCCTCCCCTAAATCCGCGCCTGCAACGCCAACCAGACAACGGACAATTTTTCTTGTCCCTTCAAACGGTTTGACCTTTCATTTTCTTTCGGAAATTGTCCGTATTTTTGGTATAGCATGATAGCGATAACTAAGCCATTCCTCTTACTTTTCTTTCCAAGGTATTAGGCTGTTCTCAGTCCGTACGTCAACACTACGAAAACGAGATATTACTTGTAAAAAGTCAACATCAAAGGGAGTTAGATCGATTACGAGATGAACACGATGAACACACGAGGATTGTACGAGAATCTGTCGAAGAAGAGTTCGATCAGAAGCTAGTAGCAGTCCTTCACGATGCTAAACAACTGTGGGAAGAAGAACAGGAAGAAGACAGGTCAGATATTTATTGAATGGTAGACGTAGTGAAACTGTTTTATTGATGGTTGTCCAGTTGGCTTTGTGTGGAGGCTTTACACCCCACTTTTGTTGCTTGCTGAGATATCCACATTATATTTCATGCAAGCTTCGTCCACACAAAGTTCTAATTTTCTAATTAAACCTCATTTTTCCTAATTGACCCTTTGAAATATTTACAAGCCAGCTTATTTAACTAGGCAGTTCAAAAGTATAAGCCCACGGCTTCTTTTTGTACTGCCTTGCCATCGGGGAATAGATTATACTTCTGCTTTGTTATTTTCTCTTTCCATATTTTATCTAACTCAATAACTAGTTCGCAAATGTATTTTTTTTCAATGATTGTTATATAATTATCCTTATAAATGATACTTGTTATATTTTGTAATCTATGGTATTTTGTAAAATCTATAATTACCTAGTACATGTATCCACTCCGATGGTATATAAATAAAAATGATGATGATGATGATGAAAGCAGGATATGGTTTTCCCCTCCGTTTTCGCGATCAACGAACGCTTTTTTTTTGTCTGAGAAATCAGTCGCCCTTTCGCTTACTGTAAGGTTGCTTTCTCAGGTTACCTTTTCTTCGTTTTAGTGTGGACGAAAAAAAACCATGCGTTTTAAAGTTTCTCTTGACTAGTGTGGATGTAAACTCAGTCGGGAATAAGCGTAAGACAACCTCTTGAAATGGCTGCATGCTTAATAATGTGACTCTTTTCTTCGCTATTTGTTTCTAGAATTCAAGTTGAAGACCAACACAAGCAGAAAATTAAAGCTGTTTTAGAAAATGCGCGAGAGCAGTTTTTAAAAGACCAAGAAAAAGCTGTCAAAGCTGCCACAGAAGCTGTGACAAATAGACAAAAAGAACTGCTGAAAGCTGAAAGAGAGATGTACAAGACAGAGATAGAAAAGATAAAAGGTGAATTAGCGAAGACAAAACAAGAACATGAAGCAGAACTTGAAAGTTTACAAAGCAAACACGTAAAGGAACTTCAGAGCATGAAGAACGACAAAACAGATTCTGGGACTCAGGTTCGTTCAATATCTTTGTATTTATGCTCAAAGAGAAAGATGCCATTTTGCAATTAAGTTTTGAAATATCAGGGCTCAGTTGTTGGAATGTGGGTTATCGCTAAGCCAGGTTAAGGTGATTCCTCGGTAATTGATCCTACCAATAAAAGTCGCAATAAATTGGATATTTTGTAGGTTTTGAGTTTTTTGTCTCGTAGCTAAGAGGAAAACAAACAAACAAACAAACAAACAAAAAAACAAAAAGAACAAAACAAAACAAAAAACAAAAAAACAAAACAAAAGAAAAACGAGTGGGTCACCCTGCTTGTTTTGGAAATATTGTACATCATAGACAAGGGTATTTTAGCGATTTCGCACGAACATTCGATGCATTCCAGCTGATTCCATGATACGTTTATCGGGTCTCAAATAAATTCACAGGCTCGGAGTTAGCAGCATTTTAGTAGAAGAAGATAAGATAGTGAATTGTCTCGTAAGAAAACCCATTTTAACCTCGATAAAGTGCATTTTAGCACATTTTCTACAAATTAAAAAAAAGAGCTACTTTCGCGCGGAAACGTTTCAGAATAATTTCCCTGGGTTTTCGAGGATGGTTTGAGTCCTCAGGTACATTCTGACGAGTATCCACGATCGTTTGTCTGATATCCAAGCGTTCTTTGCTGTCGATAAGTTTCAATTATTCTTTTGCAGACTCCACCAAAACAGGAAAACCACAGTATTTGTGACAGCAGTCTTGGTAGCATCGACCAACTCACTGCTGTAAGAACAATGCATGAATTGCGTGATAGTTACCTGGATACCGTTGCTAAGATACGGGATGACGTACTTGATCACGTGAAACAGACCAAGACAAACGCTTCGAAAAAGATCAGGTACGAAGTAATGTCTTTCAGGTGTTCTTATTGAAATTTGGTCGCGAATGAAATATAAGATAAATCAGAGATATTGGATCCCTAGGGCGATTCCCATATATTTTGGGCGGCGAAGATCGGTAGAGTGGTGAGAATCTCGTGATTTGTACTTTCTTTTAAATTTCGTATGCTTTATTGGTACATTTCAGGGGTAGAATAGCTTGAGCCTTTTAGGGGTAAAAATGAAGGATTCCCGGTGATCATACCCGACAAAAATATATGGACCTCCCCCTCCCCCCTCCCCAATATACTTCGAAGTGACATTTTTTGTCTCTTATCCAGGAATGAAGTTCTAAAAGAACGTCACTCAACAGCAAAGAAACTTCGTCGCTATTACTTACAATGTTTAAAACAAATGTTAGAAGAAGACAAGACTTGTGTCGAGATGTCTAAGACACCGAGTAGTGTGGAAGAAAAACTTGAACGAATGAATAAAGCCCTGGATGCTCTAAGTCCTGAACCTGCAACGAAAGGTAGGATTTGTACCATTACAGCACCTGACCAACGGGCCTTTTTAACTAGTGGCAATTACAAATAATCAGTCGGTACCTTTGATGTTTTTGATTGACGATTGAGCGAAAAACGCCTTTTGCATTTGGTATTTGAACTTTGGTGGTCGCGTAATTATAAAAGGCGCTGCAAGGGCTGTACGATTTCTGAATGAAATGATTCACGAGTTGTTTCCGTCCCATTCTGTTGTCATCCACGAGTTGACTGTCATACGTTTGTTCTGTTCTTTTCCTCAGGCGAAAGTCAAGACAAGTCAAATAAACCACTCCCCGTAGCAAGTGTAACTGATAAGCCACCATATATCGGTGGTCCAAGTACTACATATAATTTAGGATCCAATAAGCTACATTGTCGACCCGGTGGATATGGACCTGATGGTGCAAGTGACTCACCCAGACCCTCTCCTAGTGATAAACCAAAGGAAACCCAATACTTACTGGAAATCACTACTCCCAAAGATCATGTAACAAAAGACACGACAATAACGCTATGGCCTGAAAGAGGGCCTAGCACGACAACTGAGCATGTGTCGTTGTCGAAACCGCCGTCTGTACAGCGAAGGCTCGCTGGCTCACCGGCTTTGTCTGTGGCATCGATAGACTCCGAACAATATTCTGATCTACCAAAAGTTGTCCCCCAAAAATTAAATGATGTAAATAGTCCTGTGCATCCAATTACAACTATGACGTCATCTAGTTCCACTCCAATGACGTCAAACAAGGCAAAACTTGACGAAGTCAAAGCACGTGCTCTTGCGAGAAATAACGAACGTACTGTCGTTAAACCAATATCTACTACTGCAAAGATAAGGGGGACTGGAGACTTGAGAAGTCCGACCAATCAAAAAAGAGGAGGCAACCCACGTGATCGTTTTATAAAGAATACCCCACCCCTCCCCTCTAAACCCAGTGTACATACAGGAAATACGAGATATACATGAATATAAAGTGTGAAGTACAATGTGGCAGCAAGCAAACACTGTTGATGGCCGTAAATATAACAGTGAACTTTATATAAGATGTTACGAGATGAGAATTCTTCTTATTAAAATATGGACACATTTCATCTTGTTTCCTTGTATAGAGACTTTATCACGTGAAGTACTCTTTCGTCTCTTTCGATGCCAACGACTGGTTTTGGATTGTCGCTGTTACTGCGTTGCGTGATATGTGGACAGTTTGTCAATTAGATAGCGTGACCTGTCACGCCAAATATTTATCATTTGGACAATATTTACCATGGAACGATTTCACATAACTCATTTTACATGCAAATGAGTAAAATAATAAGTTAATACAAAATAGCATGTTATGATGTAAACGCACGAAACCGCAAGCTTCGATTATTTAGATGAGCATGATGAATCATAAAAACAAACAGCAAATTCAAATTATAAAATAACTGATATAACGCGCGCTCTGATTGGCTGAAAACCCGTGTTTGATGAGAGTATCAAACACGCACGCTCACGTCAATTTTTTGCCGGTGTTTCCTTTTTCCTTGCTATTCCTGGCCACGAGCAACATAAACTCATTTGAAAAAGCGCTATAAATGAAACTCGATGACTAAATTTCAGAGCCACCTTGTCCACTTGCTGCGTGCCATATGCGGTGCGGTTTCGTGCGTTTACAATTAATGACGTGCTATTATTCATTGGCATATTATTTTACTCATTTGCATGTAAAAGTGAGTTGTAAAATCGTTCAAATATTGATTGAATAAATTTGTTTATTTGTATGTATGATAACTTTCTGTCATTATATTGTCACGGGTAAAAAGTATGTCAAGAAAAAAAAAATTTAAGGTCAGGGATAAGTCAGGGAATTCTACTTTCAGTCAGGAGAAAGGTTTTGACAAAAAGTATAGGAGAATTAATTGCGATTGGATGGTGGCAATAGTGCCTGTGTATACATGTAACAAATATTTTTCAGTTTTTAATTTAGTCTTAGCGGGGGACAATGTTTCAAGTTCGATGACTCTTTAATTGTTTCCTGACTTGGAGGGCTGCAAGCAGTGATAGACTGTCAAACGAAGAAATAATCCCGGCCCAAGCGTGATAACCGGTTTTGACCACCTCTCTGTACCCGAGAATCCTCTTCAAGCAGCTTTTGTTCAATAATTAAAACTTTTGTATTTGTATTCTCGAAAGAATATAAAATTTGAATATGAAAGGCTTTTTGAAAAGGATTCTGGTATAGGGGGCCAAAAACGTCATCACGATATATAGGGGCTTATTCACGCAATTTAAGTCAATACACGCAAAGCTAAATTTACAAGATTTACAAAACCATTTATATTTATGCCATTTATAACGTTCATTTGTTTAGGGTTGCAGGGGCAATGAAACATTCAAGTTATTTCTTTTTCTTTTCCTATCTCTTTTATTCGTACACTCTATAATTATAATACAAACAGAATAAAACAAATAGAAGAACGTAGGACCAACGCTATGCACGTACATATTTCTGACGCCAGGAATATATAATGAACAAGACGCACACGTGCGTTCACTCGTGCCCCGGGAGCCCTTCAGTGACCGGCCCCGTGCGTACTCTTCCCCGAGCCGTTTCACGCATTCTTCACTTAACCGTAACATAATAAAGACCTTTTTTGACCTTTTTAGAGAATATCTGATTAGTCAATTTGTCTGTCAGCAGCTTAGTGTTTGCCTTTATCCCAACATGCAAAAAATATACCAGTTTATTCAACTTTTTATTTCACTATATATCTCAATTTTGCTGTAAAGACTTCTACAACGACGTTTTTGACACAATAACAAATCGTGTATTTTTTCGGCGTTCATGTTTCAGATGTTTTATCTATTACGTGACCAAACGCATCAGGTCAAATAGAGCCTTGATTCCATGAAAATATATAAATAAATTGTCTGGCCAGAATTGTGTTAAAATTCATTACAAACCTAAACGTCTCAAGATCTCTTGAATGCTTGAATGAAAAATATAATTGACTTGCCTCTATATGCGTTCGTTTAGCAACATGTAGGGTGAGAAATTCGTAGATTTCCAGCTCAAAGGAATTGCCCCGAGTCGCGAGAGCTTCAGTTTTCAAGTACTCCATCGGAGTTCGATATTTGGTCAAAGTATTGGAGATCAAGCTCAAAATAACAGCCCATTCTGAAGCTCTTATAAGTGTCTAGGTATATCTCGAGTTAAAAGCTCCATTTTTTATTGTCTCACTGCTGGAAAAGCCTGTCTCTGAAAGCCATTTTTTGGGCTGTCCGCCATCTTGCATTCCTAAAGTTCCTCACTGGCGTTCGCTACGAAGAGTAGGCGATGAATGAGGGGCATTGTTTCTTCCGCTCTTGACCAATCGGGAGTGCATCACTTAGCCGATTGCGCTAAGAATGCTGACTCAGAAATGCTGCATTCTCGTGGACGACGAGAGAAAAAACATTTGCAATTTATAACTCGTTCCCGGCCTAAAGGCCTGGGCACGAAAGGCCTGGGCACGAGTAAAAATAAAGAGCAGAATGTACAGAATTCTAAGAACAGGGCAGATCAAAAAAGAGCACACCAAATTAACACAGCAGAACTCTAGAGGAGAGCAGAAAGTTGTGACAGACATGTCATACTTGATGTATAGCTTTGAGAAGTCTGAGAAGTATATATATTCATTATATAGGCGTGCCTCTGAAAAATTTGTTGCTCAGCTAGTGGCGGCTTGATTAGTTCAAAATTGGTTTTAAAGATGTGTGATCGAATTTCTGTGTCTCTAATTTATCACTGGAATCAATGGAAGTTAATTAGCGTTAGGTCATCAGATATGAATGTTGCAGGAAACACACAATATCACACTATCAGTGCATGACTGCATGGAAGAGTTTGATGGCAATACACTCACTGCAGTATTTTTAACTCGTAGATTGCAAATCCACGAGTTTTAGTGAGGGGTCGAAATATGCAAATGTGTCTCTCACTCACTCACTCACTAGAACATTGTTAAATTATGTTACTGCGCGTGCTTGATGTGATTGAAGGCAGAGCTACACCAAGAGGAAGAGGTGTCGCCATGTGGATTCTGAACTAGGTTAGGAGTTCGAGCCTAGCAAAGAACACATGCATGAAATTTTTTTGTGATTTTTTCTAGTGCTTTGTTTGTTTGTTTGTTTGTTTGTTTTCTTTTATAGCTAATTTCTATTTTCTGTGTAACTCAAGCTAACGTTTTTGTTTGTCTCCCCGATTAGTAGGATACTAGCCCGGCTATAAGATTTTGGGACGTTAATAAAGTTCTTCTTCTTCTTTTTTATGCTTGCGTGACGAGATTATGAGCTCCTTAATTTAACATTTAATTCTCCAACGTCATCGCATTATCGATTTACACGTACGTACAGTTAAAAATATTTTAATAACTCCTTGATATATAAAACTTTGTTTTTGATTATTTTCGCCTTCAAATGAAAAACTCGCTATTTCACTAAAATGTCTTGTTTGGGCTTCCTGTGGTCATTGTCGTCGATCAATCCACGAGTTACTACACCATTGGCGGGTTGATTGTTTTTAATTAGCTTGACGCTGAAACAATTTCAGACTGATAACAAGATATGAAAAAGCATGTCTGTATTGACCTTTTAGTGCCAATTATTCATTTCGAAATTGTTCTAGTTATTTCCAATCGAGAAACTAATCATCCTTGGATCAGCTCCTTGGATCCAAGTCAACTAAAATTGGTCCAATCAAGTAAGTGCCACGGTCATCAGCCAGTCTAGTGTAGACTCTAGATAAATATTTATTATTTACAACTGACTTATAGTTTGGATATCTTTTTGGAACTATTTCAAAATTGTTGGGAATCTAAGGTGCGTTTCTATCAGTGTTATTCGATCTGATGTTTCGATTGGTATCCAGGAGCTATAATGTCGTGGTTTAGGTCTACACCATTGTAAATATTCATCATGCAAACTTAGCTTTGTAGAATGTTTTGGCTTGAACCGTGGGAATGAACCATGACGTCACTCAAGGATTAGCGAAGCGTTTTGAGCTGACCACAAGTTCTTAGAGCGACTTGTATAGAACTAAAATATCACACAAATTCAAAACGAGCCCTCAAGCAACAAACCAATTCAGCTAAAGCGAGAAGGACTTCTAATCTACAAACACTATGGCTTTAACAAGCATAGCTTGCCTAACACTACTTTTAGCTGTTTCGTATTTCAGTAACGGTAAGTGTTTGGCACGAAAAAAAACTTTTTTAGATCTTTTTTGCTATTTTTGTAATGGCCTAACATTGCCTACAGAGTAATACTGCTGTTATACTTATGTCTATTGCTTCAATCACTTGTTTTACGAATGTTTGCCGGTCAACAGATTGAGATTTATGCCTGGAGATTGTATATTTATTTCTCTCAGAACAGTTGGAGTTGAATTGTTTGGAATTATTGTATCGTAGACCATAAAGGACGTACCGCTGTGGCTTGCAAATCTAAAGCGATGAGCTGCGCTCACTCTCTCTTGAAACTTGAATTTTATTTCGGTAAAAAAAACCAATCTGAATTTTAACTAGTTCAGTTTTGGACACATATAAATTGTATTACAGGCGTAGTTGATATTAGGGCTATATTCACCGTCAAAAGGCTGCAGCACTTAATTGTTCGACAAAGGTTAAATACTTCCAAAGATATTTGACATTGAAACTGAGCCAACGTAGGTGTTTGTATACACAAAATAGATATACAAAGTATCAAATTTCTGTAAAAACTGTAGATAAACGCGCTTAGTTGTACAAACAAATGTACACATGGTATATTCATGTACAAAAGTACTTTTAAGCGACTCCTGCGTCGCCTTTTAGCTCGCCAAACAGCTTCTATTCCTGATTTTCAAAAACCTTTTTGAATATTAGTAGCGGTCTGTCTCTTATGTCATCTTACACAATCTCGCTTCTTGTGGTAAACATAGTATTGTAGTTTCACGCTAGATCGCTCTCAATCACGACAGACTAATAATGATAATTCCTTTTTGAGTAATCGTACCTTAATTAACATACTGATAGGATATTAAGCTGATTCTAACAGAGCACTAAATGAGTTGAACAAAACACTTTTTTTCAAGTAACGAAAGATAGTTTTGTTCTAACTAATAGATTATACTAAATCTGTTCATGCAGATCAATTAAACTGTTTAGCTGAGTCTTAAATAATCTATGCTATCACGATTTATAATTATGAGGTAATTTTTCCGACGTTTTGCAACGTGCCAAAAAAGTTTCATGAAATTATTTCACAAAAGTTCCGAAGTGGAATTCCAAAAAGATAATTAGGTAATTGAAAAGTGAGACAACTCTACATGCGAAAGGCAGCGTTTAGCGCGCGGCACTGTTCCTCAAGCACTATTCTAATACCAGTAAATCTACTATAATCTCCTCACTAATCCATGCAAAAACTATATTTATCAAATAGGCCAAGTTCAGACGTTAGTACCAGCTATGCGGTGCCGTATCAAATTGTTGGAGTGAAATACAAAGACATTTTGGCGTTTAAATAACTTTGGACCGCTGGTTTGATGTAGAATGATTTAGGCATTCAGCATGTAAACCAGACGGAGCCAGCCTAATAATTTGCCTCTAGCTGGAATTTCAATTGAGAGCAGGATCTAGGACATGTAAGCTACGGCATCATATCTGAATTAGGCCAAGGAACTAAATTGAAGTCAAAGTTTTGTATGTCGTATTCCATTATGGCTTCTAGAAGTACTTTATAATAGCCAAAGGCACTAATGCTGCAAAATACATTGTTCATATCACAATGGCCTGGACTGAATGGCAAATTTGCATATAGTTATTATATGCACCTAATCCAAAAATGTTGTCACAACAAGTCCACATGTACACTTCAAGACCGCAAAGGATCTTGGCAGTTTTTCTTCAGTTAATTAATCTATTCACTATTGCATCTCTTTCCTTGTGTGATGTTTCCTTAGTCCTTGGTAAGCATTTTAAGCATTCGAGCAAGCGTTATGAGCAATTAAACCTTTTGTATTCATGTTTAATTTATGCAACCAAAACATGCTATGATTACATTAATTACCAGAAAACTGCTAAAATACTTTGCTGTCTTAAGAGTGTACACTGCAGTGGACTATGCGACAAGGTTTTTTCAAATAGGTATATATCTTGTCAAGTTATTGACAAGGGCTACCTTAGATTTAAGGCCAATATCTAACCCTTCAGTCTTTGTTCTGGTATGTCTTTATATAAGGATTAGAATAATACCTGTGAGGATTAACTGAGTATTGTATACTTTATTAAGTTAAGATGCAAATTTTCGACCCCGACTGTGGGTCTTCGTCAGGATAATGTAAATTTTAAGTCAGCGTTCGTCCTTGTTTCTTTCCTTAATGAACTTAACAAAGGAATGTATATGCTCTGGGAAATCCCTTCCTTTCGTTTGTTGTATTCCTGTCCATGGTGGAATGAAGGGATTCTAGAAAGATCCGTCTATGGTAATTTGACTCGTTCTTCTCTAAAATGACACCGTAGTTGGGATGAAAGTCATGACCAGTTTGGTTTATAGCATGCTGGTAAATGGCCGAATATATGTTTGATGATCTTGCAGGATTATGTTCAACCACTCTTGAATCCCAGCATGCACCTTTTGCTTTCTCCAACATATACCTATTTCAAAAAAGGTTGTCCTCAGTTTTAATGCATACTGCATAGTGAATACCGCTTACCAAGACCGAAATGCATTATGGATATCAAATTTCGGGTATTTTTCATAATTTTTATAAGCAGAAAAGTTGTGTAAAAAGTTTACTTAGATTCAACCTGAGAGGAAACAGAGAATAAACACTAGTAAAGCCTCTTGTTACCCAATTACAAATTGTCCATAATACATTTCAGTCTTGGGATGCAGTATTCACTATGCAGTATGCACCAAAACCAAGGACAACCTTTTTTGAAATAGGTATATACAGCTATTTCAAAAAACGTTGAATACTGAATTCTGCATTCTGCATACTGAATAGTGCATTCCAAGACTTACAAATTGCATTTTTGATCATTTCCGTTGTCGTTTTGCCACTTATTTGCCTAGTTATCAGTGTTATAGAGGATTTTCACTATGCCATCTCCAAAACAAACTGAACTACAAGGCATTTTGGTCTTTGAATGCACTATTCAGTATGCAGAATGCACTATTCAGTATGCAGAATGCACTATTCAGTATGCAGAATGCACTATTCAGTATGCAGAATGCACTATTCAGTATGCAGAATGCACTATTCAGTATGCAGAATGCACTATTCAGTATTCAACGTTTTTTGAAATAGCTGTATACGCAAAGTCACAATCGTTACAGCTGACCTTGTCAACAATCCCGGCGACTCTGTTTTCGGGGGGGGGGGGGCGGTCCTTAGGTTTTTTTAAAACCGATGAAAGGGTGCGATGTGGGTTAAACGTGGTCTTCACATTGTAATTGCTTAACACTCGTTTTATCCTTTCGGATACACCTATAAGGCAAAACGCGGCGGCCAAACCAGCAGACTTTAATTTCTACCAATTAATGAAAACAACATCATACGATCGAAAGGAAGGAATTCCCTAGAGCATACATTCCTTTGTTAAGTTCATTAAGGAAAGAAACAAGGACGAACGCTGACTTAAAATTTACATTATCCTCACGAAGACCCACAGTCGGGGTCGAAAATTTGAATCTTAAAAAAGTTTCACCTTTAAAAAAATTAGATCTGATTACATATAACAAATGTTTAATGATGTCCACAGATCGCCCGAACACTAGTAAAAGATCCATAGATTACTTGGGCTTGTGTTGTGAATCGAACTCAGGGCCCGTTCACATGAGAGAGGGTGCCCCTATGTAGTAGGGATAACTCTTTTGTTTTCTTTTCCCCGCATGGAGGACACAAGGCAAAAGAGTTATCCCCACTACATAGGGCACCCTCTCTCATGTGAACGGGCCCTCAGCCGTCTAGCTAGGGACGTCGTATATCCACAGCAGTGTGTGTTTTCGTTTGAAAACCCATACTTCTCGGATGCCTATCGGCCTTCCATCCACTCTATAGCTAACGGCATTTAATTTTCTTTCAACGTACTGAGATGCAAAAACAGGGAAGAGCAAAGATGCGTGTTCCAGTTCATGTGGATTAATGGGGAATCGATCTGCATTTTACCTCGTAAATTCATTTTGGTGTATCTCTACCCTACGTGACTATCATATTAACGCGTTGAGGTATATATTAGTCCGAGTAATAGCCGAGTAATAGCCGAGTAATAGCCGAGTATTAGCCGAGTATTAGCTTTTATTCACGATAGTCACCATGATGGTTTATTGTAATACAGATTAATCACGTGCTTACTGAGGGCGCAAACAACTTCAAATAATGAGACTTCAGCTGCTTTATTGATATAATTTTGATTTGCATAGTATGAAGCAATAAAAATAACTGAATCTCTAGGACAAGTCGATCTTTTAAAAATGGTTTCTTGTTCGAATGTTTGCAAGCCTCCTTGAAGAACGTACTGCCCATGGCTAATTTGCATTACAATATGAATAAAACAACACATACTTGCGTTCGGCCCTCGAAAACATGCAATCAGTCTCCCATTGCATGAAGCCAAACTCACTCATCGAACTCATTATAAGGTTGTGTCCTGAATTTAGTAAAGATTTCTAAGTGAGCCTTTCATCCAAGTAGCATATTTTGGCAATATCAGGTGAGCATAATTGCGCGCCTAGTCATACTATGCTCTCCAGGCAATAAAAAACAATAATATAAATACTTTAACGTACTGTTTGTTGTCTGTGATGACTGACTTTCGATATTTTGGTTCAGTAATAGCGGACAAAGGTTCTTAACTTACTGAATAACTGATCTCTTCTTTTGGGCGTCGTCATTCTCTTGAGTATTTGATATTTGTTTGATATGCATCCATCTTCTCAAGCGTCACCAGAAAAGATAGATCGTGATCAAAGGAAATGATACATTCTCTGAAACCAGAGCCCACATTACTTTCGGCCTGCGGTTACGTCGAGCATGCGCAGTAGCATAATTTAACAATGTTCGAGTGAGTGACACATTTGCATATTTCGATCCCTCACAATAACTAAAACTAGTGTTACCCTAAAAAGTAAAGGTTATTTTGTCAAGCCTCATTTTGAATTGCTTTGTTTGTGTGGGTTATCCAACCTTGGTCAATCTAGACTGATCCGACAAATAATTGGAATCGAAAATTCAAAGTACTTGAAACAGTTGAGATTCTCTAAAATGCCTATCTGGCCTGATGTTCATATGGTCAGCGGTCGTTCTTTACACTCAGTTAACGTCCGGGCAAGCCCTTCATATATGGTACATTATAATGGTTTGGGACTATTATAATTACCATATAGGGAGTGAAGGCAGAGCTGTACGGTCACGTGACACCAGCTATTTTGAATGACAGAAACACAATTATTTTGTATTAAAAAGAATCTTAATCCGCAATCTCAGCGGAAACATATTCTTTTATACTGTCATCCAACATGGCTGCATCCTCGAGAACCCCAGAAAAAATACCCTTGGGAACCCTGTCTTGTAGAACATATTCAGGCGGAAGTCAAAATTCATAACGGGCATCATTTTAAGGGCTATTGTATTTTGGCTATAATACTAGATACTGATTGGTCGACCCGACCTGATCAGGTCGACCAATCAGAAACGCGAAAAAAACCCCTTTATTTCCGGTATTTTTTCACGGGCGAGAAACGAGCGACAAGATAATCGCTCGGTTTCTGAGAACTCCCGTGGTCAGCGGCTGTGGCAAGTGCAAAGTTTTGATCGCAGCCAATTTGTACCACAGGTAACCCATCCATGTTTGTCTATTTTCAGTGTCATCACTCAAGTGCTATTCATGTTTTTCGTACAATTCCGACAAGGAGTGCGAAAGTCGTTATAACTTGAAGGAGATCGAATGTGACAAGGAATACGACACGTGCTTGAAATTTGAGATGATGGTTACCGTCCGGGAAAAAAGCGCGGGAAAAGTTGTCACCAAGACTAACAAAGGGTACGCAAGGTATTGTGGATCGAAGAGCAAAGACTGTAGCAACTCTGTCGGTGAGTATCGCCAAGATACACCCCTTTTTTTTCATCTTTTTAACCTCAAATAACGGGTTGTCGTCTAGACGTCTAAGTTCACGCGATTGGACTGGAACCGAGTATAGGTAGAAGTATAGGACGGTTACGTGCTATGTAGATTTCGGTGTTTGTCTTGATCTTTAACATCAACATTAACAATTAATTCGAACTACCATTGCTCATTTACAGGATGTTGTACAAAATAGGTCACGTGACCAGCTTGATCAATCAAACATAAGCAAATATCTCGTAAATGAGCAATATTTTAGTTCAGGTGTTAAGGCAGATCCTTTTACCTCTTACTAAGAAGAATGGAAATACACCGTTTTATCTACACTGTTGATAACCATCAGTGGTCACGTGACTTTGGACCTTGCTTCGATGTATCCCAAATTTTGAACTAAAATACACCGAATCGAAATATGGCGGCAAATTTGAATAACTATTGTTCAGGACTGACTAGCCTCGTGTTCACGTTGAAACACAAAAGCGTTTTCACATGAATGAGAGGCTAGTCAGTGTAAAACAATAGTTATTCAAATTTGCCGCGATATTTCGATTCGGTGTATTTTAGTTCAAAATTTTGGGATACATCGAAGCGAGGTACAAAGTCACGTGACCACTACTTTATCCAAAACATTTTTATCCTAAAATGTTAAGATCATAAAGTTATTTGTCCATGCCAACTTTGGGAAGATTGAGCAAAAAACGACGGCAAAATAAGAATAAATGGATTTTTAGCTAATAGTCGCGGCGTTCAGGAGGGAGGGGATGTCTCTATTGTTTTAGGTTTTGAATTCATGCTCGACGTTGTTGTCTTTTTTGACGTCACGAACGCCACATAGCAACCGCGGAATAAGGTTGCGGATCAACATCGATTTGCTTTTAGGTTTACTAGAAAGAAAAACACTCAAAGAGACATTGGGCACTCAAAACAAAACAAAACAAAGAAAAAAAACAACAACCAAAAACAACACAAAACAAAATTCCCCCTCCCACACACACACACTAACCCTGAAAACCAATTAAATAAAAACCTTATTTTGACTGTGTAAGAATTTTGATCGCGCGCACAATTTTGTTGTCGAGATCATGCTCGCGCATGATAAAAAACAACTACTATTAGATCAGTTCAAATAAAAAACGAAACCTTTACTCATTTTATTAAAAAGTGTCAATACCATATATCTTGCATATATGTAATATGTGGTTCATTTTGCAACAATTTTCATGCTGCAAAATTTGCGTTCTTCTCACATTTCTGTGAGCGAGCGCGCACGCATAAGGAGTCGCAACTCGACCCATCAGAGCGCGCGTCATAGCTATGTTATAATCATTGGTATAGGGTAGAAACAACAAACAATTAAGGATGTCAAGCGAGAAAACAAAATGAGAAATCGAATAGAGAGTATTTTGTTTTTAATTACTGGGAATTGCTTGGGACAATGGGAAGGATGGGAGAGGGTGTTCATTCCTTATCGACAGTAAATGATTCCTTTCTTTTCTTGTTTCATTCAGCCAAACCAACCATTTGTAGTCGAATGTTCTCCAAGACAGACGCTACAGTTCACGAATGCAAGATAACTTGTTGTGATACAGATTTAAAGAGTAAATGCCATGAAAGACCTCACTGGCCTGGAACAATGCTCCCGTCGTCGACATTTTCCGAAAACTACACTGATGTCGGCAAGGGACAACGAGGAAGGGGATCTTCGTTGACCGCATTGATATGGTTCCCCTTGATCCTTGGTGCAGTGTTGAAGTTAATGCTTTGAGGTCAGACTTGAAGCAAACAGCCAATTAGAGACTGATTATCAAAGATAGAAATCTTCATGGAATGTTTAATTTCCAATTATATCAAGGTAGTATGTCAATATGAAGTCCATCACAAGAAGGTTGGCGATGTCTTATGTATGCATTAATGTCAAATAGTTAGGTCAACTCATAATCTACATTTCCTTATATTTAACTGTAGCAGTTTCTAGAGCCTTTACAACGTATATGGAAAATATATTTTCACGCCAAAATCGTAAGAGTACTTTTTGTTATAATAGATGCCTAGGTCACTAAAAGCAAATTCTATAGAATCCACTTTATTAAAAACCAAAAGTAGAAAATCTGTGGAATTTGGTAGCTTTTCAGAGCAATAGACCCTTATCACCCTAGCGTGACATAATAGAATATTTGATTTATCGGGAAAAGGAGTTTACTATCAAATTTGTCACATTGAAAATAGTAAAGTTGCAAAGTTTCGTAAAGATTGCCCTTAAACTGACGAAGATATGAATTTTTAAATGTAAGCATTTGGTGAAAATTTTTGCAAAGAAATGTATGTGTCTAGCCTGATAACGAGGCTGGGCGTGCATGCGATGCACGTCCACAGTACATTTCTTTGTAAAAATGCTTACTTTCAAAAATTCATTTCTTCGTCAGTTGGAGGCCAATCTTTATGAAACTTTGCAATTTTACTATAATCATTATGACCAATTTTACAGTAAACTTCATTTTCCGATAAATCAAATATCTTAGTAATGTCACGCTAGCGTATATGGGTCTACATCAGTGGATGACAGAGCAAAGAGAATGTCATAAAGGTAACCTCGTTCCCAAATGAAGACAAAGTGCCCTGGAAACGAGGTTACACTCTGATGTAGCAAACGCGACGCGACGCGAGATGAAGACGTGAGATGACGAATATATCACTTTTGTTCGTTACGTGAATACCGTGATAACGTCGCGACGCTACGTTTAGATCACCATTTCGCTTGTTTTCACGTCGTCGTCTTCTTGACTATGGCGACATCAACGGTTATTTCGAACAAAATTCGTCAGCGCGTGCGGCAACCTCTTTGACGTCACGTCGTGTTTGCTAAATCAGTGTAATATTACTTCAACTCGTTCTACTTTCAGTCAGTCAAGTATTGCAATCCATGCACTATTATATATATGCCTTTAATTCAGTCTGCAAAGGTACAAAGGTACCCCTTTCGGGTAAATTAAGCCCCCGATGGTCGTGTGACGGGGACGTTCATTAATGTGAAAAGAAAAAAAAAGATCATTTACATTCATTTACGTACCAAAATAGAACGAGATAAAATGAATTTGCAGTTAGATGGAATTGAAGTAGCAATAGGTTAATCAGACAACGACACACTTCGTTCTTCCATGCGATTTTTAAAATGTTCTCTTAGAACTTACTCGATCACATACATAGAACGTGTTAAACAAGTTTAAGTATGAGTTAACATCGGTCAATTTTCTGACGATGCCATGATAATATGTACTTTGCGCGCTAACTCTTGTGTGTCCTTAACCATTAAGGTGTCTGGAAGTAGATTTTTCATTGACGACACTTCGTAGGTTATCGATAGCAGTTTTAGCCTGTTCAGCGTTATCTTGGTAACAATAAATAAAGATGGCTAAAATCAGCGTTTCTGAAAATATCTATCGATTTCGATGAACTTCATCCCAAGTGCCGACTACATACTATGGCAACTGGAAGTGAGGCTGAATTAGATTATTTTATGGGAAGTACAATCTCACGCGAATTTCGATAAACAATACAAGTGGAATTGTGATATCTGCATGATCAATTAATACTTCGAGATACCTTATTTAATGACGAAGATATTTTTCTGCGTGTCTTGAATATTTTCTATTTTTTGAAATGAACGCGTGAAACCATTGTCAATGATTTGTATTAACTCAAAAGACCGTTGTAAGTTCTGTAATAATATAATTTGTTATGACTGTGCTCACGACATGCGCCATTCGCACTCGATTATATTTGTTGTCACGTACGCAATCGGCATTCTTTCAAAGACTAACCCGCCCTTTGTGTGGAATGAAGAGTATACATCGTGTGCGGTGTTTTTCGCTGTTAATAATAGTATAACCAAAGGCACCACTGTAAATAGTGATTTATTACTATATATACAATTAATTCTTTTAGCATTTTTATAATTAAATTTAAAACTTTTCTTTTTCTGTCTCGTCCTTGCTCTCTTCATCTGTTCATTGTACTCTTAAACCATTTGTTTTATGAGTTCTCTTTTCTTCTTTTATAACATACGGTCATGTAATAATCCGACAGCTGATTTGGGTCAGCCAAATTGGGCTCCCTGTGTTTTCTATTTCAAAATCGATATTTTATGTTTTTACGCTTCGTAAATCAGTCCCTCAGTTAAAACCCTCATCAATCAAAACCCTCAAATGTGTAGCACGCCGCTTAAAGATATTTCAGCCAAAGGTTAATAGCAAGGCCTTCAACAGATGTCACTGTGATACATAATGCAACATTACAAAATTATACCGAACAATAGAAGCCGAGGTTGCTACGGGCTACTCAGTCAGTCAGCACACTAGCTCGCAGCGAGATAAAGTACTTCACCACCACTATCTCGTATTACACAGGTACAAGTCAAGGCAGGATCAAAGACTTCTGATTACTGTATCTGAAAATATGGGATGGAAAGTCTACAGCGAAAGATCTTTGTGATAACTCATCGAGGAAGTATTTCCCTGGGGTTTTAGAATTTCCTATTTTCCTCGATTCATTGCCCTTGACGTAACTTATTATTTGGTGGCGTGAGTGCACGATTTCGGTCGCAAATTTCGTTCTTCCTCTCAACAGTTCAAGGTTGATGATTCACAAATTTACAGCTTTTGGTAATGGAGTATTTTAAATTCATATTCCTTGTGGCTTTGGTCGTGTGTTTTGGATTCGTCTATCGAGGTAAGGAATTCAAATTATATCTCTTTCGCTCAGCCACTGTTTACTCTGTAATTATTGACATACAATTTCAAAAGAAATTTGTTGAATTAATTGTTCCTCCAGCAAAGACAGTAGATGACCTATCTGCTGTATTTGCAGTGTTTTAGGAACACTCTTGGGGGTAGTGAAAATCGCTAAACATAACATAACCTATTAACATGTACATGTTGAATACCTGCCGATGAGACTGATTTGTGAATATTGTTTTTAATATACGCAACAGTTGTTTTAAATTCATTGCTTGTACTCTACAAAACGAGTTCACAAGGATTGAGGTTTTGTTATTTTCTTACGCGGAGTTTTTGATTTTCAGTTAATCTATGGTTAATTTTTAACCTAAACATTTCAGTAAAAACAGACTGATTGGATTCGAAAATGTCTTGCAATTGATGATTGTTTATTGAGGAGCTGGACGCGATACTTCGTAGCCATTTACAATTAACAAAAATAATATTTTTGACAAAATTAGCAAGAAATTAAACATGCCTTTCAGTTGGGTTAAAATTGCCCTTCAAAGCAGGGATTAATCTGTTTTACGTGTTTTTGACATGACATGTAGCTAGTTTCCGCATTAAAATGTCGTTTCGTTTGTATCAAAAATAGATGTTCCTCTCCTCTCTCGCTCTATTACAGAATTGACCGGCTGCCGGTCAAATAGACACAGCGAAAAGAAAAACACGCGATTGGTAAAAGAATATTGCAATAGGTGAATATTTCAACTATTTCTTTGAGCAAAGCTTATGGCGGGCTGTTATGGTCACAGCACTGGTTGATATTTTGTAGTCTTTCAAGGTGTGTTTTGAGTACTTGGCGACATCCCACTTGACTTTTGTTGATACCAAAGCTTTTTATGTACATGCAACAGAAAAACATAATTGTGAAAAGAAACCATTTAGCATATTAGCATAACATCTCACTGAACGAAGCAAATTAAGGTTTCCTCTTCCGAAACGTCCGGAAAACATAATTTGGACTCTGTATACCAAGATACTTTATTTAAGATAAAAATCTAAATCAAATATTGTACGTCAGTCAACAGATGGATTTTTCTTTAATTTTCGTCAACCGTCCGATTTTTCTTAAATTGAACACTTGAAATTGGACAGTTTACCAAAAAATAAAGATAAGTGCTCATAATATCGGGTTTAGAGGCAACTATATAATTAATAAGTAACAGGACTCCATGCTTGCCTAATTTGAAAATAATCGAACTCAAAAAATTCCTCTGACTGCCAAATTGGACTCAGCCTGCGGTCTCGTCAAATTTTGGCAGTTCTCGGAATTTTTTCGTCCAATTATGTTCAAATTGGACAGCGTGGAGTTCTATTACATATATGTATATACAAAGCGAGTCTTGTTAGAGGAAAATGTTTCGTCCCGTTTTTTTCAGCACAAGCTCTCAAATGCCCGAAATGTTTCTCCTACACATCGTGGTATGATTGTAGAAGTAAAATGGTACCAGTCACGTGCAGTGATGTGTATGACCGCTGTACAAACACCACTGTGGAAGTCTATGTTGAATCAATGCAAGAAAGTCTGACCGGTTACCAACTTGATTGCGGTAAAGAAGAAGAATGCCAACAAAATCTTTGTCGACGCCATTTTGGCATCGACATCACCGGCTCGCCCAAGTATAAGAAATGTCAAATATCATGTTGTTCAAGGGATCTTTGCCCGCTACCACCAAACTCTACCATACAACCTCCTAAAGCTGGACCTGATAAAGGGGCACGAGGGGGAGTAGGGAGAGTAGCGTTGTGGCCATGGTATTCATTTGGCGGACTTTTGTTATGGACAATATATAGTAAGCTGTTTGGCGTTGTTTGACTAGGGTAACGTTAGATCAGGTCTGATCAAACTGTGCACTCCTTCCTTACGTGTTTTCTCGCCAAGACAAGATTCACAATGGCTAAACATGGATTATACATATATTATGTCAAAATCATTTGATTACTTCTACAACGGTGATTTCGTCCTTCAGCTACATCCTGGAACTCAATGAGCTGTGATTCGACATAGAAAACCTTAGATTATAGAGGATGCAATCTTAGCTTATATAATTTGGTACATTGATTAGAAGGCGTACTTATTTAACAAATAAATTCCATTTTTCCGTGCGTTTGTACTCTAATAGATATACAGGTGACGTCAAAATGTGGCGAGAACATAGAGAATACTTCATGGAAAGTGCGCGCGTACGGTTTTTATTCACGAGTTGTGAAGTATCGTAAAACGAACGAGCGAGGAACGAGCGAGTGAGTTTTATGATACAAAACAACGAGTGAATAAAACTGTACAAAGCACTTTCCATGGTGTTTTCTGTTTATTTTATACATACGAGATTTTTATAAATTTTAGTCATTTTGCTGTGAAAATGGTTTGCTTTTCCGTGGTCAAGATTTTGATTTCAAAAAACACAAAAACCCTACAAAACAAAATTTACATTACAAACAGACGTCAAAACAAAACAAAAATAATATTTATTTGTATCTAAAGTGAATTACAGTGCAAAATTATGATTCTTTTCTGTGTAACTTGGACTTTTTTTCTCGTTGACAGACGTTTGTTTACAAAACGAGCAAAGACAATGCGAAGAATTTGAGTTCATTCAAAGTATTCAAAGACAAACTTACGGTCAAATTCACGCTCGTTAAACATGCTTGGCGTTTCAAATGTCCTTCAAAACTTTACCTTGAACTTGATTTATCAGTGTTTTTCTCCGAGCTTTTCTATAAAAGGGCTCAGTTCGACTAAAATTTCATTCAGTGACTCCGAATCTGCCGGCCGTGAACTCCTTCGCTTTTTGCAGCACAGCCTGGTTTTGAAATTCTTTTTCCCATAGAGCTCTTCTTCTGCATGACATCGATGACTTTTGTGGTAAATAAGATAATCTACTTGAATTTTTACTGAATAAAGATTGAAAATTGAACTGCCAAGACTGAAAATCCTTCGATAAAAAGTGCTGAGAGGAGCCAGTTTGAAGAAAAATTTTCATCAGGAATGAAGTCGCTTCTGATTGGACGTATCGTTTTTCTCACACGTGAAAAAAAGCGATACGCGGCTTCTGATTGGACCGTATTGTTTTTTCTCACACGTGAAAAATTAGATACGTGCATTCTGATTGGCGGAGATGGTAAACAAACGAAAAATCTATTGAATGGCTTTTCTGTGAGTATATCTCGATATGTATATAATAAAAAATGGTACGCCACGAGACGTGATGTGACTGTTCTTTTTACCACATTTTGACGTTTTCTGTGCATCTATTAGAGTACAGACCACGGAAAAATGGAATCTATTAGTTGTATATAATATTCATCGAAACGTTTCAACCAAACAGAGCGCGCGTAAGATTCAATGACGTCATCTATGCGTCTGTACTAAAATGACATTTGATTCTCTACCAATCAGAGCGCGCGTAATATACCAATTATTATATAAATATCTATCATCGCATATGTATATGTGTCCTCCATCTTCCTTATGACTGTGGGTCGGAGATGTTCCCTGCTGGCAGAGTCTTCTTTTGTTTACTGTTTGTATTTCTTCTCCCTCCCCAAACAGCCGAAGAAAAGGGAACTCTCCCAGCAGAGAATCTGAGTTGGCGGTACATCAGAGAATAACTTGAGACCCGTTTCTCGAAAGCCTGATAAATTACGGGCTCGTTACTTTACTAGGGAAAAAAATGGGAGTACCCTAAGCTTGCAGTAAAAAAATTATATCAAGGAAAAAGAATAGCGTGTACTTCAAGAAACACTCGTGAACTTTGTACGTAAAGTGACGCAAAATTATAGAGATTGAACAGAGCACGCGCTTTGAGAAACAACGAGACATATTATTGGGGTGTTTAAAGGTCTGTAGTTATAGCTGACCCGAAAAGTTAGTTTAAAAGTTCCTTTTGAAACGGGCTGACTGCTTACAGACTCGTGCCAAACTCGACGCCACGCGAGAACGTAACATGAGATGACAAAGACGTCAGGTGACGTCGCGACACATCGTTGACGTATTTCACGTTCTCTTCATAATATGAACGACAACTGTCAGATATTTTTAATGTTAACTAGATTTAGTAAACGCGCGGCGACGTGAAAGAGAACTGTGCGCGGGTTGACGAATAATGCTCATAATGACTATTGACCTCGCTGTCGTTCTGAAGAGGTAGCGAAAGCGAGTAAAATAGCGAAATTAGCGACGTTATGAAGTTAGTCATCTCACTTGCTCTCGCATCGCGTTGCGTTTGCTAAATTTACCTGACTTCGATCCTTTGTTCATGCTTTGAATGGAAAGTTTTAGATTATTAGGCTGCACCATTTGTTGCCAGCACGAGCTGAAGCTGTCCGAGTTAACTTAAGAGGATCATTTAACAATTAGACCCATAGGCCGAATGCATGGACTACGAATCAATAGCCCATGAAACCGAAGGCCGAATGGGCTTTGAATCCTAGTCCATGTGATCGGGAGGTCTAACAGTTTTAGTATAAATATTAGTAGCCGTCAAGCTTCAGGAGCTTTGTCATATTTTGAAAGGAAAATCAATTTCAATCGTTATATTTCGATCAGTTGCCAAAAAGACAGATAATCTATCACTAATAGTATAGATCACTAGTAGAGTAGCCAGCCATACTATTCCTGATTCATTGTAGACCAATTTTATATTATCATATTATGGAGTTAAGTTGATCATTAATAAGTTTTCTTTTTACTCGTGCCCAGGCCTTTAGGCCGGGAACGAGTTATAAACTGCAAATGTTTTTTTTTTTTTTTTTTTTCCTGTGTTCGTCCTGAGGGACCTCTGATTGGTTAAGAACGTAAAAACAATGCCCTTCATTCATCACCTTTAAGCGACAGCGAACGCAAGCCAGGAACTTGAGGAATGCAAGATGGCCGACTTCAAAGAAAATAGCTTTCAGAGACGGGCTTTTCCTGCAGCAGAACAATGTAATTTGGAGCTTTTAACTCGAGATATACCTATATACTTATAAGAGCTTCAGAATGGGCTGTTATTTTGAGCTTCATCTCCAATACTTTGACCAAATATCGAACTCTAAATGGAGTACTTGAAAGCCGAGGCCCTCGCGATAACGACTATTTCCTGTGAGCTGGAAAACTACGAATTTCTCATCCTACATGTTGCTAAACGAACATACATAGAAGCAAGTCAATTATATTCCTCATTCAAGCATTCAAGAGATCTTGAGAGGTTTTTGTAGTGAATTTTAATTTAATATCGGAATGGCATGAAACTAGATTCCATTGACCTTGTATTTCGCGTTTGGTCACGTAACGTCTTTTATTCATATATATAACATCCGAAACATGAACGAAAAAATACACGATTTGTTATTGTGTCAAATATGCCGTTGTAGAAGTCTTTACAGCAAACAATTGAGATATATAGTGAAATAAGAAGTTGAATATAAAACTGGTATATTTTTGCATGTTGGAGATATCTAATACCTATGCATGATAATAGAAAGACAAAGGCACTAATAGCTGTTGACAGACAAACTGACTAATCAAGATATTTTTTAATTTAAGTTAGCCGATTCAAAAAAGGTCATTTGTTACGGTTAGCTATTTCCCGGAATGGTGAAGAATGCGTGAAACGGCTAGGGGAAGAGTACGAACGGAGCCGGTCATTGGAGCCTCCAGGGCTCCAGGGGCACGAGTGAACGCACGTGTGCGTCTAGTTACCTTTAAAATGATTTTATTAATCTTAGACATTTTGAAGTTCATTATCGAAAATGCAGATGCAGTCTATCATAAATCATTTTTGAACAAAAATAAATATCAAAAGATACCTTCTTGTATCGTATTTTTTAATTGTTGTTGTTTCTGTACAACAACAACATTTCAGGATATTTTAAAGTAAGATGTAAAATGGACTAAGCATTTATTATTCTCCAATAACCCACCTAACTAAATCACTCCCTTGTTCTCCAGATATTTAATACAACCGTTATCGTTGAAGTGCGACCTGTAAACTTAAACTCTCATTCGAAACATGCAATCAGACGGACGTCAATCAAATTATTCGACCGATATACAAATTTGACTGAGGGAGAAACGACTCGTTTTTAAGAAGAAAGCTTAAAATTTTATATTTTGCTCAACGACGTTTTTTTGGTTTCATTGTCAGAATCTCCATTTAATTGTTTCGGTCAAGTGATTTGATTAACGTCCGTGAGAATGCTTGTTTCCAGACTAGACTTTGAACTTCACAAGTCGCACTTCAACGATAACGGCTGTAATACATACTTGTACCAACATCCCCCAAAATTTTAATGATAACTTGATTATGGCGCGATTGTACAGCGGCGCGGAAATGTTTTGCTTATGTTCGTTTACAAGCTCATCTTATCATCATCATCATCATCATCATCACCATAATTAGTATATGGCCTTTGCATCTTTCAACGAAAACATATTTGATCGCTTCAAGCAACCAATAGCTTCATCCCTCTTTAGGTCTATGCATTGCGAAACTCTAGCCCTTGGGATACCTTCTTAAGAGTCTGTAGTGGACCGTGTTATCACCAAGAATCATTTCACGTAAATAACATAACCTGCCAACCAATGATAATCACAATAAATGACGTCACTAGAGGTGCGATTCTCGGTGAGCACGTGACCTCGGCCTTTGATAATGCGCGTGCTGTCAGATTTGGTCCAGCGGTAGGTAGATAGCCGTTGCATAGGTCACCATGGCAACAGCTGACGAGACAGTCCTTCAAAGCAAGACCTCTTTCCTGTATAATGTCTGCTAAGGTGTCACAGCGTGACGAATTAGCGTTACAGTCCTCGTCACGCACTGCACAACCTTTCCATTCTCCACTGTCCGCTACCTGGCGAATGTCAAAAATAAGATAATCATTGATTGAATTGTAAGAGGATATCATATATAACAATGGAGAATTAAACAACACCAATAGAGGTACAGACTACTTTGGTTCCTTGTCAGTGACAATACATCCACTAGCCAGAGTCTAGATGGGAATTACCGACAAAATTGACAAAGTTGTATTACAAAGTTACAATATAACGTCCACTATTACAATTTCCTCCAATCTGATTAATTGATGGAAAGACTATCCACTAATAAATTGGCCAGTGTAATCACATAGCTGGCTGCAGTTGGCTGCATTAGCCAAAAATGTTGCTTTATAGAATAACCTAACCAAAGTAGATGAACTCTCCAATGCCAATTATGTACATTTTGCTAAAAAAACGCAAATGTATTTTTCTCTCAGTCATAATTAATTTGTAACAGGACTACGCGGTCATCCAATTATATTTATTCTCGTTGTTACAGACCGAAATGGTCATAACTATCAGAATTCTTTTACCACTTTCTTTTGTAAAGTAATAAGTGACAATTGCTATTCTTAAGAGGGAATAATAATCTGAATAAGAAAGAAACTTTGTAAGGCATTCTGGTAGTTGTAGTAAATGGACTATTAGACTGTACCCAGTCCTATCATTAACGAAAGTCACAAAATGCTATTACATAGCTTACGAAATAACGCGCGCGCTGATTGGTCAAAGGCGTGCACCAAATCCTGATTGGTCGAAACTTGCAAACCAATATTTCCCTTCCATTTAATGATTTTCATAAATAAAAAAGTTGTAAAAGCGTACCGCATTAGACGATATCACTGTAACCATCTTTGTATATTTATGAAGATGATGAAAAAAGTGAAGTGATAAATATTTTAGTTTTGTGATTATAATGCATGACAAAAATGCGCGAGCGCAACAGGCGACTCTGTTGCTCCTCTCAATCGTGCTGAGCAACCTCCCATGCACAGCCAACACTCGATAGATGGGAGATAACCATATGCCAATGGGTCCTTAGCTGATTACCCACAACTAAATCGTCTTCATTAAAACATTGATATTTGAAACTGATAATTAACCAACAAATGTCTTAATTATTAACTGACATGACTACTTACTACCGAAATATGAATCCCTTGTCCTAGCCTTGGCTATCAATCCCCAGTTGCAAGGAAGGTTCCGGGGGAATAGGCATTTCTTGCTTAGCAATGTAGCCCTTTTTGCGCACTTTCAAAAGTCGGATTTAACCCATTCGACACTCACAAAGTTCCTACTCAATTCTTTCAGTTTGCCCTAAAGCAATATGTTTGTCCCCTGGCCTAAACCACTTCCGTGCGCACAAGAAATTATAGGATAAATGTATGAAGCGGTCCCTTACCTGACCAGTCGTTGAGTTTGTTATGGTCGCCGTCATGGTAAAGCATCCATCGTATCCATGACTACCAGTCACGCAAGAACGCTCAGTTGAATTCTTCTTACACATGCTGCCAAACGAGTCTGGTTTACACTGGTAACACTTCATTGGGGGCGGCTCGGATCGTTTGGACATTCTACGTACCCTTGTGATTCGGCTGCTTTTGTCCAATTGATTAGCGGGGCGAGTTGGATTAAAACTGTTACAAAAATCTTCAGTACAGCAATAACCTTCACAAGTCTTTAATTCAATACCATGGTTGACAAACAGTTTATTTCTAGTGTCGATACACAGTTGAGTAACGTTACAATCAATAATTTCCAGTCCGCATCCTCTATGAGTGATGAGGTCATGAATGGATGTCATGACGTCATTAGGTTTCCTTGACAACGAGCCTGTGATACTAAAGCAAGAGTTGTATTGGAGACCACAGCGAGTAACGTTCGGAACAAGGTTACAAGTGTGGAAGTCGGTACCTTCTTTACAGTCAAAACACACCGGGCCCGTATCCAAGGTGATATGGTCGTCATCTTTGTCGTTATAGCCTGTTGTCATGACAGCATTTTCAGATGGACGAATCGTTTTCTTAGTGGCCTTAGGAATTCTAAGTATTTGCTTGGGTTCCCCTCCTGATGGACTTGGAGAGCTGGTTATTGCGTTACACAAGTCACGTTCACAACAGATTGCGTTACATGTCTTTACGTCAAAGTTCCCTATTGACGTGGATGCAAAGGCACACACTTGCGTTGTATTACATCCACTAGTGTCACACATTCCCATAGACAGTGACAGTTCTTGTCTAGTAATCATATTCCATCCTTCTAGTGTAATTGATACACACCCAGTGTTATTTAGTTGACTTCTACACGTAGTCGTTATGGCTTGTTCTGGGGAGTTGTTTGCACTCCATTTATAACATTGTAACCCAAAACCTAAAAGTACACACACAAAGACATTGAAGGCCAGTATACTCGAGAAAAATCATGTAGCATTTTCAGTGCAGGATAAAAATTATATTTCCAATGAAGGATTCGGAACATTGAAATCTCATGAAGGAGTTTTGCTACAGGAGCTGCCCCCTGCGTGCAACATTCCCCGGAAGCAAAACCCTTCGTGTACCAGTCTTTAAGCGATATTCTTTACAATAGATTGCTATTCACAAGGCTAGTTTGGTGACTGAATAACCCTTTGGGAGCTTGAATAATACTTTTGTAACTAAGTCTACTTACAAAAAACCCAAAGTCTTCAACACAAGCCACAAATGCAAACACACTACATTCCCCTATTTTAATGGCTCTAAAAACCACACCCTATTTCCATTGTTTAATGTAGGTTTTGAATTTCGGGGGAAGACCCGGGACAGGTTTTGAATTTTGAATTCAAGACCTGCATTAGGTTCTTTAGTCATTAATGCACACATTTAAGGAGCAAGGATGGCACAGTTGGTTAGTGACGTGCGCGGCCTTTAGTGCGAGAGGTCCCGAGTTCAATCCCCAGTGACTTCACATCCTTGTTTCGACTTCTTTCCTTTCCGTGTAGCTTTAATTAGCTTTAAATACCCTTTAAAAAACGGAGCACTGATGGATAGAGGGGGTAGAGAGCGCACCTTCGAACGCTTGATACATGACGGGATTTTAAGAAGCTTTATCTCAACACAGCTATTGTTCGACGTTAATTTGATACACATATAAATACTCGATATAACTTAAATCCGATGATTTGTGTTCTTATTTCCAGAATTTTTGCATTGAAACAATAAAAATAGGATTTGGTTAGTTTTTAAACGCACGGCCATCGTTCTTGAATTTCAATGCAAACCCTCGCCCTAGCGTTTGAACCTTTATGTAAAAAGTCACTTATGATGAAATTATTGCTTATTAAAATAGATTTAATTTCAATTATGCGCATGCATTCATTCGTATGTCCAGTCGATCGGCATTCGACACTGTTTATCTTTACATTTATTCATATGCATGTGTCCATCCGTACAGTCAATCCACCACCACATCTCCATCCATCCATCCATCCATCCATCCATCCATCCATCCATCCATCCATCCATCCATCCATCCATCCATCCATCCATCCATCCAATCATTCATTCCATTCAGTTTTTCAACTATTCATTTACTATTATTATTGTTATGACAAGTTCTGTCATTTTTTTCTAAAATTCAGAGTCAACGTCGAACGACATTTCACGAGTGAAACATTGCACATTAATAATTAATTAACCTAAATGCATTTTCTTATTAACTATTCAGTAAGAAAGCTTTATAATGCGATAGAAAAACCATAACAAGCTCAACTTAAAATAAACAACTTCACTGGAGACAAATTAAGGCTAAGCAAAAACCTGTCATTTTTGTATTCTGCATCAATGTTAATTCAAGTCGGACGAGCAATTAACCGAAAATATTTTCTTTTATTGTAGCTACTTAATGTTCACACTTGAGTTTTTGGCATACAAACCTTGATAATTATAAAAAAACCTTCATACTGATTCGAATTTATAATTTCGTGCTTATTGTCTTACGGAGCAAAAAAACATTTCTTCGAATAGAAATAATATTTTTCTAATCACAAAAGGTGTGGTTTTGATGTCGATGTAAAGATAAGATGAAATGGCACGTATTCTAGCAATTGAACGTGGAGATTTGTGTTTTTAGCTTTCAAAACAAAAATGAAGATTAAGACCACGTAGTATAGTATCGTTAAAGATACATCCCAATTCCAAAAAAGAAAAAAAAAAGGTAAAAACATGAAAATATTTTGAAGAATCATTGAGTCATTGAGTCTTTCCAGTGCAGCAGTCCGGAAAAATGGCCGGAAAAATCCAAGTGAAAACTACTTATATTTCTACATTCACCACAAACGTCAGTGCTATTTCACTGTCAAGTCAAATTCATAATATAAAATGAAGAATACCACAACACACTTTTGCCGTGAACTACTTTTACAGCAACGAAAGTTTATATTTTCGAGCTTTCCTTCAGCCAAATTTCAACGTAATTATAAGCATTTTTTAACTTTGCTGCAACATTTAATTTAAATAAATGCTATCTGTTACGAGGACAAACTTTCTTTGCTGAATATTTTACGATAAGCAAGATATTTATACTTACAAAGGTTGTAAACTTCAACTTGAAAGCCCAAGAGAGCGACAAGAAGATAGCTGGGAGATGCCATATTTGTGTTACATGTCACTTTAGCCGAATGGGTAAAGTGTACTGGTGCTAAGGTTGTGCTGCCGGCAGATTAATGTTAAACTGATCGTTATTACTTTCAATGAAAGTTTTATGAAGACATTCTCCAAAACCACAAGGATATTTATCTATTTATCTTAAGACGACAAGTACTTAAAGGTTTTAGCCATTTCAATTTGTTTTAATATTTAAGCATTTTCAAAATTAACCTGCAAATTGAAGTCGAAAAAGACGACGAATTTGGATGAGAAACAATTGTTACTCATTGACTGAGGTCAATTGCTTTTTTGAAATGTGGCTTTTCTTCTAGTTTTTAATTTCAAACCGTCTACATTACTTTAAACTGACATATATATAATGTTATTGTTAATTATTTTTACATTTTTGAAATGAATCATGAAGAAATGACACACCAGGCATCCAACCGCCTCTCAATAGCACATCAACATGGGGTCTTCATAATCCACGTAATTACTCGAAACTTCAAATAATAATTTGTTGCAAATTAGCTTCAAAAATGATTCCTAATCAAGCTAAAGTACACATTCACAGGTCTATTTTATTTGCCCAATCCGAAACAAGTAAAAAGGAATTACAGAATGTTTTTTTCGAGAGTGAAAGAAAGTGGAAAAGGTAACTTGAATTGCATGTTGAAAATGACAGGGTTTCTGAATAGAGTGTTTGATAAGTAGATGTAATCGTTAATAATTTATTTTCAACATATACCACAGCGTCGTTCACAAGTCACTGAACTCAAATTACAATGGTTCAATACGTATTTAAAGAATATCTCTGAAAAAGTCTACCAGAGTATTTGAAATAAGCGTTCCGTGTTTTGTTTTGTTTAACTGATTCCAATTGTTTCGATTGGTTTGCTTGTTTGTTTTTCTTTTGTTTGGCTGCTTGACTGGTTTTGAGACTGACCGAGATCTCATGGATCGGTATTCCTGTTTCAACGACGGATAAATGAGGGAAACTGGATACTAATACATGGCGGAGGTCTTCATGGCCTCATTTGGCCTCATATATCCTGGGTACCAAAAGCCCGAGGACTGGGAAAGAGAAGAAAGGGAGCCCGCTCTCTCTCCTCCCCAGTCCTACTCGGGCTTCTGGTACCTGTTGTTCTGAGCATGTATACAATTTGTCTGTTTGCATGGAACATTTCGTTGGCAATCTCGTTCTTCAAAAATAATGTTCAACTAACGAAATAGTGAGTTAGATATAAGCAGTCTACCTACCGCTAGTGCGCTGTGGATAATGATTTAAATCGAGCCACCCCAGATGGGAGAATATCACGCGTCAAAGTCAGTAGTAAGTAGTAAGAAGGACCAGAACTCCGCACTTTTGAGTTATATTGTGGGCAATAGTAGTATACAAATGGGGGTACTGCATCCGGTGCAAGCCGGTGGCCGCCGGTGCAGGGGAGAGTCACGCCCCGATAGAGGGGAGGTCATGCTCCGGTGCCAGGGGAGTCACACAACAGCGACCAGGGAGTCACGCGCCAGGGATCCGCTTGCAGGACAGCCGTCTTATAGACCGAGGGCTTCGGGTTTTCGCACAAATCAGTTGAACCCTTCAACCATTAATCTACTGGATACAAGATGAACCCGATCAAGTGGATGAAAAAGCTCTATATTTTCACGTATGCAGTGGAAGTGTGCAAACACCAAACAAGTCTTAAACACTAACGCGTTTAATTACAGCTAGACGGAAAAAAAAACACCCAGCATTATCGTCAGACATGTACCGAGTAATCAAAGATACAGTTAAAGTGATCCGAATGTATTGAGAAGGGCGGACAAAATAATAATCTAAAAGGATGTAAAATCGACGAACGAAAAGGCCTTTGTGACAAGGCACATGAGCTAATACCATCAATGTACACAATGAAAAAGCTTTGAATAAACAAAAGGAGCAAAACTGGTCGCGAATTTGCATACGTTCTCAGTAGACACAAAACGTTTCACAGAAAACACTTTGAACAACATATAGTTTATTGCAAAAATACAGATAAAACTAATATAATTACATGTCGTGAAGCAAATTTAGTTCGATGATTAAAATAATCTTTCATCCTATTGTCTTTACAATCTCAAAAGTAAAGTACACTAAAGGAATTGACGAACGAAAAAGCGTTTGTGACAAGGAGCACTAAATGATACCTGCGTACACCATACCGTCTGTATTCTTCACAACATTTCTTCAAAGAAAATGCCATATATTTTTGCTGTAAATCCTATAAAATATTTCCGTAGTATCCGTCATGCCTTCCATAATATTTGACCCTGACCAAGCAGCATATTCTTTGTCTCCGAGCTTTGTGTATAGTCTCTTCTTTGTTTGGCATACCAAAATACAGGGGTTCCACGATATAAGTGCATAAAGCCGAATCATTCTCCCCTAATTGGTAGCACTGAAGGGGTGTATAACTGTACACGATAACAAAGCCAGTAAACGTTCCATGACATTATTCTGGCGTAGGAAATTATCTCAAGAAATCTACATCTTCGCATTAATTGTCTTGAGGCTTTCTCTAGTTACTATGGAAACGATCCTTCGAAGAAAAACACAGGGATCCCATCTAGTCTAGAATCTTGTCTACTGTAAATTCTAGTCTAGATTCTCTTCTACTGTAAATTCTAGTCTAGATTCTAGTCTACCGTAAATTCTAGTCTAGATTCTAGTCTACTGTAGATTCTACTAGATTCTACTTGATACTGGATTCTAGCTAGATACTAGATTCTACTAGATTATAGCTAGATACTAGATTCTACTAGATTCTAGCTAGATACTACATTCTACTAGATTCTAGTGTAGATACTAGATTCTACTAGATTCTAGCTAGATACTAGATTCTACTAGATTCTAGTGTAGATTCTAGCTAGGGAACTAGATTCTAGTTAGAATACTAGAATCTATACCAGAATACTAGAATCTAGCTAAAATACTAAAATCTACACTACATGGGATACCTGTGGATCAGCTCGAAGGATGGTTTCCATGGTTACTAGAGGAACCTCCAGAGTTATGTTATACTTTCAAAGAATGTTATATAAGAATCAATAAAAATGATCTTCAAACTTTCGTCTTTATTTATCAAACAAACATTTAAAAACAAAAGTGTAAAGATTGACAAAACCAGGAAGGCCATATATGTTCTCGGCACACAAATGTTACAAAAATATTTGTCTTTAGCTGCTTCGAAAAGAGAGTCTATCTTCCTATGACAAAAGGTACTAGTCTTTTTCTGATTGGTCATTGTATAACAAAATATATTATGTTAGTCTTCCGTATATTTCTACTTTTTATTATTTTTCGACAACTGTTTGCATTCCTTCTGATCATTTCAACCAGAAACTGAAGGGGAACGTATCTCTGGAAATACAGTTCAACAGTGGTTTAACTAACACTGTCAATTTGATTCGAATTCCCCAAATACAATCAAATTGACAGCGTTAGTTAAACGCTGAGAACATATATGGCCTTCCTGGTTTTGTCAATCTTTACACTTTTGTTTTTAAATGTTTGTTTGATAAATAAAGACGAAAGTTTGAAGATCATTTTTATTGATTCTTATATAACATTCTTTGAAAGTATAACATAACTCTGGAGGTTCCTCTAGTAACCATGGAAACCATCCTTCGAGCTGATCCACAGGTATCCCATGTAGTGTAGATTTTAGTATTTTAGCTAGATTCTAGTATTCTGGTATAGATTCTAGTATTCTAACTAGAATCTAGTTCCCTAGCTAGAATCTACACTAGAATCTAGTAGAATCTAGTATCTACACTAGAATCTAGTAGGATCTAGTATCTAGCTAGAATCTAGTAGAATCTAGTATCTAGCTAGAATCTAGTAGAATCTAGTATCTACACTAGAATCTAGTAGAATGTAGTATCTGGCTAGAATCTAGTAGAATCTAGTATCTAGCTATAATCTAGTAGAATCTAGTATCTAGCTAGAATCCAGTATCTAGTAGAATCTAGTAGAATCTACAGTAGACTAGAATCTAGACTAGAATTTACGGTAGACTAGAATCTAGACTAGAATTTACAGTAGAAGAGAATCTAGACTAGAATTTACAGTAGACAAGACTCTAGACTAGATGGGATCCCTGTGTTTTTCTTCGAAGGATCGTTTCCATAGTAACTAGAGAAAGCCTCAAGACAATTAATGCGAAGATGTAGATTTCTTGAGATAATTTCCTACGCCAGAATAATGTCATGGAACGTTTACTGGCTTTGTTATCGTGTACAGTTATACACCCCTTCAGTGCTACCAATTAGGGGAGAATGATTCGGCTTTATGCACTTATATCGTGGAACCCCTGTATTTTGGTATGCCAAACAAAGAAGAGACTATACACAAAGCTCGGAGACAAAGAATATGCTGCTTGGTCAGGGTCAAATATTATGGAAGGCATGACGGATACTACGGAAATATTTTATAGGATTTACAGCAAAAATATATGGCATTTTCTTTGAAGAAATGTTGTGAAGAATACAGACGGTATGGTGTACGCAGGTATCATTTAGTGCTCCTTGTCACAAACGCTTTTTCGTTCGTCAATTCCTTTAGTGTACTTTACTTTTGAGATTGTAAAGACAATAGGATGAAAGATTATTTTAATCATCGAACTAAATTTGCTTCACGACATGTAATTATATTAGTTTTATCTGTATTTTTGCAATAAACTATATGTTGTTCAAAGTGTTTTCTGTGAAACGTTTTGTGTCTACTGAGAACGTATGCAAATTCGCGACCAGTTTTGCTCCTTTTGTTTATTCAAAGCTTTTTCATTGTGTACATTGATGGTATTAGCTCATGTGCCTTGTCACAAAGGCCTTTTCGTTCGTCGATTTTACATCCTTTTAGATTATTATTTTGTCCGCCCTTCTCAATACATTCGGATCACTTTAACTGTATCTTTGATTACTCGGTACATGTCTGACGATAATGCTGGGTGTTTTTTTTTTTCCGTCTAGCTGTAATTAAACGCGTTAGTGTTTAAGACTTGTTTGGTGTTTGCACACTTCCACTGCATACGTGAAAATATAGAGCTTTTTCATCCACTTGATCGGGTTCATCTTGTATCCAGTAGATTAATGGTTGAAGGGTTCAACTGATTTGTGCGAAAACCCGAAGCCCTCGGTCTATAAGACGGCTGTCCTGCAAGCGGATCCCTGGCGCGTGACTCCCTGGTCGCTGTTGTGTGACTCCCCTGGCACCGGAACATGACCTCCCCTCTATCGGGGCGTGACTCTCCCCTGCACCGGCGGCCACCGGCTTGCACCGGATGCAGTACCCCCATTTGTATACTACTGGCAATAAATTAAGGCGCATTAAGCAGTGGAAGTCATTACCAACACGTGATTGTTTGGATACGATTAAAGAATTTTAGACTTTAGCGATCGTTGAATAATTAACCATCAGTTACCGGAATGTCGTACTTTTACGCGCGAAATGTTTTCAAAATTTTACATCTTCCACAGCGCCCCCCCCCCCCCCCAGCAAAATTGTTCAATAATTGTTTTTTTCCATGTTTCTCACCTGCAAAACTGAGCTTTTTTGGTCAAAACTTGTGGTCCCTCGATATACTTTATACTGACTTTGACGCGTGATATTTTCCCAGCTGGAGTGCCTTCGATTTAAATCATTATCCACAGCACATTAGCGGTAGGTAGACTGCTTATATCTCACTATTTTGTTAGTTGAACATAATTTTGAAGAACGAGATCGCCAACGAAGTGTTCCAATTTCTTGCATTCGATATGAATTAAATTTGAAACCAAAAACACTGACATGCGCAGACAAATTGTATACAATTAGAGGCTAAAACAGAACTCGTGTAAATTTGTAAACAAATAAAGTGATTGGAGCTCAAGGCCTTTAAATCTTGCTTCGCTGCTGGTGTCAACAACAAGTTGACTGAGCATTTGGAACGAACGAACAATTATCACTTTGTTAACAATTATCACACAGACAATTAAGAAAATAAACTTCTTGAAGGTAGATCAACATCTTATCTACTAAACCCTCTAATAACATGTCAAAATTGATCAGATGTATTTTTGGAGGCTATAATCTGTGTGCCACTTTGCTTATTTTTGCACTTTTCTTTCTAAATTTACCTCGCAATTTAAATACAACTTTGCCGCCTTATCAGATCGTGTAATTGAATTTGCCGGCATATCGTTTTGTCCATTGATTCTGCCCAATGCAATTCCAGAAACATTCACTTAATATTTTAAGCATTTATGCTAATTAACGGTAACCACTGTGAAAGTCCTACATGTCTAAGTTACAATACGTGTAAAAACTAGGCAACTCTGTCTGCGGACGAATCATCTTCCTACACATTAGAATGTTTTGGTTTTTAGACTTAAAATATACCAACCGATGGATGACAATTTTGAAATTAAATGTCCAATTAGCTGCTTACAGCTGACTATAAACCTGGAGGTGCTACGGATAAAGTGAAATTTTATCCCGATTTAGATCCTGCCACGATGTTTTGCAAATTGCTGATAACGACGATAATCAACATGTTTATTGCAAGTTTGAGAAATGAAATAATGCCATGCGTAACTATATATATGCACTTGTGATGATCTCGTATTCTTGTGCTGTTTCACAGCAGAACAAGCTAAACATTTCGACTTAGGCCTACCGGCCCCGGGCTCTAAAATCGCCGTTATTTTGGGTCATTTTATGCGATTTTATGCGATCTTAGGCAATATTGGGAAATTTTAGCCATTTCGAGTTGGCGCTGTTAGGCGATCTTGGGCGATTTTAGGGCCTGAAGTAGGCCTATCTTAGGCAATATTAGGCGATATTAAGCGATTTTAGGCGATTTTAGGGCCCGGAATAGGCCTCGGCTTATAACTCAGTACTGTATATAATGGACGAAACATTAAATTTTAAGAATATAAAACTCGTTTCAAACTAAAATCAATACGTTTATCAAGCGGACGTTTCTCTCTTTTATTGTTGACTCTGGGTATTCCTCATCTACTAACTATCTTTAAAGGGCCACTTTGAATGAAGTTTATTTTGCGGAAGGCGTCTCTCTTTCTTCTCTTGTTTGTCCAAATACTTATTACGTTTTGTGTAAACTGGAAATCAAAGAAGCCTTCATTGAATTTACTTCGTTCGAGTTTCGACATAACTTTTACATGGCTATCTTATCTTGCTCTGATTTTTGATCGAACAGCAAGATTGACGTCACGTGCATTCATTAAGTCGATTTTCTGACCATGACCTCGTCTTCGGGGTCAAAACGCTAGGGATGATCGTCGGAAACCTCCAAAACGTACCCTAAAAAATACCCAAATGCCAAACTTTTCGACCCTAAAAAATACCTAACAGCTCAAAAATACCCCTAAAAATACCAAAAAATCAAACAAAAAACTAACAAAGAAAACAATCGAACAGCACTAATTCAAAGTGTCGTTGTTTGTACCCCTAAAAATTACCATCTTTTCTGAAAAACCTTGGATTTTCTCTGACGACCCCTAAAAAATACCAACTCGGCGATTTCAACCCCTAAAAGATACGACGATCATCCCTAGCACACCAATATAGGGAGTACCCCCCCCCCCCCCCCCCTTCCGGGCGCGCGCCATCTTGTTTTCCAGACACTCCATTGTCTTAAGAACATAAAAATATAGCTAATTCAATTAACGTTGTCGCTAAAAAAGCCTAAAGCCTAAAGCTTTGAGAGCGGAATCATGAAGTTTTTTTCACCGTGACATTATACAATAAGAAACTCACTGTATGCTTGCAAATTCTAGAACTTGGATACATATTCCTTAATTTCTCAGATAGCCTACAGAGAAGTTTGTTAGTACACAAAAGATATTTGAAAGGCTTTAGCCTTTAGGCTTTTTCAGCGACAACGTTAATTGAAATAGCTATATATCACGAGCTCGAGAAACAAACCTCAGACTTGTTTAGGGATGATATTTTTTTCCTGTCGAAATTAAAGTCGTTGTGTGTTTGCATTTGTTCATTTGACGACATCCAAAAGTCGTAATGTTGTTTGAATGCATGGAACCGGAAGGTGACATTGAAAGTTTGCTTCAGTTAAATTCTTCCAACTGGTAAATTTGCAGTAGTAAGGATTGGAATTGGGTCATGAGGTGATTGTTGATTCCAAGGTACAGCAGTTTTAGAGAAGTAGAACAAACTGCAGGAAATAAACACTTTAGCAAAAATGAGATTCACTGAAGAAACATCATTACTTTCAAGATTCGGTGACGCATTTTTAACTCAAAGATGGTGGACCTTTTTTATATGATGCTTTTCCGGTTTTCAAGGATCATCTATTGCTTTTATTAGAAACCAGCACACATTATCTTAATCAACAAGCTTCATAATTTGCAACTCTAGAAATATTCACTTAATTTTCAGCATTATGCTAATTAACGGTAGCTATTGTGGAAGACGTCCTTGCATGTCTAAGTTACAATACGTGTAAAAAGTAGGCAACTCTCTCTACGGCAATTTCATCTTCCTACACATTAGATTGGCTTGGTTTTTAGACTTAAAATATACCAACCTATGGATGGCAGTTTTCAAATTAAATGTCCAATTAACTGCTTACAGCTGACTATAAACCTGGAGGTGCTACGGGATAAAGTGAAATTTTATCTCGATTTAGATCCTGCCACGATGTTATTGCCGGTAACGACGATAATCAACATGTTTATTGCAAGTTTGAGAAATAAAATTTTTAATGCCATGCGTAACTATATATATGCACTTTTGATGGTCTTGTATATCTTGTGCTGTTTCACAGCAGAACAAGTATGTCGACTTAACTAGTATATAATGGACGAAGTATATAAATTTTAAGAATATAAAACTCGTTTCAAAGTAAAACCAATGCGTTTATCAGCGGACGATCGACGTTTCTCTAAAAGCCTTTTATTGTTGACTCTGGGTATTCCTCATCTTCTAGTAACAATCTTTAAAGGGCCACTTTGAATGAAGTTTATTTTGCGGAAGGCGTCCCTGTTTTTCTCTTGTTTGTCCAAATACTTATTACGTTTTGTGTAAACTGGAAATCAAAGAAGCTTTCATTGAATTTACTTCGTTCGAGTTTCGACATAACTTTTACACACAACGTGGCTACCTTATCTTGCTCTGATGTTTGATCGAACAGCAAGATTGACGTCACGCGCGTGCATTCATTAAGACGATTTTCTGATGGTCTCTGAATTAAAGCGCGCCATCTTGTTTTCCACACACTCCGCTGTCATAAAAACATAAAAATATATCACGAGCTCGAGAAACAAACCTCAGACTTGTTTAGGGATGATATTTTTTCCTGTCGTATTAAAGTCGTTGTGTGCTTTGCATTTGTTAATACTCATTTGACACTCAAAGACCGTAACGGTGTTTGAATTGAACCTTTTTTCGTCAGGTGATATGGAAAGGGTTTTTTTCGGGTAAAGTTTTGAGAATGGCTAGGATCCTAATGTGTTGGGTCATGAGGGAATTGTTGATTCCAAGGTACAACAGTTTTAGAGAAGTAGAACAAACTGCAGGAAATAAACACTTTAGCAAAAATAAGATACACTGAAGAAACATTTCTTTCAAGATTCGGTGACTCAGTTGTAACTCAAAGATGGTGAACCTTGGATTGATTGGATCATGTGATGTCCGGAGCCACTTGAGACTTAAGTGGTTTGTACCTAACTAACACTGACATTGATTTAGCCTGCGTAGTTGGCGCCAATTGAAGGTGACGGGGAAGGAAGACAAGATCGAAGGGAAAAAAGAAGAATGTCATTTCATTGTAGTGCCATATATTCTTACACAAAACTGTAAATATAATCATTTTAACTTGGTGTAACGTTAGAAAAACAGTACGCAGTATTGACCTCCGCAGTATGCCCAAACAACGACAAACACAAAGCTGTAGACAGATAAGAGATTATTTATCAAACAGGTATCAGAAACATTTGAGATCGCCATAGTTTATGACTGTGACTGAACAACCTCATATACAAAAAGAAGCGTCATGGCGAAACGAAAACAACAAATACTTTAGAAAAATAGATAAGGAAAAGTTTAATATTCCAATCAAAACAAAACATCAAAAACCGGTGTGAAAAGTAGGATAGCTATAGAATATAATGTTTAATTACCAAACAGAATCATATATTTTTACAAATAGCAGTGGCTAACTCGAAAGCTTCATGCTCCTTTAGCCACTGCACTTAATATATATGTAAATAAAGTTCTTTTTTTTTACTATTCTATATCAATATATGATGTGTGAATAAAAGAAAACTTGAAAACTTGAATGAATTTCAACTTGAACTCTAGCAATGTTATTTTTTAAAAGAAGATAGCAACAATACGACCTTTGACTTATTTGTTTCCTGACATGTAATACAAAAACAGCCGAGAAATAACACTTTTGTGAAGTAGACACAACAGTAGTTTGATATAAAGGAGTCTTGCAGCTCAATAACAGTTTAGAGAGGTGCGACAGCTCAGTGAGAACGCAGAAACTTCTGCCTTCAGTGCCTAAAGCTTAACCTTATAAAAACGCAAAAGAAGCCCTACATCATCCCTACTCGATGCAGAACTCAAGCATGCCCGAGTGTGGTCTCTACTCTTCTGGATCAATTGTTTGTCAGGTCATCGCCCATCTAGTATCTTGCATATTTGCTCTGATTGGAAACAGCTTGATCATTGCAAAATACATTCGAAAGACACCTAAGGATCGAACTCCAATGGACGGTCTCATTATGAATATGGCCGTGTCAGATCTACTGGTCCCCTTCGTTATCATTCCTCGCGAAATTCACGACACAATCGTTGGTTCCCCTGCGTGGAGGCTCGAGGGAGTGTTTGGTGATATCATGTGTCGCGCTGTAAGCTATGTGGGCGATATTGTTACTATGGTGTCCATACTTTCGTTGTGTTTCATCACCATTGAAAGGTTTGTCATGGTGGTCATCTATGGGAGAAAACATCCATTCCAATGCCTCAGGCAGACACGAAACAGACGGTTAAGCCACGCCCTCATTGCAGCAAGCTGGATCATCCCAATGGTGTTCGATTTCCACTTCTTCTTCACATTTCGACTTATCCCTGATCCTAATAGCGGAAAGACCTATTGCGCTGGCCCCATTTTCCCAAGCATTAACTCTTACTATGTATACAATACCATCAACTGCGTCGTCTTCATATTCCTTCCATTTATCATCCTGCTGTCCCTCAACAGTGTCCTGGTCATAAAATTACGCCAAATGTTCCGATCTCTTGGTCAAGTCACGGATGATCTCCGCCTAGACAAACTTAGAAAACTCAAGAGACAGCGCCATATCAAAAACCTTATGGTGGCTATAATAGTGGCGTTTGGGGTGTGCTGGGGACCACTGTATGTCATCTCTATTCTCTATACCTTTTACTGGAACCTTACCATTCCTTTAGGCTCGTGTGGGTTTGACACGTTCAAATTCTTCGCTTTGTTTATGGCTCGGGCTAACTCAGCAATAAATCCATGGATTTACATTGGTTTTCAGTCAAGACGAAAACTGAGTTTAAAGTCTCTTTTCCTGTCCTTAATGCCTTTGAAAAGCAAGGTCACTCCTCAATGTAATACTGGGCCGGCCTAAAACTTTGGCGAGATCGAGAGGTCGATTATGCGACTGATCGAGTCTCACTGAGATCTTTTGAACAGAAAGACAGACAATACTAGAACTCTGGCCGCTCTTTCACATCAACCTAAAGTGACAGTTCTATGGGCGTCAACGTATTTGGCTATGATTCTTTGTAGTCCGCATGGCACTTAGAAATTCGGTAGGATGTACTGACATTGAATTAACTGATAAGAACTGATCATGGGTACAACAAACAAGTTCCTCATACTTGGTGTCTCGGAATCCAAAATGAACATAACAAAAGCTCTTTCCTGGACTCACAATTGGGGGACCCATGTTTCTTTGAATTGAGTTTGTTGGAGTGTATAACCGATAGTAATTGTTGTACTGTATATATGTATATATCATAATTTCATAATTCTTGATGTGCCGCTGTGCTTAATTTCATAGAGCTTGTTAAAACTAAATCTTGAAACGCATTCTATAGGCAACTTTGAGCAAACTGTATATATCGCAACAGACGTACCACAACTAATTTGTGGTCAAACTAAAAACTCGTTTAATCGTGGATGTGTTGATAACCCTTGTTAAAAGAAACCATTTGTAAACAATTTGTGTATTTTGAACATTTATTGAACATTAAGGCCCAGTTTAGACCGGCTTGGACTTTCTGGACATTCCTAGAAGTTTCTAAACAGTTCTATAGTTAAGTAATCGTCAACTCAGTTGTAATTTCCGCGTGCTGAGAGTCAGTTAGTGTAGAGAGTTATTTATAAAATATTTGAGTTATAACGCGCGCGCTGATTGGCTGGCTACCATGTTTATATCAGAGGACAGAGACATGGCTCGCACAAAAACGTCGAAAATATTTTATAAAAGCAATATAAAACGATCGCTTATGTCTCTGTACTGTGATATAAACACTCTGAAAGATGTAGAGCACTCCAAGAGCAAGAGAAACACTCGGCTACGCCTCGTGTTCCTAATATTGCTTTTCTCTTGCTCTGCATCTTCCATCGTGTTTATATCACAGTACAGAGACATGCGCGCGCGTTTTATATTGCTTAATTAGAAGTTGAATGAGAGCAAGAGACCATAATATTAAAAGCGAAGCTCCGTATGGATGTCTGTGCAATGTTCGTGGCGACTAAGGCTATTTTTAGTAACTTCGCCATCGCGCGCGCAAGGCTCTCAAACAATAGAATTTGATTCTTGACGTGCGTGTGGACGGGACCGTTTACTTTCGGCTTTTGAATTCTTTTGTTTGAGAGCCTTGCGCGCGTGATGGCGAAATTATTTAAAATAGCCTTAGTCGCTGCGAACATCGCACAGACATCAATACCGAGCTTCGCTCTCTTAGTATTATGGTCTCTTGGTGAGTTCGTCGAGTCATGAGAGTCAGCGTTAGTGTATTTGTTAAACAGAGAGCTATTGTAGGTGGTAGAGTGTCCGTAACAATCCTGCAGCTTGAGTTACCACAAAGTTTGATAAACTGTTATCAATCGAATTTTATCTAAGCAAAAACCGGAAATACTTTACTGAGTTTGTAAATAAATCGATACTATTTTGTAGTTCAATAAAGTGTAGTTTTACGTTCTTGATCAACTTTGGCCTGTCTGACCTGTATTCATGGAATTCTTTTGGAAGTTGTGGGGAGATCCGGAGGACGTTTGGTGAGATTCACCAAATTTTGATAGATGTCCCGATAGTCGGGGATATCATCATGTTTTAGCTCTACTATTTCCAGAGAACAAATAATCAAAAAGTGTGTTGTTTTGTACGCCTGCTTTGAAAAACCAAGATACTGATTCTTTTGGTCCTACCCACAAAACGTTGATGCACCCTTTAACAGAAAATGTTAGAAGTGCTTTTCCCTCTTTTCCCACTCCTACGGATTGAAACAACATGATAGAAGTGGGGTCACATCGATGTTATCAATGTTAGACTTACAATGTATACTTCAACTGTTTGTTTCCTTTTTACCTTTCAAAATACCGTACTGGTTAGATTTTACTAAGAAGGGTTGGGTTGTATATATAGATGCGTAGGACTTTTTGGAGGGATTCGCCAAATTTTGATAGTTCTCAGTGATAGTACTGATGATATCATTATGTTTTTGCTCTGCATACTATTTTGTCGGGAGGGCAAATTATCTTTTTTTTTGTATACATTTGTGCGTGTTGTTTTCGATAATACCGAGGTACTGATTCCTTTGGTCCTATACCAAGGGAGCATAGCAGACTACTATTTGCTTGGCATGGTTTATATTCGATCCTTATAACATCTTATTTTGTAAATTTATCCGCTGACAAGGGCAAAAGCGGGCCTCAGAATGCGCTGGAGCTCGAGGGGAGTACAAACATCGGAGGAAAGTCGGGCTCTTCGGAGGATTCTTCGGGGCTCGCTCGGTGTTGTTTTAGCGCCTGCTTTTTGCTTGACAACGGATAGATTTCCTTTGGTTCTACTCTCCTAAACAGTTGATGCTTCATTAAACATTGTTAGAACTGCTTCAGTTTTTGTCTTCTTTTCAACGTCTGTGGCATGGAAGAACATAATAGAAGTGGGGTCACATTAATGTTATCAATGTTAGTCACGTATTAGCGGTGTGTAACTATTTGTTTATTTCCTCACGATGTCCTTTCAAAGAACCCGCTGTAGTAGTGAAGATGCCTACAACAGTCAGCTCGGTCACAGTCAATAATAAAACATGACGTGTCAGATGCAGAAACAAAATGAAAACCTAAGAAATTATAAAGATAAAGGACTAAGATAAATAACTGATGAAAGCTATTAGGATTGAAAAGAAAAATAAATAAATAACCCTTACCAAAAAGAGCTTCGAAGAGCCAAACCAAACTAGAGTATAGAAACAAAGGGATATACATTTGTGTGTGGAGCAATCCCTGAATGCTCTCCATGACCCAGTCATGTTAATTAGCGCAACTAGTCTTATCGTCCCATGCAGGGCCGAGTTGTTTTGCACTACAACTGTTTTTAAAACCTAAAAAGGTTAAGTATAATACTCCAACTAAGAACTAGGGTGCTTTCTATTGTTCTGCGGCATTTCGCTGTTCTCACGGTAAAATTCCTACAGACTGAAGATATATCATCCTATAGATAACGTGGTTTTAAAATGTAACGTACAAAAACTCCGTTATGACACATAGTTTCTTTGGTGATAAAAGATCTCTAGGCCAATCATAAGCATTCAAACAATAGCCAAAGTATGCTTCGAATTGGCTGTGTTTTCCAAGCAGAATTTTTGTAATTTTTAAACTAGCAGAAGTTTTCATTAAGAAGGAATCAGTTAATGAATACGATAAAAATAAACGTACTAACTCGAGAGGTAATGGAAGATTTTCATGTTTAATCAATGCCCGGGGGGGGGGGGGGGGGGGGGGGGGGGGGGTTGAGGGGGAGGGAACTTCATTGTAAAAGGAATCGGGTATGCGGCTCGTCGGAAATTTTAAAAATATCCCTAAAAGATACCGGAAGTCTTTTAAGAAGGACGTGGCTGGACGATTTTTAACCCCTAAGAGATAACGATAACAAGCAAATGAACATTGTTGTGATGAACATAAAATTGAACGCGTCGACACGCTTTTGTTGAGGCAAATGTCTTCCATTTGAGAACAAGATAATAAGCGATGGACTCTTTTAGTACCCTAAGAGTGACCAGTAAATGCTAAAACTCTAAACTTCAATTTTAACACCCTAAAAGATACCAAATCGCTGATTCTCACCCCTAAGAGATACGACGAACATACCCGACCCTTTTACAATGGAGTCCCCCCCTCCCGGGAATCAATGAGGTGAACGGTTTAAACAATACCACAATTAGTACCGTAATTGGGTCTGTCTTGCCGTTCCCTTGTTCTTACTCGGAGAATTACTTAAAATTATTATTGAAAATAGCCTTCTCATTGTCATGTTAATGTATGATCTCCAGCGCTAGTTAAACAGTAATGTATTAACAGTCACTTGAAATATAATGACACAATTATAAAACTCGTATTAAACTGAGTTTGCTTCTCGAGGACTCTTGAAAACATAAAAACGCACAACCAGCCTATATTTGTAGGGAAAGAACGCGAACGAATTCTTCCTTAAAGTATTTAACAACTATATATCGCGCCCGTCGAAAGTCGCCAAAACAAAGACCTTAGAATACAGAAGTACGTTGTTTTTAGTGAAAACTGGTTTATTCTTAGCTTCTGGTTATTTGATTATTTCGCACAAATTTCGACATTTTAATGAGTCGTACAATTAACTTTTTCAAATAACGCAGTAATTTGATTTGAAGACGTACTTTCTAGTTCTAGAATCAGTATCTCAAACAGCTGGTAATATGCAAAACAAAAACTTCAGCAGGGGCTGGAGACCACTGAAGCATTATTGTGTGCGTCCTTTAACAGTACAAGTGGAACGTGCCAGCTAATCTTCCTACAATAAGTATATACCTAAAGACAAGACGGCGAAATGGAGAATTTCTTGTATGTGAACATCCAAGTAAGTTGCTATATTTAGGGGGAAAATGGTAGTAATTAAAAAGGATCTTTGTCAATATTTTCGTCTCTGTTTTCATATTTTTCTTCCTCCCTGCATGTTGACGTTGTATTTTGTTCTTCTGCCCAGTTAGATTTTATCTCTTTTGTTTTTGCTTATCTTTCCTTCATTGACTAATGATTTTGGAAGATGTTTTATTAATGGATCAGCGTTTGTTACAACGTTCGGGAGTTCAAAATTATTACTTCTTCATCAACCGAAAAAATCGTAAAACGAGAATTCCCAGTTCCGAATTCAGTTCTGTTTCGTGGTAGATAAATACCAAAAACCATGTGAATGTCAAAATATTAAACATTTTTTGTCGTTTCATTAGTTAGATTATTTTTCCCAAAAAACTGAAAGGATATGATTCAAAGAAAAAAAAAAAAAAAAAAGAGTTGTCGAGTCACAACAAAAAAATATTCTCTTCCTTAAAAACAACTTCAAAATCGTGTTTGAATTGATGTATTAACGTTCAAACTACACGCATACCGACATTTCAATTTCCAAATGGGCAGACGTAAATGTAGGCTATAGCTTGGATATTATTGGCATATTTTCAAACGTTGATTTTTCTTATGTCTAGAGACTCTCTTTACTTGTCATTGCTGTTATTATAATGATGGAAGCTGGCAACACCCTTCAAGAGTATCAGATAAAGTCCATCCCTAGGTTCGCCTTGTACAACAGCGTGTACCAAACCGTTCCTGCTCAAGACTACCCGACGTGTCTTGTAACGTGTGCACAGGACTCGTCTTGTATGAGTTTGAATTATCTTACACTTGAAAAGAATGTGTGAATTGAATAACCAAAACAAGAAGAGCAAGTCAGACCAATTTCTACCAAAGGATTGGAGCATTTACTTTGGAAATTTTAGGATTCCAAGTGAAAACAGCAGTAGCAGTAGCAGTAGCAGTAGCAGTAGCAGTAGCAGTAGCAGTAGCAGTAGCAGTAGCAGTAGCAGTAGCAGTAGCAGCAGTAGCAGTAGCAGTAGCAGTAGCAGTAGCAGTAGCAGTAGCAGTAGACAGTAGCAGTAGCAGTCGCAGCAGCAGCAGTAGCAGTGCAGTAGCAGTAGCAGTAGCAGCAGCAGTAGCAGCAGCAAGTAGCAGTAGCAGTAGCAGTAGTAGCAGTAGCAGTAGCAGTAGCAGTAGCAGTAGCAGTAGCAGTAGCAGTAGCAGTAGCAGTAGCAGTAGCAGTAGCAGTAGCAGTAGCAGTAGCAGTAGCAGTAGTAGTAGTAGCATCAATAACGTGGGCTAGCTCCCCGTCTTCTTCGAAGAAAACAGAGTGTTCTACTAAAACGTTAAAAGCAAAACATGCATTTGATTTGGACACCTCATTAAATAGGGATGCACATTAATTCAGGCTTCTTATTCCACTCAAAAACAAAGTTTGAGCTCTACTCTATAAAACAATGATATTATACACAGTTTAATTGGCAATAAAACACTCAATGAAATTTAATGTATTTCAGTGCTTATTGCAGGTGATCAACCTATGGCCGGGCGACATGATGTCTGTTCGCCAATTTTCTGAAATGTAATGATGGAGTCATTATGAATAGACCTTTTGTTGTTCTCTCTCTCTCTCTCTCTCTCTCTCTCTCTCTCTCTCTCTCTCTCTCTCTCTCTCTCTCTTTCTCTCTTTTTGGTCGTACTACCCTCGGTAGCACGAGTTTTAAAACATGGTAGGTTTCAGTCGTTTCCTCCCATGCAGCAAAATACACAATAGATACACGTGGCGGTATTTCATTGGTTCAGAGGTGGGAGCCATAGCAGCGAGCTAGTTCGTGTATCGACGTCTGGTTGTCATGAACTAGATATCAAAGAAAACACCTTAACAAGGTCAAACTTGCCAAATTTCTGGAGCTCAAGCTTGAAAAATTCTTGGGAAAGCTTTTGCTGAAATGAAAAATAAACATGCCTTAAAACGAAGCAGTCCTTGATCTAGGGATGTTGATGAAAACCACACTAGCCTTGCACACATACATACATACAATACATACATACATGCTAAAGATTATCACATATCAAAGAAAGCACCTTCACAAGGTCAAACTTGACAAATTCTGGAGCTAAAACTTGAAATTCTGGAGGAAGCTTTTAAAATAAAAACAAAATCATTCCATATAGTTTAGCACGCACGCGGACACGGGTGAAAAACGCATTACGCATGCTCGAAAATTCGGCGGGAATTCATAGACGCTTTCGATGTTTTTTTCGTGTGTTGAACAGGGAAAGAGAACAACTAAAGCTGAAATATTTTTGGAAAAAATAAGCACTAACTCAGTTTTCACGGACAGCCTTAACTTTCAAGGTTTACTAAATCTCCAATGGTTTTATTTAAAACTTCCAAGTATGAGAGTATGTGTAATGCGTTTTTCACCCGTGTCACGCACGCGCGCAAGATCATTAGCATTCGCAACATTTGAACTTAAAGAATTTATATTTTGGTTAGGTAACACCATATGGGTGATCTTTTTCGACAAGAAACTCCAAAACTTCAGGGTAAACTCCTTTTTTTATAATTTTACAATATTTTAGGAATATAGAGCTACAGTAACTGACGTAAAATGGAAAAATTGCACTACATATTTTTTTATTCAACGAAATAAAGCGTTTTAAAAATATTTATTATTTTGCAATATTTTCAATTCTGTAGTTCAGTATTTTTTTGTTTTTTTGTCAAATGAAAGGTGAAGAATAGATCTTTCATAAAAATGAGTTTGAAAGAAGATTCACCGTCATGACCATCGTGAAAGCCTGGTTTTTAGTAGTAACATAAGCACCAGCACAAGCAACATACGCAGACGCAGTATCGCATATTTATCATCAAGGTGTGAGATGGGGGGAGGGGGGGGGGGGAGCAACTGGACGCGGAGATTTTCTGGATCTCTCAATATCTTTATTAGACATGCTAGGAATCTGCAGGAGGTGTTATTTGTCAGAGCAATCTAAATTTAAAGAACTGATCAAGCCACAAAAAAGACTTTCCTTGGGTAGGTGTAGTTGTCGGAAGGCTTCCTTATTCGACTACGGTCCGTACTTAGGTCAGACCTTTAAAGCTGACCCGAGTTGCAACCAATAACGTGCTTGTTTACCAACTACTAACAAAGATAGTTCTCCGAGATAGAGTGTAAACGTGAGTTTACGATGGTTGGTACGCTTACTTATAGAACTAATTTACATACGGCTATTTTTAACAGCTTTCAGGGGGAACTCTTGAGGAAAAGTGAGGAAAAATAGATAGTTACAAAACTGTAGAAAAAATTATTAACTGAAGCCTTACTGGAAACGCAGTTTGTCCAAAGAATCAAATAGTTCGTGATGCTATCTGGCTTGCCATTATGCACAGCAGCACGGAGGAGACATGCCAGGCATCCTAACGTACTGGGAATATTTGGAACAAATCGGTTTCTCAGTGTTTACCTGCAGTGTATTCCCAATAACAGGTGCCTGGGTTAACAAAGAAACGGAGGTCGTCATATTGACAAACATGGTACTTGCAAAGTGAAAAGCGTGAGAACTAGCTGTGCGTTTAATTACACAAAAGGCTCCGACTCATTCAGGTTTATTGGAAAAACACCAGCTGTAATTAAAAGAGCGACCAATAGGATTCCAGGGCAGCATTTGCTAAACTAAATAGATCTAAATGAGAGCAAATAAGAGCGATAAATAACAAATATTAGAAAGAGAAAAAGTAGATGGGAGAAAACTGCATGAGTGATTATTCAGATCTAGAAAAGCAACTGCGGTTTGGAATAGACTAAGGGAATAATCTAGAATTGTGAGGAAAACTAGTGATTCGCTGTTCTTCTAGGGATATTGGCAAGATTTTGTATTATAACCACACAAGTCTTGCATCCTAGCTAAAAGACTGCCTTGCTAAACGTTGTTTGAAAAGATTTGGTTTGGAAAAAGGCTCAAAGAAATCTTGATCTGGACACCGAGCATGTGTCATTTAGCGTAAATGGAAGACTGCAAGAGTTCCTGAAGCTAAATGAATTATATCCTTTCTGCAGACTCTCGAATAAACGTATACTTATGACTTTCAAGTTATGTTTATGCTAGGTCAGAGAGAATTCGAAATATTAATAACAGCACATCTTTAACCGCGGACAGAATACGATTGGACGGACACATGTTGTAACATTTAACACACTATCGCGCCCGTCGAATTGAAGGTTTTTCCAAAACAACGAAGGTTTTTCCAAAACAAAAACCTTAGAATAGAGAGAGAGATTAATTATTAAAGCACTTGAGTAGTTTTAGTAATTTCTTTTGATAAAACATTCTTAATATAAATTGCTTCTTATTGTTTTGAGGATTTACTCTTCTTGTTATATAATTATTTTACATGAGTTTCGACATGTTAATGAGTCGTACATTAACGTTTTCAAAAGGATATATTATTGTATGACTCATTAAAATGTCATTTGAAAATGACTTTTCATGTTTCACAGTAATTTGATTTGATTACGTGCATTCTAGAATTATCTCAAAAAGCTGGTTCAGTCTTGAGCAAAACGAAGAACTGTGACTAAACCTTCAGCCGGGGTGCAGTGACCACTGTATATCCCTTCCAAAAACAAGACAGTGAAATGGAGAATTTCTTTAACTTCAAAGTAAGTTGTTATTTTTTGAAAAAAGTGATAATAATTAGAAAGGCCTCATTTTCTTAAAACTGGACTTTGGTGCATGTGTTAAAGGGATGTAAAGGTTTAGAACCTAAGAAAATGAGGACAACTAAATCCTTTGAAGTCCGAGCAAAAGAAATATCAGTAATCAAAAACGATTTTTTGTCAATATTTTCGTTTCTGTTTTCATATTTTCCTTCCATCCTGTTAACATTGTGTTTTGTTTTTCTAGCTACCCTTAGATTTTTTAACCGTTAAACGAGAATTCCCATGCAGTTCTGATTATCGGGTGAAAACACAAACATATTATCCTCCTTACTGATATTTTAGTGTCTAAATGGGCAGTCATAAATGTAGGCTAGGTACAATATCATTTGCATATTTTTCACACATGGATTTTTCTTACAACCAGGGGCTCTCTTTCCTTGTCACTGCTGTTTTTATCATGATGGAAGCTGACAACACCCTTCAAGAGTGTCAGATAAAGTCCATCACTGGCTTCGCCTTGAAGGGCAGCGTGTACCAAACCGTTCCTGCTCAAGACTACCCGACCTGTCTTTTAACGTGTGCACAGGACTCGTCTTGTATGAGTTTGAATTATCTTACACTTGAAAAGAAGTGTGAATTGAATAACCAAAACAAGGAGACCGAATCAGACCATTTTCTACCAAAAGATTGGAGCATTTACTTTGGAAATTTTAGAATTCCAAGTGAAAATATCCGCAATAGCAGCAGTAGCAGTAACAGCAGCAGCATTAGCAGCATCAGTAGCATCAGCAGTAGTAGTAGCAGTAGCAGCAGCAGTAGTAGCAGCAGTAGCAGTAGCAGTAGCAGTAGCAGTAGCAGTAGCAGTAGCAGTAGCAGTAGCAGTAGCAGTAGCAGTAGCAGTAGCAGTAGCAGTAGCAGTAGCAGTAGCAGTAGCAGTAGCAGTAGCAGTAGCAGTAGCAGTAGCAGTAGCAGTAGCAGTAGCAGTAGCAGTAGCAGTAGCAGTAGCAGTAGTAGTAGTAGTGAAACTACTGACGAAGGCGTTGAAGATTTTCTTCCGTGATATTTTACTTTACTGAATGCACTTCAGTCAATGTCACATTGTAGCACATAATAGGGAGCTTAAGCAGGAGACGTTTTTGTCAACGCGGACGTCACCGCAGTGTACGTTCTTCTTCGTCCTTCGCCATCATAGATGATGTGTCCGTTTTCGTTAAGCAGAGGGTCAGTTAAGACTTTTTCATCTTGTACCAAGAACAGCAACCTCATCTATGACGGCAAACGGATGAACGAAAACGCACGTGTGACGTCCGTGTTGACAAAAACGTCACCTGCTTAAGCTCCCTAATATAATACGAAAGCATTCAAGAAAACGGGGTATGGGAAAAGGGGAGAGCAATATGTTAACTTCTTGATTTCATACCATCATGAATGGATTAGTGTTCCACTAAAGTATATATTCCCTTTCAGTGAGAATATCATTGTTTGTGCTGCTTAACATCTTCAATGATCGATGAGTAGGCTATTTTCTGCTGCCTTCCTCTTTGTCTTCTTCTTCTTCTTCTTCTTCTTCTTCTTCTTCTTCTTCTTCTTCTTCTTCTTCTTCTTCTTCTTCTTCTTCTTCTTCTTCTTCTTCACTTCTTCCTTCTTCGTCTTCTTTTTCGGCTTCTTCTTCCTTCACTTCTTCCTTCCTTCTTCTCGTCTTCTCCTTCTTCTTCCTTCATTCTTCTTCTTCTTCCTTCTTCTTCTTCTTCTTCTTCTTCTCTTCTTCTTCTCTTCTTCTTCTTCTTCTTCTTCTTCTTCTTCTTCTTCTTCTTCTTCTTCTTCTTCTCTTCTATCTTCTTCTTCTTCTTCTTCTCTTCTATCTTCTTCTCCTTCTTCTTCTTCTCTTCTATCTTCTTCTTCTCCTTCTTCTTCTTCCTCCTCCTCCTCTTCTTATTTAGTTTAGTTTATCTTGCCCTCCCGAGTGAGCCATGAAGGACGATGCACCAATTGTTAAACATGTTTTGTAATATTTCTACTCTATTAGCATTTTATCTTTTCTATGAGATTGACAAACTGGCTTCCAGCAAACCAACGGGGCCTTCCATTTATTCCTATTTCAATTTTTTAAAAAATGAACTCTTCTTCTCTTCGTGAATTTTTCCAGTAGCTTCAAACTTGCTTGTGTCATCTCTATATTTGTGAACGGTTCTCAACTAAGTGTCACAAATTATCGCCCTATTTATAATTTAATTTCTTTATTATCAGTATTTAACTGGACTCTTGAAAAATTGTCATGGTGTTCACTAGACTCATTGACTTTATTATTCAATTCGGCAAAGATGAGTAAAAATACCGTGTGAGTAGGACTGGAGCGAGTAAAAATATCCAGCGATATTTTTACTCCTCTATATTGGTTTGACTGGTTTGACTGGTTTGTAGTCGCTGAATTGAAAGTTTTCCTCAGGAATATTATCGAAGTTAGTAAATAGTTTTTGAAAGGATTATTTCAGAAAGTTAATTAGAATCAAAGTTTAGGCAACATTAAACATGTTTTTCATTGCTAGTTTCTGACCAAATGAGAATTTAATTTTGACGAGCTACAAAGGTAAACTGCTCCGAAATTCAATTCTGTAGTCAACTAAATAGTCATTTAAAATTGAACATACCTTCATTTCCAGTTTTTCTTACATTCAAAACTATAACGGCAAAAGCTCAACTTCCTTTTATTTATTTATTTTTGCTCTGGTGAGTTAAGATGTCCTTGTGGACCGGTACAAATCCAAAGCGACTTGAACTGGTAAATTCCACTAAGCTGCAGCCTTCGAAGGACTGTAAGTTAAATGTAGTAAATTCAATCGACTAGTCCTTATTTTGTCCAATGGGCGTTTGCACGATTTTTATTCCTCCTGAGAATAGCAAAACAATCGGCACTAATTATTTCTGAAAAGAAAGTTGGCGAAGCATTCTGGTAGTTGTAGTATATGACGACATGATGGAAGTCGCCTATTATTCTCCATGTTCTTTCTAAGGTTAGTTGTAGTCAATTAAAGCTGCAGAATAAACACTTTTTGGGCATCGTTTCCACCTTGAGATGTGCAATCTTAAACTCGCTTGCTTTGAAGGGAAGGGGATTGTTGGAGGCGGATTAGTTGGAGTAACTCACAAGCTTTTCTTAAATAACCTTCAGAGACTTCATTTAGGCAAGAGCTTTATCGTTCCAATTTTTCAAAGATGTAGTTTGTAGTTACATATTCATCAACAAATTTTAACAAAAATTGAAGAATTTAGTTGAAGACATTTGAGTATGAAATACTGCCAGAACGCGACTACACCTGTAAAAACTTGTTAAACCAGTTTGTGCGTATTAGCCAATCAAAAACCGTCTTCAATGCAATTCCTTGCTGGTCGCGTTAAGTAACAAACGTCACGCGGACACTAGTGAAAAACGTCTGCGCATGCGTGCATATTACGATGTTTTCTTAAGAAATGTTTGAGTTTTAGCCTGAAATGAAATGCTCGTGTTCTCGGTGTATACATAAAATTTCTCTTGTATACTTTTGTGAGACAAAGATATTGTATTTATGAAGACATTATGTTAATACTGGCCCTAAGTTTCAAGAATTGATCTTAAGTTTTGACATTTTGTGAAAACCGTTGTTTGAAGGCAAGCGTAAAAGCGAAATTTGCATAAGTTACAAAAGCACGAAGACAGTGACTACGAGCATGCGCAGACGTTTTTCACTAGTGTCGCCTAGATAATAAATAACCTATTAGACAGTATTTATGTGTAGTATGGATGGATATTTTATTCGTCAACTTGTATTTTGGCGAGCCTTTACCAGCCATACTCCACACAAAATTAAACTGTCTATTAAATAAGATATATATTAACAAAAGTGGTATTTGATTTCGTGCTAAACATTCCACCTTACACGCCATATATTTTGTCTATTACTGATAATTAAAATTCTATGTACCATCAATGACCAAAGTACATACTCTCTTGTGGAATATTTCTTGACTGAAGCAAAGCTTTCGATACTGTTAATAATAATATATTAATCCAGAATCTTCATCATTACGGAATACGGAGAACTAGCGAAAGATTGGTTGAATCATATGAAAAAAACCTGTTCCAGATTTTTGTTAAGGGTTCCAACTTTTTGAAATTCAAATAAAAATGTTGATGTCATATGCTCGTTAAATACGTTGGCGTAAAAATTCGGAATGAAATTGATGAACCGTTAAAAACACTTAAGCTAGAGAGAAATTGAAGGAAAAATTAAATGAAAAATTAAAATACTCGAATCTTACTCCACATGATTCATTCTACTATACACAATGTATTTAGTATCAATCAATTCATTTCCTTTCATTTGTCTCTGTTCCCCGTTTTTCTTTCTTCCTTCTTGAATTGTTTCATTTTGCTCTCGTTTTCCACACCAATGACCAACTTGTAATTGTACGAGGTTACTGTAGATAGCCTGTAATTGTAAATACATTGTAACTATACATATTTATAAATATCAACTTATGCAAAATTAAGAACTAAATAAAAAAATGTCTAATGTCCAAAAAGACTCATTGAAATGAACGATATTTCAGTGCATATTGCAGGTAATCCACTTTTAAATGATGCTTGATCACTAAACTTCTGAAATGTGATGACCAATCGAGTCATTATGAACAGACCTCTTGTTTTTACTCGTGCTAGTACAAGTTTTAAAACATGGTAGGTTTCAGTCGTTTCCTCCCATGCAGCAAAATACACAGTAGATACACTTGGCGGCGTTTCATTGGTTCAGAGGTAGAAATCATGGTGGCCAGCTAGTTCGTGTATCACCATAATAAGGTCAAACTTGCCAAAATTCTGGAGTTCAAGCTTGAAAAATTCTTGAGAAGGCTTTTGCTAAAATGAAGAATAAATCATGCCTTAAACCGAAGTGGCCATGCATTTGCCCTTTCTTGGCCATTTGTCGTGCAAGCAGTTTGAGGATTTGCGAAGGAGCTAGAACTGATTTGCTGTCCTTGCATGATCTGCCTTGCACACATGCTAAAGACTGCTTTACCGAACGTTTTTCAAATTATTTGGCTTGAAATAAAAAAGACTCGACAATTAAGAAATCTCGATCTGGAAAGACACCGAGCAGATGTTATTAATTAAGCGTAATTAAATGGAATACTGCAAGAATTCTTAAAGATCCGAGAAAACTAAATCACAAACATTACATAACTTATGACTTCCAGATTACATCTATGCTAGATCAGAAAGAAATATATAGTAACAAAAGTACGCCTTTAACCGGACAGAATACGATTGTGCGGACGCATGTTTAACTTTTACTGACCCACTATTTCAGTGAAAGTTCTCCAATTTTTAGAATACAGAATAGGAATCAATTATTAAAGCCGTTGAAGTTAAGTTTCTACTTCGATAAACTATTTGTAAATTGCTTCTTTTCGTTTTTAGGATTATATAATTATTTCACACGAATTTGGACGTTTTGATAAGTCGTACATTTAACTTTTTGAATGACTAGTTCGTGCCACATAACGCAGTAATTTGATTCTAGAATTATCTCAAACAGCGGGTTCAATCTTGAGCAAAACAAAAACTTTGGCCAAACCATCAGCAGGAGTTGAAGCATTGTGTGCATCCCATTTACCATACAAGTGGAACGTGCCAGCTAACCTTATATCAGAATAGCTATATACCTAAAAACAAGACAGCGAAATGGAAAAGAATTTCTTGAAATTCAAGGTAAGTTCTTATATTTTGGACAAGAGGTAAGTAATTACAAAGGATTTTTTCAATATTTTCGTCTCTATTTTCACATTTTCCTTCCTCCTTGTTGATGTGGTTACTTGTTCTTCTGTCCTTAGATTTGATCTCTTCTGTTTTAGTCGCTCGTCTTTATTTTCGTCTAATCCGGCTGTCTTTATTGTCAGTGATTTAGGAAGATGTTTTAAGTTGATCCATTTGTTATAACGTAGTTCAAAATCATTATTTAATTATTCATTAGCCGAATAAAACTCGTAAAAGAAGAAATACTAGTTCCGATTTCAGTTCTGTTTCCTGGTAGACAAATACCGAAGAAAAAAGAGAAAGAAGAACAACAAGAAAAAAAAAAAAAAAAAGAAACCCTATAAACGTCGAAATTTTATCTATTCATTTATTTTATTTTAATCTTTTTGTCGTTTCTTTAGTTTCGATTCCAAATGGACAGACATAAATGTAGGCTAGGTACAATATCATTTGCATATTTTTTACATATGGATTTTTCTTACGACCAGGGGCTCTCTTTCCTTGTCACTGCTGTTATTATCATGATGGAAGCTGACAACACCCTTCAAGAGTGTCAGATAAAGTCCATCACTGGCTTCGCCTTGAGCGGCAGCGTGTACCAAACCGTTCCTGCTCAAGACTACCCGACGTGTCTTTTAACGTGTGCACAGGACTCGTCTTGTATGAGTTTGAATTATCTTACACTTGAAAAGAAGTGTGAATTGAATAACCAAAACAAGGAGACCAGGTCAGACAAATTTCTGCCAAAGGAATGGAGCATTTACTTTGGGAATTTCAGGGCTCCAAGTGCTCAGATTGCCGTTTCAAGACGTAGCCGCCTTAGCTTTTTTAAAGTGGGACGACGATGAAATCTTGACCGTTTGAAAGACGATTTTTCGGATTAAAAATCAAAATATTAGTTGAGTAAAATAGAAATCCGATTTTAAAAATATTGGGAAAAAATTATATACCTAAAATTTTGAGTTGAATTGTCTCTAAATGCCGTCCGCCATTAATCCATCTGGTACTTTGAAAGGAAAAATTGATGAAAAGTGAAAACTGATTATTTTTTTATCAGAAGGTGAATATCGCTGAATAACTTACTACTCCTCCAAAAAAATGCATTTAATTTTAAGCACATTATCACGGAGAAATTTGTGTTTAAAACCTAAGAGAACAATAGCGTTGAGTAACTGACGTCATATGACGTCAGTTACTCAAAATTTAGATGCTAAAATACTTAACAATTTCTATCCGTCTCCTCTAAATAAGAAGAGAATGTTGCTTCATGGTGGTAGTTGGAGCCATAATTATCGGTGTGACTGAGTTTCAAGTCATTTTCATTCGTTATAAATGTTCATCCAAGTGCTCCTTTGAATAATGGCGGCCGTAAAAGCAGAGGAAAATAGCTCCTTTTGAGGTTGTTCTTTTTATCGTACGACAAAATCGCTTTGGCATGTTAAAATGCTATAAGGATGTCAACAAATATAAAAATAATAAGGGCGCTAATTTCATCGTCGTTCCACTTTAGAATTAAAATGAATTAACGGACGAAATTCAGTCAATTTCATATTGTAGCACGTAATATAATACAGAGGCATTGAGGTATGGGAAATTGGGAGAGCAATATGTTAACTAATTTCATACCATGAATTGATGCAATACTGAGATATTCCATTGTGCACAGTGCGTTTGTTAAACACTTTTCCTTCTTCACAATGAAGAAGTATTTGTTTCTGCTCTGAACATCCTCCCTGATCGAGGACCAGCCTGCTTTCTCTCTCTTTATTTTTGTTTCTCTTGCTCTTCCCTTGCCCTCCCGAGTGAGCCACGAAGGGCGATGCGTAAATTGTTAAAACATGTTTTGTAATATTTCTAGTACTAGCATTTTATCCTTCCTATATACTTAATTCAGTTTTAAACCAAGCATAACGGATTTGAACATTTCATTAAATAGTTTGGTATTATTAGTGAAAAACACTCGATGATTTAGCTTGTCATACAAGAGAGTATATTACAGTCATAATAATATTCAAGAAAAAATTACACGATTCTGATTGGTCGAGAACAGTTCAAGTCTGACAGTGCAGAAAAGCTGTAACAGTGTGAAAACTACATTTATAGCTTCAAAAATTGCATGAAGACCAATTTTTCCTTATTCTGCTATTGTAAACATTATCAAGCATGACATATACGCAGTTTTTCACACTAAATTAAAGAACATGTATGCCTGAAAAAATGGTAAAACCTTTGAGGCTCTGGTTGTCAGTTAAGGTAGTTCCGGACCCCTTGCTACTGCGCATTTCTCGCGCGCACTTTTATTAGAGAGCATTGGTATTACTGTGGGGAGTCTCGGCTAGGCACTAGTAAGCAAGCGATCGAAAACGTAGAAACTCAAACTTTAGTAGAGAAAAACAATATTTTGTCATCCAAATATCGGAAAACTTTAAATCAAGAAATCTTGTATACTATGTAATGTAGGTATTTAATCTCGAACATTTAAATTTAGTTAATCTTATCCATCGAAAAAGCCGACGAGAAAATCGCTAAAAATGGGTGATATTTGGTGTTCGTTCTCGTTGTTTTCCCTTTTATGCTTTTCTAACTCTTGAAATAATACGGTGACCCGTTTTTTTTTTTCTTTTTATTCACTTTTTCTATTTAAAAAATAAAAAGACAACTTCATTGATTGGATTGTCCTAAATTTTCCACATTTTTACAACTTTATGCACGATTTTGGAGCGAGCGCAAATTGGGAAGAAATTTGATTCTAGAATGCGCTTATAATCATATTTGCAGCTCATCAAACAATACATACAATTAAAACTGCTAGATAAACCTCAGATCTATCTTTTGAGACGGCCGAGGCGTTTTCTCGGAAAAAATGTGTTCGCATTCTTCAGGCCATATAGATTACGTATATTTCCAGAAAAATCGCCGCAAATCATTGAAAATACCACCTTTTATGACATCTTACAGCTCAGAAACCAATACAGTGACCCCTTCCTTTTTTTCCTCGGGTTTTGACTTGCCAAACAATCAACTTTGAATGACAGGATTTAAGGAAATTCATTGATCAAATCATTGATGATTTGCGCGCGCTGCTGACGCGATCACATCTCAATTACAACGAGCGCGCACTCATTCTTTGATTGGATTTGTTTTTCTTTAAAAAATACACCGTTTATTTTCTCGGGCTTGTGCAATTTGATCTTTTTGAAAAACACACGAGTGCGAATTAATTCTAAATTGAACGAGAAACCGTATGATTACCTATACAAATAGTACGATGATTTTTTATGATTTGTTGTATGTCGCCATGCAGTGAGCGCAAAATGCAAATAACTTCCGTACAATATATTTCTTAATTTTATGCCATGCTTGAAATTGAAGATAGGAAACATTTCGTTTTGATAAAATACGCCAAAGATTTGTTATAGCTTTTTAAAGACACCAGAAGTAAAATACCCCGTGCATGCCCAATAACAACAAAAAAGACTTCTTTTTGTCAGGTGTGCGTCACTCTACCGGAAGTCAAATGGTCCCACCGAAAACGCGCGCGCGTACTATACGGCTAACGCCAAAGGAAGACCTTTACATAGCAACCGTTGCACTATCTTCGTTATCGTCCTTTTCAAATCGTTCGTTTACAAGATGCCGACACATATAACGCGCGCTCTGATTGGCTGTAAAACCTATGAACCATTTCCCCATGGGCTGCACCGTTTTTAACGTTCTAAGCTCTGTTATAAATCAATTAGACAACTGAAAGCCGCTATAGCATTATAGACGCACTTGAGAAAATATAAAGAACTCTTAACAAACTAGAGTTGCACTCCGCTACGCCTCATACTTTATATTTCCTTTCGTGCGTCTACAACGCCATGATATTATTTTTTGGGGGTGTGGGTGGGGTGGGGAAGGGGGAGGGGGTCAGCCACTGCTCGTTCTACCAGCTTGGAAAATGAAGGTTATTAGTACGGCAACAGTTTTTGAAAACATCTGATCATGATTGACATAAAATAATCATATTACTCAAAAATACTCATTTACTGTTCAATACCTTTAATACTTATGATTGACCGTGTCGAAGCTAAATTATACCAACTTGACAAAACTTCCATCACTGGTCAATTATATTCATGATACTCCTGACCATTTAGTTGCCTTGGTCGAGTGTTACAAAAAATTATTAATGAAATCTAACCAAGTCTAGATAATTTATTTACAGTGTAGAATTTGACCCACAATTACGCCCATATCAATACATAATTCTATTGACTAGGTTCAGATGATAATTCGTCAAATAGGTTGACATGACGAGCTTTGTACGCCGTGCGGAAATCTTCATTAAAGAGTTCCAGATCACCTTCGTCGCGAAGTACCCCCTGAAAACAGAAATATAACATAAGGTATATAGACGCAGCAGGGGGCCGTAAAGGTTAAACAACAGGTGATCTTTCAGGTAAACAGGCGCTCCGTAAGCTGAAGCGTTAGTGAGCAAGCAGGATTTCTCCGTTGAATATGCTTAATCGAGAAAGCCTTAGGCCCGAAGCACTAAACAAGCGGTGAACTTTCTATCAACTTTTATTGCACCCTTGTGCGAAACAACAGTTGCTGAGAGCTGCTGTTACGCGCAACATTGGTTGAATCGTATGTTCAGGCCTTCGTTGACTTATACAAAGGACAAAAAAATACAAGAAGTCAGCTTTACCTTGGGTAGATACCCCAGTAACTTAGCAGCATGTTCACGAAGTAATCTTTGTCGTTCTTGTTCAATGATTTGCCTGCGGAATGCTTCCATTCTTTCTTCTTCTTGACGAGCTTGAAGCTCAGCTTCCTGTTAAAGGACAACAGAGAGGGGAAGGTCTTGTTACTAAGGTAACTATTTTTCGTGCAGTAGAAAAAGTCAACAAAATTAGCAAAAAATGTAGCAGTTGCGTGGAAAATAAAGAAAAAAAGCGAGTTAAATAAGAAACAATGACTACGAACGACACTATTCCATACATGTGGCTGAAAACAAATTGATAGACCTTACCATGTCTCGCTGATTTTGCATTCGTCTCTCTTCAATCAATCGTTCCACAGCTCTCTTGTGTTCTAGTTGTCGCATGCGCCTCTTTTGTGCGTTCATTTGTTCGATACGATCGTCTTCAGCAAACTTCTCCAGCATCTGAATAACAAATACACAATAAAAAGTAAGAACAAAGTTCACTAATCGTAGATCAACCTAAAACAGCAATAAAATAGAAATCTTTATTTCGCGTTCAAAGAATGAATGAACTAACGAACGATTCAAAAACGTACCTTTCGCCTAAACTCTTCTTCTTCTTCTTTCTCAGCTCGCAGTCTCTGTTCTTTGAATGCCAGTTGTTGCCGACGAGTTTCTTGCAGGTCCAGGCGTTGCCTGAGTTTGTTCTCCATTTCCTCCTGTAAATATGTAGTGTTAATCATTACTACGATGAAAATAGCTATCAATAATAGTAAATAATTCATGATTCCATCAACGATAATGATGGCTCACCATTTCTTTCTGTCTTTCCATCTCTTCCTGTTCCTCCATATGTAGCTCAAGACGAATTCTGTAACCAAATATTATTCATAAATTTTAAGAACGATTTGCTGATTGGGCGCTACTAGGGTTTGTCGACATGCGCATTACACACACTTCTTTGAATTAATGACGTCATGTCAAACAAAATGTCGACGTCATAACGCAATGTCAAACCAAAGTAAACAAACAAACAAGCATTAGTAACACATACAAACATCAGACAGACAGACAGACAGACAGCTCAAATTAGTAAATAAACAAACAACATGAATGAGCTTTTCTCACCCCTTGCGTGACATTTTATATTTTAATCGAACAGCAAAAAAAATATAATATTTGAAAAGAACACACCAAAGTTAGCAAAACTTGAAATTTTGCGCCCATAACTTTGGCGCTATTTATCGAAACTACCTCACAATTGCAAGTTTTGCTAACTTTGGTGTGCTCTTCTCAAATATTATATTTTTGTTGCTGTTGGATAAAAAAATAAAATGTCACGCAAGGGGTGAGAAAAGCTCATTCTCATTTATTTATGGCCATTTTCGCCTTTTGTGACTTGACACTTTTAGGCACAGTAAATCAAGACACAGATGACTGATAACATGCTTACCGTTCCATTTCATCTCGCTCTTCTTGTTTTCTTCTTATCTGGTCAGCCAACTAAAGAAAAGAGAAGCCATTTAATTAATGTTTTTAATGTACATTCAAAATTACATCCAAATAAATGATAACATTTGATCTAATTCCTAATTTTTGCAGTCCATGAAGGCTGAATACATATCAACATAACCCCTAACGACAGAATAGAATTGATTGATGGATAAATGAGCCACTGTACAAATATATCCTGACACATCATACAGTGTAATTGTATGATATTAAGATATTACGATTTTTATGTCCTACTTACAGTCTTCTGTACAGATGCCATTTCTTCCTCCTGTTGTTTCTGTTTTTCCATTCTCTCTTCTTCTCTCAACTGTTGCAGTCGAGCAAACTCAAGGATTTTCCTGTTTTCTTCTTCCATAAGTGCCCGTTCACGTTGCTTCCACTGAAAAAATTCAGGTAAATAAGTATGATAGAGACACCAAGTTTGAGAGTTAATAGAACAGTTACATCTTGGTCAACCACAGCCTCGACTCAAGTGATATATTCTTGGAGTTTGGTAATAGCCTGTGAAAAGGCAATGAATGTACAAGAAGAAGTAAATGAACAAAGCAAATACTTTCCATTTCGACAGGTTTGTTCTTTGTTCATTTACACCTCCCTGGTTCATTTGTGTGAATTTCTTGTCTTTTCACACGAGCTGTTACCAAACTGAAAAGAAAATATTACATGCAGCCAAGGCTGCAGTTGACCAAGATACATGTATAACTGTAAAATATTGTGATACCTCTTCTCTCTTGGTCTTGAATTCCTCAATGTATCGTTGCGTTACCCTCTGCTTCTCAAGTCGGTTTGCAATTTCCCTACAAAATAAACAATGGTTATCCACTTTTTATCAGTAACAAAGATAACCTAGGGAAGTGCAGCACCTGAAAGCACATACTATAAGAGTCACAGAAAAAAATTCTGACACAAGAGAAGTGTGACTTAAACCCATGACCCCTTAGATACATATGCAGTTCTCTACCAACTGAGTTATAGGCGGGTGCAATGTGATGTCATAATTTATGCATGATAAAAATTTCAAGCTATATGCAATCAGACACCAGAAATGAGAAAAAGCTATTGCTCTTTACTTAGAATATCTGAAAATTTAAGTGTAATCACTCATATAGTTTATTAAATATTAGCATTTCAATTTTAAAAATTTTACAGTAAATGTATGTATGGTTTGTTGCCACTTTTTGCCACCCAAACAAACATTACTGTAAAATTTGCAAAATAAAAAGCTATTTTCTCAAAAACTATTGAAGCAATTGCTCTCAGAATTTCAGGTATTGCTAAGAGCAATGCATTCTTCTCATTTCTAGAGTCTGTTTGTCTATAGCTTGAAATTCAATATTATGCAAATGAGGCAAAACTTAAACAATGCCTCCTCCTATTGAGCCAGCTGGGGTGATGGTTGGTTCAATTCCCATAAGTCAAAGTTATTTTTTTCTCTTTTTGTCATATGGGGTCCACTCAGCAACTGAAAAATACAGCAAAATGAAATTCTCAAACCTTTGATCTTCTTCATAAATCTTCCTGACAATCTCATCAATCATCAATTTCTCTTTCAAGAATTCCTCATAAGCTTCTTGTTTCCTCTTTTCTTTCTCAGTTAACTGTTTCTCCAATTGTTCTTGATATCGAACACTTTCTTCCCAGCGCTGCTTCTCTTTCTCGCGTTCCACTACTAATGCACGCTTGTACTCTTCATCCATTTTACGGTTGATTTCATCTTCCTTTTTCTGATGCAAAAAGTACAGAAAATAGTTAAGGTTGTTCGGGACCCTGCCACTTCACATCTCCTGCACGAATTCAAGCACACGCACTTATATTAAAGAACATTCGCTTGTCCGTGGGAAGTCTGGGCACTAGTGAGATGAAATTCTACTTTTAGTGAAGAAAAACATTTACATTTTATCCTCCAAATTCTGCAAATTTTTTATCAAACAATATTGTACACTGTGTGAAGTAGGAGCAAAAGCTTGAACTTTAAAATTCAGCAAATTTTATCTTTTGAAAAAGCCATCAAAAACAATGCTAAAATGGCTGATTTTTGGTGTTTGTTTTCGAAGAGTTTTACTCCTTTGTTCTTCTCTAACCCTGTGTTTTAGCATTTTCTCATTTCTGATATCAAAATCTTTTTGAGTCGTGAAAAAATCAGCATTGTTTTTGATAGCATCGCCTAGTTATTTTAACATTTGTATGATGGTACCCACTAGTAATGGGCAATAGGTTGGAATGGTCATTGAATTGGCAAATCTGCCACTTTTCAAAAGCTAGAGGAAATTATAGCAATAGACCCACTCTGTAAGAATTTCTAGGTAACTTTAGGCAAACTTATTTCTGTTTATTTCTGAGTTAATTTTAATTTTTCGCAAATCTGACAATCTTGTTTTTATCCAAGTTATGCACAAAACTGCCTAAGACTACCCCCACTCAACTCCAAAATGAACACAGTGACCCCCCTGTTTTATTTCTTTTTTGAGATTCATCTATGTTGTTCTTTTAATAGACAAAGTTTAAACAAAAGTTTATTGCAGGATCTATGAGTCCCAAACTACCTTAAAGAAGAATTAAAACATTATACCATTTCAGGCTCATTAGGCCGTATTCTGTGCCTTGAAAATGTGCTTCTAAAACGATTTCCGCTGCCATGGCGAGGGCACTACTTTAAATCAACGTGAACATATAGATTTTACCTTTCTTAAAAAGAATTCAGTTGTTGTCACTCTGAAAAACCCGCAGTTTTTTTAAAAAACGCCAATGGAATTGAACATTCCGCCATCTTGGATTTTCATTAGCTGTGGGGGGGAGGGTACAGAATTGGATTTTTTACAAATAAATATTATGCATTGAAACTTCCGAAACTGGATCATGATCGATAGTAATAAACTTTAGACATTGTCAGTTCTCAGATTCTTTTGTTTTAAGTTATAATTTTGAATGTAGAGTGATATTTATATAATTTACATTTGATGTTCCCCTGGGGGGAGGGGTCGTAAGTCTACTTTTGACTTTTCTGCCAATCGCTACTAAAATCAACGAAAAACGCAAAAATTGTAATGAAAATAACGAATTTGAATTGTCAACATTCCTTTTTACAACGTAGTTTGATTTTAGAAACAATTTGTCTTACAAATATAATATAAAATTCTCAAATCAGACACCTTTGAAAACTTTGTTGAGAGCTAATCGTTGAACAAGTCCGATCATCGTACTCGTCGTTACTGCTATCGTCGTCATCAGTGTCAGTTGTAAATAAAGGATATGCAATTCAATAGGGCATTTGTAGGTGTGAATGAATGAACAAATAGTGAATAAGGGATGTGTGGTTCAATAGGGCCTTAGGGTGTATGAATTATGAATAAAAGATAATAATAATAATAATTAATAATAATAATAATAATAATAATAATAATTAATAGGGAATGTAAATGTATGAATTATAAATTAAGGGTATGCAATTAATAGATCGAGGAAGTAAAAAATAAAATAGAGAAAAATAAATGAAATAAATAAATAAATAAATAAAAGATGAAAAATAAAAATAGAAATGGAATAGAATAAAAAAGAATGTAAAACAAATAAAGTAATAAAAATAAATAGAAGTGAGACAAAATTGAAAAACGACTAAACGTGGAAGTAAAAAAAAACGAGTGGTAAAAATAAAATGAAAACTGAAAACAAATAAATGCTAAGATGTTATTAAGAAACAAATAATGTAAAATAAAAAGAGTGAAATTGTGAAAAAAGGAAACGAAACGGAAAGTGAAAATGGGAATAAATCAAATTTAATAAATAATTGAATAGGGAATATATAGAAAAAAAATTCGAAAATACCGCAATCCCACACACACACACAAAAAAATTAATTAATTAAATAATAAATCTAACTCAGGGAATTATCATTTTTTTCTGTAACCTAGGGGATCTTTACCTTAGGGGATCTTTACCCGTAGATTGAGAGAAGAATTACTACCTCTCTTTGCTCTTAGGGATTTTTAAAATATACCAGAAATTTTTTGAAAATTTCAGGGCAGACAATCCCCTACTCTTATGTGAATAGTTCAACAGGTTCTTTAATGTCCCCCATATACAGGTTAAGGAAGGGATGGGAGACAGGGCCTTAAAGTCCTTCTCCGAGAAGACCTGAAGGTCTAACCATTTGCAGATATAGTTACAAAGGCAGCACCTTCTCCTCAGTTATTTTAAGACCCTGAGTGTTGGTCCGGACGGGGCTTGAACCCACGACCTCCCGCACGAAAAACCGATGCTCGACCAACTGAGCCAACTGGGCGGAAAATGGTCAATCCCGCAATCCCGCACGAAAAATTCGAAAATAGCACAATCCCGCACGAAAAAATGGTCAATCCCGCATGAAAAATTCGAAAATACGGCTCACCAGACGAAAAATTCGAAATACCACTCCCACGGGATCTCACGCGCAGAAACATGAATCACAGAAACATGAAGTTTTCTATCGAGCGCCAGAAACAAAATCCCGCATCTCGCAGGCCTCAAAAATACCGCATTGCCGCAATTTCAAATCGTTTTTCCCGTAATACCACAGCTCAAAAAAGAAAATACCGCAATACCGCACAAAGAAATGGTCAATCCCGCAATCCCGCAAACCCCTAGGACCCCCTCAATATAAATGTATGAATTGTAAAATTGCTTTTTCGGAAATCTCTCGTTGCTGGCCATTGAGAGAAAGCCATAGTTGTTGACTTGTCTTGAATTAATGAAAAGAGATATCTGAGAAACATGTTAGAGCGCCCTCCACCCTTTAAAATGAATTAAACAAGAAGAAAATCCCATTTTTGCAAGCTTTGTTGGCGTTCTGAGCCAGCGATTTTCAGCGGACTTCGCATCTAAAACTACAACTGCGCATGTCAATTCAAGATGGCGGACATCAAAATATTAAGCAGATTTGATGAACTTTCCTTGGGATTTTTGAACGAACTGCAAGAATTTGGAGATGACAACAACTGAATCCCTGTTAAGTGAGTTCTAAACTACATATTCGAGTAGTTAAATTTTAGTGCCCGAACCATGGCAGCGGAACTGAACGATAATCAGTCACAGAATACGGCCTACATGCAGTCAGAGTAGAATTTTTACAGACTGAGGCAGAATTAAGGGTAATGCTACAAAATGTGATCTTATATCCCACAATGCTACGAACTGACTAGCTTTGATGAATTTGAATTTGATAAGTACGATGGAACTTTGTGCCAGGATAATCCAAGCGTGACGCGGTTGTTGTTTTTTTCTCAACAGTTTAAAAGACATCTGATTTTCATAGTATCTACATGTACAAGTAATACATGTAGCCTGTACAATTGTAAAACTACTTGACTCAACGTCATGTACATGTAACCATATTTGAGTTGGTACCTGTTTTTCTAATTCCATGACCTCTTTTTCAGCAAGCTGAGCTGCTCTTTCTCTGTTCATGTATCCAGCCTTAAGCTTTGCTTGCAGTTCTTGTATCTCAATGCTGTAGGAATATGTTAAAATAATACATGTAAATATTGGGATAATAATACATTTACCCTTAAGAAACAAACAAAATCATTACAAAAATATTTTTTCAGCACTGTGAAATATTAAGCAATTATTGGATGAGGTCGAGTAGGATATGGGGAATTATTAAGGCCGAGGTTTGTGTTATCTGCCGAAGCCGAAGGCTGAGGCAGATAACACAAACCGAGGCCTTAATAATTCCCCATATCCTACGAGAAACGAATTCAATAATTGTTTTATTATTTTTGAAAATAATTCTTTCTCAGTTGTGCTTTGTTGACAAGAATACATGTTGTTGTTGTTTTCCCGCTTTTGGCATGAATCGCATAAATTAGCGTGACGTCATACCGCAAGCTAATTTTCCATATTCGAGAAAATTACGTCATAACTTCGAATAATGGTTTTCAACATTTTCATAACTCCAAATTTGGGCAGCTAGCCGGCGACTATGGTAATTTATCCGGTGGCTCTTAGCCAATCAAAACTCTTGAATTATTTTCAAAATATAATAATAATTTTTGTACACGCAATTGAATAGGTTCCTGCAAAAATGGAGTAATTGACTTACACATAATTATAATCAAATATTGAATTTTCCTAGTTTGGAAATAAAAGATTTTTTGAGAATAATAATCATTAATAATACAGTAATTGAATAGAAAGAGTCTATATTTTATTTTTTACAATGACTTCTTCACAATGCATGTTTACCTGTTTTCTCTGATGTGTTGTCTTAGTTTTTCATCTCTTAAAGCCTCAAGTTTAATATTTTCTAATTCTTTTGCTAATCTTATCTCTTGTTCCTGTTGCTGTTCCTTTAATTTTTGTTGCTCTTCATTCTGAAAACAGATCACAGAATTGTTGTAAACAATTTCAAAGTTGATACAGTGTTGCAGAAACTAGTACTGACTGTTAACAACTTTACAGGATAATTAGGGGCAAAACATGCAGCCCCATAAGCAGACCAGATCCAAATTATACATGTATTGTATAAGCACAATATTCCCTGACTTTCTTAACAGACCAAATCCCATTTTTCACTGGCTTTTTACTGAAACACAAATTTAGAACAATTTCTACGAAATTAAGCAGTTAAGGTTCATGGAATTCCATAGCCAAGGTGCTAAAAGGGTTGTTTGATCTTTCCAACACAAAATAGGCGATATGCACTAACAGGTCACGTGACCCTATCTCCTCTAAATCAAACAGCACCATCAAAATGAACTCCAAAAATAGAAAGAGCACCTCGATATTAGTTTAAATGCAAAGTTTCAGTTTATAAGATTAATGAGAGAAAAAATGGCAGCAAATTTAAGGTGAGATATTTTCTTAAGATTCGTTCGGGAAAACGCGTTGGATGGCACGAGCTTGCCATCCAGCGCGTTTTTCCAAACGAATCTTAAGAAAATCTTCAATCTTATATTCACTGTCATTTGTCCTGTATTACATCTTATAAGCTGACACTTTGCTATTTTACTAATATTGAGACGCTCTTTCCATTTCTGGAGATCATTTTTACGGTGCTCTTCATTTATGGGAGATAGGGTCACGTGACCTGTTAGTGCATATCGCCTATTCCCTGACTTTTGTAACACTTTGACAATGTTCTTGACCAAATTGAAAATTCCCTGACAATTCCCCAACCTTGAAAGCTTTTAAGAATTCCCTGACTTTTCATGGTCAGTAAGAACCCTGTACATATGTACATCAGCCAGCTTCAAAATGTAATGCATATGACAAGATAAAATTAAGCAATTTTTCAGTCAAGCATTAAGCTTATGATCTCATGTCCCATCTCCACAAATGCATAGAATTTGCTGTTGTACTGTTGTTGCATTGACCAATTATTACAAGATTTCTGTCCACATGAATCTGATGACTGTTAGTCTGTTTTAATAATAATAATAATAATAATAAACTATACTTATATAGCGCAATATCAGTGATTCAAAGCGCTTCACATAAATTATAAATTAAAAAAATCGTAAAATTGCAATTGTCCTATAAACTATAAGTTAAATGTCCTATAAGCTGAATGTCCTTTTAAACAAAAATGTTTTCAACTTCTTTTTAAAAGAAGAGAGTGTAGAACAAGCTCTGATGTCACTTGGAAGATTGTTCCACAGAGTGGGGGCGACCACAGCAAAAGATCTTCCGCCATACGTCATCAGATTGAAGCGTGGCTTTACAAGCAAGTTCATAGTTGCAGATCTTAAAGTTCGGACAGGGATGTGTCTTTCTACAAGGTCAGAGAGGTAAGCTGGAGCACTACAATGGAGAATCTTGAAAGTCATCAGGAGAATCTTGAAATTTATCCTTTCTTTCACGGGAAGCCAGTGGAGCTCAACGAGCAGAGGAGTAACATGATCGTACTTGCGCTTCATACAAACCAGTCGAGCGGCAGCGTTCTGAATCACAATGTTTTAGCATTGTGTATGTTTTATGTTTATGATTGATGATGTGACTATTACACCTGATACTTGTTGTCCAGGGGTTTCAACAGAAACCAGCTACCAGCAGTGTACTGCCACCAACTTGCCTCTCACTGCCAGTCACTGAACTACAACTAAATCTCACATCACAAACAGAAGTGACACTGCAGTTGGTTATTATACCTTGGCCAGCCATCTACTTCAAATTTTATTGAAACCCCAGATTGTCCAACTCAGTAGTATTAAATGCCTACTATATAAATTACAAAGGACACTAACCTAAGATTTGTACACAAATTTGGTTCCAAGGGTGTTTACTTATATAATACCTTAATAATAGCTTCATTTGTTTGTCTTTCATGTTCTTCTTGTTGAAGCTTTCTCAAAAATCGACGATTTTCAATTCTTTCTTCACTTGCTAAATTTGCTTCCAAAACTTTCTCTTGAGTAATTCGTTTGAGTTGGTCTTCTCTGAGATTCTCTTTTCGTCTGTTTTCTGTCAGCATTCGCTGCTGCTGGGCATGGGTAAGATTCATTCTTCTGTAAGAAGACTGGAAGAGAGGAAAGTAAGAAGCTAAATCAGGTTGAATGAGAGAAAGACTTCTTCGTGCACGTAAGCTTATATAATTAAGCTTAAGCTTAAGTTAAATGATTTTTTGCAAATATCTTTGAACTGTTCCTAACTGTAGCTTAATTTCTTTCGCTCATCCATGGCCAACATATTTTGCTCATTTACTGAACAAAATAGACATTGTTCAACCGTCTTCATCAGAATTGAACTGTAAGCTTATGTGAAAATGAAATATATTGCATCCAACTGAGAGGATCAACTGAGAATCAAATATGGCGACGAAAATACAGCTTTACTTACCATTTTAGAACCGAAATATCCTTTAATTCAACGACCGTTCCTAGTACAATGACTATCAAACAACTTATTTATAAAATGAAGCCAAAAGATGAAAGATCTAGACGTTTTTTAAGGCAAATTTTGGATGCAATTCCACATAAACCACTTAATGTTTTCTTTGCCGCGTTTTGTCAAGGTAACCAATAGAAACAGCCTCGATTTCATGATGGTACCCAGTCAATTGCGGACTGTAGTGTACACAGGATGCCCGCTACTTATTGCTTTTGATCGCTTTGGATAGAGTAACAAATAGATGCAGAATTTGCAAAAAAAGTCTCATTATTTAAACATAGATATATATATCAAAAGTACTGGTATCGAAAAGCCCAGATGCAAGCATAGTAGGGAGAAATGGCGAAGTTATTCATGATAATTTCCTCTTTACCGAAAGATATTTAAAAAGATTCAATTCCTGTATAGAAAGAAAAAAGAAAGAAAGGAAGAAAGATAGAATAATAGAAAGAAAGTTAGTAGGAAAGAGAGCTGAAAGAAAGAAATGAATCAATAATGGTTCCTGATGAATTAATGAACTATATTCAAATAATAAACGAACGGATATATGAATGAGCGAGTAAGCAAATGAATGCATGAATGGACAAACTGCATCAGCTGGGGGTGTGATAATGCGTCAATAGATGAAATTACAAGAATGCCTTAAGGATATAGCAAAATATTATTTTTATCAATTTTTAGGATATGTTAAAACTTTGTGCACCATTACACCTGATGAATGCGACGTGTTAAAACATGTCTTGCAAAGCAATGTAAACATAGAACTCTAAAACAAAACAACAAAAAACAAAACAAAACAAGAAGGAACTGAGAAGAATTCGAAGGAGAAAAAGAAGAAGAAAAGAAAGAAACCCATCAGACATTTTATGTTATCAGTCAACATAAAGTTACGGTTCCGTTGTTACTTGTCACATGTATCAAACCAAACTACAACTGAGCCATGATATAAATTCCATGATATTGTTCAAGAGCTGATACTCTTACATAGACTATGGACCTAAGTTAATTGATCTACGGGTTTAATAGTCAAGGACGAGTCAGCTATTTTCATTTTTTTTACTCAGTGATATATTAAGTATGACGTTCCCAAGCTTAATTAATACGTCAATCATCTCGATAACTTTACTATAACAATGCAGTATCTAGAACTTTCTTTTACACAGTCTAGTTACAAAAACAGCGAACTATAAACAAATTCTACGAATTTTTCCAAATCAAACAAGTTAAAAAAGTGAATAAATTCCAAGAAAATTTCGACAAGCTCATTCATAATTTATTAATAATTTTTATCATTTTTTCCTCAAGTAGGTTAACTTTTTTTCTATAAAGGTTTTTTTGTTTGTTTGTTTGTTTTTCAGGTTAAATTGGAAGACTGATTTGAAAATATTTTTTTGGGGAAAACATATGTTACGTATATGACTGAAACCTATATTTATTGGGGCTTCTCTGGCCGTAAAATGATGAAAGTTCTGAAGGTATTCCAAATAGTGGTCACGCACGATTTACAAGCGCGCAGTTCAATATTCCATGACAAAAATCTGACATTTCTCCCACAACAAATTTTGAGAATATTTTTTGTTTTGAATTTTCCTTCTTTTTACATTTTGAGAATCGTGATTCACATATATAAATTACGCGTTTTAAGGTAAAATGTTTATTCAATAAATCGACGATAAAATTTTAGCTTTAATTTGTTTGAGTATTTTTTTTTGCGTGATATAGTTCTGCATTCTTCAACCACATCCCGTTGTGTTCTGAACTTTTGTTAACCACGCAGTACGTCAGAACTTTGGTGTTTTTGACTCCTTGATTCCGATTGTCTCTAACTGAAAAACAACTCAATTTCTACTTACAAATTGATACTCGTTTGCCTCGCTTTGAATAGATATCTAAATTAGTTCCCAAACCCCCGCTGTTTTGGGAGAGGGTGACCATAGCAACCACCATGGCCCGCTGTGAGTTTGTAGCGATGGAATGTCACACAGGAGGAATTAGTCTCTTACGTCACGCACTACCTGCTTGAGTAGGAATCGCAGCTGTCCAGAATGAGCGATGCTGAATATTGCAAAAGTTTGGCATGAAGTTCAGAGAACTCCTTAACTGCACCTAAACACCCATCGCACTAAGACTAAACACGCTAATTCACTGAAATATTCTAAAGTAAAGTAATGCAGGACAACGAGAATCAGTCTAATACTATGGACTCTAAATCGAACTCCACGGAAGAAGAGGTTTGTCAATTTAACTCTTGTATTTAAACAAATTTTTGAGATTATTATTGACCGGTTCTCACGCCCTGAAGAGGTTTTTATTGACTTTGTAAATTTGGTGCTAGGTAAGGACGCTATTTGTCAGTGGTCTGCCAATAGATGTAAAACCAAGAGAAGTGTACCTACTCTTTCGAGGCTACAAGGTATGAATATCACTACGCTTTTCTGAGATATGTAAATTGATGTATTTTGGAACCGGTTGAACTTCAAAAAGCTAACTCGAGTGGTGATTAAAATTTCATGAAGAAGAGAGAGAGAGTTAGAAGTTAGAGCACCTCTTATCATGATGGTCATCTTGATGGGTTCGCAATGTTAACGTGTTAAACGATTTGTAAGTGATATATCGATGTAAGATGTCAGGATTTGGTTACTAGCATCACGACAGCACCAAGGTCAATGTGTTTACGTCCAACGAGCGCTCAATGGCGATTATTTCCTTTGCATATTTCAGTCCCATAACACTTGGGTCGTTAGCTATAATTGTGATTCCAGTGCGCTTAAAGATTGTCTATAATCCCACAAAATTCCCAAGAGTTTGATGTTTACTAGCATAGACGCTCTAGTGCGTTTGTGTGTATATATATTTTTACGATATTTTTAACAATCGAAGCTAAGAAAATATTTATAAAAGTACAAGGTCCTTTTTTATTGTCAACTTAATGTCCTAAGCTCTTAAGGCTATTATAAATGCAAACATACAACAAAGCTTCACTTGATAGTGCTTGCCTTGCGTATTAAAAATGTTTGTCTGTGGCTGTGAATGCGAATAAATATGACATTTCACTGCGAGACCGGTCGCGTTTTATTGCTTTCCTAACAGGTACTGTCGTAATTCGGAACTCGTCTGGCCACTGAACGTCCATAAGTTTATTTAAGGAGTTAATATATTTAGCTGAAAAACGAAGAGAGCCGGTTGGACAAATTCGATGAATAAATATACTGGCTTCCAAATGACGCATAAAAAGTTTACCGGTCCGTGAGATTTCGATATTTTTTTATATTCTACTCGAACGATATTACACTCAAGCCAATTTCAATACTGCAGTTTAAATATGTGGGCATTTGGCTGAATGATTTAAAGACAAGCTTAAGTGAAATTCATTTTACATTTATAGATTCATCGTTAATGTTTGAACTTCACAAATAACTGCCACAAAGAATGAATTAAAACAAAGACAAAGCGGATGTGTTCTAAAGTTCGAGGAACAATATTTTATATTCGAAACTACGGTATTTTCGCTTCACAGCATCTCGGTCGTGTACCTTGAAGGTTGTTAACAAGGAACACATCATTTTAGAGGCGCATTTTTTATATGTAAAAAGCTTATGAGTCTGGCATAATAAAATACTTAAAAACAGTTATTCAAACAGCTAAACAAGTGCTATAGAAATTGACTGGACCAAAACCCATATTCAAAAAGCAAAACATTGCAAAGATGCCAAAACGCCAAATAATTCAAAAACTGGACCATTCTTTCTGGAGTTTTGCACGGCGATAATTACAGTTAACACGTACCATTAGGCTAAAATAATATATGGTAATATCCAACAGAAGCCATTTCACACAGAAGGAAATGCAAATTTGTACAACACAACCGATTTGTTTAGTTTAAATCAATCGAACCATAACGACAGCCCATCCCACAAAACTTTGAAAAAATTCTTTTGTCTCTGTATCAAGAAAATCTTTCCTCAGTTTACTCCAAAGATCAACAAGTGACTAAAAGATTTTACCTCAAATTGGCGAGACTGGTTAAATCTGCGGCTAAGAGAAATTACAATTTTATTTTTTGGTGTTTTTGGTAATAAAAACAATTACCAGTAAAGTAAATTAGAAAAAAAAAATATTTTCGAAACTTGATATTACAACTCCTGAAACTGCGTTTGTTTTCCTGTTGCTCTCAGAAATTATTGTCTGAACTAATAAGAATCCCAAACCGTCCTACATATAGTTGGGACTACCAATAAGCCTTAACCGGTTTTAAGTATTTTTTCTCTTTCAATTTCGTTTTTTAATACTCATTTCAATTTTTACTTGTTTCATAAATTAAACATAGATAAATTCATTCCTTTTTAGGGAGTTCTTATCATTTCAGTGACTCGGCAAATTTCACAAATTCTTGGCCTAATTTGTGCTTACATGTCAGCCGACAGAAAACAAAAGCATTTATTGTACGATCAGCTGCCCGGAGGGCTCATTAGTGGGAAAAAGAAGAAAAAAAATCAACCTATTGTTTGATAGAATGATGATGACAAGGACTAAGAGTACTGAAGTATACAACTCAACTATCTTGACATCGTGAGAGCCCCAAACTAGCTTTGGTTTCAAAAAGTTCTTGAAATTTTCGCGTTTGGAGAGGAAGTCCAATACTCAGGGATCACGTGGTCTACCATGAAAAAGACCCGATCATTTCTTTCTTCTTTCCTTTTCCTCAGGTGTTTCCTTTCTGAAGAGAACATGAGGATTAATACACATAATGAAATAGTGAAAAGCTCTTACTCAATCTGAATTAATATGACAGTGGGTGTGACGTGTGCATACCATTTTTTTTGCCTCTCAGCCAATTTGCGACAGCAGGTCTTAGGGGCTGTTTATATGCGTTGTCTCTGGTAGTCGGGATAGCTCTTTTGATTTTAGCGTCCCAGAGGAACCAGAGGAAAAGGATACAAAAGCTATATAACCAGGACAGAGACTACGTCCACTCTAAAAACGCATTTTTCCCTACGTTTTTGAGTCTAAGACAAAATCAAAACGTCGTTTTAGTGTGGACGCAAGGCCTAAAAATATGTTATTTAACATTTATTTGGCCATAGACTAGTGTGGACGCAGCTCTAAGCAAAACGCTGTTTGAGTGTGGATACAAGACTTCATTGTACGTAGCAAAGAAGATGTGTTTTCAAATTGAACCGAATTTGTGTGGACGTACTTTAAAATGATGAAAACTCGAATTAGATGATCTGTTATATTAGCTCTCATTTTATTTCTATCACAGATATATTTTGACCTAGCTTGCGCCTTGTTATTATAAAATATAGTATTTTTTACCGCTTTTTTGTTGAGCTTTTAAATTAATTATCTGAGCTAAGCTCTAATTATGCTCAAGACAGTTTCAAATTCGATTCAACATGGCTAACCATTGGAAACATTATCACTGGATATAAGTTACACTATTTTGGCTGAAGCCTAGGGCGAAATATTACTTGAATTTTGTTCCCTGTTCCAAAACCTCTTGGATTTCTGGTGTTTGAATGCATTTGTCATGGTGATGAGCGAGAGAATGATGATAAAACATTTATACACTTGTATATTGTTCCGTTCTTCATGCCCCCCTCTGGTACTCCACTAAGCTGTAATTGAAAGCCTCAAAGTATTCTGATTAGACGGTTTTTAGACAATTACAATTAAGCGACAGGGAACTGACATTATCGTTGCAAGAAAATATGCCCATATAAGGTAACTGTTTTTCGAAAATCTTAAAGTTTTAGAGGTCTAGTCTTCAATTCAAGAGAGACTCAGCTCACCCAGAAGGTCGGCCATCATTTATTGGAGTCTGTGCATAGTTTTCATCTGTGGAAATCTAAAATTAATTTTCAGTTTCGAGTTATTAGAGATCACTGAACGTCTTGCATATCAAAAAAGGTGTAATAAATATTAGAAGTAACAAGTCGTATCAATCAGTCTGAAAAACGTAAATCGATTTAATTTTTCATTTCCTCGTTGGCATTTTTAAACAGCACATCTTGATATTGTAGGATAATCCTGAGACTTTGCCTCTGATGTCTATATCAGTGGCTAGTTTAACAGCGCTGCATGTCTTTCGATTCAAAAAGCACATAAGAGACTTTGTAAGTGGGTGGTATGTACATGATGGACAAATCACATAGGTGTTTGAATTAAAAGTTGAGCAAATTCCCGGCTTAAAATCAAACTAAAAAATTAACACACATAGAGGGAATTTGAGTTTGATTTTATAGATAAAGCTAAGTGAATAATTTGAATCGTAATAATGCTGTAATTACTACGCTGTACTAGACGTTTTGGTGCCAAATCCTCCACCTGCTAGATTACTGGTTGTTGTAACATCATTCGAAAAAACGATTCATAAACTGTAAAAATGATTGAAGTTGTTTATATCTAAGTTGTTTGTCTACGATAAGCCAAGAGCTGTGATGCTAATGTAAAGAGTAATTGACGTGTTCTGAGTACCGAGTTAAGGTGTGGCGATGCGAAAGTGATGCTACGAGTCTACGAAAGTTCTTCAGTAATTTTCACTAAATTGCTTGAAAGCAATCAGTGCCCGAAATTAAAAGGTTATATTTTTGAAGGATATCATATTACTTCAAATTTGAATTTCTAGAGACAACCGAACAGAGAAAAATGTAGAAATAAGTTAAGAACATCTAAGTGCATTAGATAAGTTTGTTTGACATCAAAATAAACGCGTATATACTTTTACCAATTAAAAGCTGTTCTTTTCAATAACTGACTGAGTGTTTTGTTTCTTTACAGGGATATGAGGGATCACTACTTAAACTTACAGATAAACAGGTATAAAATGGGATCAAAATTGAAGTGGATCAAAATCAATATTGCACTTGATGTTCACTCGGGCTTCCTGTGCACACCCTTGACATTTCTGTGCTTTCCTGGCGCTGAGCTTCTTAATTTTGTGCACAAGAAATTCTAATCAGTTATATCATTTCTGTATTTATTGATGGATTTATCAAACAGCTTTTAGAAAAAACTCGTGCTTAATGTTACATCACTACTCGGCTAATAGAAGTGTAATGTCACACAACCAAAGCCTAGGTCTACCATTGCGTGACAGTCACGTTTTGTAACGGAAAGCCTTGCCATTGTCATTCTTACATTTGTCTGTCAATTTGTAATCCATATGCATATGTTGTCTTTGATAATGGTAAAATAAAACGTAAAATAATTCTCATAAACTTTCTTTTTATCCCAATCTTTCTACAGGGAAAAACATCTGTAAGTACGCTAATGACTTCTCAATACCTTTATAATTGCCATATCATAGATTCTTGTAACTTGTACGTTAATTTAACCTTAATAAACTATCTAATGTTAACATTGCATGGTAGTCATGTTAGACGCACGTAATCCTATGTTTATGTACGTTATTCGCTCACACATATAAACCAATTGACCTCCTTGAAGGGTCACTAATCAAAGAGAGCTTGATATCGTTGATGTGAAGGGCTTCCTGACTGAACCATTCATTAATGCCTATTTCACTTCATTTTTAAATGGGAGAGGGAGTGAGGTCGTTTGGAAGAAGAGTTGAGATTGGCATAGAGGCTTTTGCAGACACTGTGGCAAAACGACGGCGCATATGCGCGAGTGTTCACGGACTTACGCGCGTCCGCGTCTTGACAACAGGAATCCCGAGCAATATTTTTAGAATTTTTATCAATAGATTTTTCCATATTAGTGATATCATTGTGATTAATTTTGAGCATTGGTGCAAACAGGAAAGTACAGCAGAATATACTACAATGTCCTCAGACGGAATTTCTGAGGACTAATTTTTGTTTCTGTAGCTGAATTTTCACCGGCAAAGTAAATGTTTTATAAGTCGCGCATGCGCGGTACATTTTGCGGCGGTGTCGGCTTTGCACGATTACGTGACAGCAGTCATGTTGGACGGCAGAACAAATGAATCTGATTTGTTCGTGTTTCGCAAGAACATTCTGTATGATGTACAATGATTGTTTGCCATCCATCATGGCCGCTTGCTCGTGACCACCTAAAGACTTCAGCTTAACTCCAAGTCATTGTGGCTGCTAAAACAGTTTTTGCACATACTAACTAGATTTTTGTATGTAGCCGGTTGCATTCGTCACATTTGAAGAAAAATCTGATGCCGAAGAAGCAAAAGATGAACTCCAGGTAATAATGCCTTCTCATTGGTGCCTTCACCATGCATACCGTCAGTCAGTAAAACAAAGTATAGCGAACATGAGTGGTAGTAATTTCACACTCTTCAGGTTCTCGGATCCAGGGAAGAGATTGCTTGGCTAGCAACCCAAAAGCAACATTTTGGCAGCAAAAATAATAGTAATTATCTGTAAAAGCTTGCGTTGAGAAAAAGAAACGTTTAATGCAGCCTTTCATGATTCGCCTTTGCTCTTCAAATTCCTATCATTTGAAACTAACTCAACCTAGGACTTTGATTAAAATCACAAGAAAAGGGTTAATGGAGTTTAGTTAAACTGAATTGCCCTTCTTTTCGATTCCCTATATAATCGTGCTCGCATAATATCTGACAAATGTGTGCCAAGATGTTCTGCTATAGCCAGCTGCATATTGCAAGCTCTGTGGTCTTGGAATAATGTTAAAAAGCGATTATGAAATGGAAGGGAAATTAAAGGGATGAAGGAATGGAGGAAAGAGAGAACAGGAAAGAACAGCGATTTCTGTGCCTTGTATATTTATATAATCTCAATATATAGTATACAGTTGTATATATTTATTCATTTGTTTCTAGACATTTCCTTTCATCACCTTATTAATCTATTGGTGTTCTGGCTCAAAAATTAATTAATTGATTTTCTCCAGACTCTCCAGTGTTTGATTGATACAAAATTAGTACCCTATTCTTACAACCTCCCGATTATTTTGTATATATATTTTCATTTTTTTTCCTGATTAATAGCTAGATTGTGTCCTCGTCGATCTACAGGACGTCCTCGTTTCTGCTATTTCCATAAATCGATTTCATGTAGTTATTTGATATCTAATTTGTCATGATTTATATTCAGGGGGTCCGATTTGATCCAGACATCGCCCAGACTCTCAGATTGGAGTTTGCCAAATCAAACACCAAAGTCAGCAAACCGACCAACAGACAATCTGTACTGACTACTGGAATGCCTTATAGAGAACCTATCAGTAAGTACAGCAACATTCCTTTAGGAATGGCGAGTATAGCACTAGATCTACTGTACGATGTTTCTTCATCGGGTATCCTGTGGTAAGAGGGGCCGAGGGGAAACTGGGGATGCCTCCCATGCTCGGCTCTTTCTTTACCACAGGTAGTCCAAAAGGTTGAGTAAGCCTAATAGTTCAAGAAAGCCTAATAGCTAAGAAAGATTTTGGCGGTTTTCGAGGCGGTGGTCACTCAAGAATATTGTACTCATTCAGCCTCACAATCTCTGTTACTGTTTATTCCACAGTGACACCAGATTACATTGGAACCAGTTTTTTTCCCGTACACGAGCCAAATCTTGCCTATCAAGCGTAAGTACTAAACGTACCACAAACTATCGTTATTCATGCTCATTCTTGCTATGTTGATCCATATATTTTAAATGATAAATATAACTGCGCATGCTCAGCTGATCTTTTGTATCAAGCATGCGCAGTCCTTATAACCGCACTCCTTTGGTATCGTAGACTAACATCCATGCTAACCTGCACTATGGTGTGGTAGGTAATAACTAACAAAGTACTTTAATAAGTCTTTTATTACTTTGTTGGATAGCTAGTCATGGCAGCAAGTTGCGTATGAAGTAAGCACATTGAATCGTCATCAGAATCAAAAATGCAGGCTCTGTTGTTTTGTCAGTAAATTTGCTACACATTTAGTAGACAAACCCTCACTCATGGTTCTAGAAGCATTGTGACTCACAGAAAAAAAAACCCACAAATCATATCCACACGAAAGCGTCGCATTCAATGCATCCAGCACAGTGTTGAGTCTCCTCTGAAAGTTGCTTTTACTTGTGTGTATCATATATAGACCACTCATGAGCTTAGAGCAACTGTTTCTTCGTTTTTATCCCATAATTTTTTTTCTGAATTCCTTGTCACCCCTGCAAAGTTTTACGATTGAATGCTTACTTCGTACGCATGTGCGCATTATTCCTTTAGAGTGCACTTACAGGTATCCCACACTAGTAACTCTTTGATCTTGTAATATCATTTCTAGTCCACTTCTCAACGACTTTGTGACCGCTGCAGTAGCGCAGGCTCAAGTTGCGCAGCACAACTTTGCCCACCACCCCACTGCACTTCAAATCCAGGTACACACCTTTATAACCATAGCACTGTCACGTGTGATATGAATGACTTGATTTCCTATGCACTGATGTAACGTCATCACTAGAACTACTCGTTTGGGTATCCTGTGGTTTATCAAAGACGTGAAATTAAAGATTCTTTTTATTACCAATCTTCCCTTTTCAATGGAAATCTTGAGGGAATGGATAGTAGTTGAGGTTTAAGAGAGGCTTTCATGAGTTTCTTTCATGATAGCTACCAACACACTCAGATTATTTTGTACTTACGGTCATTCTACTGTAACGGTGGTCACTTGAATTTATCCAAACACTTATCAGTATAGGGCCATTTATGGAGACCAAATAGGAGGTGCCTTACATGAGTTGCGCCTTATATAAGGTGTGGAGCTGTTCGTATAAACAGCACTTTTAGTCTAAGACGGGCCTTATTTGAGCCTTATCGAGGAACAGCCTTCTGAGCTGTTCCTCGATAAGACGCGTCGTATACTAAAAGTGTCGTTTTATACAGAGAGTTATTTAAGTCACGCCCTATGTAAGACGCTTCTTTTTTTCCCGCTCTTATAAAATGGCTCATTTATAACACTGATTACGCCAAAAGTTACTACTGAAATGTGTTTTGTCCCCTCTAGAATATGTACTCGAATTCTATTGTTTTCAATTCATAATCTGATTGGTTAACAAACTCAAGTGAGGACGGTGAGAGTAGAATGAGAGTAACAAAGGTGCAACAATTCTGGTTGGCTATTTTACCGATTACAAATTACTAACGTCCTCGGACGAGGCAACTCTAAAGATAAGGTTTCCTGTGGCAGAAGAAGGAATTTGGAAAAAGCAATTTTCTTATCTTGCTTCCAGTCTTTATCTTCCCATAAAATACAAAGAAAACCCAACCTTAAGCCGCATCTGCACGAGCACGTCTTCCTTGACAAGGAACTTTATCGTGTAGACAAGAAAGCCATTGACATTTCAGTCAGGCAAGGATTTGCTGGTGCAGACGAACAAGAAATATAACAAGTATTCCGCCTTGCAATAATAGATTTCGGGCACAAAGAAACTTGTCAAGTAACGTTTTTGCCGTCTTCGCAAGGAAAATTTCTCGCCAAGGAAAACTTATCAAGGAGAACAGACTTGTGTAGGTGCGGCTTTAGTTGCTCCCTAAGAAGGAGGCCATATATTTTACCAAGAATTTATTAATTGATTGTCATTCATTGTATGTTTATTTTCAGCATCATCCCGGTTTCGCATCCATACCATCACCCCTCCCCTCTCCTCTACATTCACCCCTACCCCCAGCAGCAACTAACCCCGCCCTACAACACGTGGCAGCTGCCGCCGCAATAGCAGCAGGCAATCCTCCATGTAGCACGTTGTTTGTCGCCAACCTGGGAAAAAATTGCACAGAAAACGAGTTAATCAATTTATTTGGAAGGTACTGTAATTGATATTGATAAGGTCTATAGAGAACGAGGGGAGAGACAGGGAGATTAAGTATAAAAACTCCCAAAGATGCTCAGATCTATTTTAGGCCATGCGGACGTCAAAGGGAACCGACAAAGTCAACAATAACTTTAGTAATGACGTCTGTTATGCATTAAACGTCATCTTGAAAATCTCGTTTGTCACAAAACGTATATCCACACACGTTTTTATCATTCATAAATTGAGAGCTGTCATATATTGAACTCTCCAGAAGCGCGTTTCCATTTACGTTCGCATATACCTGAAAATAGACCCATTGGTCTTGTTTGCAAAGGTTATACCAGTACTGTCTCCCTCTCTCCTCCCTCATTTTCTCGTCTTTCTCTTGTTATGTTAATATTTAATTACATTTTAATATCTTGATAAAGTATTACTATTTGTATTTACGATCTCACTGTTTCTAAATGTTTTATTTTTCTTAACAGGCTTCCAGGTTTTCGAAAACTAAAAATGCATAATAAAGGAAACTCACCGGTCTGTTTTATCGAATTTCAAAATGAAATATTGGCTACTCAAGCGATGCACTGTTTCCAAGGGTAAGGAATATGGATCTCAGTCACGTGATATGACTTGTTGTCAAACTTTGTAGGGGCAATGTAGCTCGGTTTGTGCGCGGCTTTCTGATGCGAGAGGTCCTGAGTTCGATTCCACGTGACTTCTTTCCATGATATATTGTTTTAAGTAGCTTTGAATACACTCAAAACGGAACACTGACGGAGGTGGGGGAGGGAGGTAAAGAGCGCACCATCGACTTCCAGGGATATTAGCTTGTGTTAAAGGGACTACCGATAGAGGGATATTTTTAGAACTGTTTTGCGACTTCCAACCACTTGTGCTTATTGAAAGATCTTAACTTGATATTGAGCAGTTTTCGTGAGTTCGAAGAAAACCATGACATACTGTAACCGTTGGAACACCGCAGCGTTTTCACAGTCATACCAAAACTGGCTTATTACCAATACTTTTGCCATGCGTTTGCTACAAGCTCCAGCTGAATTCATCATGGAAGGAGATCTGAAGGAATTTCGCGCGCTTAGCTGTTATGCTCTCCTAATACAACCCTTTTTCAAATAGACAAAGAAGATGCTTATTGATATTTGATAAGTCAGTCATCAGCAGTGCTCTAACAAGAGCTCGTTTGACAACTTTCACTCGGCGGGCCCGCAGAGGCTGAAAAAAAAAACCCCCTTGCGTTTTATGAACAGACCGGCTAATGATGATATTGATTATTGCATGGATTTAACAGCCCTAATATCTGCTTATTATGTGTTATTGTATAGAAAGAGCTCTCTCAGATATATTGTTTTATTTTTAATGAAATTGAGTTTACTGAGGATATTTTTATACTTAAAAGTATAAATATTACACAAACAAGACGACGTTTCGTTGTCATTTGGACAACATCATTAGGTCTGGACCTGATGTTTTTGTCGAGATGACAACGAAACGTCGTCTTGTTTGTGAAATATTTATGTTTTATTTTTACATTTTATAACAGATTTATTCCAGCATCTTCCGAAAAGGGAGGTATTCGAATAGAGTTCGCCAAGACAAAAATGGGCGAGGTAAAGATTTAACATTATTATCAATTATGGATGTTTTTAATCTTCAAGTGTCCTTGTCCTTCTCTCTATAAGCTGATATATCTTCATTATTGAAGTAAATACTCTTTGTTACGTGTTTGTATAGGGGTCAGCTGGTTTGGCTCCGCAGCGAAATGATGCGACATTCTATATTCAACCGCAAGTTACAACAAGGAATGGCTTTTCAATGATGGTATGTAGTGTATTCATGTCTATTGTGGCGTAGGCCTTTATTTAAGCAATAATAAAACGCGCGCGCATGTCTCTGTACTGTGATATAAACACGATGGAAGATGTAGAGCAAGAGAAAAGCAAGCTTAGGTTTCTCTTGCTTTTCAAGTACTCTACATCTTCCAGAGTGTTTATATCACAGAACAGAGACATAAGCGATCGTTTTATATTGCTTCTATAAAATATTTTCAACGTTTTTGAGCGAGCCATGTCTCTGTCCTCTGATATAAACATAGCAGCCAGCCAATCAGCGCGCGCGTTATATCTCAAATATTTTATAAACTATTCATAAGAATATCTTTTGGGGTTTCTGTTACTAGCATTATTGCTATTGATTGTTGTTGTGTTTGCTGTTGCTCGTTGTTGTTCGTTGTTGTTCGTTGTTAGTGTTGCTATTGTTATTAGAAACAATAGCTATTTGTTGTTGTTATTCGTCGTTGCTGTTGTGTTCGTGGTTTGTGTAAATCCCTGACGCGCATCGTTCAATTGCTGGTTGTTGTTATTTGAGGTACGTTTGTCTTGTTAGGTCGAATCATTGATTAAAAGTTCTGATATTACGGCAACTGTATTGATCTTGTGTTTATAAGGCTCAGACACGATTCAACTTTTCTTGCAACATTGATAAAGGCTGTATCTGTAGGCTTTGTTACGCACATCAAAGACACACCTTGGTCTTGTCACTAAAGCAACCTACCTTTGTAGGTATGAAGTCAAGTGTGTGCAACGTTGTAAGAAATTTTGAATCGTGTGACAACCCAAAATTCCATCTTAATTGTTCTTTGCGCGTTGTATCCTAATAACAATTTGTTGTGATATATACTTAAACCTTTCCATCTCTATTGATGGCTGCTGTTTATGCTAACATATGTTTTCTTTCTCTCTCTCTCAATAGTCTAAAAGAAAAAGAATTCTACAAAAATGGACCAAATACTACCAATACTACAAACCTTAATGATAAATTTATACAATGCATCGTCTGTCAGTCCACAATAGTAAATATACATGTGCTACAATATTTTCAATTTTCTAAAGAAAAAAGAATGCATGAAAACAAAACATAATAATCAATGAGTATTCTAGGTTAGAAAATATTCTCTTTGTAGTGTTCCCTTCAAACATGGGATTCCCATAATGAAACAAAGGGGGTTTCAGTCCTTTTAGAATATTTTTTTCTAGTTTTTTTGAAGGGTACTTATGTAGTTTAGATGTGCAAAGCTATTCTCAGATCAAAATATTTAATTATTTGCGACAATGTGCTACTGCAAAAATATATAGGTATTTTGAGATTTTTAGGTCAGCGGCCAAGTTGACATGCGCATGCGCAAGCATGTTTTCACCTCTTACCTGACAAAAAGGCCCTAGATGCCGAAATGAATAAATTTTAGGTTAAACAGTGACCAGAATTACATTAGCTAGTACCATTCCTTCACTCGAGAAGAAATTGAAATTTGACCGTGAGAGATAGTCACTGTCTAAATCATGTACACTTTCACCTTACTTTACAATAATCAGCAGAGTATTCGAACATTGAATATCAATTCGACTACCAGTGTACATAGAGAGCTGTAAATAGAAAATAAGATTTACAGCCCAATTTTAACTTATTTGAATTTTTATCGTACACGGCGAAAATTGTATACATTCAGCGGTATTTTCTATCGCTACATGCGTAGGCATCAAAGCCATGTTTTAATGTACCGCTTTTGTAAAAGTAAGAAATTAGTAAATTAATGGAATAAATGAAACTGAGTTTCTGAAGCATCAAGAGACTGCGTTTTCTTCAAAACTTTGTGGCAGCATGTAAGGAGGTTTTCTATAAGGTCTTTTCTCTGTTACTTTCCTTTGATTTCTTTGCCATTAATTTCTCTCTTTTCTTTTTCTTTTCTCTCTTCTTTTTTCCTTTCTTTTCCTTTCTTTTTCTTTACATTCGTTTTGTTTCTCTTTCTCTTCTCTTCTCTTCTCTTCTCTTCTCTTCTCTTTAGGGCCACAAGTTCATCAGTATTACTGTCAAGCGCGCGTTAAAGCGGTGTTGCACGAGACGATTTTTAACGACTATTTTCCGCGCAATGTTGCAACATCTTGCAATATTTTGCGTTGCGAGTTTCTGACTTGGATTCAAAAACTCGCAACGCGTTGCTGAAGCGAAAATTGCAAGGAAAATCGTTCCAAGTGTCATGTTACACGAGAAAGATTTTTATCGCCGCGCCGTTGCGCTGAAAATCGTCGTTAAAAATCGTCTCGTGCAACACTCGGCCGCCTTTACCCTCGTGAAATAAAGTTGATTGATTGATTGATTGATTCATTCATTCTTCTCTTCCCTTCTCTCCTCTCTTCGATCTCCTCTCCTCGCCTCTCCCCTACTCTCCTCCCCTAATGTTTGATTGCTAATGTACGTCGTAACCCATGCCCATTTGAGTATTCTTATTACATCTATGAATCACCGAAGCCAGAACAAATAACATTAAAACGGCACAATAGCCTTTTGTAATTTTCAATCATAAAGTTGAGATTGGATATCAAAATATGACATAAAAACAACGAATCGATCATAGATCGAGGCAAGTTATTAGCGGGAGGCCATTCTAGACCTTTTATCAAACTAGCCTTTTCTTTAAGTTACAACACGTACTGGCAGTACAAAAAGTAGTTGGTAGAAAAAGTAGGATCAAAATGAATGTAAATCTTACAACTCTTTTCTCATTTTAAGTGTTTCGAATACCAGTAATGTTATTTGGTCGCTATGCCAACGTAACCCTGTAGATGTCTACGACAAACATTATTTATAGTGGCTTCAGCGACTGGTTTGATTGTAATAATAAACGTAAAGTCTGAATTGACTACATTATTTATTATTGATTGAGTTGGAATTCAGTGAGAAAACCCCTGAAATTCAATACAAAATCGAAAAAGATTTTTACTGAAAGCTATATTGAATGATAGGAAACTTCTCTTCTCATTTGAGTAGTTTTCGTGTTATCAAAACTGTAGGAGGAACTTTATTCAGAGTTTTTGAATATTCATGACTTGCTGTATGAACAGCCGAGTTCCTTATGTCAGCTGCGCTTACAACCACTACCAACCAGCTTCAGCAATGAACGTATCATATTATCACAATCAATGATGTAGAAGGGAAATCGTAGGCGAAGAGAAAAGGTGGACTTTAAAGCCCAATGCTTCCTTCCTTACAGGATTCGTGCGCCTAAATTCGTGTTCGTGCAGATTGTTGATGGAAATTTCACTTCATTTTGAAAGTGTATAAAATATCGAAAGGAAATCAAGAAGTAATCCTTAGTACTCTTTGAACTGATAACTCGTATTACATCGTTCTAATTTGGGTAAAATCATCTAAACCTAAAGATTGAAAATGGAAGATTCTCCAAGCGATGCTGAAAAGAGCGGAACTTCAATCAAGCCCGACAACGATGAAAAAGAAGAGTCAGAAGCTACTTGTGGGGTCGATAGAGATCTCGTCGTTCCAAAGCTTTCCTTCTTTTTCTTCTACATGGCTCTGGGTTCTGTTCTTCCTTACCTTGGAGTCTATTACAAACAACTGTGGCTGAACGCAAGAGAATCGGGAATCCTCCTGGGTATTCGACCGTTCATTAAGATGCTTTGTTCGCCTGTGTGGGGAGTTCTTACAGATTATTTTCACAAGCCAAAGTTCATCTTACTTTTATCAATTTTCTGCTCAATGCTTGCGTATTGGTCCCAGAGTATCGTTTCTCCTTTTGAACTTCCATGTTACGTACGAAATAATACAAATGAGAAATCAGGAAACATTGTCCCTATAATGTCAAGAAGTATCAGCAGAACTAACCGTATCAATTGGGCTGAGGAAAACACTCCAAATTTACACTTATCCCAAGAACTGAATTTTGAGAAACTTTTAGATGAAACTTCGTCGAAAACCTCCAAAGCAAACTCACTAAAAAAGAGACTTTCAGACTCAGAAAAACTGAACGAAAGTGAATCAAATCCCGAAGTTTCTGGAAAACATTACTCTGAATTTAATGAAGATAATAGCGATTTGAAGTCTTCTTATGGAAGTAAATCCACTTGGGAAGACCGCCCTAAAGATGTCGATAGGGAACTCGTAAAAGATGGTGGAGACATATACAACGAATTGGAAGGCCAAAGCCTATCAAGTAGTCCATTTGCAAGAACAATAATGATCAAAAACAAGAAAGTCAAGTCACCCAAACCGGACACAGACTTTAGAATCCGGGACAACAAGAAAATTTACTTGACTCTATTAATACTGATAATATTTGGTGAGATGGTGGCTGCACCGGCCCCAATGCTAACAGACAGTGGAACTCTGACTCTACTTTCAGGTCGTGAACATGAGTATGGCAGGCAACGTCTCTTTGGGGCATTTGGATGGGGTGCTGGATCACTTTTTGCAGGAGCAGTTGTAACTGCCTTTCATAAATGCCCTTACTCCGACAACATCAATTATGTGCCTGTTTTCTACGTGTTCGCAGTGGCTATGTTTATCAACCTCATTGCAACGTCTTTCTTCAAGTTCAAGTCGCAGGACGACAGTCACCACGAATCTGAGTCCAGGGCTAAAAAGTGCATTGAAGGGTTGATGCCTTTTAAAAATGTGAAAAATGCTGCTTTTATTTTTGTCTTGTTTTTTTGTGGGTTTTTGCATAGGTAAGATGGAGTTCAACTATCAAGACTGCTATACGCAGAAACGATTTCGAGATTTAATGCTCGCATTTCATGAAAATAAAAATTGAAGAGCTCGTTAGCTTCCATACGATAAACGGCTGTTCATTGAAGTTTTCAGCAGGGGATTTGGAAACTGAATCTTTATTTGTTTTTTAAAACATGTTAATGTCTCCAAAGTACATGACTCTTATAAGTTTATATTTAGATACCATGCTGACATCCTTGCTACAGCTTTGATCTATTAGATCATTGCACAGGTCATTGTCTCAAGTTTCGATAAAGATCAGCGAAAAAGAAAGGATTATGCTAATATTTGAATGACGTGAAGCCCAAACTTGACTCGATACTGAAATCAATTTGAAAATGATATTTGAAAAGGTATTCAGTGAGATTACACAAAAGAATTGCATAAATTTCATATTGTTTGACACTTAGTTTTAAATACGATAAGTTGCTTGCATATAAAGTAGAATTTGAGATTTTTTAGTTTTCATGGCAAAAAAGAAAAACATTGAAAGCATCCGATCGAGCTAACGTGGGGTCAGTTCTAGTGGTTTTTAGGCAATTTTATTCGAATGAAAGCAAGTTACTATGACAACATTTTTCTTATTTGAGAAAGAACAACGTTGTTAATGAAACTACCTCAAGCGTACTTAAGAATCATTTAGGAAAATCAGAAATTTGCATTTGAAAGAAAAATATAGTAAACAATTTCAAGAAAAAGCTCTGTTACGTTATTTCTTTTTCATTTTAAAATAATGAAAACAAACTTTCCTCCTTTATTAGGAATAAGCTACTGGCCCTCGTTTTACATTGCAAATTGCGTTAGAATTTTCTGGCCGTTTTGAGAATGAGAAAATGGTTGTATAAAATCAGATCCAGTCTATTGATTTACGGGCACCTATAAGTTATGTATACTTTGGCAATGAGACGGAGGCCTGATCTGCATCTTATCTTTGACAATTTTTTTGAGAAACTTATTTATTTCCTCTTTTCTTTCAGTTTGAAGTTATCATTTCTGTTCTGGTTTCTACAAGACATTGGAGGTACCCCTATACTCTTCACCCTCATCCTTCTAATCAACTCTCTCTCCGAGGTTCTGATGTTCTTCGGTGCAACTTACATCGTCAAAAAGCTTGGCCACGATGCCGTTCTCTACATTGGTTTATGGTGCTATGCTATAAAATATCTCTTGTACTCCTATATTGAACACCCTTGGTATGTTCTACCAGTGGAGACTTTACAGGGCGTCACCCATGGCTTGGTATGGACCGCTAGTGTATCCTACGTCTCACCTGGACCAGGTATTTAAAAACTAGTAATTAATAGCTTTTCTATAAGCAGCTAGCCAGCCGTGGTAAATGGACGACGACGACTGACGAGAATTGATGTTCCATAACAATATATGAAACACATATGATTAACATACAGTGAACAAAATTCTTCACAATTCAGTTTCAAGGTTTTTTAAGGCCTTAAACTGATAAGCTAATAGCAAATGTTGCTTGTTTCTCTTGAACCTGCGAAAAATGGATAGAAAGAAAGAAAGAAAGAAAGAAAGAAAGAAAGAAAGAAAGAAAGAAAGAAAGAAAGAAAGAAAGAAAGAAAGAAGAAATTTATTTTGCCAGTTATGTCGCAACTGAAAGACAAACAATACAAACGGCATAAAAATTCAACTCATTTATAGCTCTTATAGCTCTAAGCGTTTATTTTTTGTTGCTCTCGAACTCGAGATATCTTCTTTTAAGTTTTAAATTGCCGCTATAAATACTTGAAGTATTTTGGGTCTGTTTGTGTGGGGCGGCTGAAAGTAAAAACGATAAAACTCGACTATTTTATCATTAGTCTTTGTGAGTTGGCTATATCAGTTAAGCAAATATCATTTTTCGATGGAATCTCGGTCCTTCTAAGTATGTCTTTGGATTATCTCTTGTAATGTTGATTATCCTGAAAGTAGAAGCTACTATACTATGGGCCGGTACTTTAGGAAGTCTGAAATAAAACATCATTAAGATGTTTTTGTATTGAGTATGAATCATTCATCACGTTTTAATAGACTTCCCTTGTCAACAATTTTACTTATTGAGCAGCTTCGGTAATACAAACTATGTCTTTATTGAACAAAATCAGTCTTTCAATCAATGGGTAGAAAATAAATCATATAAAATAGGTTTTTTCTTATTAATGGATGGCTAAACGGTGTTTTCGCGCTGGAAAGGTTTCTAAAGGTAAACGTTTATACTACTTAAGTATCACTAATCTAAAAAGACTATTTGGCGTCGTCTAGTTCCATTTATTGTATTTTTAGTCAAAACGTCTTTCAGGTAACCTGAGATTTTGATGCAAGTGACGACATCATGAAAGAAATCGAATTTAAAGTAGTTGCCCACACTAAGCTGTCAGGCAGCCCCTTGCATGTTTACTCAGCGGTAAACACATCTGCGTGCGTGAATGACATTTAATCTCTATACAGAGTAAAGAAAATAATTAAAGAATGGAACAAAATAGTAATCGAAAGGAAAGAATGAGAATGACAAATTAAAATAAGGGAGAGTTTTAGTAAAGTATCATTTATTTACACGTGATACCTTTTTGTCAAAATTGGCGCGAGGTGAAGCTGAAATCTAATACCCAGTGGCTATGGCCTCAAGCGATTGATTTTTTATACAACTCATGGTGAATTTAGGATCAGGATTCTTGTTTAAAAATAAAACTACAGTAGACATTCTAGTGTTTTTTGTCCGTCTCCCTAGAGACCGCACTTTTTCATTACTTCTAAGAGAAACAATATAAAAATGATCAGTTGTTTTGGCAAGCTCGAGTCCAGAAAAAATTCAAAACCGTCAGTTAGATTTTTAAGCATCATGTTGGGATTAAACCATTCCCTTGAAAATCATTAGATTTATCAATTAAACAACAGAAAGCCGCGCGCCCATAGCATTATAGACGCACGAGAGAAAATATATAGAACGATTAACAAACGTAAGAGTGGCACCAGGCGTAGCCGAGTACGACTCTAGTTTGTTATGAGTTCTTTATATTTTCTCAAGTGTGTTTATAATGCAATGTGCAAGCGGCTTTCTGTTGTCTAATTGATTTATAACAGAGCTTAGGACGTTAAAAACGGAGCCGTGCAGCCCATGCATGGGGAAATAGTTCATAGATTTTTCAGCCAATCAGAGCGCGCATTATATGTGAACGAACGATTTGAAAAGGGCAATGACGAAGACAGGGCGCGCGCAGTGCAACCCATAGTTAGCTTTCTGGCCAGTCAAAGCGCGCGTTATATCGACTTTATGTTGGAAGAATAAACGGTAGAAGCTAAACAGTAAAAATAACATAAAAAATTGAAAGCAATCCCTGAAGACAAACAAATTGTATCATAAAACGGCCCACAAAAAGGCGCCTTTTATTTATACTGCACAAAGAATCTTTCTTTAGCGAACAACACGAAATCATCCAATTATAAGTGTCGTGATTTTCTTATAACCTCTTGAGGAAGAGACCTTAGGGAAACGGCAGACGGCAGAGGGGATCACGTGACCTATTTTGCCACGTCTGTCGTTGCTGGTTAAACGCGAAAGTGAGCTACGTGAAGCTTAAGCTCTTAAACACTCGTGATTGGCCCAAACAGACTGTATCGAACTGGCTTTCTTCAAAATCACAAAAACTTACCGAAAATCAATTCTAAATTGAGCAGCAAATATAAAACAACTTTTTAGATAATATCAGTGAATAAAATGACTAAAGACTGAAATTTTTGTGATAAGTGAAAAATCTCTTTAGCACGCGTTTGATGGCGTGGCGATTTCGTGACAGAGCGCGCATTTTGCTGAAATTAATAAAACAGCTTTGCAGGTAAAGAGAATTTCACTTTCAATCAATCAAAAATATTAAATCTTTCCTTTGCAGAAAATAGAATCGCTATACAAAACGTAATGCAATTTGGAGACGGCATTGTCAGTTTATAATGACGGCATTGGAAGAAAATATATTCAAATATATTTCTTCGAACTATCCGTACTCGTCATTATAAACTAATAATGCAGTCTCAAAATCGCATTTAATTTATTTGAAGTTACATCATCTGATGATGAATCTATATTCCATCTATGTATGTAGCTATCAACGCATTTTTCAGCCACACGCGCGCAGTCCGCAAAAAAGAGGAAATATAAAGGTGTCGCGACTGTTTAATTTTTTTTGTTTTCCCCTGGCTTTGCCAAACAAAACTATTCAGATGTGAGTGCTGCTTTTCCTGAACCTCATTTAACTGTCCAAACACAGTTGGCAGCCTGTTTTTCGAAATTATTTTTACGTATTGACTTGTAGCTTTCTCCCGTCAAATATGCCTATATTTAGTAAAATGTTACCTCATATCTTTAAAACTCAAATGAGTACGTTAATACAACGATCAATAAATGAATGAATGAATGAATGAACTTTATTTCCACACGATAATAGTTAAAGCTGGTAGCTTGTGGGGTCGTGCATAAAACAATAAATAAATACAAAAATAAATAATGATAAATCCTATAAAATTATATAAAAGATATATAAGATATAAAAATGTAAATATAAATATTTGTATATAAAATATGTTTTATATATTGAGTAGCTCCACAAATGGAAGTTTTTCCCCAAGGAATAAGGAAGGTCGGACAAACAAAACCACAAACTGCTCTCGATTTCATGGAGATCTTAAACATTGATCGTGGGATTGTTGTATTCTTTGAAAGATCTTGTTTTCAAATGACACTAAATACCTAACATCGTACGGGTGCAAGACGTTACACTCGTACCAGATACTAGTAGAGTGCATTTCATATGTCTGTGAAATAAGATCAAGTTATTTGTGCCTATTTAGTTGCTATTTAGTTGTTATTTAGTTGCTACCATTGAACCAGAACTTTCTTATAATAGCAATACACTGGATGTGTAGAAAGTCTGTTTCAATGAAAGAAACAATGAAGGTTCATTTGAAGTAATAAAGTAATTAAAAGCTATTATGCAAAGTCATTTGTCTCAATTCTCTTGTGTATTTGATGTCTCCAGTGTATTGTTATTATAAGAAAGTTCTGGTTCAATGCTAGTGACTAAATAGCAACTAAATAAGCACAAATAACTTTGATCTTATTTCACAGACATGTGAAATGCACTCTACTCTAAATACACAGACCTTAATTCTTTAATAGATAATCATTGAGGCACGCAGCATTCGTGGGTATAATGCAGGCAGCTGAGGGCGCAGCCCGAAGCTGCCTGCATCATACCCACGAATGCTGTGTGCCGAAGTGATTATCTTTTATAATTACTGGTCAACTTCATAACCACCAAAATCACCAAAATTGTTTAAATTGGGGTATCTATTTATTTTTAAAAGTTGAAGTATTGTTTGAGCATGCGTAGTTCTGCTGATTTTGTATCCCACACGTTTTGATACCCGTGTTTGTCATAACAAAGAAAGACTACGGTACTTAAATTCTGAATGGGGAGCTGGATTTTGAAAAGGCTCTGAAAAGTACTGTGACTGCTAGCTTAGTAGTAACATTACTTTATCATCCTGCAAATCGGGTTCCCCTGTAAGCAAAACACGCTGCATTATTATTAATAATGCTGTGGGATCACAGAATCTCACAGCATTATTAAAAATAATGCCGTCTGCTAGATTAGACAGACGGCATTATTTGCAATAATGCAGCTGCTCTATGCTTTTTCTCTCTGCATTCGTTGGTATAATGCAGAGTGAAAACAATGAGTTTTGGTAAGAACAGTAATTCTTTACCTCATAATAAAGACATACAATTAACAGAGTGGATCCTATTCGCCGGCCTCAATGTTTTCCGAACACAATTCTAGCTCCTCGTGGAGATCATGTTTCTTTGTTTGAACTGATCGTTTACAGCGATTTTCGATATTCTGCGAACTCTGACTTTCAAACGCCAACTAATTTGCGTTTTTGCTTCTGTCAATCAAAATTAAAAATCACCAATACGGAGAACTATTAATACCAAAATGATAGTATAGCTAACATATACTCTCTAAAGATCTTGCTCATTTGGTAGGATTTTAAGAGCTTTTAGATTTTGATGTTTTGTTGAGTTACATGGGCGGAAGCGAATAACCAAATTCCAACGGACTGTTTGAGTTCCAAGGCCAGAGCTCGCAGAGTTCGCAAAGTTCGCAGAATATCGAAAACCGCAGTAATTAGAAAAACAGAATAATGTTCACCTCAAACATAAAAGCTAATATCCTAAGAGGATTGCCATGGAAACATTGAGGCACCCCGAATAAAGATCTATAAATTTAGTTCTAACAATAGGTTTTCGTCCCCAGGTTCCGCTGCAACTATCCAGGGCATCATTCATGGAGTGTACTGGGGACTAGGAATGGCTATCGGAGGAGTCCTAGGAGGGTTTCTTATTCACGTGATCGGCGCGCGCACCACGTTCAGGATCATGACGGGCTTATCTTTGGCTATTCTTATTGGCTTTTATGTACTTAATCACCTCTATGATAGGTCACATACGGGATACATGGAGGTGTCGACTGAGCCTTCTAAGAAAGACTCTAAGAAGAAACAGGATGACAAAGATTGATGTGTAGTTTGGTGCTATAATTTATAGATTACAATGGGGGCAGTAACACAGATACAAACTATGGGCTTAATATGAAACATGTTAATAAATTAGGGATTTTCGCATTTGAACTGAATGGCTTAAAGAATGATACACGCACAGCCAGTTTAGACAAAGTCAAAAAATTGTTATTTATTTTATCTCACGTCTGCCTTCAAACATTTCCAGAATTGTCGATTGTTGTTGAAATAAAATGTTTTTAAGCAATATAGATTGCTTTAATCTTCAGAGGTTTCGTCTTTTACAACTTTATTAATGAATCGATTGTTGTTGTTGTTGTTGTTGTTGTTGTTGTTGATATTGTTGTTATTGTTGATGTTGTTGTTGTTGATATTGTTGTTGTTATTGTTGTTGTTGTTGCTAGCGCTGTTGTTGTTGTTGTTTTGATGCGCGCATAGAGAATTCTATTCAGAGTGGTCGTCCCTTCTCGGAGCAATGTTTAAACCCCGCCCGGTTGGCTCAGTTGGTTGAGCGTCGGTCTTCAGTGCGAAAGGTCAGAGTTTGATTCTCTGGTCGAATCAACGCTCAGGGTCTTTAACTAAATAATCAAGGATCGAAGGTTCTACCTCTGTAATTACATCTGCAAACTGTTCGACCTTGTTAAACCGTAGACCCCGTCTGCTTTCACTCTCACCATGCTTGTATGGTGGACGTAAAAGATCCTGTTGTACTGTTCGCAAAGAGTAGGGGATTTTCGCCCGGTACAACAGTCTGTCCTTACTACTAACAAACACTAAGCGCATTTGGTTATGTACATATAGATATTTGCGCTATGCAGTGAATTCTAAAATTTCATTACATTTCATTTCAATGCTTCTGAAAAACTCCAAAACCTGCTACCTTGAACTTCATGGCTTCTAGCAACGCTATTGTTCTGGGGCTTGGGGATCCTATAACAAGGTGCACAATATTCAAGAACACTCTGACATGAATTTCACATCGTGTCAACAAATAATGACACTGGTCGTAGCTTTTTAACAAGCTTTAGGTGGGTGTGTTACGCAGCAAAAATTGAGTAACAATCAACACAAAATGAACATTAACACGAAATGTAACTGACAACATTTTAGCGCACAATGTAACAATTTCTTAAACGCGGAATGCAACAACGCAAAATTTAAAATAATATTAACTATGGAGAGAGAGACAAATGTGGTAATCTATATCACGGATATCAATAACAGCGTTTTTCTTTAGGCATGCATATATTTATATATCAGGCTCTCTCGGTGGTGTTGACTGTTTGCCGTAAAAGGAAAAAAATAATCGTTTGCTATTTGTTTTCCGTCAATCTATTTAATTATGATAGACAGACAGACAGACAGATAGGTAGATAGATAGATAGATAGATAGATAGATAGATAGATAGATAGATAGATAGATAGATATGTTAATTCAAACCTCTAGCAATCATAAGACTGAATTACAGGCAATGGTCACTATACAATTACACACAGTCAAGACACATCTAACTAGCTAATGATCTAATTATATATAATTATGTGCAATAATACACATCTATCAAATTCATATTCATTCATAATCTTAAAACCTATTCCCGAAAGACAACATGGAGCATATTTATGGTAACAAAGTTACCAAAACAATCAGTAGAGGTAGGCTTTACATTTTGCATTGTTACATTTTACATTGTTACATTTTGCATTGCTACATTTTGCGTTGTTACATTTTGCATTGTTACATTTTGCATTGTTACATTTAACACTTATTGACTGGGACCGAGGGAAACATACTGCTTTCCCGAGGTCTCAGTCAATAAGCGTTTTGTTATATACCAACTGCCAAAGAACAAAATAAAAAGCAAAACGTTGCTGCCTGCAGTTAAAGTTTTTAATCAAAATTCACACAAAACTGACCTAGCCTTTTTTCACACATAGTTTTTCGGAGAATTGTTGCAGCTCTTTTGGTAACATTCCTGGCTGGTTGTAATCTTTTTCTCGGAATAAATGTTGTATATTGGTCTTAAAAGTTTGACAATAAACATGAGTTTTGCCTCATGCATGTCCGAATGAATGAATTTGTAAACGCGCGCTGCCAAAAACGCGCCTTCAAAGCTCAATCAACTTCCGGTTTTGTTATTACCGGTCAATAAAACTCACTGTTGCCCGCTGAGAGTTATTGCTGGGGAAACAGCAAAATTTGTTGACGTTCACGTGATGCGCTCTCGCCCAATCAGAGCACGGAAAAAATTGACTTTGACAGTTGGTATATAACAATTTGCGTTGTTACATTTTGCATTGTTACATTTTGCATTGTTACATTTTGCATTGTTACATTTTGCATTGTTACACTTTGCTTTGTTACATTTTGCATTGCTACATTTTGCATTGTTACATTTAGCGGCGTGCAGCCAAGAAACTAGAAAGTTTTTGTGCTCTCTTAGAGGCCTTCCTTCAGGATGATGGCAAGTTGCTCGCAAGGGTGGTAAGCGAGCTTCACTAGCTCCCATTGCAGTCAAATATAGAAAGGTTAAATTTCAAGGTGCCGTCAAGTTCCCGCCAAAATATGCTCATTTCCCAAGAAAGAACGATTTGGGACAAAAGCATGTTGGAATTTGTCCAGCATCGAGAAACAAATACAAACTTCGCAGGGCCGGCTGTAGGGGGGGGGGGGGGGGATGGGGGGGGACTGGTCATAAAGTACAGGGGGTGGTCTGGAAAAATCATTTTAGGAAGGCTAGTTCTCATGTGACCCACCCTCATATTTTTGCAGAATTTGCATGACCCACCCCTATTTTTCAAGTATAAAATAAGATGACCAACCCCCATAAAAATAGGCAGATCTTTGTTTACAATATTGAAATTTGGCCTGTCTATTTAACCGAGCTAATGACAAATCGACACTGAATTTCGAAAGCACATTGTAAAATTAGCTATATACCTTGAAAAAATGAACTTGATACATGAAATAGTTTTTGAGCAACGAGGTTTTGGGAAGTCTAAATTTTACAGAGAATGTATGGAATGTAAACTAAACTAAAGGTGTAGTAATAACACACATGTCCAGGACTGGCCTATGGTGTCCCCTGTCCACATCTGAGGGGTATCTTGTGACATCCTGCATATGCAACACAACTCAGTCAGTCTCAAAAAATGCCTTGATCGGTAGGTTGTCACAGGTCTCCCAGCTCGTGCTAAAGATGTTCTGTCCTCCCTTCTATTTTGGGCACCTGTATCATCAGGCTCTTCTTCATCAGTGGAGTAGCCAATTTCTTGCAGCACAACATCAGAGTTCTCATCATCGTCTTCAGTACCACTGATCTCGCTCTCCTGTCCATCATCTTCCTTCACCTCATCTTCCTCTGTTTCATCTTCCACTTTGTCACTGTCTTCTCGGTCTTCCTCATTTCTTTTGAGTTGATCTTTCCCCAACCAAGCAGAAATTACTTGGAGCTTCTCATCATTTTTCATTTTCTGATAATTTCTTTCCCAGCTTGTGTTTCTCTGAAAACAAATCTAAGACTAGCACTGTTTTCTTCTTCAATGTCCCTTTCTTAAACACTGATGTGTTGCCAATCATAGTCTTCGAGATTCGGCTTCCTTCTTCTTTTTCCTTTCATCCATTTGTTTTAATTTCTTTATTTTAAGATATTCAAGATGTTCCAGATAGTTCCGCACAAGTTCCTGTTGTACAGCAAATACCTTAGAAAATGATGATACTGTTTCACTGTCTGCCAGTGTCAATTTTCCTTCTTCCAAATTCTTCGTGATCTGCGCTCTTGGTTGGAAATCTCGGTCTTGGTCTACGATTTAGTGGTAATGAAAACAACGGAGGAACAATCCAGCTATGGAAACACAGCTTATGCCTCAGACCTGAACTATTCTGGTATGTCAAGCCTTAAATCAAGCGATACGAAATGGTTGAATATGATTGACAGAAAGATGTTTGCCAAGAGTGCTGTTTCTGCTATAAATCACTAATCACCCCAGAATTATTTACATTCTCTGACAGTGACACCAGTTCTGATGAAGTCCATGAAAGTGAAAAGGATGACAATGTAGATGATGTTCTATGTTTGACATAAAAGAGCATGCACGATCTTTATGAATGTTTTCAAGTCAAAACAATAATTGTCTCACTTTATTATTGTTTGTTACCATTAACTATTTTGTGAAATGTATGTGTAGAGATAATTGGCAGTTGTTCATTTATTTGAGGCCTAATTCAAGTCCCTGAACCTGGTTTTGTGGATATTAAACTTATGTTGAAGTACACAATTAAGATTTGTGCTTTTACAGTTGTTGTTTAATATCAATTGATACCTTTCTTGCTTTTACTTTGTGATCTATATTTCAAGACACCCAGCATTTGACAGAAAATGTGCAAAACTATGACATAGCCCACCCCTTCCACAGTGCATGGCTTTTGCTAACCCACCCCTTTTTGCTTGCATAAAGACAGTGACCCATCCCCCTTATATTTCCAGCCCACCCCCACCTGTACTTTATGACCAGTCCCTAGCCAGATATGAAATGTTTGCCGCGGGGAAATCGATCGCCGAAGGCGGGATCAACTTTGGGGGCTCTGGAGCATCTCCCAAAAAACATTTTGATGTTCAAACCGTCGGAAATGTTTTAATGTTTAATCCTTACTAAAAGTCCTTCGTTGCTAAAGTTCTGATTTTTTTTATGTGTTGGTCGTCGTTTCTCGACACAAACTCATTTGTGACATCAAGAAAACTAAAAAATAATATCTGAAATTTTACCGAGGCAACTGCTTCGCTTACCTTGGTATTTTTTCGTAGTTCAGGAATATGGTGCAGAATTGTTCAGTTTTTTGCTACAAGCATGAAAATTGGATGATGATAGAAGGCAACATGCTGACTAATTTCTGATGTAGCGCCACGCCCAAAAATCAATACTTCCAGTTTTACACATGTGGAATTAATTTTCACTTAAAATTAAATACAATTGTTGCATTAACTAGTTGTTTCATGAAATGTGATAATTCTTTACAAGTACTGTTCCTTCTACCTAAATGACTATAGTGCCCCACCCTATTCCTCGTACTTCCAGTTTTATGTTAATGGCTTTAATTAAATTCAAAATTACTGAAAATAACCGTTTTCTACAATGCCCTCACTACCAACTAATCCTATTTGGTCTAATGACGAATGCTGTGTGCCGAAGTGATTATCTTTTATAATTACTGGTCAACTTCATAACCACCAAAATCACCAAAATCACCAAAATTGTTTAAATTGAGGTATTTATTTATTTTTAAAAGTTGAAGTATTGTTTGAGCATGCGTAGTTCTGCTGATTTTGTATCCCACACGTTTTGATACCCGTGTTTGTCATAACAAAGAAAGACTACGGTACTTAAATTCTGAATGGGGAGCTGGATTTTGAAAAGGCTCTGAAAAGTACTGTGACTGCTAGCTTAGTAGTTACATTACTTTATCATCCTGCAAATCTGGTTCTCCTGTAAGCAAAACACGCTGCATTATTATTAATAATGCTGTGGGATCACAGAATCACACAGCATTATTAAAAATAATGCCGTCTGCTAGATTAGACAGACGGCATTATTTGCAATAATGCAGCTGCTCTATGCTTTTTCTCTCTGCATTCGTTGGTATAATGCAGAGCTAAAACAATGAGTTTTGGTAAGGACAGTAATTATACTTGAGATAACATTTAAATATTGTAAATTAAATCAAAAGTAAAATTTTAAAGTTATATCATTGATATCATCTTTCAGATGACGGCTTAAGCCCAATTTTTTGGGAGGCAGCCCCCCCCCTCCCCCCCTTGCCCCCCTCGCTACGCCACTGGTTAGGTAGCTTTAGGTGCTTACGTACGCGTGTCGATTTCACCGACGTAATTAACTGGCTGGCATTACTGAACCAGTACAAACAAACTATGCACTGAGTAGCGTGTTTGATAAGAATCTTTGCTTCCACATGGCACATCAATTAAAGAAGTGAAAAAAAACCTTTGTTGAATGGCTTTCAGTATCTTTTTAAAGTATTTGATCCTAATTTTCAACATTAGCAATTGTCAGCATGCATGACTGAAATACCAAATTTCCTTTAATTTCATCTATAAAAATTAGAATAACTTTGAATTTTAAAAACAATTAATAAAGTAGTAACTAGTATTGGTGCAAACTGTTTTTAGGAATAAATAAATCGAAGTAAAAAGAAGTATTAAAGGCCTCCTGAAAACCCTCAAAAGACTATGACTAGAACGTTGGTTCGGCTACTGATGATCATCCTGTGATCATCTTTAGTTTCTATATTTTCCAGCTTTTTCCAGCTTGCTGCTAACACTTACAAAAGTTTATATCTATATCTGTATAATTACAGCAATAAATATGATAGAAGAAGAAGAATTATTATGAAAATAACTCAAACTTGGCTCCAAAATTATATTCTAATTATGAAAGCCGGCCGCGGGAATTTTAGGAAATGAGTGTTATTTTAACATATTAGAATAGAATATTTAGAATATTTTTGAAAAAACATTTTTCTTTTCTTAAGTAATACTAGACTTAAAAATATGTCGTTCTGATGGATCGCCAAACCACAACAGAAATTTATGCAGTTTGTTTGAATTATTATTCAGCTTCACCTGTCATACTCGGCTGGCCCTTTTGTTCCCGTAACAACTGCATAATCACAATCAGTATTTGCACAATAAAACTGATTAGCATTTGATGATCAGTGAAAGTCACCCACTTCAGCTGCAAACTCCTAGGAGAGAATAATTGGATTTCTCATGGATCAAGAATACCTAATAACACGTTGGGATAGGTACAAGACTAGAAATCAAACTCTATGACAAGTTAATGAGCATGATTCCAAGTTCTTATAAACCAATTGAAGGCGAAAGCCCGCCAGAAAGTCCCTCTAATCAACCAACGACTCATCGAAGACTTCTTAAAAGGATCAAAGACATTGATAGAAGTTTTATTGTTTCAAAACTCTTTTACTTCTTCTTCTACACGGCTTTAGGAGCGCTTTTTCCGTTTTTCAGTTTGTATTACAAACAATTATGGCTTTCAGCGAGTCAAATTGGAATCTTGCTTGCACTGCGACCCGCAGTAAAGCTTATTTGTCTACCACTTTGGAAGATGGTCACGGACAGGTACAGTAAGCCAAGAGCAGTCTATTTTATCTCGATATTTGGTTGGTTAATTGGTTATTATGGACAAACTTTTGTGAGTCCTAATAACATTCCATGTTATGTTAAAAACACTCACATACCAAGTGTACAACCAAATCACTCTCTCGCATTGAATATGACAATAAAACAAGACTGGAGTTTAATGCAAAAGAGCTTTAACTCTGAACCTTTTTACTCAAAGAACAAAGTTCTTCATAACGTTTTAGAAGGCAAGAGACTTTTTAAGCGAGATACTCACTACAGGGAACCAACTCTTAAAAACAAAAAGAAAACAAGCCGATCGACGCTGTCACATTTGAATGAACAAGCGATAAAGCAAGTCGACTCTAAAGATACAAGTCTAAGAAATAAATACATGTACAAAACACTTCATAATTTTGGGAAAACGTACATTCCAAGAAGACAAGATGATAATAAACATTTACCAGCTTATTTGGGTAGTTATAAACAAGGTAAAAGTAATCTCAGGCTAGAAGGCAAAAAGTCCTCAAAGAACCAGCCAGGGATAGATGACCTTGATTCTTCAAAAGACAAAGATGCACCAGAAGAAAGAGACATGATACAATTTATCAACAGTAAAGCAAATGATGAAATTGAAAAGATGTCAGTTTTCAACGAGAACCCTTCGAAAAGTCCAAAACCAGACGACGATTTCCGTATTCGTTACAACTACTGGATACTTCGTACTTTGGCTGTTCTTATTATTCTCACTGAGATTATCACCACTCCCACTCCAATGCTTGCTGACAGTGCAGTCATCCAGTCTCTTGCTAACACTGATAATGACTATGGCAGGCAACGGCTCTTTGGTTCTCTTGGTTTGGTTCTATCAGCTGCCCTTGTAGCTGTCTGGGTGTCCTATTCGACTGTCTGTCCCTTTACAGACACTATCAACTACATACCCTGTTTTAATCTATTCATTATTGCTATTGGCGCCACCATCTTTGTCAGTTTGTTTTTCAAATTCGAGACTTCTTCCCAAGATCGAGACGATTATAAGGTCTTAGAAGCTTTTAAGGTCTTCAAGTCCCCTCGTTATGGATTCTTTCTGTTCACAATGTTTGCATTGGGCTTTGCACACAGTCTTCAAATTGGCTTTTTGTTCTGGTTTCTCCAAGACATTGGCGGGACACCTGTGCTATTTGCGCTTATGATCTTGGTGCATTGTATGTCTGAAGTAGTCATGTTCTTTGTTATTGGCTACATTATCGAGGCTATAGGAAAGCAGAGGACATTAGTGATCGCTATAGCATGTTACACGGCACGTTTTTTGATGTATGGGTACCTAAAATATCCCTGGCTGGTCATCCCCATGGAAATGGTCCAGGGAATGACCTATGGTGGTGTCTGGGCAGTTGCTGCCATGTACATCGAAGCTCCCGAAGGTACATACATGTTTAAGACAAAATTTCTTAAATTTGAATGACTACAATTAAACGGGAAACAAACAAGGAAGGAAAGAAGGAAGAAATAAAGGAAGGAAGGAAGAGAGGAACGCAGGGAGGGAGGAAAGAAGGAAGGAAGGAAGGAAGGGAGGGAGGGAGGGAGGAAAGAAGGAAGGAAGGAAGGGAGAGAGGGAGAGAGGAGGGAAGGAAGGAGGTTGCAAGGGAGGAAGGAAGGAAGGAATTGAAGGAAGGAAGGGAGGGAGGGAGGGAGGGAGAGGGAGGAGTGAAGGAAGGAAGGAAGGAAGGAAGGAAGGAAGGAAGGAGGGACCGGAGAGAAGTCAGTACAAGAATGACAGTAATTAAGAATTTTAAAAAATCAATTCATTCATGAATGCAGCACCTGCACACAGCAAAAATGGTTTAGTCCTAAAATATAAGTTATAGTCAGCCAAGGCTGTGTATTTTTACAAGTTACTTATTTTGGCTAGCCTTAAAATCCTGATAACTTCTACATTGTACTTATGCTTGATCATTATTGGTCTACCAATAGGAGCTGACAAGACAATCCACAGTATTTTGCACGGGTCCTACTGGGGTGTTGGCATGGCAATAGGTGCATTGGTCAGCGGATTTGTTATTGATGCATACGGAGCACAGCGTCAATTTCTTGTCATGTCACTTGTGATGGCTCTCTTATGCTTGATACATCTCTTTGTGTTCCTTGGTGACAGAATAGAGGTATATAAAGTAGGACTCATAGTGATCATGACCGATAAGAAACATGAACCATTACTATAATGAACACAGTACATGATACCGTCATGAGGAGGCAGCATGGTCTAGTGGTCAGAGCGTCGGTCTCCCAATACGGTGGTCCCAAGTTCGAGTCCCCGCTCTGGCCACTAGTTGAGATTGAATTTGTTCCGGGCAACCCCTAGTTCAAATTCAGTTTCTCGACCATGCTTGTACATAGCCAACTGTTCCGCCTCCTTGCCAGTTGGGATTCTTAATTGAGGACCATTATGTAACCTACCGGGTTACAAAAAAATTAGTTTATACCCTCACTAAATGAAATAATTGTTTTTATAATCGTTCAATGTGATTTTGTTAAGATTAACATTTTTAAATTTCATTTTCAGGAATTTCCAGGAATTGATTTTGTTAAGATTAACATTTTTAAATTTCATTTTCAGGAATTGAACGAAAAACAACGAGAAAGAAAGACTTTAGAACCAGTTGTCGAACAACGTCCATCCAAGAAAAAAGACAAACAAGAGAACTTTATTGGGGCAGCGGCTGCTCCGTTAGTGCCATGCCTTTTGTATGGACAGTGAAATTGAACTACATAGCGCAACATAAGCCATGCAATTCATACAAAATAATCCATACAATTTGGTCGAAAACCTACAGATAATTCTAACTATGAATGCGTGCCAGCGATTTTTTAGCCGTCTGTCGGCTATTTGTAGGTGTTATCTGTGTAGATTAGATATGAATTACAGTTTTGTTTTTGGATAACGAAACGGGAAAAGCGAGAATTTTCTACTAAGTAATTTAGATAATTTTAATTAATTAATTAATTAATTTAATTAATTAATTAATTAGATAATTTTAATTAATTTAATTAATTAAAAGGTGTAATTAAAATGAATTTTAAAAAAACAAAACATTCATCCAAAATTAACACAAATTTAAGGGTGGAATAAAGAATTGTGAAGAAAAAAAAAATCAAAAATGTCATCACTGGGATGTTAAGTATTCTCTCGGCTTATCAAGCTTTAATCAAGTGATCCCTGCATGTCACGGCTAACAGGAAGCCTGGTCAAATTTTCTGTGGTAACGCGCGTTTGCAAAACATGCATAATTATAAACGCCAATGCGCATGCACGAGCACGACATATTGAAATATCTAAGCTAAACCTTTTACAATTACTCAACATATCAGTTCAGCGCTAGGTTAATTCCCTCGAAAATAATAGAAATATTGGCACTGATAAAATCAAATCAAATCAAATGGACTAAAACAACATGATCAAAATAAAACTGAATACAAAAACAAAATAAAATAAAGTAAATCGAAATAAAACAAATGAAATAAAATACAATAGAGTAAAATAAAAAATAAGATAAAATAAAATAATGAAAACAAAATGAAATGAAACGCAATAAAATAAAATAAAATAATCAAGCGAAATAATGAAATTATTATAAAAAACGATGAAATTTGTATCGGGAACCGAACGTGCGTTGGCCAATCAGAATTCAGGACTAATGACATCTGCACAATAAAAACTGCTTATTTCAAATTAATCAAAAAATAAAGCAACTACATTATGGAAACAATGTACAAAGAATTGACATAAAAGACATAAAGGTGAACAAAATATTTTTTTGGAAGTTAAAGGTTGACTGTTAAGTTTTGTTTCATGGGAAGCCTCCATGCATAGCATCTTTAAAAGTTAGAGCATGGGTTACCCGTGTATTTTCTTCAAATGCCTTTCCGCGTTTGATCGCAAAATAAGTGTTGTGAAACATGCATGATACGATTACTACGAACAATTAAATTACTTATGTTCGGTTTTGAGATTTGGTTGAGATAAGTTTGCTATATATATTTTTCTTACGACATCTGTTCGACCACAGACGTTTTTTTCATTAGACAATCTCATGAATTAACAAAGAAACTTCCAAAATGTCTACAACAAACAATGAATCATCGTTTGGAATTGAATTATGAACCTTTGAACAAAATGAAAAAAATGGCGGTATTTTTTTCACCAATCATATCACATCTCACACATGTATATTTGATCCAGTCCCTCGCGGCTAATAGCTGAATCAAAATGGCAACGAGTGACGAGTATTCGAAGAAAGAAACACTCCTCCGTGAGACACAAGAGGATATAAATTGTCAAATATGCTCAAGACCTTTCAAATGCCCCAAGGTGCTTCCTTGTTTACATATCTTTTGCGCGGAATGCGTTCAGGAACTTGTTCGAAACCGACACGGGAAGGAATTCTTACAGTGTCCGAAATGCCCCAAAAGCGTTGAAATACCAGAACCTTACACTCCAGACACTCTTCCACCGTCGCTCTACCACAGAAGTTTATTTGATTTAAGCCTACTAGAGAATCCTCAATTTGCATCATCGAGTTGTGGAAGCTGTAACAGCCAGTCTGCCGTGGTGTGCTATTGTTTTCAATGTGGGGAATTCCTATGTACAGAATGCTTCAACGCTCATAAGTTGGTTAAAATCTTAAAGGAACACCGCATCGTAAGGCTGAATAAATTCCAGCCTAAAGATGTGAGGGATCTGTTGCGAAAACCATTAAGATGTAGTGAGAAAACCCACGAGGAGCAGACCTTTGAGTTTCTATGTAACGACTGTAACAAATGCATTTGTGAAAAATGCGCTCTATCAAACCACCAAGGCCATGGGTTTATCCCTCTCGGAAAAGCCTCGGAGACGAGAAAGCCCCAGTTAATTGAGGGGATAAAAATGCTCCAATCTAGGATTCCTATTTGTGAAAGACAAGTAAAAAGAGCCAGTGAGGCGATACTGTTGCTCGAACGAAACGTAAACAACGTCAGACGAGAGATACAAAGGAGGATTGAATCCATAATTGCGATATTAAAAAGTCATGAGATGAAAATGATGGCTAAGCTTGATAACATTCAAAAAGAACACAGCCGAAAATATTCGGCACAAAGAAAACATTTTGAAAACCAAATGATCCAATTGAATGAGTGCATTGAGTTTTGTCAATCGGTTCTGCAGAGAAATCTTGATTCGGAAATTAACCAAACATTTCCCTTTGTATCAAGACGTTTTGAAGAGCTTGAAAAAGTCACGCAAGAATCGAAAACTAAATCGCCTGAAGTAGTCACGGTATCCTACATTACTGACAAATCAGTTGATGACACAGTTCAACAAACTACATTGGGGAATGTTCATGTCAGTCCAACTGACATTCAGAACTCTACAATTGAAGGGCGTGGTCTAAACGAGGGATATCCCAACCATCTGTCTCAATTCACTGTCGTGACAGGTAGCTCTTCTGGAAGAATGTGTTACGCCAAAGGTGATAGCGTGACAGTTAAGATTTGTGACCTAAGGAACGAATTTGTGAATGCTGATGTGGATGACCGCAAAGATGGTCGTTATGTCGTTAGCTTTATACCTCGGTCTCTTGGAGGTCACGAGATTTCAGTATCAGTTAACGACAGGACATTGAAGGGAAGTCCTTTTCGTGTAGAAGTCAGCGAGAGATATAAACTACTTGATATTTTTGGTTCTACTGGAGCCAGCGATTCATTTTTTCAGCAGCCACGTGCCATAGCAACGAGCGGTTGTGGTGAGCTTGCGGTCGCGGATAGCGGTAATCACAGAATCCAACTATTTGATTGTCAAAACAAGCAGCCGAAATATCTCCGCCACTTTGGATCAGCGGGAAACCAAAAAGGCGGGATGATGTGGCCATCGGGAGTGGCATTTGATTCAGAAAACAATATCCTGGTTTCCGACACCGAAAATAATCGCCTCCAAATATTTTCTAAAGATCGCGAAATTACTCTCTCCTTCGGTCAGAATGAGGTGGAAAACCCGCAAGGGCTCTGTGTGACCGAGAAAGGACACATAGCGGTATGCAGTGGTGGACAAACGCCTGGGGTAAAAATCTTCTCTGAAAACGGAAAGTTTCTTCGCCATTTTAACAATGTTGAAAATGGGCGTGTCCCGGCTTACATTACATATGAAACTGGTCGTTTCTTTGTCTCGTACTCTGATGGAAATGTTGTCAAGGTATTTGATGATAATGGTTCTTTTTTATACAATATTGGACTTAAGGGACAACGATCCTCATGCCGAACATAGACCTCGTGGGCTTACTATTGATCGTGATAATAACTTGTTAGTAAGCGATTGTAAAGGGCTTGGAATTCAAATATTTTCATTGGATGGAAGGTTTCTAAGTTCATTTGGAGAAGAATCAGAAAAGTTTGGATTGTGCCGTTATGTTGATGTGGCAGTGGCTGATGATGGACGGCTGTTTGTACTACAAGACTATGGATTTAGCAACAGAATACGGATTTTCCACTAATGATTAATCCCTTTTCGTTATTAATTTGTAGTAGTTCAATGACTTTTTTTGATTTCCAGTTATCATTTAGCTACTTTTGAAAAATCTCTCTTAACAGGAAACAAAGACTTTTATACTACAAAGACACACATACAGATTAAAAACCGTGTTTTATAAAATGACCAATACATTTGCCTAGTTTCAATTTAGATTTGAGTTCTGAATTTTCAGTGATTCAAAACTCATGACTAACATAAACTGCAAGTTTCTAGCCATCATCAGCATCACCGCGGCGTATCACTGCATCTGTAGTTTACGTCGTTTTTCTCGGTCGCCCCGCTTTGGTAGACATATTAGAGACCTTACGCAACTACGACGGCAACGTGGACGGCGACGGCATAAAACAATGCCTTTAATTACAAAATACAATAAATGCACGTGCAAATGTGTAGAACTGCAAAGATATCGACCGTACTCTTCAAAACTACAACGTGAAAAGTCCAGATTTCACGCTCTACCGAGAACGGCAACTTGTAGAAGTAAATCAGCTTATTTTTCGTTCGCACAGAAAAACGATCTTTCATTTTCATTTATTTCAAGATTCTAAGTCTGAATGTCACATGAAAACGAACAAGCGAAAGAAATAGCGTTATCGATTGTACTTTAATCTTTTTTGGCGTCCCGTCTTCACGGACGTCGCCGTCGTCGTTGGGTAAGGTCCCAATTGAGAAATTAAACGCGATGCAGTGCGAGAACAGAACGTGAGATAAAAAAGAATATCACATTTGTTCATTGCGTGACGACCGTGACGACGTCGCGACGCCACATTCAGGACGCAATTTAGTTTACTTGTTTCACGACATCGTCTTGATGTCGGCGAAGTCAACTACTGTTTTCAACACAGTTCGTTAGCCAGCGCAGAGTCCTCTTTCACGTCGCATCGCGATTGCTTAATCTACCTATATATGATGATCGATGCGTGCTTGCCAGAGCTGGTAGCAAGCGATCATCCTCGTATATCGGCAAAACATAGTTAATTTTTGCACCACGTCCTTGTAAGTGTAGTATTGTTACGTTACGGAAGCTGAAGGAGTTACAAGTCACGCCAGCCTGTAACAAGATTAATGCAATAATGTTGTGAGCTTTTGACAGTTTTTAAAAAATTACAATTTGGTACCCGCAACAAGATAACATTACAGTGCGACTACTCCAACCAAGGCCACCCAAACAAATTTTTAGACAAATTTTCAAGGTACATTTTTGACACGGCACTTATCAATAGATTTGTTGCGAGTTTCTACAGTCTAAGATGCTTCTTATCTTGTTCAATCTCGATGTAGTTTGTACACATTCAAAGCAAATTATATCATTTTAAGTGAAATATTAAACATTTGTAGAGATTCTAAAATTGTTCATATACTCGATCGTGATTGGATAATTTGCATGAAAATTTGTTTGGGTGGCCTTGGTTGGAGTAGTCACACTGTAATAATTACGCATGCGGATGCAATATTTAACACAATAATATTGCGATAAAAAATTGACGTCCCGCATTGTAACAATGCATGTCCAAGGACTGTTGGACCACCCGTTGAATGCAAGCTGGGCGCGCAGAACAAATTGGTTAGAGCCAAATTTATACACAGTATAAATTTAAGTTCATGATATAACCTTGAAGCATTAAATAATTATTGGTTAGTTTTTCCCTATCGGGTAATAGCGGAGCTCCCGCGCGGGCCGAAGGCCCGCGCGAGCGGAGCACCATACCTAAGAAAAAATGGTAACCCATCGAGTTGATTTTTCATGGACACACAGGGAGCCCAACGGCTGTACGTCCGTCCGTCCGTACGTCCGTGTACATCGCGATGCTGATTGGCTGATTGCTTTTTGGCGCCAACTTGACGCGCGCTGACACTTTGAAAACTGAAAATTTACAAGTTTCCTTGCAGTTTTAACTTGCAAAGCTTAAAAATAGTATTCTCGAAACCTCGTAAAAATTTAGCGATTTTCATGAACATTAATCTGTGCCAATCTTGACAGGTTAAAGCGAAAAAAACCGTACGTTTGAATTTTTTTCGGGCCTGGTGTCGTTTCAAAAACTGCTCGAAAGACGAAGGACACAGAGGATATTTTCAAAGTTGAACGACTTTTTAGTTGGATTCGTAGTTTAAAAAAATTCCTCATATTGAATGAGTCATTGAGGATCGTGTATTCTTCGTTTCGTGAAGATGCCTTCAGTAAAGCTGCTTAAAAATCTAGCCAAAGTTGGAAATAAATCAAGAATCGTCTGCATTGAGCGTGAAACAAGGACCAGTATGCTTCGAAAAGACAACAAGGAAAGCACTTCAAGGTAAAGACCCTGGCCAGAAAATGATGTCAAAAAGTCTCTTGTACCTATATTTGATCTTTTATCTTTGATTTGGGATTGATGACTTAAAAAAAACTTTTATGCACGTTGAACTGTGGCCAAGTTTAAAGAAACACTCGATCAAGCCTTACATGAAATGTACAACGACATTTAAGACTTACAAAACTGGACGACTTTTTAGTTGGATTCGTAGCTTCAAAAAACTTCTCATAAGGAATGAGTCATTGAGGATTGTGTATTCTTCGTTTCGTGAAGATGCCTTCAGTAAAGCTGCTTAAAAATCTAGCCAACGTTGAAAATTAAGAATCGTCTACATCGAGTGTGAAACAAGGACTGAGGACTACACTTCGAAAGACAAGGAAAGCATTTCAAGGTAAAGACCCTGAGAAAAAAATCTGATGTCAAAAAGTCCGTTGTACCTATATTTGATCGTTTATCTTTTATTTGGGATTGATGACTTTGAAAAAATAGACGTTTATGCATGCACGTTGAACTGTGGCTAAGTTTAGACAAACCCTCAAGTAATAAATGTATAATGAAATTGTTTTACAGTGAACTTTTTGCACTACTTTTAATCATGAAATTTATAAAAAAAATTGATTTTGAACTCATTTCAACCCGGATAATGTGTATATACAGTTCAAGTTTGGAACGGTCTGGAATTTAATGAAACTGATTGACTAATGACAGGAAAAAGGAAGGAATTTGCATGCAAAATAGAGTTGTTTTACATTGTGCATGAAATTGCTCCATGAGCCCATATGAGACCTTACTAGTAAATGCAAATTGAAAATACTTCAGTAATTCTTTGTTTTCTTGTTGTGTCAAGTAGCTGTTTTTATCATCACTTTAAATTGTATTATCAGTGTAATCTGGAAGAGACAAGTATTCACCTAGTGTGTTATCAAAAACAAAAAACAAAACAAAACAACAACAACAAAAACAACACTAAACCACAAAAACCAAGGTATCTCAATATGTATAGTGAAAACAAACAAATTAAGATATGTAGTTCTGCAATATCCAGGATGTTGAAAAGGTTTAATTATTTGTATCAATGAAATAAGGTTTTGGAGATTTTTGCTTTCTATTCCTGAGAATTATGAACCACTACAAAGTCAATTATGAAATCTGACAGTGTATCTGAATATCAAAATATACTATAATAAAGGTCACTTCAAGCTTACAAGCCCATACAATTCACAGGAGACCAAAGGGAGAGAGTATAAACAAACCAAAGCAAATGCCTTAATTTTCATTTTCATAATCTTCATTTCAACTTTGTCATCTTTCAAGCCCTTTACAATTGGGCAATTAACACAGGAATCCCAATTCATTTGAATCAATAACATAGAAATGGGAGCTCCGCTATTAGGTAGTACCTAATTTTTATATTAGCTTTTCTAGTGAATGCAGGAACACTACAAGAGTTTTCACAGGAGAACAGAGCAAACTCAACAGAGAGAACACTAGCTAGAACGTAACAGAACACAGTAAAACAGTGCAAACCCTGACAACAGAACTGAACTGAACTTTAGAACAGTGCAGATCAAAATTAAACAGATCAGACAAAAACAAAACAGAGCAGAACTCTAGAACAAAGAAGAACAGAGGAAACCAAGAAGTTGTAAACACCACACTGGCATGACTGTTTGAGAACTGTCGTTGTGGAGGTTCTACGGTGAATATTAAGAAAGGTTAGTAACACCGAATATTGAGTGTGACCAATCTGAAACCAAATAGAGTTGGACCAACTTCAGAATTAGCAATCACTACATAGACATTGAATTAGGATTTTACAGTTTGCTATGCGCCCAGCCACGAGTAGAAAACGCATTGCGCACACTCGGAAGTTTTAAATAAAACCTGTCCGTGAAAATTTAGTGCTTACTTTTTCATAAAAAATCGCTGTAGTACTCTTTCCCTTGTCTAATAATATACATGAATAATATACAAATTTCTCGATGCTGATTGGCTAAGAGCAGTGCTGTTTCAAGGAAATCTAGTGCAGAAAAAAGGAAATTTAGTGTAGAAAAAAGGAAACTTAGTTTAGAAAGTTTACTTAGTTCGTTCTATTGTTGTTCACATTATCTAGCATCAAAGCTATGCATATTTTGATCACAAAGGAACGATTTTGAGTAGAAAAAAGGCGAAAAAGGTGAGAATCTTGTTGTGTTTTTGAATGAAATTTTTGCTGAAATGCGCGCTCACTACTGACGCCATCACACGTCATCGAGCGCGCGCTTAGGTTTTATTTCAAAAAGTTCGCGCTCTTTTGAAGAGGAAAAACTTATTTGTTTCTATAACTTTTTCATGTGTATTATTAATAGGAAATCATATGGTTTCGAGTGCAATTTGGAATACATTTGAACTCGTGGGATTTCAAAAAGCTCAAATTGCACTCGCCTAAAGGCTTGTGCAATTTCAAACTCTTTGAAATCCCACTCGTTCAAATTTATTCCAAATTGCACTCGAAACCATATGATTTCCTATACTAATGATACACGAAAAATTCGCATAATATAAGACAGTTGAATTGACGGTACTTTTATTTGTAAACACGAAAGCGTCCAGCCGAATTTTCGAGCATGCGCAATGCATTTCTAACCGTGTCATGTGCCCGTACATCAAACCTTAAGAAAGAATATACACATTGAGAAGCCTTGTGGTAGAAGATGAAATGTCTAAATTATGCTAGGGAAAGAAAGAGACGTAAAGAGAGAATTGGCAAGTTAACAAATATAAACTTAAGTGGAAAACTTAAGGTATCAGGGTACCCCTAGCGACCGGTGTGCGTTCAACTCTATATTGCGCCAAAACGTTTAGTCTAAACCGCATTAAAGTATACATTTTTAGAAAGCTGAATAAATGTAGAAACTATTTCTATTATTTTTATCGTAAAATAATTTTTTCCTTTTAGGTTAGAGCGAATTATTCAAATTTTCACCGAGGTGTCTTCGCGGAGTTCCCGGTCAATCAATATTGATCCGAAAACAATGTTCGCTATCTTTCTGAGATCATGAGATATCACTTGTCAAAAGTGTGTCTCAGATTTTTGATTAGTTGCCCCGTTGTTCCGTTATACGTTCCTAAATTTACAACACCGCCAAAACAGCTTTATCCGATACAAAACAGACGATAACTTTGGAATGGAGCCAAAAATCGAAAATCGGAAACACACTTTTAAAGAACAAGTATCGAAGACGACCTCTGCTAAATTTCAGATGAATCCATTAAAATCCCTTTGACCGGGAACTCAAAATACACGAAGAAAAACTCAAAAATGTCTTTTGGAGCAAAGAAGCGGGTTTGTTGATACAAGGGGATTATAACACATAATAATCTTGCCCGATGACAGCTGAAGTAAAGGGCAACCAAATTCTTGTTACGTTTCCCACACAAATGGCGGGAAGTCAAGGCAATTTGATCCCATTGGACTTTGGCTCTTGTTGAATAATCTTTTTACAAAGGTTTCGATAGTTTAGACAAATATATTCTTCACCGACAAGCTCTCTTGATGACAGGTCAATTGACAAGTGATGTCAACAGATAATTGCCAGGGATTAAGCTGGAAAAAAGTTTTTCGTTTATAACTCGCTATTAATAATCGCTAGTGAAATAATTTTTTCACTAAATCATAGCTTATTGTGTATTCTATCAGAAAACGTAAAAAAGTAAAAATCGACCCTTTTGAGAAACTTTGGGGTACCCTGATACCTTAAATGAAGAAGAAAAAATGTTTTATTCCCAATAACTGAATTAAGGACATTCGCTGCCATTATTTCTGCGCTTCTCTCGTGACGCGCGTGACGATTGGTTTTACTTTCATGATCAAAGCGTCACAAAAACTAAAAAATGCTTTAGTTTTTATAATACTATTTTAAAGGATTTAGAAAAGGATAAAAATCACCGTTTTTGACATTTTTTTGTTGATTTTGGAGCCATGAAGTGGTCGATTTGTGCGCGCGCAATCACGTACACACGTCATTGAGTGCGCGCGCTCAGAAAGAAACATTTCTGAAATTTTACTCTTTTTCATGGAATTAAAAAGCTATTTCTTTTGATATGTATTTATGTATAATAAATTGAGGATGATTATACCTTTTTACAAATGTTTTGGTACTTGTAAGTTCTGTGAAGTAGCGACATGAAGTGGAATTAAGTCACGCACTGTCACACTTGTTTCGAAAGACACTTCAAAAGCTTATATTTCGACAACGAAATGATGACCCCCTTTTTATTTTATGTGTTTAATATGTCCCAAGAAAATTTTCATTGTTCTTCTATCAACACAGTCCTATAATCTTAAATCTTATGGCCATCGCTCCTTCTCTGTAGCTGCACCTGAACTCTGGAACTCACTGCCAATATCTCTCCGTAATGTATCAAGTCTGGCCTCTTTTAAAACTGAACTAAAAACTTACCTTTTCAAATTTGCTTATTCTTTGTTACCAATATTATTAGTACTTTTTATTAGCGCTTAGAACAGATTTGTATTTGCGCTTTATAAATACATTATTATTATTATTATTATTATTATTATTATTATTATTTATTATTTCTTGGCCTATTATTATTATTATTATTATTATTATTATTATTATTATTTTCTTATTTTCTTATTATTATTATTTTCTTTTTATTAGCGCTTAGAACAGATTTGTATTTGCGCTTTATAAATACATCATCATTATTATTATTATTATTATTATTATTATTATTATTATTATTATTATTATTATTATTATTATTATTATTATTATTATTATTATTATTATTATTATTATTATTATGTAATCGCTGGATGTACAACTTATCTTGATCAGGGTCGTTTCACTTGGAGGCACGACTCCATCCTTCACTTCATTGCTACAACCCTACAAGCTGTTAATGACTCCTCCCTGTTCGCTGATATACCTGGCTTTAAAAGTCCATCAATTTTGACTGGTGATTCTCAACGTCCTGACCTTATACTTTCCACTACTAATGACTGCTTGTATGTGCTTGAACTGACTGTTGGCTTTGAATCAAACCTCCAGAATAATATAACTAGAAAAAGAACTAAATATAAAGAAACTATTGATAATCTACGTCACTATCACAAGAAAGTCGTGTTCGTTAATCTATCTGTCAGTGCACTTGGTGTTTTCGCTAAAGACTCTGATAATTTCTTTACAATGTTAGATGAGTTAAGTTTTGACAGCAAACAACATAAATATATAATCAAAACCATCACAAAAATAGCAATTAGGTCATCTTATTATATCTTTTGCTGTAGAAACAAAGCTTGGAATGACCCAGATCTGATGAAGTTCTAGTCTCATCAAAAAAAAAATATATTGTATTATAGCCATAGTTAGATATTTGTATAGGATTCAAGTAGCCAATTGTAAATTACCTACATGTAGCGAGATTTGCAATTGTAGAGTTAGGCGAAAAATGTAATAAAGTTTCCATTATTATTGTTCAAATTAAAATTTAAAGAAAAAAATGTGGTTAAAACTTATTGAAGTCACACACAGTTTTACCTATCTACAGACAGAAAACGTTCCAAATCGAATTGCACCATGATTACAATAATGACGAAAAATTATGCCTGTTGTCATCCATCCCGAACTGTTCACACATAATCTTATTTTATGATAAATTAAATATCCATTAAAAAGAAATTTTATCAATATCAGTGTCACTTGTTCAACAGCTGTGCTCAAGATTGGTATGCTGTATGTGCGATACTGGAGCACTTGATGAAGACAATCAAAGCAGAAAAACCCAATATCGACAAAGTTTACTTGCGTCAGACGTGCTGGATGTTATAACAACAACAACGTAATCGCCGCCGTCACTGCTATTGGTAAAAGAACTGGCATTAAAGTTATGAGGTAATATGCCGCAACCCGGCTAAAGTGGCGTAGTTTCAGAAAAGAAAACTAAAATTGACATGTTCATGCACTGTGCAAAAAGGCAAATATTCGGAAAGAATATGCTTGAATATAGACATGCATACTTCAAGTATTCAGGGAAATCCATTGGTATTCAAGTCCGAGTGATGCAACGTCATGCTAGAATCACTCGGAACGAATCCGGACAGAATTTCCATTTTCGTCCCGTATACTCTTGACTGACTTCACGTATAAATATTCGCGGCGTATATTTATAAGTGAAGTCAGTCAAGAGTATACGGGACGAAAATGGAAATTCTGTCCGGATTCGTTCCGAGTGATTCTAGCATGACGTTGCATCACTCGGACTTGAATACTAATCGAATTTCCCTGAATACTTGAAGTAACAAGTATGATACTCTTGTATACTCTTGTATTCGTTTAGTTGATGCTTCGAATATTCTTGAATATTGGACATTGTCAAATTCTTCCTACCGAAATACCCTACGAATATCATTCGTATGTTACGAATATTCCTGAATACTAGACATCCCTGACGTTTTCTTAGCGAACAACCCTCCGAATTTCAGTCGTATGTTACGAATATTCCTGAATACTAGACACCCCTGACGTCTTCTAGTCGAACTCCCCTGTGAATATCATTGGTATAATACGGATATTCTTGAATTCTCAACGTATTCTTCACAACATCCCATCGAAATACGGGAGATTTTCAAGCATTTTACCCATTCAAAGGCTTATAACTACATCAAAATACATAGATAAAAAACAAAATATACAAGTATAAACAAACAAATTCATAGCATTGAAATGTGTTTTATTAAAATACGGTATAGGATTTATCAATTGACATGGCGGTAACATTTGAACAGTAATAGACTACTAACTTGAATCATTTAACTACTTGATATCTTAATAAACGTGTCTCATAGTGTCCTTTATATATACACTCAACTGTTCGCAATCAATGTAGCCAGAGGACAAGTCGACGTACGCTATGAAGTACCTCAAAGAAACGGACATCGATCACTGGTTCCCAGCTTGGAGCATTGTTGGCCGCTTCGCTGAAGTCGCAATCCAAGATTCTCCAGTTTAACTAAAAAGATATAAAAGTATCTTAAAATCTTTTCATCTAAAAGCATAATCACAAGTCAATGTACGTACAAGCTTATTACCCGAGCTGATTTACTCGAAAGAACAATCATATTCCCGTCATAGTGAAAACAAAATATGGCTTTCCTAAAAGGAGTCTCTTTTATGACCTTCTTCTTCCCTATAAGGTTTAAAATTGACTTCTCGTACGATAAACTCGGTCAATACTAATAATTGCTTATCAAATATTCAACTTACCGCCAGAGACTTCGGCGTCCTTCCATTGTCGCCCTTGTAGAATAACTATTTCTACTCTGATGAAGCTTGTTCTTCTTTCAAACAATGTGTTAAAGCTTTCTCTATATTTCCTCCTCGATTTGATAATAATGTAGGCCATATTTTAGGCTCAAAATATAGGATTTTGTAGAACATATTCGCTATCTCCTCGATCATACTTCAACCGTTCACTGAATGAGCGCCTACTATTCAAAACACGCACGTGATCAAATACCGTGTTTTCATTGGTTTATTGTGAGAAATGCACGGGATTCCTGTGCATTGACCGCTGACTCAACATTTCGCTGGCCAATTATTAATTCATCGAAAAGACAAATGTGTTTGTAAGGCCTTGTTCAAACGAGCTCTCAAGTCGATTCAAGTTTTTACTTGAAACTTGCGTCTTCGTTTGAACACCTCTCCACGCAAGTCGATGAAAAATGTTCAAAAACGTTCAAGGAAAATCAGTTAGCTGAAGGACAGCGAGAAAATCAGTTTTGTTTTTGTTTGAATTATTAGTAGGAGACGAAATGTGCAGAAGTTCGGACGAAATAATATGAAAAACAACTTATGAAGTTTAGCGTGGTGACTGTTCAAACGAGGAAAAACTTGCATCGACTTGAGAAAAAATTTGAGCACGTTCAAAGTGCTCTCAAGTCGATGCAAGTAGACGCAAGTCGATGCAAGTTGGTGTTCAAACGAAGATGCAAGCCCACGCAAGTCAAAACTTGAATCGACTTGAGAGCTCGTTTGAACAGGGCCTAAAGTTGTCTATGCATTTTGGACCTCTTTCTTTTGATTTTTGACCTAAAAACAGCTCAAAGGACACAAGTCAACAAGATAAAACAAAGGTACGTAAGATAAAGATACTTTTTGTGAGGTATTCCTCGATTAAGACCTTTTAAATCGACTTTGAAGGGAACGTAAATTTTGGCGCCAATTTTGCACAGTAGTAGGTCAACATGGTCCAAACTGACTGGATTTGGAAGCTGTTCCTTTTATTATCCAAAGGGACACAATTAATTGTGCTTCTTATTAATTAAATTATTAATATTTTTGTTGCTTTTACTATGTTTGCTAAACAAAGTACTGTAAACTGCTTTGGATTCTATGTTGTTGATCAAGCATAAATAATCAATTTTGTTGTTGTACTAGACACTGATTATCCACATCAAACAATGAGTCTTACTTGTATTTTATAACCTGCGTTGTTTTATTCGTTAAAACATGTCCAAATTCATAACCAATTATATAACTAACTCTTTGCATTCAAATTTTCAAACATTTGCTTGGTTTTTAGGATTACAAAGCAACCATTATTCCAGAATGTGCAAATATATCATGTGAAGCATAGCTAAGAAAAAGAAGAAGAAGAGGAGGAGGAAAAAAGAATTAATAATAAAAAGGTCTCTTCATAACATTAAAAGAAACATGCTCTTGCAATATAAAAATTCAAAAGGATTTCCATGCATTGACTACATAAGGAAATGCTGCACTAGTGTAAGAGGAGAGAAAAAATCTATGCCAGGAAGATATAAAGGAGATGAACTGAAACTACCACAGCTACATGAAGAATTACCAACTGCAACAGCAATGCTGGTAATTATATTTTTTCATATTTTAAAACTGCAAATGTGATTTATGTTGGTTAACATGTTTTGCATAATATTGTAGTGTCATTTCACAGTGTTTTGAAAGTTACAGAGGGGAGTACAAAAAAATCCAACTATGCAGTTTACTTGTAGTTTTTTATTATGAAATATATTACTATTGTTTTGTTGGCATTATGGTATTGGTATCCAGACATACTGGATCTAAAAGAATCCAAACATTGATGTTTTGATGAGAATAAAAAATGTTCAACATTACAGAGGGAACAGAAAAAGTGACATTTTTTAATCTTAAAATAAAACTCAAGAACTCTGCAAAGTTATGATATATCAAGCACACTCTTTTACATAATAATGTTCCATATTTACCTGACTTTATAAAGTCACAGAAGACAAGGTTGGTTTATTCATCTAAAGTTGTGATTTGTGGCCTAATCAATTTAAAGCACTTGTCATATATTAGGAAGTTACTAAAGGGAAATTCCCAGGACTGGGCCCGAGAGGTCGAAGAGGTCAGACGTACCTTTGCCTCTCTCCACAAATTTATCCTTTTTTCTCTCTACTTTGGCGTTACAAACTGTAAACTGTATGTAAACTTACATAAGTTTGGGTAATGGCAGATGAGGAAAACGTCAAGGAGTCAAGAAAAAGAAGGAGGCGAAGCAAAGGTTCGCAAACCGAAGAAGACGAAGACCTCACGCCTCCGCCATGTTGTAGCTGCAGTGAAACATTAAATATGATCAACGAGAAGCTTGACCAAGCTTTATCTGAAATTAAAGAAATACATGCCCTCAAGGTACAAGTCAGTGAACTTCAAAGCAAGAACGATCAGCTAGAAGAAAGCCTGAATTTTGTACACAGCGAAATTGACAACTTGAAGATCCGACTTGAGGACCTAGAAGAAACAACCTCTTACCAACAACAAGATATTCACGCATTGCACGAAGAAATTAAAGTAGAGAAAGCAAGAGGAGTTAAGCTTGAAAGCCATTCCAGAAGGAATAATCTGCGTTTCTTCAATATACCTGAACAATCAAACGAAAACTACCATGACACCGAGCAAGTTCTAAGAGAATTCTTAGAAAAAAACCTCTCTGTAGGACATGACCTTGCAACAACCATCTCCATAGACAGAGCCCACAGAACTCCTGCCACCAAACTTCCTAATACTACGAAACCAAGACCAATAATTGCAAAATTCTGCTTTTTCAAAGAAAAAGAACGGATTAGAATGATGGCCAAGAACCTTAAAGGTACTAAATTTGGCATTGCAGAAGATTTCGCCCCAGAAGTATTGGAGGTAAGGAAAAATCTTACAGAAGTAATGAAGAAAGCACATACGGATGGAAAGAAAGCGTTTATTAAATATGACCAGCTTTTCATCGAAAAAGCCCTATACACAGGAAGAGAAGCAGATAGGCCGTATGTAATAAGAAAAACAATCAAAGACTAACTTAAATTAAGTAAAATGGACGTATAATTTTCTTGAAATTTATCAATATTTTTTTCCGTCGGTCCTCTCTCGCCGTTTTTTCCCCCAAACTTTTTCAAAGCAAATCCGTTCAAATATCAATGCTTTACTATATTTTTCCTTATATCTCTGTTCCTCGGAATTTCAGAAACCCTAAACATATTCAAATTTCTATGTTGCTTTTTCTTAGCACTTCACTACTCTTTAACAAAGAACAACTAATCACTTTATTGTCTCTTTCATCTTTTGTAGCTTTCTATATTCTTTCCAGCATCTTTCGCAATGTATGCTTTTTTGTCCCAGTTCAGAATTTTACTCTAAATTTGCATCTCAAAAAACAGAGCCCTCTAAGTAAACAAATTTTTTTTCGTAATTATGAATCAAAAACTAAATCCTTTTCAAATCAAATGCATGTCCTTAAATGTACGAGGATTGAACAATAGAGCTAAAAGAAAGAAAATTTTTATGTGGTTGCATAAACAAAATGCGCAACTAGTATTTCTTCAAGAAACATACAGCTCGAAAGACGAAGAACAAATGTGGTCAAATGAATGGGGTGGAAAGGTTTTCTTTAGTCACGGAACAAAGCACAGCAAAGGAGTAATGATCCTTGTTGAACGCTCGTGCGATATTTCTATCAAGAATTCGATAACAGACAACGACGGAAGGTTTATCATACTCGAAACAGAAATCGGATCGAACACATTTATATTCGTAAACATTTACAGTCCAAACAATGTAACAAATCAAAAAAAATTTTTTGAGGATATAAACAATCGCCTTGAGAACTACACCGGAGACAACATAGTAATCGGAGGAGACTTTAATTGCGCCCTTTCTCATCTAGATAAAGAAGGAGGGGTTCCTATTGAACAGAAACGGCCAATCATTAACAAAATAAGTAAAATTATGAAATTAGCTGAATTATGTGATATATGGAGAGTTTTAAATGTAAGCAAAAAGCAATTCACTTGGAGAGATAAAACGGCAAATATCCACTGTAGACTTGATTATTTTCTAATGTCAGTGCGTCTAAAAAAACATATTGAGAACTGCTACATTACGTACGCTCCAGCATGTGATCACGCTGCTGTTGCTTTTCAAATGCAGACATCTCATTTTATGCACAAAAGAGGCCCGGGCTTCTGGAAATTTAACAACTCTCTGCTCGAAGATAAACAATTTACTGACGAAATGAAAGCGAACATAAAAAAATGGAAAACAAACTATGCAGATCTTGAAGACAGACGCCTAGCATGGGACCTTATAAAAATGGAAATTAGAAACTTCTCCAGGTATTTCTCGATAAAGAAAGCAAAGTCCAAACAAACGCTAGAAAAAACTTATTTCGATAAAATAAATGAGTTACTGAGCACTTTACCCTCGATAAAAGACCAAGACAAGAAAAAAACAATACAAAATGAACTAGAAAAACAACAAAGAAATTTAAATGAAATTCTTGACGAAAAAGCAAAAGGCGCAATACTTAGAAGTAAGACCAGTTGGTACGAGTTAGGAGAAAAAAACAACAAATACTTCTATGGTTTAGAAAAGAAAAACGCGGTAAGAAAACACATTACCGAGCTGCAAGTCCCAGATAAAAAAATTCTGGAAAAGCCAGAGGAGATTTTGGATGAACAAAAACGTTTTTATGAGAACCTCTATCAAACCTCCAAACCGAACTCTAGTGATGAACATTTAAGAAACGAATTCCTAAACCCAAAAGGACTGCCAAAATTAAAGGAGAACCAGACACTCTCCTGCGAAGGACTGTTGTCTAAAGAAGAATGCTTTAAAGCGCTGAACAGTTTTTCAAAAAACAAGACACCTGGAACAGATGGCCTATCGGCTGAATTCTACCAATTGTTTTGGAAAGAAATTTCAGAATCTATGATCGAAAGTTTTAATTACAGTTTTGCCAAAGAAGAGATGAGTATCAGTCAAAGAAGAGGAGTCATCAGCTTGATTCCCAAGAAAAAAAAGAATCCTCTGTTCCTTGAAAATTGGCGTCCCATTTCCTTATTAAATGTAGACTATAAAATAGCTACTAAATCAATATCCAACAGGATAGAGAAGAAATTACCATCGATTATAAATTTGAACCAAACTGGGTACGTGAAATCAAGGTATATCGGTGAAAACATCAGATTGATTTCTGATATCATGGAGTACACTGTACACCAAAAGATCCCCGGAGCTTTAATCTTTATAGACTTCAAGAAAGCTTTTGATTCCTTAGAATGGAGTTTTATGTTTGAAGTTCTCAAAACATTTAATTTCGGTGCCAACTTGATCACCTGGATTAGAACTTTCTACAAAAACATTTCTAGCTGCGTAATAAACAACGGATTTGCATCCAATTTTTTCGATTTACAACGTGGTGTTCGTCAAGGTTGCCCTTTATCTGGTCCGCTTTTTGTGCTCTCTGTAGAGATGCTTGCTTATGCTATCAACAACAATCCAGCTATAAGAGGCATTTGCATTGATCAAAATGAAATTAAATTAACCCAATATGCAGATGACACAACATGTTTTGTTCAAGATGAAACATCGATCCAAAATATTTTAATTGTGTTAGACAACTTCAGACAAATCTCAGGCCTCGAGCCCAATCTCAGTAAAACAGAAGCAATGTGGATCGGATCGAAAGTAGGGGCTACAGCCAAACCTTTTGGACTCCGTTGGACTTCAGAACCCGTATTAGCACTAGGAGTTTATTTCACTTATGATAAACAATTAAGCGACCAATTAAACTTTTACAATAAGCTCGACCAATTAGACAATACACTATCCTCTTGGAAAAAAAGAAACATTTCCTTATATGGAAAAATAAATATTACCAAAACTTTAGCTTTATCTAAGCTCACCTTCAATGCTTCAGTGTTGTGTATCCCAGACAACTTTGCGGAAAAGGTTGATAAGATCACTTTTAAATTCATCTGGGATAATAAACCCGCGAAGATAAAAAAGAAAACCATTATAGGAAGCAAAGGAGAAGGAGGGCTAGACATGACTATGTTTACGCATATAGAAAAAGCACTCAAGCTTGCTTGGGTAAAACGCCTTTTGGATCCAAAACAATCCGCATGGAAAATCATTCCGCGCTACTCTCTATCCAAGTACGGGGGGCTGTTTTTACTCTCGTGTGATTTTAACAGTAAAGAATTGATATTGCCCAACACCCCAGACTTTTATAAACAGATCTTGTCCTACATTCAAGAATTCAATGAACAAAATCTCCACTTTCAAGACATCACACAGATACCTATCTGGAACAACAAATATATTAAAGTTGGAAACACATCAGTTTTTTACAGAGCGTGGTTTGACAAAGGAATTATTACCATAAAAGATTTACTAGGATCTGACAACTCGTTTCTAAGTTTCACAGAATTTACAAAAAAGTTCAATGTAAACACCAATTTCTTAACTTACAACGGTATCGTAAATGCAGTCAGAGATAAAATAAAAGAACCCGAAACGTCATCGAGTCTAGAGAAAACATCTTATAATTTGACCAAAATGTGCGCTAAATCAATAAGACAATTGTTTGCTAAAGCCGATTTTGAACCTCCGACAAATGAGCCTTTAATTGTCAAAGAAGGAGTTCAGACAAAAGATTTAAACAGATTATACTTACTACCGTTCAGAGTAACAAAAGAAATAAAACTCTCAATCTTTCAAATTAAAATTATTCACAATATACTCCCATTGAAAGATTATCTCAAAAAAGTAGGTATCAAAGCTGATGATATCTGTCCTTTTTGTTCTGACTCAAAACGACACACATGTGAACACTTTTTTTACCTTTGTAAACAAGCGCAATGTTTTTGGAAAGAATTTCAAAATTGGTGGTCGGTGCACATTGATCCCAAGTCACAAATCACTCTTGACACTAAAACAGTATTATATGGCCAGTTATCAAACTCTAGTTTTTCTCTTCTCTTAAACCACCTGATTTTAATCGCAAAACAACATATGTATTATAGTTTCATAAAAGAAGAAAAATATTCATTTGAACAATTTTTGAAATATGCAACCAATAAGTACCATCTCGAAAAAAGAATCGCTCTAGCTCAAATTAATGAACAATCGTCGGCATTTTTCGGAAAAAAATGGGCCCCTTTTATCAATTTTCTTCAAAAACTGCATAACATTGCAATCTAACTAATACCTCAGTTTCCCTAATCTCTTCTTCCTTGATTGTTTCTTGTTCACATTGTTCTCCTCGTTTTCCTCTTCTACTATTTGCTACACCTTATACACCAAAATAAAAAATAAACTATCTCTTTTTTTTGTTTTTGTATACTGAAAGCTTTAAAAAAAAAAAAAAAAAAAAAAAAAAAAAAAAAAAAAAAAAAAAAAAAAAAAAAAAAAAAAAAAAAAAAAAAAAAAAAAAAAAAAAAAAAAAAAAAAAAAAAAAAAAAAAAAAAAAAAAAAAAAAAAAAAAAAAAAAAAAAAAAAAAAAAAAAAAAAAAAAAAAAAAAAAAAAAAAAAAAAAAAAAAAAAAAAAAAAAAAAAAAAAGGACATTCTGTCCATGACCTATTACACCATCAAATACCATGCAAAACTTGAAAATAAGACTCTTTCATGATAAATAAGCCAATTTAAATTACTTTCGTTGAAATGATAGATAAGCTTATCTAAATTATTTTGTTTGAAACCTTGTTTCCTGATGAAACAATTTTCCCGAACATTTCTATGATGCCACTGTTAGAGGGAATGAGTGCTTCATGTCCACCAGCACAGGCAACATTTTTGTAATATCTACATGTACATTAAAAAAATAGAAAAACAATCAGGACTTTATCATTTGATTATTCAGCTTCTTTGAAAAGTAATTTGATATTGTGTGTGAACATTAACTTTTTTTGTCCACAAATACTATGAAATGGCCCTATCATGAAATCTTGACAAAATTTAATGTTTGACACAGAAGAGTGACTATATATTGTATTATCTCTCAACAGGTGTAAATGAAACTGCTTATTGGAAGTGGAATGACCAAGAGTTGTTATTTATATGATTAAATCCATGGTTTTTGTAAATAATTCACCCAGAAATGACTTGATTACTTAAAATTAACAGCAGAGTAAATTTTCACTTGAATGGTACATGTGACCATTTTTAAAAACTGACAATTTCAAAAATTTTGTCACAATTTGTCAAATGACAATATTTATTCATGTGTGAGTATTACATAAATTTAGTCTGAAATTATTAGAATATCTGGCCATCAACAAATTTATTTTTATTTTGTTGTGATTCAATTTTGTGACTTGCACTTTGAGATTTATATATATATTTTTTGTCAATTTTATTCATGTAATGTCTTTGTGTATAAATGTTTGCCCGAGCTTTATGATTTTGCACTACCCGGTGAGTGCCACTTAGTGAGATCTTCAGGCTGGTTTCAGTGCATAATTGAGTGGCTGGCAGGATTTATCCATGTGTGTGCATTATTGGATAAAATTGAACCTGAATGTATTGGAATATCCGTTTGTTCATAAAAAAATCACAGGAACTTGCAATTGAAAAAGCCTCACATTTGTACTATTTGTTCATTTCGATTAATTGAAATCAACATTTTTGGTAAGACAGATCAATGAAAACGCGAATTTTGTTTATCAGAAAATCGCAATCAACAGATATCAGATTAAACGGCCAGTAACCTTGAAACGACTCGTGACCAAATGCTTTCAGCAAACCATCTCACAACAATAAAAAGAGTACAAACACCAAAAGTTTACAATAAATTGATAACACCCACTTGAATGATTTCTTGAACATGTTAAAGAAAATCGACTTATCATTATGCCAGTAGTATTTATGCATGATGATGTATCACATTTTTGATCACTCAGAAATAAATGAATACTATTTGAAGATTCCAGTAATATTCACACTTCAAATATGAAAATCCTCATACGGTAGAAATATCTTGTACGAAAAATATGCGTAGATATTCAAACCGCAGAAAGTATTATTAAGTCACAAAGAAATATTATTTTTGGGACTATCTGAAGTATTCTAGTTGAAAATCCCTGTGCATTCATACTTCACATACTCGAGTCCGAATACTCTAGAGATAAATGTTATGCAAAGTATGCGTAAGAATTCAGCATGTGTGCACTCTACTTATTGAAAAATGTTTATTGTATCAAAATATTGGTCTTTAGACATCTATTTTAGAATGTAGACTGCATGATGTATCACACTTTTCATCACTCAGAAATAAATGAATATTAATTGAAGATTCCAGTAATATTCATACTTCAGATATGAAAATCTTCATACCGTAGAAATATCTTGTACGAAAAATATGCGTGAATATTCAAACCGCAGAAAGTATTTTTCGAAGTCACGAAGAAATATTATTTTTGGGATATCTGAAGTATTCTAGTTGAAAATACCTGTGCATTCATACTTTACATATTCGAGTCCGAATACTTTAGAGATAAATGTTATGCAAAGTATGCGTAAGAATTCAGGTTGTATACTACTAGAATACGTCACGTATATCATCCGTCTCGAATATCCTAGAATACTCCAAGTCAAGAAGCCATATTCTTTTTCTGAATACTCTTGAATATTTGCCTTTTGGCACAGTGATGGTTGTAGTCATTATCATCATCAATCATGATAATCATTGTCTTCACCATAAGTGATTATAGATGAATGTTTGTTTTGTTATTTTAATTTATTACACGGTTTTTTTCCTAATCCCTTTTTTGTTTTTTGTCCATTTGTTAGGTATGACTTTTCTGAGCCTCAGTACGGTAAAGATGTATGCGATCGCATCATTAGCCCAATGAAAAGTTCCATTAGAAGGTACTGTAACGAAGGGCATGACGTCGTGTCAGCGGTTGATGTGCACGAGGCGCTGAGGGAAAGACAGGTAAAAGGTTCCACTTCAGCTGTCTGTGAAATTCCCCAAGACACCCAGGAAACAAAAGTCAACAAAATTGCTAATTTCAGTGCATACCATACTTTTGAGTACAAAAAAGAAGGCCTTCGTATGTCAAAAGCTTACGGGATTGGTTCCGGAAAGTCTATTCCACGGTCCCAGATTTTCGTAGATGATCAGGGTCCAACACTCGTTAAGGAAACTGAACACTGTGGATTTTTCCCTGCTGCTCCAAGGGTAATAAAGCAAGATAATCCCAAAACTGAAGCAAAACCAGCTGAAGATTCAGACGACGAAGCGATGTTCCCTTGCAATGAACTCGGATGCTCAAGGGAATTCAATACTTACAGTGAGTTAAAAGATCATATGCAACTGGGACAGCAAGATATCACTGAACCACAAGAAAGTATTTATGATCATCTGAGACGACAATGGGTATCAAAGTTTTCAGCGCTTACATTAGAATCTAAGACATCTACCGCATCAAACGTTACTCGTCAGCAGTCTAAAGGATTGACTGCACCGCTGACCATGGGCTGGGCTCTACAAAAGCCGAAAGAAGGTGGAAAAAGGTTTAATGACAATATAAGACAATACCTCAAAATGCGGTTCGAGCTCGGCGAAACAACTGGTAGAAAGGCAGATCCGACCCAGGTAGCGGCAGACATGAGAACCGTGAGATCTGATGATGGTAGAAGGTTTGCAAGGGACGAGTGGCTAACTGAGACGGAAATTCAGGCAGTATTCTCAAGACCTGCTGCACGTTTATATAAGTAGACAGATCTTGGTGGATTGAGAGGTGGCTTGGTCTTGAAATTTACGTCACAGATTACTGCACTGTGGTCGATCATGTCTGGAACAACATGGTATTTGCAGTAAGGCCAGGATGTGTTGTAAAATGACTACTAGTAGGTCAAGTATGTTGTTTTGATGGGTGGGTTCTTGCACCACTTGTGTGAGATTAAATTCATCCACAATGTCTAGCATTTTTTCACTTATCCCATTTGCATATTGAGGATTTCTCCCAATGGATCCATCATTCCAATTTATGTCTGGTAGATTGAAATCCCCTCCAAGGATAACATGTTTACTGTTTAGTCCATTAAGCTCTTTAAAGAGCACCTAGCCCCCCTGTTATTTCCAATTTTGGTAAAAATTCCGAGCATTTCTAAGAACTTCTTCGATAAAATTACTCGACTTGAATGAATTCCAAAGCTTATAATGCAAAATTTTAAACATCGGAGAAAAGGGCCTTTGAGCTTCCTGTGGTGGCGAACCTGAGAATATATGGGAGCTTGGTTGAAAAGTTCGATCGCTGAAGTGATGAAGATTTGAATGCACTTTGAATTTCACTCAAAGCTGCTGAAAACTGATTTTTCGTATTTATAGGTAAAAAAAGCCCAGCAAAAGCTTCAATTCCGAAGAGTTTGAAGTCGGAGTGAATAAATTTCCGCCTGGGTAGACGTCACACTCTTTTGTTTTGCACAAAAGACTTTTGAAACGAACAAAAGAGTGTGACGTCTATCCAGGCTTAAGTTTTTTGAAAGTGTTTCATGGAACTCCAAACTTTAAAAATGTGTAAAACTTTCGGAATTCATTCAAATTGCGTAATTTTTTCGTACAAGTCCTTAAAAATGCTCGAAGTTCTCGTCAAAAAGGGAAATAGCAGGGAGTTAGGTGCACTTTAAGATTATTCATGGAGAGTTCAAGTTGTTCGATGATCTCGATAGTTGATGTAGGCTGACGATAGAATGCAACAAACATACGATCTCCCTTTTTGTGTGAGATTTTGGTCCAGACAATCTCGCAGTCAGCAGGTGATGATTGTTCTACTGAGATGATGCCACTGTGAATAGCTATAAGGACCCCATGGCCACCCTTTTCCCCAAAAGCTCTGTCCTTCCGGTTTGGAGGAGGATGAAGAAATTCGTCAGGGAAGATTTCATTGCTGTTTATTTCTTCTTTAAGGTGTGTCTCACAGCCTAGTATAACATCAGGCTTATATGTCTCAATGACTTGACGGAGTTGTAATTGTTTGTCATGGCTTATGAGGCTATAAAAATTAATGGTGCACACCCGTATTCGATCACGCTTGCGGCAATGTGGGAAATCTGGCATAGGATTTGGTGCTGAGGTGACATGAGGCTGTCTTTGTGTTGGTTAAATTGGCAAAGAAGCAGTTTTCTTTTAATGATGCAGTAATATTTCCAAAACGATCGATTATATATGTAATATATATATGAATATGTAGAAAGATGTATTTCTTGCGCGATGGGGAACTCTGTTATTTGGTGTTAAAACTTTTTGTTTTCTGATGCGTTTTATTCAATGACTAAAACTTACATTGTATTGAATTACACAATTGTGTTTACCCTGTCCGTTTGCCTGTTGCCAGTCTGGTGTTGCAGTAATATAAGCACCCCGAAAGCTAGGTCTACAAAACTGACCGCCTAATTTGGGATCCTCCTGGTGCTCCCGCGATATCTAAATTACTAGTCGCATAAGCCTTTTAGAGCTACAAATGAAATCAATAAAGTGAAGAAGCGAAGTTTATCATTCTGTCAATACAATTAATAACTTTAGCAGTAAGATTACATTTTAACAAGAGAGCATATTAAATAAGACAGGGACACTTCTTAATACTGTGCGCACCATGATAATTCCCGGTTGGGTTATTTTTAGTAACCGGATGCAGTTTAATATGCGTCTTTCCCTACTCCCGTGCGTCATGATTTGACACTTTTGATCCAGAAAACCGTTTAGTGCAGATTTGAGTTTTCGAAAACAGCGTGAAAATCAAAGTTCTTAGTTCTGCTGTTGTTCACTTAATCTAGCATCAAAACTATGCATATTCTGATCATAAAAGAACGATTTTGATGGAAAAAAAGCAAAAACTTTTTGATTGAAATTTTAGCGGAAATGCACGCGCTACTGACGCATCACACATTATCGAGCGCGCGCTTAGGTTTTATTCAAAAAATTTTGCTCATTTAGATGAGAAAAACTCGTTTCTTTCTACAATTTGTTCATGTTTATTTTTAATAGGAAATCATATGGCTTTCTCGTGCAATTTAGAATAAATTTGAACTCGATCGTGGGATTTTGACAAGCTAAGTCAAGTCTTTGAAATCCCACTCGTTCAAATTTATGACGCACGGAAGTAGAGAAAGACGAAAATTAAACTGCATCCGGTTACTAAAAATAGCTCAAACGGGAATTATCATGGCGCGCGCGGTATAAGAAGTTTCCCTCTTTTATTTATGCTCTCTTGATTTGAAGCATTCCCAACTCGATCCAAACAGTCGTCTTGTGAGAGTGAAGGCATTTTGTTTTCATACATCATCGTCGGCATCGTCGGTATCGTCACTCTCTTTTCCTGGAATGTAAATCATAAACAAGAATGGTTTAATGACTGCGAAGATAAGGCATCGTGGAACTTAACGTTTTGTTTGCGTTAAAATCATTGTTTCGGAGCGGAAGGTGTTCCCTGGCCTCCCTTCATTTGTATTTTGTTTTTTTGTTTTTACAATAATATTGACTCTACATGATGAATCTTCATGAAACACTACTGAAGAGAGGCCAGGGAGGCCATTTTAACAATGTAAATTACATTCATTTTTACATTCATTCATCTTATTGGTTAAAAATGTGCGATTAATTCCTTAATTATGTCCATTTTGAAATCATTCAAAAATCCTGCAATCTGATTGGTTAAAAAGTGTACGATTGATTCCTAAATTGCATCTTGTTCTTACTTTTTTCGCACTCTTTTTTTCAGCTAATCACAAAACAGCTTTTTTCCTTATCAGCCAATCAAACAAGGGAATCGAGCAACAATGTTGCGAAGCTCTCGAAATTTTTAACTTGCAACTTTTTCACAATTTTTGTGCTACACATTTAAGAAGAAAATGTAGCTTTTTACAACTCTCTCTTATTTGATTGAAGTAGGATTTCAAAATGGATATAATTGGATATAATGGATATGATAAGTGGTAATTAAACTTCATGTCGTGCAATTTTGGGCCAGAAATCATACTCATGCTATTAGCCATGCAATCAGCATCGAGAAATTTTTTTCATGTATATCATAAAAAATGGTAATCAAACTGAGTGGAGTGCAATTTCTACAACAGATTTTTAGAGAATATATATTAGAAAAGGAACGCCTCTCAGAGGCAAAATTAAATTCACACTATTGAACTACCCAACGAACCGTACCGTTGAATTACAACACAGGGATCCCAAATTCACTAAACGGGAACTAACCCGATTCACAAATGTTGAGGATGGTAAGCCTGTGACAAGACGCCCGCAATTTGAATGTCGAATTTAGAAATTGGATGTAAAATTTTAAACATGAATCAGTTTGGCAGGGATATAACGCCATATATATTAAAGAATAGTGAGGAAATATTTTTATTTTTATTTATTTTTATTTTTTAGCAACGAAAATGCGTCTGTAGTCAGTTCGATCAAGAGAGCATAAATAAGAGAGGAAACTTGTTAATGGGGCGCGCGCCGTGATGATTCCTATCTGTGCTATTTTTAGTAACCGAATGCAGTTTAATTTTCGTCTTACCCTACTCCCGTGCGTCGAAAAATTGAACGAGTGGAATTTCGCGATTTGAGCTTCATAAAATCACACAATCGATACCAAATTTATTCTAGATTCCACGAAAAAGCCATCTGATGTCCAATTAATAACATACATTATAAAATTATAAAACAAACGAGATTTTCTCATCTAAATGAGCGAAACTTTTTGAATAAACCTAGGCGCGCGCTCGATGACGTGTGATGCGTCAGTAGCGCGCACATTTCCGCTAAAATTTATTTCAAAAACACAAAAATATCCTCGACGTTTTTGCCTTGTTTCTCATCCAAATCGTTCCTTTGTAATCAGAAAGTATACACTTTTGATGGTAGATAATATGGACAAGAGCAGAACTAAGATAACTTTGATTTTAATGCTGTTTTGACGCACGGGAGTAGGGTAAGACAAAAATTAAACTGCATCCGGTTACTGAAAATAGCACAGATGGGAATCATCACGGCGCGCGCCCCATTAACAAGTTTCCCTCTAGTTATGCTCTCTTGGTTCGATGCAACATTTCAAAATGTAAACACGTGTTGATATCGCATTTCCTTATCTTGAACCAATCTATCATCGAATCATAATATTGACAAATAGTAAGCAATGTTAGGACACGCTTTATCATATCAAGTCTAAAACCTGGGCTAAATTGATTTAAGCAACTTTTCTATTGGAGTAGCCACATCAGCCAACTGGCGCAGTGCTCCAGAGGTTTAGGGAGCGGTTCTTTCGAGAAATCTATCAAAGAACCGTAATAAAGCTACCCAAATCCCTGGCACCAGAGAAGGAATTGCCCGACTTTTGACATAAACTCATCAAATCGTCTCTAGTATACCTGAGCCATTTATATCAGACGTTTTTTTCCCTTTTGAACACCGATTGTACACATCTAAGACAGTTCTTCGTCTTGGCTGATGGTAGAATACCACTTTTCAGAAACCTTGTGAGTAAATTATGCATGGAAGAAAACTCTCTGTCCGTTGCACCGCGATCCGCCAATTGGAGAAACAAAAGGTTTATTGTTGGGATGGATGCCATATGGCATTTGATATTACGTACTTATTGACTGAGTTAGGTCGAGCCGGTCAGGAAAATAGTTGGCCGAGGTTAATATCTTCCCAGTCCGGCTCGACCAAACTCAGTCAATAAGCAGTTTATCATATGACTTGATTTTTCTCTTATAAAAAGAGTTAAAAACTCTGCATTTATAGTGCGCAGATACGAGCGGAGCTGCACGGGTTCTTACGGCCCACATGCACAAAGCCGTACGGCCCCAACCACGTCATCTTTTACTAAGGTTTTAGTAAAACCGCACGCGCAGGGTCGTGCGGGTCATATGTTCAAGTACCCCATACGCAACTAACCATTGCAATCTTTTTTCTCTCCAGCAGAAGGTAGACTCTCAGCATCTTTTACCACGTTGTTGGTGTCAGAGCTTTTGTCTTTGGTAAGCTTGTCTACAATAGCCTTAATCTCATCTAGATCATCTGCCGTTAACCCGGCCTCGTCTACAATCTTTTGTGGATCTGTCACTCCCTTATCATTTACCATATCTTGAATAAACATAGTTAAGAAACGGCTGTTCATTAAGCAAATAGTCTCATATTTTTTGTTCATTGAAACCCATGTTTCCCAAGCTTCTTTCATTTGATCAATCTGTCAGAATAAAAGATATTACAATAATAAACGCTCCACCAATCAAGAGGATTCAATCACCTGCTAAATTAAAGAAAGTTGATATAAGGTTTCTTACCCTGGAACATAAATTATTTAGAAATTTTCTAGCACAGAACACTGGAAAAAGTGATCAATTTCCATAGTATGTAAAAATCGTGTAAAAATCATGTAAAGATACCGTAAATTTCAATTTTCATGATTGTTCCCCATTTACAGGGTTTTGTAATTTTTGAGTTTTTTTTACAGGATCAGGAAGATCAGGAAGATCCTGTAAAAACCCTGTAGAAATCCTGTAAAAAACGAGATCTCACAAAGATAATAGAAAAATCGTGTAAAAACAATGTAAAAGATCAGGTAAATTTGATCAACAAAACCCTGTAAAATTCCTGTAAATGTTATAGACAAATTGAATAATACATAATTTTTACATGGTTTTACATCTAAATTTGCATGATTTTTACAGTAAATTTACAGGCTTTTATTTTACATGTTTTTTACACTATTTACACTACACTATACTATGGAAATCGAACATTTTTTCCAGTGGAAAAGAGTCCTTAAGGACGTTCGCGGGAAAATGCAAAATAAATGAAAATTCGCTGTAATTTAGCATGCTGATAAATCATCATGACCATGAAACACATAAAGAAAGCCCAAGAAAATAGGGGTTTATCGTTAATTATTATATCCACATCCACTGGACATGAGAAAATCAAAATGGCGGAGCGTTTTGCCGAACTACCTGAGGACGAAATAAAATCTTTACTAGAAACAAAACTCCAAAAAATACAAGAGAAAAAAGAAAAAAAGTTTGGAATGAAAGTATTTGATGGTAAGAAGTGCATTTTTTATCTTTCAATGATTGTTGAAAAAAGTTTGGAAAAAAGTTTGGAATGAAAGTATTTGATGGTAAGAAGTGCATTTTTTATCTTTCAATAAATGTCGATTTTCTGAAAAACTAACAGGATGTTGATATTAAGTAGTTCTTCAAGATGAAGGAATAAAAAATGGGGGTCACCTTTTCATGTCTCATGTCTCCCCCCCCCCCCCCCCCACCCTCTTCCCCAAAAAAACCGTTTTGATGAGCTGTGAAAGTGTAAGCATCTTTTATAACAAAAAACTGCGAGTAAAAAATTTTGGAATAATCATGCTTTCGATAGTCTTATAAAATTATTCTATTACGTCACCCACCGGTGCCAACAGTTCTCCTGTCACTCTGTTTTTACATTTCTCGGAATCACCAGCGAAAGTGTTTTTAACGCTTTCATATGCAGCTTTGAGAGATTGTCGACCCGTTTTACAGACTTCTTTAATAACACTGAAGATTTTCCCTAAAATCACAAAAATAAGCATTAAGTGATCACTTTTGAAAAAATTGTAAAAAACCAATGCCTTTTTTGTTTTGTTTTGCTTTTGTTTTTGTTTTTTGTTTTTGTTTTTGGTTGTTGTTGTTGTTGTTGTTGTTCAGTGAAAAGTTTTGATTTATTTTAAGGTGACCATGAGTAATGTTTAAGCAGTATTCAGAACTAAATTTTCAATTTTTCAGTGGCAGAAATCAAAATTCGAATTGTGACGCAGTGTTCTTGAGCGCTTTTTAATGCAGTATTACCTACAAATTATAAACGTCGAGTCGAATAAACTGTTGACATTACAAGTAAAAATACAGATAAATACACAAAAAACCTTACCCTGCCGGCGGTTCTATGCTCGCTGAATAATAGTATGATATAATAGTATGATTTCTAATACAAATAAGTTCGTACAAAAGGTTGTAAACTGTATACAAAAAAGGAAGAAACAACATGAAACAAACTACTTGTCTTCTCCTCGTGGTCTGGCCTCGTGCCAGTCCCCACGGGTGACTAGTTGCCAACAGGGAGCCCAGAGGACACTCCTCACAGAATTTTGAAAATGCAATCAACTCTCGTAGTTAGAAAACACCCTCGGGATCGTCATTTAATAGAGAGAGTCTGCAATGGCGAGTCGTGATAAAAATGGCTCAAATTTCATTGGTTAAGTTTCACACATAATGTGAAACATAACATACGTTAACATAAAAAAACCCATTAAATTTTAAGATTTATATACTGCAAATATCTATATCTATATAATCAAATGCGGTTGAAATGAGCTGAAATGAAATGAAGTATAATCAAACATCAAATGGATTAAGAACCCCAACTGGCAAGGAGGCAAACCAGTTGGCCATATGAAACTGAATTTGAACTAATCGAAATTGGGACAAAAATCAGTCTGAGCTAGTGGCCGGAACGGGAATCGAACTTGGGACCGCCAGATTGCGAGACCAACGCTCTGACCACTCGGCCATGCTGCCTCCTCTGGAAATTCAAAGTCGTCCACATTTCCTCCGATTCATATACAATATAGGTCAAAATACTGTATATACTGGTGGTGGTGGTACTGCTGCCTATATTCCCCCTGAAATACCGTTTAAGCGAAGAGTTGAACTCGAAAGTAGTGATCAAGAGATTATGCGGCAAGAGATAAATCTTTCAAAGATGAAACCTATTCTTGTTGCAGGAATATATCTTCCACCTGATACTACTGCAGCGATAGATTCTAAGCTAGAAGATAATATATCCCAAGGTTACTTTGAATGCATGATAGGAGCTTTATCCACTCGGTGACCTAAACACTGATCAATTTACATAATCCATCTAATAGTAAACACCAACTAATTCAAGGTTTTTATGGCATGTCAATGACGCAGTTAATAAACCCCTCTACTAGACCATCTAACATTATACATGCATCGACCATATATGGTGTTCAACAGTTGACAATATCGTGTGTGTAATTGTTCCGCAACTTGGTTTATTTGACCGTTTCCCTGTTTGATTTATTTGCAAATTCAATAGAGGATTACGAAAAGGAAAATCACACCAAACTATACGATATCGCTGTTTAAGAACTTTGACAGTACTGCATTTCTGGAAGACCTTGAAAATGCTCCCTACACTGTTATTTTTAGGGAGTTGATTTAACTCGACCATAAGAGTAAAATTAACTCTTTATAGTGGAGTTAAATTTAAGAGTTAATTTTACTCCAAAATTGGAGTAAAAATAACTCCGATTAAGAGTAAAATATGAGCTTGAGGGTTAAATTTACTCTAGTTGGTGGAGTTAAAAATTATGTATAATCTAACTCCAAAACTGGAGTAAAAATAACTCTTATCAAGAGTAAAAATATGAGCTTGAGGGTTAAATTAACTCTTAATAGGAGGAGTAAAAGTTTACGCCTTCTCTAACTCCAAAGCAGGAGTTGAAATAACTCCAATCCAGAGGGTTAAATTAACTCTTATTAGGAGGAGTAAAAGTTTAAGCATTTTTTAACTCCAAAACAGGAGTTAAAATAACTCCAATCCAGAATCATTAAACATAAGTTTTAGACTTGATTTAACTGCAACAAAACTGTTGTTTAATGGTAATTTATTGAGCTGGCAGCGTTATACTAGTAACGAAGCTGAATGCCCCAGAGCCCATTAGAACTCGCTATCCAAAACGCTACAACCGACATTTTGTCCTAATAGATTTTACACGGTTTTCATTTGCTGGCAATTATTAGATTCAATATTCGATACAATATTTGATATTCTTTCCACTGCGAAAAGATTCCTGTGTGTGATGGAGAACTGGTAGCTAGTAACAAGACTTTGCCAACCAATGACAGCACAGCATTTTACCACGTGACCAAGTTTGAAAGTTGGCGGACTCGGCGGACTGGAAGCCATTTCATTGTGAACGTTGGAAGTTTGTTGTTTACTGAGGGTTTGCTCGAAAATTCCTTCTTTTGTACTAAAGGAATTGCTCTGATAGTTGTTCGCTATAGCCAAGAAGATCCAGGAAAGCTTCGTAACATTGGATGATACAGTTTTGGGAGAATAATTGCGAATACCGACTTACTCAACGAAAATTTTCGACTTGCAGAGTTCAGTGTGGTTCGATCGTCGATTTGTGGCCGTTTCATTTTCAAAATTGGTAAGTTGTATTTTGTTATAAACGACTGTTCTAAAACCTAGTTCAGACGCCAGACCAGCAATGTGCCTTGCAAAATTCATGAAATGAATAACATGAAAACTTCAGCGTCTAAATACCAGTAAATTTTGCGTTGGAATATTTAGAACTACGTGCCGAGAAGAAATAACACTCAGAACTATAGATTGAAATCTAAAGCTGTACAGAGAAATTAAGCTAATGTTTTCTTCATGATATATAGATTCAAGTAAGCATATATTGAATGTGATTGCTTGTTGTTTACTTGTCCGGAATTTCGGAAATACATTGCAGACTTGGGAATGGAGTATTTACATTGATTTGTTATTTTGTTTCAGGTTGACATGAATATCCAAGAATTGAAGCTGCTACTGAAAGTTCATTACAAGTTTGATTATTATTAGTGATATAAGCAGTAAGTTCTTTTAGTGTGATCACCATGAATCTATGAATTTACTAAGTACTGAAATGCTACAACTCTTGAATAATATAAATTTCCTGTTATATTGATCTGTTATATTGAACTGCAAAATAGTTTGTTAAAAGTTTTGTATAACCTTATGAGCTTTCTTTTTATTCAGAATTTTGAAGTTTGTTTGTGTTGTATTGATTTGCTTTTCTATTTTTATATTGAACTGAATGAAGTGTATTCATTAGAACTTCTTTGCTTGTTTCATTGGTTTCCCAGTACACTGTACATTCCTCCTATGTTTGATACAAACATTTTTTCATGTCTTACCAAGTATTTCAAACAAACCTTTTTCCTAAGAGAAATGTCATATTGAAATCACTGGGGCAAGCAAGTAAGGTCTATTTTTTATTTCCTACTTAAGAACATTTCCTAATTTGATTTCGTTAGTCTGCTTGTATATTTTGTGACATTTATGGAGAATATTCACTTTCATTAAAGATCCTAATTGTCAATATTTACTGATTTAGTTTTTGATCAAGACAGAACTTAAACTCTAACTTCCAGAGTAAATTGATGACCTACTTTTGGAAAATGTATTTGAAGAGTAAAATTCACTACTTGATATGGTCAAAATTACTCTGGTACTGGAGTTAGATTTACTCTTGCAAGGGTGAATATAACTCTTGAGAATAGTCAATCTTACACTCACTTGAGAGTTAATTCAACCCCAATTGTAGTAAAAATATACTCCCAAATGAGTAAAATTAACTCTTTGGATTAGTTAAAATTACTCTGGTACTGGAGTTAGATTCACTCTTGCAAGGGTGAATATAACTCTTGGGAATAGTCAATCTTACACTCACTGGAGAGTTAATTCAACCCCAATTGTAGTAAAAATATACTCCCAAATGAGTAAAATTAACTCTTTGGATTAGTTAAAATGACTCTTTTTCAAGAGTTAAGTAACTCTCATAGGAGTAATTACTACTCCTATATTAGAGTTATTTTTACTCCAAAATTGGAGTTAAACTTTGAGGAGTTAAAATAACTCCAAAAAAAGGAGTTATCTGGGACCTTTTTTTTTAACTCCATTTTTGGAGTAAATTTAACTCCCTAAAAATAACAGTGTAGCAAGAATTGGCTTCTGTTGATACTGCTCCTGAGCTGCTCTTGATACTACCTTTGAACGCTTATTTAACGATGTCGTCAATGACCATATACCCATGAAAGAGAAACGTGTAAAGTTAAAACGCCAACCTCTGTGGATGAAGCCTGAGATCCTGCTAGCGTTGAAAATGCGTGATCGCCTACTACAGGATGCAATATAGCTTCTGGCCAATCCAACCGGAATACTGAAGAGTGGCGTCAGTATCGTAATGCGCGCAACGACGTAGTGTGGGAGATAAATAGATTTAGAAGTAATTTAAAAGAGAATTCTATAGAAAATCCATCGAAGACAGTAAAGGAAAACCAGATTAAGTGTGGAAGTCTATCAACGATATTTTAAATCGTGAAAACAAAATTCCCTTAAGATCGATCATTGACATTGACATTGCTTTTTATTTTGTACCATTTTTCTACTATTACAATCAATAAAAATAATTAATAAAGTACATGTATAGTTATTTGTTTTGTAATAACTTTAGTTGAAACAGAACGAGATAACGGATAAATAGGTACAAGCTATATATCTATAATAACTTTTCTGTTGATCGAGATAGCTTATATTTGTTTTTCAGATGATACAGTCAGATGGTGTTGAAATCAAAGATGCTCGTGGGATTGCTAAGTCCTTTTGAAGCTATATTTTGCGAACATTATATACAACTGAATTCAAAATCAAGCGGACACCTTCAACAGAATTGAGCTTTGTCTAGTTTAGCTTTGTCAAGAATACTAACCAATTCCACATTCCCTTGGTCACGATTGACTTTGTAAAGAAGCAGTTTCTTCAATTCAAGACTGATACAGCCGCTGGAATCGACAATCTTAGTGCCAGACTCCTTAGGTGTGCCGCTCCTGTTATAGCACCTGCAGACGTGATCATACCATTTTTTGCAAACAGGGATTTGATAATGTTTGCATGTCTGCCAGTGTATATAGATAAGCGCTTTGTCATGCCTTTGGGTGTATTCGTTCTTTGCTAATGTTGAGCAGTCTGATACTATGTGGTCTACACTTTCGTCATATTGATGGCACATTCTACATTTTGGGTCAGTTCCACTTTTCATAGTTACACTCTGATATAAATTTGTTTTTAAACATTAGTCTTGCGCCGCTATTATCAGACCCTCTGTTTCTCCTTTCAATCCTGAGCTTCTCATCCATTTGTTCGTCTTTTCGATTTTTGAAAATTCGTATCTCCTTGATTTTTCAACTGATATCCTTCAAACTCATCATCATCATCATCATCATCATCATTATTATTATTGTTTTACTAATGAGCATTGTAAGACTTCGGAGATTCAGTGCGTCCAAGTAGTCCGTTATAACGAGAATAAGACACATGAAGTGTCTGCAACTGCGTGATAGCTAGAGTTCGCAGTAGCGGGAGCTGTTTCCATACATTATTTTTGGCAGATTCGGCCGGAGATACAGCTACTCTCCGTAATACGGGGTGTCCGTAATAGCTGGGTGTCCGTAATAGCTAGGTATCCGTAAGGTGAGAATTGACTGCATTCAGTATTTGTTGTTTTTGCCCTTTTCATTATTTTTTCTAAAAAGAAATATTGAACGCGAACATGCATTCACTAGCTGTTTGGAGTCTCGAAAAACTTCTTTAAATCAACTTTTCTAATTTTATATCGAAATTAGATGTCAATGCCCACAACACTCACCTCTAGTAGTATGGCAGTCTAAGATGGCAGGAACACTATCAAGCGCTGAATTGAATGATATCTGTATGGCACTCAGCTTTTGTTTATTGGAATAAGAAGTGGTGTCCATATTTTTAGCATTTATGTATGCCTACAAATCAAGCTATCAATCAATTAATAAATAGACACGGATGGCAAAACCAACCAACCAACCAACCAACCAACCAACCAACCAACCAACCAACCAACCAACCAACCAACCAACCAACCAATTCAACCAACCAACCAACCAACAAAACAAAACATTGAAAAACACATTTGGCTATAACATTTAGAATTCAGTTTGAGATTTTAGTGTATTTTAGTGAGATTTTAGTGTACTTATTAAAATGTATTGTTTGTGCTTTCTGTTGTCGGTCAATCCACGATTAGTACGCAATTTGAGGGATGATTTAACAATACTCCACCATCCATGTAAATCATGCTCTCATTTACGTCACAGGATGTTCCATGATGATGAGTAACAGTTCATATTTTTAGCTAACCTGAATATCGCTTATAATCATTATGGTATTTTCATCTGTTTGTTTGGCAACAGACTCATCGCTCATCATTGCTTTTATACCTTCCGCTGCTGATATTACGGATTGATCCCAGACAATATCATGGACTTCGTTGTATGCCTGTAATTTGTTATTAAGATTTAAAAAATCAAATTAAATAAGAAATAAGTAACCACCCTGAACCAACCATAATGGACCGCAAGCAAGCAAGCAAGCAAGCAAGCAAGCAAGCAAGCAAGCAAGCAAGCAAGCAAGCAAGCAAGCAAGCAAGCAAGCAAGGGCTCAGTCGGGCTCTGCCATTAGCAGTCACAGGACAGTGCCTTTATAATAAACTAGATAAGACCGACAAGGTCATTGGATATAGGAGTGTAAAACACGATATAGTTTTTACACGGCCTTACACAAGACTCCTACAACAGACCCGGTTGGAAACAGAGTTGATACCCAATGCATATGACCTAAACACACTTTTACACGTGTGGGATGCATTTGGTGCACTCATATGGTTTACTGCGCATGTTTCTGACATGAACTGCCGTAATTCAACAACATAAATTTCTCTGTTTTAGACTGAAATTTGTATTTTCGAAAACCTCTGACAAATGTAAAAATAAGTCATTTATCGGCCTTCAGCTCGTGGTTATGTTATATCGGGCTGTGCCCTCGGTGAATATATCACATAATTCCTCGCTTTAGGCCGATAACCCTCACCTACCGACTGTACTTCTTCACTTGCTATCGTTACGTTTTTCACTATTTCCTCGGCATCTTGAACAGCCTCTTTTATCTTTTGGACGCTTTCAGCTGATTCTGTTTGTGCTTTCTCACAGCTTTTGAATTCTCCAGCAATTTTCCAAACTGTTACAGCTGTAACAAATTTAGTTGGTTGATGTTATCTACTCCTCTGTGGAGATCAAACTTGGCAACAAACGGGAAAATAATATTTTATATTATCAATAATAAAAATACAAAAAGTTTTGAATTCCGATTGGCCTAAAGTCTCAGTCTATTTTAAACTTCTGCAACTAGCCAATCAAATTCAATTTCTCGTTTTGCACTAAAAATTTTCTGAGCTCAAAAATGTCGAAATTCACATTCGCAAAATTTCGAGATTTACGCTCCACTCAAATTTAAAAGAAAAATAAAATTGTGGCTACATTTGGAGGTTGCAGCAATGTTAAGAAATATTTCTATTGTTTTTTGCTAGTGTTTTGGCGGAATTTTGCAAGCAAGCAAGCAAGCAAGCAAGCAAGCAAGCAAGCAAGCAAGCAAGCAAGCAAGCAAGCAAGCAAGCAAGCAAGCAAGCAAGCAAGCAATTAATTTAAGTGGGCCAAGTCACCGCCAACAATTCGTCATCGTTTCCCGGCAACCAGTCACGGATGCGCCCGTTACGCGATGACTCGTCACCGTCAGTGAGCTAGTTGCGAACAATTCTGCATATAGTACTCGTGATCTCTATGGACTTAACAGAGAATTTACCTTGCACTGCCAGTTTAAATGCAACTGAAAGAGCTGGTTTCGCCTTTCCAAAAAGGTCTTTTGCTTTCTGGAATCGACCTTTCGAAGAAGAGGCAACTGCATCTTGGGATTTTCCAAACAGACGTGAATAGATCTGAGTGCCTTTTATTTTATCGCCAATTGCTGTACCTGCTGATTTTGCTAATACTTTGGCGGCTTCCGGCATCTAAAACGAAGAGTCATGTTAGTTGTCAAAATTACATCCTCGAGGACCCAGGGCGAAAGGGGAGGGGGAGGGGAAGGACCGGAGGGGAGGGGGAGGGGGAACAAAAGGAAAAGGGGGAAAGGACGCCCTGGGCTTTTGACTACCCCAACCCATTTCCAACGGCAAAATTTAATCCTCTCTCTGATTGGCCTTATTATAATTGTGCGGTTGAGCTTGATTCGTCTAAACTTACAAGTAAACACGTTGACGCCACGCATTGCAACACCTCTTAAACAAAGCGAGCGGACACGCGAAAACCTTAAATAGAAACAGAAGCTGGTTGTATCAAAAATTATTCAGAAAAACAAGATGTGTTTGCAGAGCTGCCCACAGGATTAGGGAAAAGTTTGAATGTTGGAATTTACAATGCTTTGCCTGATCTCGGTGTGCAGAACTTGACACACAAACTTAATATAAAAATTAGGTACTACCTAATAGCGGAGCTCCCATTTAAATATAAAAATAATTTTAAATACTTTGTTTTATTTTTTGACGTTTTTGATTTAAATGAATTGGGCTTCCTGTAGTAATAGGCAAACAAAGATTGCATTTTGTTGTAAAAGTCGAAATAAAGATTATAGGTCAAGCTTTATTTCTTGCCCTTCAGTCTCCTGAAAATTATAAGGCTTTCAGCCTCAGTCACCATAGTGATGCTTATTCAGATTCAGTCAGATTTTATAATTGACTTTGAAGTAGTGGTTCATAATTCTCAGAAATAGAATGCAAAAATCCCTCAAACTGATTTCATTCACATACATAAATACTGTTCAACCTGATTTCAACATCCTTCAATTAAACAATTAAACATTGCAAAACATTATATTTAGATTTTTCTGTCTTGACAGTATTGTGGCATCTGGTTTTTGTACTATGTAGAATAGAATGACACAGATAAATAGTTGTCTTTACACAAAACAAGAATTCTCTCTTCCAGGTTCCACTAATTATGACTTTAGATGAAATTGTAAAACAACTCAAAACAACTACTACCTAAAAGCAGAGCTCCAATTTCAATTTCAATATTTTTATGTTCTTGATTCAAATGAATTGGATTTCCTGTGGTAATTGTAAAAGCATTTTTAAAATAAGTTTTGGTTTTGGTTTGTATAGTGGGCTTGTAAGCTCAGTGACCTTTATTACAGTGAATTTTAATATTCAGATTCACTGTCAGATTTCATAACTGACTTTGTAGTGGTTCATAATTTTCAGAAATATAAAGCAAAATCTCCAAACCCTTTTTTAAATTGATACAAGTAATTAAACCTTTTCAACATCCTGAATATTACAGAACAACATATCTTCATGTGTCTCAGTCTTTACTATATTAAATTTGTGACATATCTTGTTTTTTTGTGGTTGTTGTTGTTGTTTTGTTATTTAATGTGGAATAGAATGACACACTAGCTAGGTGAATACTTGTCTCCCACTTGTCTCTTCCAGATTACACTGATAATACAGTTTTAAGTGACTATAAAAACAGCCACTCGACATTACAAGAAAACAAGGAATTAAGCATTTTCATTCTGCATTTAAGGTCTCGTAGGGTTCACTGACAGAGCATGCAAAATTCCTTCTTTTATTCCTGTCAATTTTTTTCATTAAATTCCAGACCCAAACTTGAGCTGTATTTACACATTAGTGGGATTGAAATAAGTTCAAAATCATTTTTTTACTTATTTTATTATTATTAGAACTAGTGCAAAAAGTTCACCGTAAAACAAATGTCGTTGTACATTTTATATAAGCTTATGTACTTGATCGAGTGTTTGTTTAAACTTGGCCACAGTTCAACGTGCATAAAAGTTTATTTTTTTAAAGACATCAATCCCAAATAAAAGATAAAAGATCAAATATAGGTACAAGAGACGTTTTGACATCATTTTCTGGCCAAGGTCTTTACCTTGAAGTGCTTTCCTAATTGTTGTCTTTAGAAGCATAGTCCTTAAAATCCTTGTTTCACGCTCAATGCAGATGATTCTTGATTGCCAACTTTGGCTAGATTTTTAAGCAGCTTTACTGAAGGCATCTTCACGAAACGAAGAATACACGACCTCGATGACTCGTTCATTATGAGAAGTTTTTTGAAGCTACAAATCCAACTAAAAAGTCGTCCAACTTTGAAAATGCTCTCTGTGTCCTTCGTCTTTCGAGCAGTTTTTGAAATGACACCGGGCCCGAAAAAATTCAAATGCACGTTGTTTTTCGCTTTAACCTGTCAAGATTGGCACAGATTAATGATCATGAAAATCGCTAAATTTTTACGAGGTTTCTAGAGTAATATTTTTAAGTTTTGCAAGTTAAAACTGCAAGGAAACTGTAAATTGGCCAGCGGTTACCCCTGTGGGATGTACAGGGACGTATGTACGGACACTGGGCTTCCTGTGTCGGTCCATGAAAAATCAACTCGATGGGTTACCATTTTTTCTTAGGTATGGTGCTCCGCTCGCGCGGGCCTTTGGCCCGCGCGGGAGCTCCGCTATTAAACTGTCATAGCATCCAAGCGATAATTGAGTTGCGCCAGATATTTTTGTTATATGATCTTGTTTCCGTGGTATATTCCTAATAGGATTAAATTTTGCCGTTGGAAATGGTTTGGGGTAGTCAAAAGCCCAGGGCGTCCTTTTCCCCTTTCCCTATCCTTCCCCCTCCCCCACCCCCTCCGGTCCTTCCCCTCCCTCCCCTTCCTCTTTCGCCCTGGGTCCCCGAAGATGTCAATATTAGGTAGTTTAAGATATTGCGACTACGAACTACTGACTACGGTTGGACGTGTGTTGTTTGTCTGAAGTACTGGAACGAGTACTTGAGCTTCCGCACGGCTAGAGTAAGCTAAACTCACCAGGCACAACAGAATGCCGCCAAACTTGTCATTTTGTATGTCTTTAAGCTTTATTTTTTAAAAGGAATTAGTTCTTGGATTCACAGTTTTAAGATACGCCGACTACGGACTACGGACGGGAGGTCATCAAGGACTTGAACGAGACGCATCTCATCCTCCGTCGCGAACTCACGACGGTAAGAAGTCGAGTGATTTCGCGTAATGGTGACTACTGACTACAGATGCATCAACTTAAGAAAACTGACATAACATTGAAAGAATTTCAATTGCAATTTTAAATGCTCATCCATTTAGCTACAAGTTGATGTGAGTTTTATCTTAGCCAGTGGAAAACAATTCTCGGTTTAAAATCACAGGGATACTGGAGGCTATGTTTACTTATCGTCATCCCGTCAAATACCTTCTCGGAATAAGTTCAAAGACTTTGTCTAACTGTTATTTTCAAACGTTTAAATTATTCGAAGTGATAATTGATAAATAATTATCAATTTTGAGCCTAGCTTATTTGAATGAACAGATGAAAGTCTCGATACGAAGATCATGTCTATTCCCATTGAGGGATTTGGAGTGATTGTTTGGAACAAAAAAATTACCATATAGAATTATCATCTACATTGTCCATAATGTAATCTTAAATTAAAAACTTTGAATCCAAGAACTAATTCTTTCTGGAAATATAGCTAAAAGACATACAAAATGACAACTTAGCGTTATTCTGTTGTGCCTGGTCAGTTTAGCTTACTCTAGCCTCGCGGAAGCTCAAGTACTCGTTCCAATACTTCAGACAAACAACATACACGTCCAACCGTAGTCAGTAGTCCGTAGTCGCGATATCTTAAACTCCCTAATATTCCTAAGCCGGGTTTTCAAAATGTTATCAACATAGTTTTAATACAGCTTCATTCTAAACACTGCTCTGATTGGCTGAAAAGGGCTCAAAAACATGAACTTTACATATATATATATATATATGAATACATATATGAACTATATATGATAAACGAAACGTTTAAAAAGTGTAGTCACCTTAACGCAGTGTTCAGAGAATGTTGATTCTGGCCTGTTTGAAAGCTAAGAGAGAGCTCATAACCACAGGCCTAGGGAACGAGAACTATTAGGACTTATACCTTTGTTATCGCTCTTCCAACCACTGTATCTTTAATACCATCCCAAACCTTTTTTACGCCAGACCAGACCTTTGATAGGGTTTGGAACGTCGATTTCAAGGACGATTGCAGTCCACTCTTTAAACGACTGTCAATTTCACTCAAGTCGACTTCCTCATTGTTAGCGATTTTTCCGTTAAGCCAATTCTGCAAAAGAAATAGAAATCTAAATAAAAAAACAAAAATTAAATTTTAATGCGGTACACCTTAATGACAAAGAGTTAGACTGAGGAAGGTGATGATCTAGTAGGCAAAATCCAAACTCTGGATTCTTGTAGGACGACAAAAGATGACAAGATCTGTAATATTTCAAACTTTACATCAATGTCATATTCATGCAATGAATGTTTTATACAATTGGTGGTTATACATACCATCTCAGTAAGCTAAAAAAACTGCGAAGACTTTAGAATATATCTTTAAGCAATAGAAGATAGATTTCTATGACTCTATCGGTGAAATAGAGCACGCGTGATGTTGGGAGAAACACGAGAAAAGTTTGAAAATCACGAGCCGTAGGCGAGGCGACTGGATTTTGACTGGCGTTGTTTGAAAGTACATGCTCATTCGAGTCATTTTCTTTGAATATTTACACATTTTATATTGCTATTGTCCGACCATGAAGCTCAGTTTGTAAATTCAAACTAGACTGGAAAGATGGAAAGTCTTTTGTAGTTTAATTTTAAGTTTTGGTTTTCCTTTACTAAAGTGAAATTTGCTGATATACTCATTCGTCAGAAAACCATGTCTTTACCGGTGAAATATAGAGCATAGATTTTGGTGGTCTTTCAGCCAATCAGAACGTGTCTTATAATTGAGCTATATTATAAAATTCTATAGTCTATGGACGAGAGACTTTTAAGCCTTCATTAAACTTGGCCAAAAGTTTGATTGAACTTATGGCGACTTTGTGCGATTTAAGGCGACTTTAGGGCCGGATTAGGCCTTGAATTGGTCGAGGGCTCCTGAGATGTACTATACTTGAATCATTGAGATTTAAATAAAAATTGGCCAAGAAGTCGATGGTACTGACTCACTGGAAAAAGTGATCAATTTCCATAGTATGTAAAAATCGTGTAAAAATCATGTAAAGATACCGTAAATTTCAGTTTACATGATTGTTCCCCATTTACAGGGTTTTGTAATTTTTGCAGATCCTGTAAAAATCCTGTAGAAATCCTGTAAAAATCCTGTATTTAAAAATCTTGTAAAAAACGAGATCCCACAAAGATAATGAAAAGCTCGTGTAAAAACAACGTAAAAGATCATGTAAATTTGATCAACAAAATCTTGTAAAATTCCTGTAAATGTTATAGACAAACCAGTTGTAAATTGAATATTACATGGTTTTTTACATGGTTTTACATCTTAATTTGCATGATTTTTACACTATTTCTGTTCTTGTGGCATCATCGGTAATAAATTTACAGGGTCACTGATTCCATTTTAATGCTAATTGACATGATTTTTTACATGATCTTTTTAATTTAGTCTACCAATTTCCATAGTATGTAAAATTCATGTAAATTGAAATTCACGGTATCTTTACATGATTTTTACACGATATTTACATACTATGGAAATCGAACATTTTTTCCAGTGACTTAATGTGACTTTGTGCTATTTAAGGCGACTTGGTGCGACTTAAGGCAACTTAAGGTGACTTGAAGGCTCGGATCGTGGATGGATCGTGGTGTCCACGATCTTGAAGTTCACGTGGACAGCATTAAAAATGTGCTCACCGCGCGAAATCAATATGTTTGGCATGACCAAACCAACAATAAATTGAGGTGTACTATCTCTATGAATCGAGAGCAATGTGAACTGAAGATGTCTATGTATAGGCTGATTGCTTCTGCATGCGTGCTCTTTAGGAATAATGGCTAATCATCTCTATTTCAGCCCGATTATAATTAAATACATCTGATGATCTTGTGAGTGAGGTTCCTCTCTCTTCTGGCGGCTGGTATATTGAAGGATAATGTCCGAGGATTGGAGATGGTCCGAAAAATGATCATTTGGCCGAGAAGCTTCGAGGGAAAAGGAAAAAAAGGTAGAGTCTTGTTCAACATCGGTACTTCCTTTAGGTGCAGCTAATCTCCAAGGAAGCCGACTATTCGCTCATTTTATCCTCTCCTCTCCATTAGTGCTTTGCTGAAGGGTATTTAAAGCTAATCAAAGCAGTACGGAAAGGAAAGAAATCGAAATGTGGGGTCTCTGGGGTTCGAACGCGGGACCTCTCGCACTGAAGGCCGCGCACTACCAACTTACTGTCCCATCCTTGGATAAATGCGATATTTTGAGGACGATCTGTAATCCGAGGACGTTATCCTTCAATATACCAGTATGCGAGAAGGATTTTTTTGTAACCCTCCGATAAATTTTACTTGTCTCTAACTGGTTGTTTGGCAGCTGGTAAGCCTAGTTGCTGTCATGACTACAGTTCTACTTTTTCTCACTAGCTACAGAAAAGTCCAGGCGAACACAACATTGTTTGACAAAATGCATCAAAGATTCAGCAAAATTTCCTGTGATAAGGTGGAAAAATATGTGATACTACTAAGAAAGCGACACGTTAAAAATAAAAACTTTTCTGTTTGTTATCTGTAGAAAAAGTATTGTTTTGCAATTAAATTTTTTCCTTAAATGTCTTTATGTTTTCTTGGACAGTTTTCCTTTAAAATGTTATTCTTTCCACCTTACTTGCCTGGGAAAAACGTTCATATTTGTCCTGTCATTTTTTACTGGATAGGGTATATCACTCCAACTAGGGGGCTATCGTCTGATATTTGTCAAGCTAGACCCTTCCAGCAACATAAAGCTCCGAATTGACAGTACATTTTGTTCCATTGAATCAAGTCTCACCAAAATATCCCAAACCTGTAGACATGCAGAATTACCTCGGTTTCACCAGTTACATTTTGCAGTGCTTGTCCTACTTCAGGACCCATGTATGTAAATATTCTTTGCGCCTCATTTGCAATCTCTTCCATCCTCCTTCTGGTCACTATGTACTCTTCGAAGCTAGAGTTGGTAAATATTTGGTCATGTATTGCTAGAAAAAAGTTGTATCGTAAATAGAGTGCATTTCATATGTCTGTGAAATAAGATCAAGTTATTTGTGCCAATTTAGTTGCTATTTAGTCACTAGAATTGAACTAGAACTTCCTTTTAATAGCCAGTAGATCATCTGATAGCCGATAGCTAATAGCTGAAGGCAGATAGCCTGATAGTCTGATAGCCTGACAACCAATAGCTGATAACCTGAAAGCTTCCAGAATGATATCGCATAGCTTGGAAGCCTTGCTATTGATCCACTTATACCTCTATAAATAGCACCCACTGAACTAGCTTTTGTTCATGCTTGAGTAGACAGAACATGGCTCGGATGTGCCTTTATGCCTCAAATCAGTCCAATATTTGTCGTCGCATTTGGGACACGTTCACAAAATGAATATCCCAGAACGACATTTTGGTTTAAGCAGAGAAAAATTCAAAAGGATGATCACCGGTTTACTACCTATCCCAGACCAAGCCTGTGGCAACCCAAATTCTGACCGTTTTCAGTTACTCCATCCCTTCACGGCTTTGGCGGCTGGAATGACCGGTTCTGTAAAGACCACCTGGGTTCAGGACTACTTGAGCACGGAACTCAAATCATTGAGCCTCCGCCTCAACGTATTGCTTGGAGTTATTCCCAATGGCAGCCAGCTTATAATTAATCGTAAATAATGAATGACCTTTTAAGCCAACCAATGTTTCAAACATTTTCCTATCCCATGTGATGGAATGTGTTCTAAATCTGCATCTGAATACCTACAGCTCTACTCATTACGCTCCCTACAATAGCTATTTACCATGCAAGATACAGCCGAGTAAGTCCTGTACTAGCCAAGCCTCGGTTTCAGTGCATATCGTGTACCGTGACAATGACGGTTGCCAATAAAGCAACTTTTAGTCGCTAATTAAACAATTTACATGATAACAAAACTATAAACAGCTACTGTAACAAAAACGAGGTTTTGGCTAGAACAGGATTCGCTCAACTGTAGCTTTAGAAATGGCTAAAAATATCACTACAAACCTAGCTCATAGCAACCAACGTTTTCTTGCATAACATTATCTTTATAATTTTCCTGGTGTTTTATATTAGTTGCAGTTAATTATGATAAATTGTATAAGTAATAACAATATGAATTACCTTTCTGAGTTATGGTGTCAATTTGTTTGTCCAGTTCAAGAAACTGTTCCTCTAGTGGTTCATACTCTTTCCAGTTTTTTTCAATATCAGGGTAGCCAAGCGCTGCGCATCCGCCTATAGCCTTTGTAAGGTTAACCGCCAAGTGAACGGCCTTCAGAAATTTGTCGCCGTATTTTGCAGTGAATTTAACTCCCTTTAAACCTGTTAGCAATACGTTCTTGAGTAGTTTTAAAGCACTACCAGCTGCACGTCTTTGTGCACTTTCTTCTTCTAAAACGAAAAAACGTCGGAAAATTCTTTAAAAATGGACATGTAGTATGCACTCCTACTAATATGAATACAATATTTTCATATCCTTATAACAAAGCTCTTACAATTAATGGACCCATATCACGCAAGGGTGAGATTATGAATTATTTGATTTATCGGAAAAAGGAATTCACTATCAATTTCATCACACTGATATTAGTAAAATTGCAATTTTTTGGGGAGATTGCTCTTAAATTGACAAAGATATGAATTTTTAAATCTTAGCATTTTTAAAAAGAAATGTATGGTGGACGGGCATCACATGCATGGCGAGCCTCGTTATCATGCTAAACACATACATTACCAAAATTCCACAAAAATATCTAGCTTCAAAAATCCATAACTTCGTCAGTTTAAGGGCAATCTTTATGACACTCTGCAATTTTACTAATATCAATGTGATGAATTTGATAGTGAATTCGTTTTTTCAATAAATAAAGTATTTTATTAGAAATGTGTTTGCTTCATCGAGTGTAAATAAAGACTCGGAAAAAAATCCGAGCCCCCAGCGGGGATTGAACCCACGACCTTCGGATTGCCGGTCCGATGCTCTAACCACTGAGCTATGGAAGGCTCTAGTGGCGAGCAAGTCGATGATCTTATTTATAGCTGGGCTCACTCGGGACGAACGTTGTTCGATAACCCATAGCTCAGTGGTTAGAGCATCGGACCGGCAATCCGAAGGTCGTGGGTTCAATCCCCGCTGGGGGCTCGGATTTTTTTCCGAGTCTTTATTTACACTCGATGAAGCAAACACATTTCTAACATTATTCCGAGTGACAATTTCCATTCATTTATCAAACTCATTAATAATTCATTAGAAAACACAATGGAAATCACTACCGGAACGTAGATCTTTATATCGGATAAAGATTTTTGTGTATTTGCATAAACTTTAACTTGGATTTTCTAAGTCAAAAGTAGTCAAACTTGGAAAATTCTGGTCCATTATGATAATTGACAACTAGACGTTTGATAAGTAATATAAAGAACTCGAGAGCGTGTTATATCGGGTCTAAAGATCCTCGCCTTCGGCTCGGATCTTTATCCACCGATATAACACGCTCTCTCGTTCTTTATACATTACTTAAAGTATTTTATATTGTCATATTAGCGTGATAAGGGTCTACTGTATTACTTACCCCATGTTTCATCGTTGTCGAAGTCGTTGTCTTCATCCAAAGATTGCTTTGATTTCTTTTCAGCTGAAATACGTGTGTACGCTGGAGCAAACTGTTGTAGCAGAAGACTCAGCGACAAAACCACAACAAGAAGGTTTGATTGTCGAGCCATGATGGTATTCAAGATATAACTTCAAAATTTGTTCTAGGCAATCAAACAAACTGAAAAAACGTTAGTGAGATGTTTGTGAGACCACCCCCAAATGGGTATATTGACGTGTCGAGTGCGAATTTACATAGTGTATGGATTACCTTACATGGTTTTTACCCTGTATGTAAAAAAAATACAATATCGTGTAAAAAACATGTAAAATATTTTTTACATCCTTTAGATAAGCGTGTAAATTTTAGGTTGCATTTTCTCTTCTATCTTCAGATCATGTAAAAATTTTCCAAAATTTAATCGTTTAAAGAAACTGTAAAAACCCTGTAAATTTATGATACTCGTTGAATATTTTTGGAACACAAACATGCTATTACTTTCATTTCCCTACGATTATAATAGTTACTACCTCAAAAATCGAAAAAAACATTTGAAGAAAAAAAGTAGTATAGCTGCCATCTTGGATCAGGGTAGCGTGTATGATAGACAAAACATGCATGATAACATTTTTCAAGTTTAGATTTATGCTAAGCATTAGGGAGAAATTTGTAGCATTAGGTTAGATTCAGAGCTAGTATTAGAGATAAGACCGAAGAGAAAGAAATTCAATGATATATTTAATGTTTAATTCTTAATTTCCATTAAAATCTTTGGTGGTGTAAAGGTTAAAGCTTTGCTTGGACTTGGCAGCGCAAGGTTAGGTGTTCAATTCTCCTTGGATTCAAGTAGGATTATCAAAGAAATGCAAATTTGTCTTATTAGACAGAAACAGCAAGCTGGTGGTAGGTACAGAAGGGGAGCGATACTAAGAGGAAAGCAAAGACAAACATTTACAGCATCATCATGATGTCTACATGATTTTTACACACTATGTAACACAGTCAGGTTTTCCAGTGCTAGCTGTCACGACATTTAGGGTCAAGTAGGGTTGGACGTTGCCTTAAGCCTCACAGGAGATCGAGAATTCGAACTTAATGTTTTTATATTTTTGCAATACGTCATCGTTGGGGAAAGAAACTTATGCAGTGGTTAGAAAAAAAACTGATGTAGGCTTGGACGGGCTTTTGTGTCAAACAGAGAGTATTCGAAATGTGCAGGCGATTGGAGTTCTTTCTCAGCGAAGCTTCTCACCTCTTCTCACCTTCCCCCTCCTGACACATGATTTTATATGGCAAAAAATCATATCTCAATAGATATGGAGTACCAATCCTGCAGATCCGGAACATCTGGATCAACAAATTGATTATTCCGAACAGTTGACAAACAAAAGAAATTCTTTCCGGAGCAACAAATTAAATTATTCCGAAACAACTGACAAACAAAAGAAATTATTTCCGGTGCATCCGAGGAACGAAAGAAATTCTCTCCGGTGCGCATGCGTCCGAGGAACCAATCAAATTACTGGGAACATTCCGTTGCGCAGCAACCGAACAACTTTCCGGAGCAGAGAAATAAAAGAAATGGATGGGACGTGCCACGCTGAAGCGTCTATTTTTCGATTCAGCCACCAACCAAAGGTATTGTTTACAATTCCTGGCCTTTTAAGCATGAACAAAATTTTAGTCAAGCGAGCGTATAAACCATTCACGTTCACTCTGGAAGCGAACTACAAGAGGAAGTCAAGACGAACCCGATCAAGTTTATGAAAAAGCTCTTTTCCACGTATGCGGTGGAGGTGTGCAAACAACTTCATGAGCTCGACATTAAACACTGCAGCGGTTGTCAAGTCAAAAACAGTAACGTGATATGCTTGATGCTAACCGAGGACGAAAAAATCGAACTTCACTTTGATGAAGCCCTTCGAAACGTGAACGTGGTTAAGGTGATTGAACGAGTGATGGATAATATGAAACCATTTGAAATCACAATCGAAACAGAGCTAGGCTGAACTTTACAGTTGGACGGAAAGAAACCCAGCATTATCGTCAGAAATGTACCAAGTAATCAAAGAGACTGTTAAAGTGACCCGAATGTATTGAAAGGGACAAAACTGAGAACTCTTAAAAACATGTACCATGAAAAACTCAAGTTTACAGGCACATTCGACTCGTTGAGAGCGTGACGGGCGATCTTTTGTTCGTGAAACGGCCACCTGTAGAACTATTCAGTTTCAATACCATGACACAACCATTTTTCAGGGGGTTAAAGGAACAAATCCCCTCGGCGATTTTCTCTAAAAACTAGACGCATAACTGCGTGAACTCAGGTGCTCGTTATACGGAGTTGAACGAATACGTTCATAGACAAACTCTCTAAGCTTTCTGCTTTTATTCTTCAGACTTTTCAGAGTTTGCAGTGCTATGCTGCTGGGTTCACGATCTCTTCTAAAAACATGATGATGCTTACGAAACTTAATATAACCATAAATATAATAAATATACTTCCCATAACGGGATCTGATGATTTCTCTAATATTCATTGTGATTTCTGAATCGTTGTATAGGTGCGAAGTCAAATCAATATCTAACTTAACTCATGAACACGAATTACTTGGCTAAAGACGATAACAATAACTACTGAGTCATCATCGAAACGAATAAAACTGTCTTTTTAACAAATTAAAAAAGCAACAATTTAAAGAAGCACTATATTTATCCTTAACATCACTGATGCATTAATTTTGTTGCTTGCATGTTTGACCCATTGCGCAGGTGCTCTTGTAGGTGTAAACATTGTCTCTTGTCATGATACCCTGGGTGCCAGAGGTTTGAGAAGTTTTACGATTTCGAGTAATTTCGTAGGACATTTTGACTCGACCATCGTCGCTTCGCCTCGTTTGACTCTCACAAAAGACGACAAGCCCCCCTGGTATCCAGGGTATTGTAATGACCTTTTCCGCACAGAACGCTTACAAGACCATTGTGTTTTGTTCTACAGTTCTAGAATTGTCGTGGCGATTTTATCACTTGTACTGAACTATTTGCGATTGTATTTCATAACATTTTGAATCGATATAGCTCATTTGATATACCGATGGTTATCGATAAATTTACTCATGATAGTTCGCTTGTAAATTGATCTCTCATAAACTTTGCCAACTGACCCGTTCGAAAACGCTTGATATCTTTGGTGCTGCGAACAGTGTGTGCATTTGACTAGACCTTTGTACTCATATATGGCTCATTCTACGCATGCGCTTAGACTTCACGCATGCGCCTTAGAGACTCGACGGCGATTTGCGACTAAACGCGACGAAGAAAAATAACCCCAAATTTTAAACTCAGGCCTCCTGTGGAGCGCCTGAGTAATAAATAAATAAAACGCGAGCCCACCAGAAAGGGAAATGCCTACCGCAGGGAACCAGCTTTTGCTTGGTGGAATGATGATGTTGTCTACGGTTGCGAAGGTAGCCATGTTTGGTGTCAAAATATCCATTGTAAATGAAATATACAAAATTTGAAGCAAATAGATCTAGAGGCGAATTTTTCAATTTCGAGAAAATCACCAAAATCAATGATATTAGAATTAGTTTGGGTGTTAAAGACGACAAAATCGGTGCATTAATGAAGCGAAGCGGGCAAGCTAAAATAATATGGCTAAAATTCGCTTGTAATATGCCGGAGCCACCCCAATCAATTCCAAACAGAGATGACCGACATGCTAGGAAAGTATAAACATCACACTAAGATTAGCCCTCACAGCATGCAGACCCAAACTCAGATAAAATCTCTCCCACTTATAAGCTCTCGAAAACCCTTTCGGACCTTGTTCAAGCTCAGGCTTCCAGTCCGCTGTTTAAGTGAGAGAAAAGGGCACCTTAATTATGCGTCTGAGAGGACGCAATAGAGAAACAGCAACCGTGCTCACGTCTAGAATTCTTGCGTCTTATGCAAATTTTGTGCACGTGTTAAAAACGTTTCTGTAAAATCCGTCTTGCACAAATGACCCTATCAAACGTGCCTTCAGAGTCTTATTCCCATGCGATATGTTTAACATGGTCCCAAAGCGTTGCATAATGGGGTAATTTTCCGCCGAGACATTGATTTTTGTTTGTGAAATTACTCACCATACTGCCGCTGGCAATGTTTGTTGGCTAATGAAAAGATTAACAAATTGATATCTGTTTAAAATTGAAAAGAATCATGTTGAATTATTTAACGCTTACCCGTTTAGTGAACTTATTATTATGGGAGTCTAAATGGGGTTAGCCGCCGGCAACCGACAATTGGCTCTGAATGACAACTGACTTTTGTTATACCTGTGTTCAATTGACAATTCAACCCGCAAAAGTCCCTCCTTTCTTCCATTGGTGCTTTTTTCGGTTAATTTATATATTGGTGATTAATAAAACTATTCAGGTACAATTATGAAAGCCGACGCTAAAAAATGACATAATCATCATATAATCTTAGGGAGGAAAAAATTCCTTAGAAATAAAAAGAAAATAGGATAATGCAATACCAATTAAATAAGTCGGTCATTTTTTAAAATGTTTTTCACTTGGTGAGCAATTGCGTTTCAAAGTTGAAGATGTCAAATTTTGACAAAGTTGGAAGGCAGTAAATTTTGACAAACTGGAGAGCAGAAATGACAGTAAATTTCTATTTTTTCAATTATTTTCTTTTCCAATTTCACTCTAGAATAGCAAAAGACGTCGATGTAGGTTCAACCAAGGGTACTAGGACAAATATGGGTGGTTCTCACTTATTCACCGACGCGTACCGCTTACGTAATGGGTAAAGAACAAATATTGAACATTCATTGTGTTGCTTAAACGTTCAAATCAGATTTGTTCACATCGGATTTTGAAATAGTACGAGAAAATTTTGTAAATATAGGTTAAAAGCCGAGTGCTAGGTCTTTCATTGAAATTCAAAACTGAGGAAGTAGCCCGAGGTCTTAAAGTTCAATTAAAAGACCGAGCACGACGTTTTTAAGTTTAGTTCGCGGCCACAGCGAAACTTGACCCCAAGTTCGTGATAAAAGCAACCCAATGGCCTAGTTTTAGTGATAAGAGAGAGTAAGCACGAAGATTAAGAATTTAGAATTCTGAGATAAATTACTGTAAATCAAAATAACGCTGTCCCGGGGAGATTGTCATAAGAAACAGTTGCGAACTGAGTGCCGATAATTTGCTGTTCCTGTTTCAAGGTTCTACCATATGTCGGGAAACAGCGTTTTCGATCACTGAAGTTATAAATGACTTCCTATGCATGAATACTAGCTAATCTAATCTGCAAATGTCTACATACAGAGAGTCCCCGGGAGATGGTTGTTTTGATCACGAACTCGGGGTCAAGTTTCGCTGTGCCATCATTTCGGTCAGATCGGCAGTTGGTTCGTTAGCTTTTTGTCGCCTCAGAGTAAACAAATTGCCGCTGAATCTTTCACTTTCATCATATCCAATATAATTATACGAGCAGACGAGAGAGCAATAGAAAGACCCTTCTTTACCTACTTTTATTTTTCTTGCTTATTTAGTGGATTTGGATTAACATAAACTGACGCGTACTGCTTGCTTCTCTGCGGGTCACGTGTTGGTAGCTCGTTACGTACGATAAACCGTTGGTCACAGCAATGTTGTCAGACAGCTAATCGATGAAAGAATAAGCAAATCAAGCAAAAATATTAAAGAACAGAGAAGTAACAATTTATTGACTTACGATAACGAAGTCTAACGACTCATGAAACTGAACCATGCAGCAATATTTGTCCTAGGTCCTTGGCAAGACAGAGCCTCCGAATTCTCATGCAAAGGCTCCACTTATTGTTGATTGAATTTGTTTCGAACTGATAAGTTTTCCTTCTTTGATTACGTAATCCATGTTCAAATCAAATGTGTTGTTTAATCATTTCTACTAAATTTCGACTTACAATGCAGGGTCTCTCTAATCTACCGGCCAAAACCGACTAGGAACAAAATAAAATGGGCGTGACAGGAATATAATTAGTTCTATAGAAACAAATTTGATTTCAATAATTAACCATCATAAAACCATCATTAATTTTGGTCTTTGCTATTTACCCGCTCAAAATTTGACCTAAAATATCGAGCCTCCCTCACAATAGATATCCGCGGGCCACCTTAGTATAGTATAAATTGAGTATCGACCCGATTTCCTTCTTTCCAGAACGAAGATTATCAAAATTCTGGCCAACAAATGGCGTGTACGTCAGCCTAGTTAAGGAAAATTGTGATTGACCATCAATAATTGTTATTTTGTCATTACAGTCGAAATTTTGAACACTCAAACGTAATGACAGGAGCTACTGGCCTTTTTTCGTTCACTGGAAATATTTTCAAGTTTAGCGTTGTTTTGTAGGTTGGTGTCATTAGTGTACAAACGTCTGATTCTTTAACTTAAATCTATTTTTCAATCCAAGCTTTTTTGTGCATCCCTGAAGATGGGCGTTTAGCCAGAAAGCTTGGATTGGAAAATAAATTTGGGTTGAAGAATCAGGTGTTTGTACACTATTTTCAAGTTGTTGGAAAATGATATTAGATCGGTGAATACGCAAACACAGTTCACTTTCATAATGATGATTGTCACTAATCATTGTCAGTGCCACCTGACTTCCTGAAAGCCCGACTAGCGCTAATCCAGGATTAACTCTTAAGAAACCATTCATTTTAGTCCTTGCATGGATCAGTGATAATCGAACTTTGACAACTTTCAGGAACCGGTCGCTGATTGGCTAGCTATGGAATTTCAATTTGATTTTTTAAATTTTTAGTTGTTAAAGCCACTCAAGTGCCTCATTTTAGGGCGCGCGATGCGAGGCGGCCGTATTCACATGTATGCTACTTTAACTTACATTGAGAGAAAATCTATATTATGAAAAAATTGAAAATATATGATTTCCCAAAGGTAATTGGCGCTAAAAATCAAATTCTTTAACTATATAACAATTATTCTAAGGTTCGTCCTCCGGTTTTTGATTCTATATGGATTACTGTGTTGGTTAAATTGACACAGAAGCAGTTTTCTTTCAATTATGCAGTAATATTTCCAAAAAGAATAAGATATTTTTCTTGTGTGATGGGGAACTTCTTTGTTATTTGGTGTTAAAACAATTTGAAAAACCTTTTTGTTTTCTGATGCGTTTTATTCAATGACTAAAACTTACATTGTATTGAATTACAGAATTGTGTTTATCCTGTCCATTTGCAGTAGTGCCTATTGCCAGTATCGGTGGTTTTGCAGTGATTTGAGCACCCCGAAAGCTGTCTCAAATTTGGGATTCCCCTGGTGCTCCCGCGATAATTACTAGTCCAATAAGCCTTTTAGAGCTACAAATCGAATCAATAAAGTAAAGAAGCGAAGTTTATCATTCTGTCAATACAATTGATAACGTTAACAGTAAGACTAGATTTTAAGCAATTCTCAAGTTCATCTGAACAGTCGTCTTGTGAGAGTGAAGGCATTTTGTTTTCATACACCATCGTCGGCATCGTCACTCTCTTTTCCTGAAATGTAAATCATAAACAAGAATGGTTTAATGACTGCGAAGATAAGGCATCGTAGTACTTCACGTATTTGCGTTAAAATCATTGTTTAATTTAGGGAGCGGAAGGTGCTCCATGGCCTCCCTTCGTTTGTATTTTGTATTTTTTTGTATTTTTTTTTTCACAATGATATTGAATCTACATGAATCTTCATGAAGCACTACTGAAGCCGGAGGCCAGGTAGGCCATTTTAACAATATAAATTGTATCCATTTTGAAATTATTTACAAATCCTACAAACTGATTGGTTAAAAAAATGTGCGATTAATTCCTTAATTATATCCTTTTTGAAATCATTCAAACAATCGTGCAATCTAATTGGTTAAAAAATGTACCATTACACTTTTGTTGTAAGAAAGATCTAGACTGGCTAACAGATCAGCTGTTTGGTATGAATCTTGTCAATCTTCTGAAACTGCAGCATTGTCAGCCTTCCGCCATGAAAAACCTCTCCCGGACCGTCCTTTGACGAAACTTCAAAAATAATTCTTCAAACCTTAAACGTCGACCTATCATCAGAAAAGTTGGAACATGAAACGCCGGCTATAGCTACGAAACCGAAAGCCCTATCAAATTGCGATAGCCCTCTCGAAATAACAGGCTTCACTTTTGAAATCAAAAATATCCTTGGCACTGCTTTGTTAAAAACGTGTAAGTTTATTAGGTCAGTATCAATTCAGAATGGAAGAGGATCATAAACATTTATTTTAGAGACGGAAAGCCGTCTTGCGTGTGACCGTCTTCAAAAGGAAATTCGTTTGACGAGACTTGAAAGGAGTCCCCTCCCATGGATGCCAGAGATTTGGGTCGCGTTAGAGTTGGTTAATAACTATATGGGAAGAATCGCTTCCCAAACCTCTGGCACATTGCACAGGCTTTGCTGCTCTCGTTGCATGGACTTCAAACCTATTTGATTGACTCAGCCTGAGCTAGTAGATTTAAGGTTTAACTGTATTTTCACCTAACAATACCAAAAGTTTATTCACAAAATATACAACTATACCTGCAGATAGCAAAAGCTAGTCGAGGCAGGTATTAGATGAATTAAATGTCATAAGTTACAAATAGATTCAAATAAACAGAAAAGGATAAAAAAATATATACTGTCTATATATAAAATTAAATTACACTAAGGATTGGAAAATAAAAAAACATATATTTATATAGAAACAAAAATCGTCAAATAGGTAAGTTTCAAGGAACGTTTTGTAGTATTATTATGATATTTTGTATTATAATTATTTTAATGAGAGCCTGGAGATTTGAACATGATACCCATTCGTCGTTAAATTATAAAGAAGAAACTGCTTAAATTCATTTTTGTGGCTACAGCCTCAAAGAGGCGAAGCCACTTAGTCATCGGGTTGTAAGTAAGTAAGAGTGTGCGTAGCTCCACAGGAAGCCCAATTGGAACCAATCATTGATCGACTTTGAACGAGTAGAGAATGATCGATAATGATAAACAAAGGACACTTTGAAATAAAGGAATTTTCGATTCAGTGTTAAAATAAACAGAAACGAAACTGAGATTTTGAAAGCAGCTGCCGCCTGAGTCTGTCAAGAAAACAATATAGTAGTTCGTGAAGACTGACTTCCGTCAATCGACTAATTACTTGAGGCAAAAATTTGCTGTGGACATTCTTACAATCAAGAATTAAAGCAAGTACAAATTCATCTTTAAAAGAGATAAATTAAAAATTGTCAAAGAAATAATTTAATGTGAACTTTTTCCCGTAAATTAGGCCACGTACAGCATAACTTTGCCTAGCTACGAGACTTTCAAAGCCTAAGATATCCTTTGGGTATCATATCGTTAAAACTAAATAAATAAATGAGATAAGCACTGGTGTTTTTGGCTCAATTTTCTATGTAAAGTAATATCTCTGTATACCTGTTTTATGTTCCAATCGTCTGTTTGTTTACTAAAATTAGAAGTGACTCAACCGGTTGTGTTTCAAACGCTTTTTATGTCGGGTGCGTAGCAATATTAAAGATTGTTGGTAAGTTGTTTAGTGGTTGTGAATATCTAATTCTTTTGTAACATTATCTTCTAGGAAAATTTTTTTTCTGGCATTTGTTTGACAGCTACACTTTTATGTTACTGGAGTTACAGCAAATTGACAATAAAAATTTATATTTTTTTACAAAAAAGCAACATCACTAATCATCTAAGCGCTCAGTAGTCTCATGTAAGCCGCAATTACAGTAGCCAGTATATTTCAACGCTGTATCTCATTAATTTACTGACGCTTTTCTTCCTATCCCATAAGGCTGTAGCCACATGCGCTTAATAAGCGCCTATTTTTAAAGTTGGTTCTTGAAAGGTTTTTTAATCAATGAGGTATTCCACAGATTAACGCCAGCGCGGGAGAAACTAAGTTTCTGTAATTCAAGTCTAGAGAATTTACAGAATAAATTACCAGCGGTATTACTTCGAATATTATAAGAATGCGCATCTTTAGTTTCAACAAACATGTTTTTGATATTATGCGAGATTGGTAATAAAGAAACGTAACAGGTAGAATAAAATTTTCCGTAAAGAGGGGTATTGCACTCTCATTTGACTTTTTAAAAAAGATTAACCTTAATGCACGCTTTTGGAGGATAAGAACTTATTAATAGCTGTTTTGTTTGCTTGTCCCCATATGCTTATGCCATAGGAAAGCAAGGGGTGGAATAGGGATTTATATATCCTTAAGAGCATATATCGAGGTAGAAAGTGTCTCAGGTTCGATATTACGCCAACAGTGCTGATTCTATTGCATAAATGGTCTATATGATTTTTCCATGAAAGACGCATACTATCAGGACACCAAGATACTTAACAAAGTCCTTACACTTAAGGGGAAAATATTTTTTTTTTGTTGAAGGGTCGTAAAGCGTAATCGAAATTGGGTGAGTTTGTCGCTTTGGCTTCTAGACTTTGTACTAGGGCCGCCTTTAGGTCTTTGAGAAGCTGATCCTCCTCTTGCCCCTCTCTGGCCGCCGCGCCATGCTCCGCGTACACTAAAAGGACCTCCAGGAAGACCACCAGGAGGCAGGGTAGAAAAATTCATAGTGCCAGAAGGCAGAGATGGGTAATTTGCATCTTCTCCAACTAAAATTGTGTTTGAGAATGAAGGTGATGAGGACTGTGAAAGGATTTTGAGTCGCTCAAGGTCATATGCGCTCTTTGTTTTGATGACTCTACTATCAGGAGTTTCTTTCAGCAGAATTTCTTACTTTTTGGTCCAACAGTAGGCGAAGATATTTCCCTTTGGAATGTTTTGGCTTGCCTAAGGAGCTGTGATTGCTTGGGACGGAGTGAGGTGATCAAAGATTGCCAGCTTTATTAAGGCCGATGAAGATTGATCATAAGCTATTATTCTGCTTCAACATTGCTTAGGCCCTTTCTTTAGCTCATCACTGACTCCTTAGCAATTCGTCGAGTAAATTTGCAGATCAGTAATTGGCAATGGGATGTCTTGGTTTCGATTTGCTATTCTATTGGCAATGTCAATATCCTTTTCATCCATCCACTTTAGCGCCAGTTTCTTTGAACAACTTTAGGCAAATGCTGATAAACTCTTCGGCAGATTCGTTTCTATCCACTTGTGGGAGTCCCAGTATTTTGATGTTGTACTGATAACTGCACTGCATTATTGATTGATGCTATCGATTCCTCGAAATCTTAAGTCCGCTCCTCTCGCTGCAATAATATTCAGTTTCGAAGTAATCTTTTCCAGGTCAAGGTCAGCCGACTTGAAATTATCGTATTCTTTACTGAAGAATTAACTCGGCGCTCGATTCCAGATCGTCGTTAACACTAACTTTATTTTTTAGTGATTTGATTTCCTCTCGGAGACTTCCTATTTGTCCTACCAAGTCCTTGTTTTCATCTCTTAGTTTTTGAATGTCGTCGGACTTTGTCATGTCATCACAAATGTATATAATTCAGAAGACGTTTTAGGATTTGGAAGAGGATTGCGATTCCTTGTGCTCTAGTTCAAAGGTCGCCTTGTCACGTGTTATGAAGTTTGCTAGCAAATCCTTCACATTTATTGATAGATTCAGGAAAAACTAAATATTGAAATAACAGTGATTTTCTAGAGGTTATTTGAAAGTATGGCGTTGTATCCCCGCCAAAATTCATGTTTAAAATTCTAAATCAAAGTTTCAAATTTAACATTAAAGTTTGAAATTCTACATTCAAGTTTGAAATTCAACATTCAAGTTCTAAATTCTACATTCAAGTTTTATTATTCTACATTCGAGTTTTAAAGTTTTAAATTCGACATTCGACACCTTAAATTCAACATTGCCCACTAAATTCATCATTCGAGGTCTGGAATTCAACGTTTTGTACTTGAAAACATAGGACATTCTCGTTTCCAGACCCACCTCGGTTGTCGTTCCTCCCCGTCATAGGCTCTGGTGAGCACTACAATTTCTCGCAATTTCATTGGTCCTTAGGCTAAACAAACCTAGAAACCGGAAGTTTCGATAAGAACACCAGAAATGGCTCTAGAATAACTAAAAAAGGTTTCGAGAATGGAATATTCATCTATATGGACGTTATTATCAAGAAATGTTTGATATGAATATTATAGCATGAGACATTGAATGATCACACTTTGGCGGTCGGTTTGAAATTCAGTCGTAACGTAATATTTGTTCAGTTGACATCGCAACAACACGCTAAATTCTCATCAAAATGACTTGAAATCTAGAAAAGCAAAGCCGAATAAACTTCATCCAGGACTCCTTCAGAATACAGACCGATGTGGTGACTTTGATTCATTTTTACGGCCTAAAGAATGATATTTCAAAAGCAATGGGAATCTTTGCATAGCTTTCTATTTTTAAACCTTTCTCCTATAGTCCTTCTGCTAAACTAACAACCAAGCACAGTCAACATTTTGCTTCCTTAGGACACTTTTTAAGCATGCGCTGTGAGGACTTACTCGGCAGATTTCTTACTTTCTTTGTAGGGTTGCCCAGAGGCCACGACTGAGGTAAATGAGTGGGATCTGGGGACGAGAAGGACTGTAGGACCGATGTTATGGGCTTTTGTGCTCATCTTCCCTCAATGCTTTTTAACATTGGTGTTGCACAATTCAAAATTCGTGCTTCACCATTCAAAACTCAAGTTTTGAATTGAACTACACACATGGATGACTAGAAATTAGAAATCCGCCACACAGAAAGTATCCGGACTCAAAAGAATCCGCTGGATACCAGGATAGCATGCTCAACTATAAACAAATGGCGGACGTCTTGTCAAGAAAATATTGTAGAAGAAACGAGTGCATTTCTGGAAAACCCAGTGAGTCACTTCTGTATGGTGGGAACACAACTCAAAACTCGACCACCTAAAACTAAATAAATACGCCTGAAACACTCAAATAAACTATAGACAGAAGTGTTCAGTAACTATTACTCTTTATTTTCAATTTTTTTTTAAAGAATAGACTAGAAAAGAAAAGCCTTTCAGAGGCAAAATTAAACTCATACTATCGAACTACCAAACGAACCTTTGAATAACAACACAGGAATCCCAAATCCACTAAACGGGAACTAACCCGATTCACAAATGTTTTATTGATGGTAAGCCTGTGACAAGACGTCCGCGATTTGAATGTCGAATTTAGAACTTGAATGTAGAATTTTATACATGAATCAGTTTGTCGGGGATATAACGCCATATGAAAGAATAGTGGGGAAATATTTCTTGTTAACAACGAAAATGCGTCCGTATATCGTCAGTTTGATGCGACATTTCAAAATCTAAACAAAGGTGTTTTTGCATTTCTTTATCTTGAACCAATCTATCATCGGATCATAATACTGACAAATCAGGGGCTTAGCGAGGCCCGAGCAAAAGGGGAGCAGTCAATGCAAAGATTAAATTTCAAGGTCTAGTTCTCGCCAAAATATGCTAATCCCCTAATTTCCCCAGGAAGAAAGTTTTGGGACAAAACCACGTGGGATTGGTCCAGCATCGGGAAACAAAAACAAGTGTGAAGTATACTTGAAATAACATTTGAATATTAATTGTGAATCAAATTAAAAGTAAAACTTTAAAGTGATGTCATTGACATTATCCTTCCAAAATGTTAGCCCCCCTGGCTCCCCCTCGCTACGCCACTGTTACAAATAGTAGGCAATGTTAGGACACGCTTTAACATAAAAACCAATCAACGGTCGTAGTCTAAGACCTGGACTAAATTCATTTCAGCGACTTTTCTATTGGAGCAGCTACATCAGCCAACTGGCGCAGTGTGCCAGAGGTCTTGGCCTTAAGTTTGATGTTTACGACAAACGGCAAACGCCCAACGTCAATCGGCAAACTTTAGCTGTCTGTCCTCAGCCGTTTGTACACTTAAGTGAATATATTTGTATTTGTATTTGTATTTGTAAGAGATTCGTTCTTTATTTGCTTGTTGAATCGATTTAAGGATTAGAGTAAAATATAAAATCAAAAACGTCAATTTTTGCCGTTTGTCGCTAGCGGTTTGCCGCAAACGTCAATCTTAAGGTCTCTAATTATTAACGAACCATAACGCGACCCAAATCTCTGGCACCCAGAGAAGGAGTTTCCCGACTTTTGACATAAACTCACCAATTCGTCTCTAGTATACCTGAGCCATTTATATCAGACGGTTTTTTTTCCTTTTGAACACCGATTTCACACATCTAAGACGGTTCTCCGTCTCGGTTGATGATAGAATACCACTTGGACAAAACAGCTAGACTTTCAGCGACTGTTGGGCCGCGTTTCAGAAATCTGGCAAGTAAATTATGCATGCAAGAAAACTCTCTGTCCGTTGCACCGCGATACGCCAATTGGAGAAACAAATTAAAAGGTTTATTGTTGATATAGATACCATATGACATTTGATATTACGTACTTATCATATACTTACTTCGATATCAACACAATAGAGCGCGCAAATATAGAGGGTATCGGCCATTGATATCATTCACATGTGATGATATCAAAAACAACCAATCAGAGCGCAGGATTTCGATATCATCACATGTGATGATATCAGGTTGATTTTCCCGCCATTCAAGCTACTATGTACTCAGTAGTGTCAACATGGCAGAACAAAGAGAAACCAAAAATAATAATTTAGCTCATTTGTAGCATGTAATTAAGGTATAAGCCTTGTGATATTTCAGTAAAACTTCAGTTCCAAAACGGCCGAGTTGACATTTTTATTTCGTTTTTTGGTGCACTATTTGTTGTATGTTCAGCTCTTTTTCTTAAAATCTCAGTAATTATATGATAAAAAGAAAATTACATGGCAGATTGAAGATATGAAGTTTATCTTCTCGTGTTAAAACAATATTTCACTCATTCGCTGTGCTCCACTCATGAAATATTTCTTTCCACTCGAAGATAAACTCCATATCTTCGCGCCACCGTGTAATATCCTCTATTTATTGACTGAGTTCGGTCGGGCCGGACAGGAAAATAGTTGGTCCGAGGTCAATATCTTCCCGTTCGGCTCGACCGAACTCAGTCAATAAGCATTTTATCATATGACTTGATTTCTATCTTATAAAAAGAGTTAAAAAAACTCTGCAATATGAATACAATTATAGTGCGCCGAAACGAGGGGAGCCGTAGGGTTCTTACGGCCCACACGCACAAAGCCATACGGCCCCAATCACGTCATCGTCTTTTCCGAAGTTTTTAGTAAAAGCGCGCAAGCAGGATCGTACGGTAGTCCAGACCCAGACCTATTTTTACCCCGCCCGCTTCGGTAAAACAGAGTCCAGATGAACTTGCATGCGCATGCGTTACATCAACCAATCGGACACCGTATGATCTGGTTACAAAGCTATTGTTAAAATTTATCTGAATTAAATCAGCTATAGTGGGGCTTATTTTGAAAACGAATTCAGCGAAGCATTTAAGTATGCCTTTACTTGTACAAAGCACACGTTTTTACCCAAATTGGAGCAAATCGAAACCCTGTGTGACTTGTCTAAAGCCTTTGTAACCAGGTCACACCAAAGAGGCCTGCATGGGTCTGGACTAGGTCGTTCGGGTCATATGTACACAACTAACGTACCATTACAGTCTTTTTTCTCTCCAGCAGAAGGTAGACTCTCAGCATCTTTTACCACGTTGTTGGTGTCAGAGCTTTTGTCTTTGGTAAGCTTGTCTACAATAGCCTTAGTCTCATCTAGATCATCTGCCGATAACTCCGGTGTCTCGTCTATAATCTTTTGTGGATCTGTTATCCCTTTTTCTACCAAGTCTTTGATACCCAAAATTGCGAACCGGCTGTTCATTAAGCAAATAGGCTCAAGTGTTTGTTTGTTTATTGAAACCCATGATTCCCACGCTGCTTTCACTTGATCAATCTGTCAGAATAAGTGATATCACAGTTATAAACACTCACTCAACTATATCTTATTTTATCATATGACAATCAGTGGTATACTGGCGGATAGCAACATCGTAAAATCCATATCAACACTGCTTCCAGTGGCCAGTGGTGATATCAATGATATCTTCACATGTGAAAATATCATTTTTCGACCAATCACGAGCCAGCATTTTACCGCTTCTCACGGCTTTCGGTTCCAGGACGCGTTGTGCGTTTTCATTGTTTACTTCACTAAACTTCGGCGAAATCCCGCGAAAATGTGATCAAATTCAAGTTTATCTTTGCTGATTTAACTTAAAATGCTTAAGAAATTGGACTTTTGCTTTCGCAACTTCGAGGATAATTGAGGAATTGTTCTTTCTGAACTCAAGATATTTCGAAACTCAACTTTTGAGCCGACAAACTGGCAAACATGCAAGTCCGCTCAGCAATGCGACGAGACTGATAATCTGGCTAACTTACTTGGACTGCAAAATTCCAGCTTTGCCTACCACTTATCTTACTTGAAGACTTTGCCGGGAAATACACCGAAAGCTTGAAATTGAAATTATTACAGCCATGGTTTGAACTCCAAAACAGAAAAAAAGAACGATTCATTCGCATAGATCTGCTTGCTGTTTTTTGCCAATTCTGTATTTTCAAGAGAAATTCAAGCATGGATTCATAAAAGACGGAGGGCTCGGCGATTCAAATGAGATGTTTCATCAAACTGTAAGTTAAACACTGTATTTTATGATTCTCTGTGAAAATTAACAGTAAGATTGAACTGTTTTCATTGAATAAATAGGAAGGTCATTCCGGACAAATTCGGCCAGTGAAACGCGATAACTTGCTTCTTTGTCATTGAAGTTATTCATTTTATGAAATATTGAAGCTTAAACAAAGAATGATTGTTCATTTGATTTCGCTGAAGTGAAAGCCCATTGGCAAACGGTACATTTTGAATCAAGATTTTATATAAGAAGTAGTACGGCTAAAAGCAGTTTTTTTTTCAATACAGTCAGGTATAAACTTTCGAGTTTGCTCCTTCCTTATTTGAGCACTTTTTGTTGTTTTGAAAAAAAACCCGTACTCTTCGTGAGAAATTTTCTTTTCACAGTTCTAACAAATGATGTTTACTGCAATTTTTGTTATAAAATAAACGTAAATAAATCTTCAAAAACATTCAAATGTTAAACTGTTGTCGGGTCCTGTTTTGGCGCGCGTTTATGGATACTCAGTTATAAAACTAAAAGAGAAAATCTGTGTGTTGTACCACTGTCATATGATAAAAAGTAAATTACATGACTGCTTGGAGATATGGAATTTATCTTCTCGTGTTGAGAAATATCGTGTTGAGAAATATCTTGAAATCTGTTGTAGTGTTTGATAAGAAGAGTTATTTATCAGTGTCTTTTCATGTGTTCGTGTCGAAGCATTTTAGTGTTATCTACTATGCTGAAGTCACCAAGTTTTTAACCCGTCAATTGCCGTGGTTTTTTTTTTTCGCTGCGCTCACTCGTGCGATATATTGCTCAACACTCGAAGATAAATTCCATATCTCCGCGCGGCCATGTAATATCCTCTATAAATCACTCCCATAAGTGACCATACCATCATCAGAGAGCCTAAGTGTAGTTATTTCATTCTCAACACAGAAGAGGAAGGAACGCAATCCTAGAATGCTTTGCGATTGGAAGCATATTATAAAAATATCTCGCGACGTAATTTATCTGTGTTCGATTCGTTGAACACAGAAATAGCGGTCCTTGCTTGTGTTTTTTCAGGTAGTTCGGGACCCATGCTATTGTGCATCAATTGCTTATCCGTGGGAAGTCTGGGTGCCAGTGGGTCAGCGTTTGAAAAGAGAAGAAATTCTACTTTTAGTGACAAAAAATAACATTTTATCGACCAAATTCTACAATGTTTTTAATAAGACAATATTGTAAACTGTGTGAAGCAGGAGCAAAAGCTCGAACTTGAAGATTTAGCGAATGTTATCTGTCGAAAAAGCCGGCAAGAACAACGCTAAAACGGCTGATGTTCGTTTCCAAAGAGGTTGAACTTATTGAGTAGATACCTTAGTTTTATGGATAATTTTCACAAAAAAAGTCCATCTGACGTGACCGCAAAGATTGGCATCAAGGTCAATACTGTTTCAGGTTTCGGACTTATTTCAAAACAACACATTAAATTATGTACAAATATTTAATAATCTTATTCCTATTTATATTTAAATTACTAATATCGTATTTACCAAATCAAATCTAAATACAATATTTAAAAAATTGTTATCTGTTTTCAAATATCCAACATTCATGTGAGTTAAGCGTTGTGTGTAAAACATTTAATGTAGAGGTAGTGAAGTGTGAGTGCTAGCAGATGAAGAACCACTATGTGGATATGCTGTAATGATTATTTATTTATTTGTTTATTTATTTATTTGTTTATTTATTTATTTTATTTATTTATTTATTTATTTATTTATTTATTTATTTATTTATTTATTTATTTATTTATTTATTTATTTATTTATTTATTTATTTATTTATTTATTTATTTATTTATTTATTTATTTATTTATTTATTTATTTATACACTTGCAAATTTCCTTGAAGTCAAGATTCTTTTCATGCTTCAAACATGAGGCTGTGAAAAATTATCATTATTTATTGATTGATTTATTTAACATCGAAGAGCTTATAAAATTGACCTAATAGGCAAGACAATCGGTCATCTGCAATCGAACACAAATGAGACAAATACACTGACTTTGCGACTTTACATAATAAAAACAAATAAAATCATTGCTTTGAGCCGGGATTTGAGCGTTCAAAAAAAAGAAAAGAAGGAAAGAAAGAAAGAAAGATAGAAAGAAAGAAAGAAAGAAAGAAAGAATGAAAGAAAAGGTTATTGATAGATAATAACAGAAGCTCCAGCCTAATCCATAATCCTTAGCTTCTTGATGGAGACCCGCACTTAAAAAAATAATAAATAATAATAATAATAATAATAATAATAATAATAATAATAATAATAATAATAATAATAATAATAATAATAATAATAAAAATAAAAATAAACCGTGACTTTCTGAAAGAGCACTACTTTTTGTTTTTTGTCCTTTGGGCACTTTGCTGCCTCACCCAAGACGTTTTCTGACATACAAATCATCTTTTGACTGCACATGTGCAATTCTTCAAGTTTCGTCCTTATAATCCCTCACTTGCACTATCCACAAATTAAATAAATGTAAATCATTGTACAATTAGTCAGCTAATAAATTAGAATAGCCAGCAGAGTTCATTATTTGAGTAACACACACATCTTGCCATTAATAGTTGAAGATGCGAAATAGCCGCCGGGGCGTAGTGAAACGTACGGAAAGTAGGCGTCCGTTTCTGGATAAGTTCTACTTGAAAGCGTGGGTTGATCTGGGTCGCACAATTTTTTAAAAGAAGAGATGTAATGTTTTTAAGAAAGCATAAGGGGTTCAAGATCCAACCTCACTTTGTTACGAAAAATACAAAGAAATTTCGTCCTAACGATAGAGAAATGTACATCTCACAAGTTAGTGGTGGCGAAAACATAAAAAAATGACCCTTTAAAGGGAATAGTTTAGCCTCTAAATTATTCTAGGTATAATTGAATATCTTTAAGACTCACCTAGTGTGATGGGATTTCTAATCGTTTGGTCTTCGTTCAATAAAGAGAATGTTCTTAAGGCGATCTCGATCAATACAAAAATGGACCGCCATCTTGAAAAAACACGCCAAGCAAAGCATCTGGGATAGCATCCACTCCCTCTCTGTCCATAACAGTATCTTTCAACATAGCAACCATTGTTTAAGGTGTGTCAACTAAAGTCTAACGTGGCTATTACTCCGAGCAAAGTTAACAGTCACGTCACTCGGCAAGCCCCAAGGGACTGACAAAGGAGCACAGGAGATTAGACTAGTTGAAATAATGTTCACATCCAAAATAGGTTCACCATATTTATGAAAATTTGCACGTTTACAACTCCTTTTGTTGCGATGTAATCAATCATTCCAAAATCTCAAAAACGAAAATTCAATTCACTCATTAGAAGGATTTCGTATAACCCACATTTAACATGCAAATGAGCATATGAGTAAATAAAATAGCAATAACGTGTGCTTGTGGCAGTATGTTTCAGTAAGTCCACTCTCACCAAAATAAATGAAAACAGAACCATGTTTGACAACAAAACCTTTTATTAATTTGCCCATAAATCAAAACAGATTTTCTCTATAAGGATCGCCAAGTATTAACAATTACCATCCAGGAGAGGAAAGCAAATGGCGGACTGTTTAAACCTCGCTCATAAATCGATATACTTATTACTCTTATTAGTTTCTCATGAACTACTTTTGAACATTACCAATCCGGAAGAGATGAAAAATTCAAAAGTTTGGTTTTCCGGTCCGTTATCAAAATTATTGATTCCAAGTTTTCAATTAATGACCTCAAAGACAGCTTGAAACGATCGATCAGCCATTGACGAATAATAACAATTGGTGCATGGTTTCTACTGCTGTATTTATATATATGATAGAGGACCTTATTATCGTTGATTTGAAAAAAATAAAAAGAATAGGTGCCCGTTCTCGTTTCCGCGCTACTACGCGCTAAAGTGTGAAACAATGCAAGACGTCGAAAACAGCCTCTGACCGACGAGGACTAAGGCGAGTAACCACTATAGCGCCTCTTAGGGCGTGTCTACTGTTAAAAACGTCATCGTAATACTAAAGCTTGCATCTTTTGAAGTCGAATATATATATCTTTTACAATCGAACAAATCAAAATAGGCTGAACTATGCTATGCGCAGTAGAGATGCGCACTGCAAAACTACGGAATGACTTTAAGGTAAACTCTAAATTTCATTCAAGCTTTTGGAGTAAGCTTACTGAGTTCAACATATTTCAATTGCAACCGGCTTGAAAACAGTCAGTTCGCCGGCTTTCCAAATTCAACTTAATATTTACTGTTTTTTAGACTGGTTACCCAAAACCATAGAAAGTTTAGAAAGTCTGTCGCCACAAGTTCTCTCAGATGGGGTAAAGAAATTTTATCAGGAATCAAAGAAAACGCCAAACGAGTACTTTAGCCTTCGGCTCATCGACAGACGGCAATTACTTCTTGTACCAGAGTTAAGCAGCGTTTCAACCGTAAGTCGTTCAGCGATAATTTTCTAGGCCTTTCACTAACAGAGTTCTATAGGACTTGGTGCTGAATCACTTTTAACGTTCCAAAACAGTAGTTCTTGATTATAAAACGAAAGATGGACGATTTCAATTTTACAGAGCAAGTTGTAAACATGGATTCTGAACTTTTCATTATCTTCAATCTAAAGTACTCGCATCACGGTAATTTTCCGGTAAATTTCTTTCCAACGGCTGAAGACTGTTTTGTATCATTAAAATTACCAAACGTCATTAAACTAATTTTGAATGACCATTTTGGAGTGCCTTGAGTTATTTCTAGTGATCTTAGATGTCGTACTGACCGAGTGTTAGCCTGCTTCTGCAGTGTATTCAAATTGAATATAAAAAAGGTTAACACACTCTTTTTAAAGAACTAAAAAGAAAAAAGAAAAAAAAAATTAAAATTTCCCGTTCATTGTTAGCGAACCCCTGAAGGTAAATCCCGATAACTCGAGTGCATTAACTTCTAAACAACCAATGTCACAAACTCTACATATCTCCTCGGTAAATTACAAACGTCTCTTTTCTGGATATAATATATCATAAATAGCACTGCCTGGATTGTACTTCAACATAGTGGCCATGTATTTTGTCTCTACATTCTCTAGGGAGTGCTTGCAAAGCAATAATAGGGGAGTTCTTTACAGACATGCGCACTCCTCATTAGCATGTTATTTTACTAAAAATAAGTAGGTTATACGAAAAAGCCCGTTCTATTGAGGTGTGAAAGTGTAATCATCTTTTATAACAAAAAAACTGCGAGTAAAAATTTTTGGAATAATCATGCTTTCGATAGTCTTATAAAATTATTCTATTACGTCACCCACCGGTGCCAACAGTTCTCCTGTCACTCTGTTTTTACATTTGTCGAAATCACCAGCGAAAATATTTTTAACGCTTTTATATGCAGCTTTGAGAGATTGTCGACCAATTCTACATTCTTCTTTAATATAACTGAAGATTTTCCCTAAAATCACAAAAATAAGCATTAAAAGATCACTTTTGAAAAAAATTGTAAAACATCAATACCATTTTTGTTTTGTTTTATTTTGCTTTTGCTTGTTGTTGTTGTTGTTGTTGTTGCTGTTGTTGTTTTTGAGTGAAGACGTTTGATTACTTTAAAGGTGACCAAGAGTAATGTATAAGCGGTATTCAGAACACAATTTTCGATTTTTGTTGAAGATCATAAGTGGCAGAAATCAAAATTCGAATTTTAAAAATACAATCCTCGGGATCGTCATTTGGTGTCCGTAATAGAGGGAGTCTGCAATGGCGAGGTGTGATAAAAATGGCTCAAATTTCATTGGCTAATGAGTTTCACACATAACGTATACTGAAATTTGAATTCAAACTAGCTACACATTTCCTATGACACATACTCAAAATATTGTATATAGTAATGAACAAACTGAGACTTCGGACATTCAGTGCGTCCCAGTAGTCCGTTGTAACGAGAGTAAAACAATCAAAAATTCGATTTAATTTCGGCCGGAGATACAGCTACTTTCCGTAATATGGGGTGTCCGTAATAGCTAGCTGGGTGTCCGTAATAGCTGGGTGTCTAAATATCTCACCTCTAGTAGCATGGCAGTCTAAGATGGCAGGAACACTATCAAGCGCTGAATTGAATGATATCTGTTTGGTACTCAGTTCCTGTTTATTGGCATGAGAAGTGGTGTCCATATTTTTAGCATTTATGTATGCCTACAAATCAAGCTACCAATCAATTAATAAATGGAAAAAATGGCAAAATCAAGACTTGTTTGGGCTTCGTGTGGTCATTGTGGTCGGTCAATCCACGAGTTACTACGCCATTTGCGGGATGATTATTTAATAATACTTCACCATCCATGTAAATCATGCTCTCATCTACGTCACAGGATGTTCCCTGATGACGAATAACAGTTCATATTTTTAGCTAACCTGAATATCGCTTATAATCATTATGGTATTTTCATCTGTTTGTTTGGCAACAGACTCATCGCTCATCATTGCTTTTATACTTTCCGCTCCTGATATTACGGATTGATCCCAGGCAATATCATGGACTTCGTTGTATGCCTGTAATTTGTTATTAAGATTTAAAAAAATCAAATTAAATAAAAAATAAGTAACCACCCTGAACCAAGCAAGCAAGCAAGCAAGCAAGCAAGTGTCAAGTGTGTGTATAAGAATCGAACTTACCGACTGTACTTCTTCACTTGCTATCGTTACGTCTTTCAATATTTTCTCGGCATCTTGAACAGCCTGTTTTATCTTTTGGACGCTTTCAGCTGAATCTGTTTGTGCTTTCTCACAGTCTTTGAATTCTCCCAAAATTTTCCAAATTAAAACAGCTGTAACAAATTTAGTTGGTCAATGAAACTTGGCAACAAATGGGGAAAATAAATTATATTCTATTATTAGTAATAAATATACAAAATGTTCTGCACTCCGATTGGCCTAAAGTCTCTCAATTTATTTTCAACTTTTGCAACTAGCCAATCAAATTCAATTTCTCGTTTTGCATTAAAACGTTTCTGAGTTCAAAAATGTTGAAATTCACATTCCAAAATTTCGAAATTTGCGCACCACTCAAATTTAAAAGAAGAAGAAAATGGTGGATACATTTGGAGGTTGCAGTAATGTTAAGAAATATTTTTATTAGTTTTTGATAGTGTTTTTGGCAGGATTCTGTACCCTAACACGCGCGCGCGTCGTCGTCTTTTCATTCAGCTGACTGAACTAAATAGATAAAGAAAGAAAGAAAGAAAGAAAAATATCAATGAATGAATGAATGAATGAATGAATGAATGAATGAATGAATGAATGAATCAATCAATCAATCAATCAATCAATCAATCAATCAATCAATCAATCAATCAATCAATCAATCAATCAATCAATCAATCAATCAATCAATCAATTTAAGTGGGCCAAGTCACCGCCAACAACTCGTCATCGTTTCCCGGCAGCCAATCACGGATGAGCCGTTACCGATGACTCGTCACCGTCAGTGAGCTAGTTGCGAACAATTCTGCATATACAACTCGTGATCTCTATGGACTTAACAGAGAACTTACCTTGCGATGCAAATTGAAATGCAGTTGAAAGAGCTGGTTTTGCCTTTCCAAAAAGGTCTTTTGCTTTCTCGAATCGACTTCTCGAAGAAGAGGCAACTGCATCTTGGGATTTTCCAAACAGACGTGAATAGATCTGAGTACCTTTTATTTTATCGCCAATTGCTGTACCTGCTGATTTTGCTAATACTTTGGCGGCTTCCGGCATCTAAAACGAAGAGTCATGTTCGTTGTCAATACTAGCGAAAGAGACGGGAACACTTAAGGTGGCTCAACTGGGTTTTGTTTGAGGCGCACCTGCTCTGCTTGATAGCAAAATACGTCGCGGCCAAAAACCTAACTAGAAAATAGACCTCTATGAGGCCATGTAGTCACTGGCCTTAAATCCAAATATAGATAAAGAAACGAAAATGCAAAAAATGAGGACAAAGAATGATGTCAACAACGATCCTGGACAAACTGACTGCTTTGGGAAATGCAATGCATTCCCCTTTCCTCCTCTAAATCAACTTAAAATGCAACCAAACCATCCAAAAACCACAAAGAATGCAATAGAACACTAAAATACAGGTAAAAGATGTGATTTGTTTTATTTTTCGATAAATTTCTATATTTGAATATATCGATCAAGTATTGGGCTACCTGTGTAGCATCTACTCAAGTATATTAAGGCTTGACTTAGGCCCGATTTTCGAAAATATAGGTTTTAAAATGATCGTGGTCTGTTGTTTATCAGAATCTTTAAAAAAATCATACATTTTGTTGAATATACATGAGTCGAAACTTTATGTGAGATTTTAAACTTTGAGGGAGTGTCACGTGACATATTACAACGAATTATTTTATTGGAATTTTTGATTACAAATGGGGTACACAAAGATTTCTTCGATTTAAACAATTTATATCTTATTTTATTTCTTTTCTTATGCTCTTTCCGACAACGTCTTTTAATATTGAAAAAATACTCTGTGGAAAGAGATATTTTAGAAAAGAGGTCACGTGACCTAACATGAAAATATGTTTTTTCCTAATATCTTTTTTCCTAAAAGTGATGGACACAATTAAAAGACGGCATGATATACCTGAGCCAAATGTCTAATAACACTGTGAATTTCAGTGAGAAAGGTTAAGGTTCTGTGTACCCCATTTTCAAAAAAACGTTTTTGTAGCCTTAAGGTCACGTGACCAATGAATTGAAAAAAAATTACTATCAAAGTCTTCATAATGTGGATCTACATCATCTCTCAAGAAATCTTTGCGATATCTTTAAATCTCCGTGTTTTATGAGCGAAAATGGTTACTTCCTAATTTGCATAATAGTCAAGCCTTAATACACTTGAGTAAAGGGCAGCCCCCCCCCCCCCCCCCCCCCACCAAAAAAAAAACCACACACACACCGGGGACTGTCATGACAGTAATCTTTACATCTTTACACACAGCGACACACATTCGACCCATTCACCTTGTTTGAAGTGCCAGATGACCAAATGTAAATACTTTAATGACAGGCATATAGGACATACCAGATATCATGGCATTGATGTTTATTCGAAAAATATTTATCACACTCACGAACACTTTTACTGAGAGAGAAACCGTCCAATATTCATGCAAACAGTGAAACCCCCACGTATATGAATAGTAAACGGCAAAGGATATACTAAACGGGGGCAGATGCTGAACCGGAAAGGCGTTGAATTTTACAAAAGACAGACATTAAAGCAGAAATCGTCAAAAATACGAGCGGGTCATATTTTGGACCCCAAGCAACTATAACTAATCGTTAACGAAAACCACAACATGGCTTTTAGCATCGAATATTAAACAATCCGGCGCCATGGTGCCGGAGCAATGAGCACCTTTTGTTTCTATTTCTAAACCTAGGGTTTCCTATTTCATTCGGAATGGCTTCGTCAACGCCATGTTTATGGAAAATATGTGAACCGTTTCCCTTACAGATATATTTATGAACTAAACTAAACAATTTGGTATGAAGGGATATATTCTATAACCAAAAAGTCTATATTTGATTATTATTAATCGACTTAAACACCCTCGGACGGGCGCACAAGGTTCGCATATCTTTCATTCTGAACGGCTTCGTCAATACTACGTTTATCGAAAATTGATCAAACGTCTCAATACAGATATATTTATGAACTAAACTGAACAATTCGGTTTGAAGAGATATATTTTATAACCACAAAGCCCATATTTGATTATTAATAATCGACTTCAACACCCTCGCTCGGACGGGCGCACGAAGTTCGCATATCTTAATTTTGGCTTGACAATTCGGCTCTACTTCGGAGATTTCCGAATTACGCACGCACGCACGCACCCTTGAAGCCCATGACATAGTGTGTTACAAAAATATTTCCAAAGAACTGGAATGTATTTTGTTTTCTTCTTGATGGTTAAACATTAATTTTCATTGTTGAGAACGCTGGAAAAAGCTATTACGACTAACTTTTCATTACGGCTAACAGTTAGTTTTTTCCTATTATTACGGCTTACGGTTAAATTTTTGGCCCTTTTACGGCTAACCTCGAGCCGTACACTGGTTGCTTGTAGTTCAACAAGCCGCAGTAGTAAAGACCTTTAATTTGTCTGTCAACAGCTATTATTATATTTTGAAAGTAATTCAAGAGTTTTGATTGGCTAAGAGCCACCGGATAAATTACCATAGTCGCCGGCGGCTAGCTGCCCAAATTTTGAGTTATGAAAATGTTGAAAACCATTATTCGAAGTTATGACGTAATTTTCTCGTATATGGAAAATTAGCTTGCGGTATGACGTCACGCTAATTTATGCGGTTCATGTCAAAAGCGGGAAAACAACACAATGGCTGCTGAGTAAGAATTATTTTCAAAAAATAATAAAACAATTATTGAATTCGTTTCTCGTAGGATATGGGGAATTATTAAGGCCTCGGTTTGTGTTATCTGCCGAACCAAAGGCTGATAACACACTGAACCTCGGCCTTAATAATTCCCCATATCCTACTCGACCTCATCCAATAATTGCATATTAGTGTTTGCCTTTGTCCTTCTATTATCATGGGTATTATATATCTCACATGCAAAAATATTAGCTACGAATATACCCAGTTTATTTAACTTTTTATTTCACTATGTATCTCAATTGTTTGCTGTAAAGACTTTTACAACGGCGTTTTTGACACAATAACAAATCGTGTATTTTTTCGTTCATGTTTCAGATGATTTATCCATTACGTGACCAAACGCATCAGGTCACCTTAGTTTCATGAAAATATATAATAAATTGTCTGGTCCAAAATTTCGGTGTTAAAATTCAGTACAAAAACCTCTCAAGATCTCTTGAATGAGAAATATAATTGACATGCCTCTATATGCGTTCGTTTAGCAACGTGTAGGGTGAGAAATTCGTAGATTTCCAGCTCAAAGGAATTACTCTGAGTCGCGAGAGCTTCATTTGCAAGTACTCCATTGAGAGTTCGATATTTGGTCAAAGTATTGGAGATTAAGCTCAAAATGAACATGATTGGAGTAGTTATAGGAAATCTAAAAACGCTGTTAATGTTGCAATAAAACAATCTAAAATGGAGTATTTTAACAATTCAATACATAGCAATGTCGGAAGCGTAAAACAAACTTGGAAAACTCTAAATCAGATGCTATCACGTAAATCAAAATCTACTGTTATAAATTTGTTGGATATAGATGATAAAAAAATTACAGACAAATATGAAATTGCTAATTACATGAATGAATATTTTTGCACTCTTGGTTCACGTCTTGCAAGTAGTATTCCAGTCTCACAGGTTCCACCAGAGGATTATTTACAGTACAATGATTCCTGTTTTAAATTTCCATATATTAGTACTGATCAAGTAATGGAAGTTATAATGAAACTTCCTTCCAGTAAAGCGTGTGGGCTTGACATGATCTCATCTAGTCTGATAAAATGTGCTTGTCCAATAATTTTATCATCCTTAGCAAGTTTAATCAATGAGTCATTTAGAACAGGTATCTTTCCAAATGATTTGAAAATTGCAAGAGTTTGCCCAATTTATAAATCGGACTCTAAGTCTAATCCCGAAAATTATCGTCCAATATCTGTGCTTTCTGTAATTAGCAAGATCATTGAAAGGCTTGCTTATAATGCCATTTATAAGTTCCTGACTGACAATAAATTACTAAGTAAATATCAATCGGGCTTTAGGTCATTGCATTCTACTTGTACTGCTCTTTTATCAGCTACTAACAGATGGCTAGAGAATATGGATTCTGGACTGATCAATGGTGTCCTATTCGTTGACTTGAGAAAAGCATTCGACACCGTTGATCATGCCATTCTGATACGTAAGCTAGAATACTATGGAATTAGGGATAGAGAATTAGCGTGGTTTGAGTCCTACTTGTCTGAACGCTCACAGCACTGCTTGGTAAATGGTGTGTTATCTGAAAAGTGCGGCATTGCTTGCGGTGTTCCACAAGGCTCAATCCTCGGCCCTCTCTTATTTCTCATTTATATTAATGATTATCCATATTCTCTAGCCCACTGCTCGCCTGGAATGTTTGCTGATGACACTTATATAACTGCAGCAGATTCTGATATACATGAAATTGAAAATTATATATATGAAGATCTCGAAAGAAGTAAACAATGGCTTTGCGCCAATAAATTAAGTTTCAATAATACTAAAACTAAATATATGGTCATTGGGTCTAAAAATAAACTGAAACAACTTGATGCTCATCACAACAACTCTCATTTTCGTGATACACCAATTGAACGAGTTCGGAATTTTAAACTTCTCGGTGTACACTTAGATGAGAATCTTAACTTCAAGAACCATATTGACCATGTTATTAGTAAAGTATCAACTGGACTCAAAATGCTATATCGGACTAGACAATATATTGACGACAGGGCTACATTGATATGCTTATATCACTCATTAATTGAACCATATCTTGATTATTGCAGCACCATTTGGGGGGATTGTAATAAGGGGTTACAAGATAAACTACAAAAACTACAAAATAGAGCTGGCCGAATCATAACAAAGTCAGATTATAGTGTTCGTTCTCGAGATATAAGAAAAGAATTACAGTGGGTAACACTCGACAAAAGGAGATATAACTCAAAATCAGTTATAATGTTTAAGATACTTAATGGCCTTGGGCCTGATTGTTTAAGAGAATTATTCTCCTATGTTAGCGAGCACAATAGCTATAATCTACGAAATGCTGATATTAATCTTATTCTACCGGCTCCTAAGTCTAATCTTGGTAAACGCGCTTTCTCCTACAGTGGAGCAAAAAATTGGAATACTTTATCACGAGAAGTAAAAGAGTCCCAGTCTTTGTTGTCTTTTAAGAAAAAGCTTCAGTAGATTATTGCATATTGTTATTATTTCTTATCTTTAGTTTTAGAGACATTATTTATTAATTATCAATTAGATTTTATTATTTGTAATCTTTGTAAATTAGTTTTTAGCACGGCTTGCCTGAAAACCAACTATGTTGAGACAATTACCGTGGATAAATAAAGTTAATTATTATTATTAAGTTAATTATTAAATAACAGCCCATTCTGAAGCTCTTATAAGTGTCTAGGTATATCGATCTCGAGTTAAAAGCTCCATTTTCTATTGTCTCACTGCTGGAAAAGCCTGTCTCTGAAAGCTATTTTTTGGGCTGTCCGCCATCTTGCATTCCTAAAGTTTCTGACTTGCGTTCACTTCAAAGAGTTCGCAATCGCTCAAAGGTGATGAATGAAGGGCATTGTTTCTTACGCTCTTAACTAATCAGGAACTTTAACACCTGACCAATTGCGCAAGAATGGCCTTTTCTCGAGACGAAATAAAAAAAAAAAAAACATTTCCAGTTTATAACTCGTTCCCGGCCTACGGCCTGGGCACGAGTAATAAACTTACCAAGGGCACTAGTGTGTGTGTGTTAAAATTAATTTTAGCCAAAAATTGGACATTTTCGACGCTTACTACTTATACGTTTGGCTGCCACTGTGAAAACTATTTTGACGGCGTGAAGAGACATTCCCTCCCACCTGATTAACTGCGATTAGCAAAGCCATATATTCAAGGTGGTGGCTGTTGCGATGATATTCATAAGCCGGGTTTTCAAAATGTTATCAACATAGTTTTAATACATGAAATATTTTGAATTTGCAGCTAGGATCATTCATGATAATTTATTTGGTTGTCTCTAGCTTCGTTTTAATACAGCTTCATTCTAAATACTGCTCTGATTGGCTAATAGGGCTCAAATACATATAATGTATAATGATAAACGAAACGTTTAAAGAAATGCAGGCACCTGAACGCAATGTTCAGAGAATGTTGATTCTGGCCTGTTTGAAGGCCGTATGATAGAGCTCAAATCCAAAGGGAACGAGAACTATTAGGCACTATACCTTTGTTATCGCTCTTCCAACCACATTATCTTTAATACGATCCCAAACCTTTTTTACTTCAGACCAGACCTTTGATAGGGTTTGGAACGTCGATTTCAAGGACGATTGCATTCCTTTTTTTAAACGACTGTCAATTTCACTCAAGTCGACTTGCTCGTTGCTAGTGATTTTTCCGTTAAGCCATTTCTGCAAAAGAAATAGAAATCTAAATAAAAAACCAAAAAGTAAATTTTAATGCGGTACACCTTAATGACAAATTAAGAGGTAGCCCGAGGAAGGTGATGATCTCGTAGGCAAAATCCAAACTCTGGATTCTTGTAGGAAGACAAAATATGACATGTTCTGTAATATTTCGACTTTACATCAAAGTCATATTTATGCAATGAATGTTCTATACAACTGGTGGTTATACATATACCATTTCAGTAAGCTAATAAAAGTTGCAAAGACTTTAGAATATATCTAATTCTATAGTCTATATATGAACGATAGACTTTTAAGTCTTCATTTACACTGAGTTGGTCTAAGATTCTTAATAAGGCCTACTCCAGGCCCTAAAGTCGCCGTCACTTGGGGCAACTTAGAGCGATTTAGGGCGACTTTAGGCAATTTTGGACGACTTAAGCGATTTAGGACGACTTTACGCAGTTTAAGCAAGACTTGTCCAAAATTTCGATTTAACTTAAGGCGACTTTAAGGCCGGAGTAGGCCTAGTGGTCGAGGGTTCCTGAGATGTACTTGAATCATGACGATTTAAACAAAAATTGCCCAAAAAGTCGATGGGACTGACTTTATGCGACTTTGTTCTATTTAAGGCGACTTGGTGCGACTTAAGGCGACTTAAGTGTCATTGACTCTAAATATCAGATATACGGCGGCCATTCCAAAAATTAGATTTTCTTGAAACTCTGCATACAGTTTCCCTATACCTGCCTATGAAGAAATGCCCATATGATTAGGTGTGGAAGTCTTTGGTTTCCATGGCAACGCACATGCCTTATTTTGGGCCAGTTTTGATCAAAAACACTCCCAAATTTACAACTTTTTAATACCTCACTGTAACTAGGTTACCTAATGCCTGAAAATAATTTCAATATCCTAGAAAAGATCAATCTTTTGCTATTCATTTGGTTGCCTTTGTGTCTCAATTGTTGCCTTGGCAACCGAATACAGGTATTTTAAACATTACATGGTTTTCGAGTTTTGAAAATTGCTGAATTTTGACCAACTTTAGGGATCCATAACTCTGGTGGTAACGCTGAAATCGTAAAGCAACTGACATCATGTGAACACTTTATCTTAGTCTTTGCCAGGAATTGTTTTATATTTTTGGGCAATCAAATAATAACGATGTCACGCTGCTTTAAACTAACTCATCTATTGCAATTGCAGGAAATATGACCTTGCATTTTGTTCTGATGGTTAAATCCTCTTTACTTGGCTTGAGAAAGTGATGAATAAGGGCTCTAATGACAGCAATTTATGTTTTTATCAATTTCAAAGAAATATTGATCAGTTAACTGACGGGTCTTGCAACTGAAATATGCTAATTAGGCTGCTTCGACCCCAACTTTTATTGCATCATAGTTCCAAAATTTTCAATCACCACAACGTAAATTTGGCACTATAAGTAGACTTACCTTGACTCAAAGCAAAAATATATCATCAAAGAATAATTGTTCTCCATGTTGAAAACATTGGCAACCGAATCAGTCCAAGAGAAACGTGACCGCAACGCCAATGAAGTCCAGCTTCATAATTCACGGCAACTTTCAAATATCTCTTTCTGCATTACTTGATAATGCTTCATAAGAAGTCTTAGCATATCCATCAGAGTCAGTCAAGTCCATAATCCTCTTTGAAGAAGCCATTTCAGGAGGAAAAATCTAGCGAAAGCTACATAGCTCGAAGACTTTAAAAATATGTACCGCTGACCACGTCAATAATCACTCAAGGCTCACCACAGGTAACCCAGATATTCGATATTTGGCTTCGTTCTCCGCTTTTTGGGGGAGGGAGGCGCAGGAAAGGAAGGAAGAAGGAAAGGAAGGAAGGAAGGAAGGAAGGAAGGAAGGAAGGAAGAAAGGAACGACGAAGGGAAGGAAGGAAGAAACGAGGGAGGAAAGGAAGGAAGGAAGGAGGGGGGGGGGGGGGGGGCATTGAGGGGTCTGGCCGGTACACCACAACACCGCAAAGAAATAAATGTCATCACCGCAACACCGCAAAAGGAAGGAAGGAACTGTTTCATCACAGTCTTCTTGGTATGTGAAACTTATGTGGGGAGAGTTTGACTTAGAGGTAGAGGTTGTTGCTACTGGAAAACGAAAGGCTCCATATCTTCAGGCATTGCATGCCCTTGTAATGCTTTGTCCTTGCAAGTCGTCCTGATAAAGAAGTACAGTACACTGTACAGTGAGAGATTGAAAGGGAAGTAAAGTGAGAGATTGAAATGGAAGTAAAATGCACTTGGTTTATGATAATACTGAATTCCTGTCGGACTATTATCAAACACTTGAGGAACTCCACAAACGTACGAAAATAATAGGTACAATATCTAAAATTGTATCGTGATTCCGTTATTAATCTTAATTTTGTTGTGTTTCTCAATTTAAGGCAACATTTTTGACAATTAACGCTAAGCTGACTGAAAGACACTTTAGGACACCTAATCAATAAAACTAAGCTATCACTAAATACCCTAACACTGAATCACATGGTTTGAAAGAAGCCGAAGCATCTGGTCAGAAGCATGTGCATCGAACTGAAATAAATATACAGGATAACAAATTATTTATGCAATTCAGTGTAATCGTCAGTCAATTAATTTAAACATGACTAGTTGTACCGCCGACACAACAGAAATGCGGATCTAGACCTTTTGAAAGGGGGGTGCACCATTTTACAAAACACAGAGGGCATAATTTCCTCAAGTCCCCTTCTAAAGTAACATCACAGGGCTGTAGCAAGCCATCAAATTCTGAAAGGCTAAAACAACCTATTCTATAGTTATCCTTTTTCGCGAGCGCAGCGGGCGCGAAATTTCGGCTAAACAATTATGATCGATAAAACCAACCAACAACAAACATTTAGAAAGTGATGCTTTGGGAAAGTATATTGTTCTACACGTTTAGACAAGATATAGAGAGTGAGTGAGAGAGAGAAAGAAAGAAAAATAATAAGAGGACCCAACTGAAAAGGGGAGGGCACTGGCCCCCCTGCCCCCACCCCCCCACCCCCCTGGATCCGCCACTGGTCATCCCCACCACCGAATTGATCCCCAATTACCACGTTGTCATGCAAATGATCCCGAGAAAAATCATTGAACCTGTGCCGCATATTCAGACTGCAGAATACACTGCTGTTTTTTTCTCATTTTTACTCCCCCTCCCTCCCTTCTTTCCTGAGGGAGACATTGGGGTTTGCGGTGGTGCGGTGGCCGGTGCTGGCCTTTTTTTAGTGCGGTGTTGCAGTGAACGAGGCTGAAAAAAATGCGGTATTGCGGTGATCACAAACCTTGCGATGTGCAGTGTTTACGCTATTTTGTGTGCGATGTACGGTGAAGCGAAATTTTTTTTGTGGCATTGCGATTTTAAGGTCCAACAAAAATGCTTTATCACGTTCCTCTTGAAAAAATGCGGTGACGGTGTTCCGTTGAGTTTTTTTTTTTTTTTGCGGTGTTGACATTTATTTCTTTGCGGTGTTGCGGTGTACCGGCCAGACCCCTCAATGCCCCCCCTCCTTCCTTCCTTCCTTTCCTCCCTCGTTTCTTCCTTCCTTCCCTTCGTCGTTCCTTTCTTCTTTCCTTCCTTCCCTCCTTCCTTCCTTTCCTTCTTCCTTCCTTTCCTGCGCCTCCCTCCCCCAAAAAGCAGAGAACGAAGCCAAATATCGAATATCTGGGTTACCTGTGGTGAGCCTTGAGTGATTATTGACGTGGTCAGCGGTACATATTTTTAAAGTCTTCGAGCTATGTAGCTTTCGCTTGATTTTTCCTCCTGAAATGGCTTCTTCAAAGAGGATTATGGACTTGACTGACCTCTGATGGATATGCTAAGACTTCTTATGAAGCATTATCAAGTAATGCAGAAAGAGATATTTGAAAGTTGCCGTGAATTATGAAGCTGGACTTCATTGGCGTTGCGGTCACGTTTCTCTTGGACTGATTCGGTTGCCAATGTTTTCAACATGGAGAACAATTATTCTTTGATGATATATTTTTGCTTTGAGTCAAGGTAAGTCTACTTATAGTGCCAAATTTACGTTGTGGTGATTGAAAATTTTGGAACTATGATGCAGTAAAAGTTGGGGTCGAAGCAGCCTAATTAGCATATTTCAGTTGCAAGACCCGTCAGTTAACTGATCAATATTTCTTTGAAATTGATAAAAACATAAATTGTTGTCATTAGAGCCCTTATTCATCACTTTCTCAAGCCAAGTAAAGAGGATTTAACCATAAAAATCAGAACAAAATGCGAGGTCATATTTCCTGCAATTGCAATAGATGAGTTAGTTTAAAGCAGCGTGACATCGTTATTATTTGATTGCCCAAAAATATAAAACAATTCCTGGCAAAGACTAAGATAAAGTGTTCATATGATGTCAGTTGCTTTACGATTTCAGCGTTACCACCAGAGTTATGGATCCCTAAAGTTGGTCAAAATTCAGCAATTTTCAAAACTCGAAAACCATGTAATGTTTAAAATACCTGTATTCGGTTGCCAAGGCAACAATTGAGACACAAAGGCAACCAAATGAATAGCAAAAGATTGATCTTTTCTAGGATATTGAAATTATTTTCAGGCATTAGGTAACCTAGTTACAGTGAGGTATTAAAAAGTTGTAAATTTGGGAGTGTTTTTGATCAAAACTGGCCCAAAATAAGGCATGTGCGTTGCCATGGAAACCAAAGACTTCCACACCTAATCATATGGGCATTTCTTCATAGGCAGGTATAGGGAAACTGTATGCAGAGTTTCAAGAAAATCTAATTTTTGGAATGGCCGCCCATTTCAAAAAATGTTTCATATTTACAGTCATTTACACTTAAGGTGACTTAAGGGCTCGGACTAAAGGACTTATATAAACCTTAGAGCACCCTGGACAAGTTAATTCTTAAAATTAAATTTCTTAGTTCGCTATAACACGACAAAGGTTGCGAAATTTTGTTTTGGTAAGGACCTAGTTCCACAACTCTACAAAGATACAAAGATACAACTCTACAAAGATACAACTCTACAAAGATACAAAGATACAAAGATACAACTCTACAACTCTACAAAGATACAAAGATACAAAGATACAAAGATACAAAGATACAAAGATACAAAGATACAAAGATACAAAGACACAAAGATACAAAGATACAAAGATACAAAGATACAACTCTACAACTCTACAACTCTACAAAGATACAAAGATACAAAGATACAAAGATACAAAGATACAAAGATACAAAGATACAAAGATACAAAGATACAAAGATACAAAGATACAAAGATACAAAGATACAAAGATACAAAGATACAAAGATACAAAGATACAAAGATACAAAGATACAAAGATACAAAGATACAAAGATACAAAGATACAAAGATACAAAGATACAAAGATACAAAGATACAAAGATACAAAGATACAAAGATACAAAGATACAAAGATACAAAGATACAAAGATACAAAGATACAAAGATACAAAGATACAAAGATACAAAGATACAAAGATACAAAGATACAAAGATACAAAGATGATCTATTCCAGTTGCAAATCATCGATTGCATGCATCTCATACTGCCGGCTGTTATTGGTTTCTAGTCATCGGCTGAAGGCCATCTGAGACGCATGGCTGGAAAATCTTCTGACGATGATAACCTACCCTTCGCATTTGCAGAGAAAGCATGTCTAAGTTTTTCAACTATTTGATCGGCAAATTAAAAATACCAAATTTCATGTGAGCCACACTGTGGATTTTCTTCTTTACCTTTGAAAGAAAAACAAACTCTGGGGAAAAAATCATTCAAGTGTCTCTGAGTCCGATTGTGATTGGCTCTTACAAATTTTACTTGTCTTTAATTCGTTGTTTGGCTGGTAAGCCCACTTGTTGTCATGACTACAGTTAAACTTCTCGCTAGATACAGAAACGTCCAGGCGAACAACATTTTTTTTTTGACAAAATGCATCAAAGATTCAGCAAAATTTCCTGTGATAAGGGGAAAATATGTGCATGATATTACTAAGAAAGCGACACGCTAAAAATTAAAAACTTATCTGTTTGTTACGTTATCTGTAGAAAAAAAGTATTGTTTTGCAGATATTTTTTTCCCTTAAATGTCTTGTGGATTTGTTTATGTTTTCTGGGACAGCTTTCATTTGAAATGTTTTTCTTTCCACCTTACTTGCCTGGGAAAAACGTCCATATTTGTCCTGTCATTTTTTACTGGATAGGGTATATCACTCCAAAACCGGGGGGGAGGGGGTATCGTCTGATATTTGTCCAGCTAGAACGTACCAGCAAATATAACTCCGAATTGGCAGTACATTTTATTGTTTTGTTGAATCAAGTTTCATCAAAATGTCCCAAGCCTGTAGACATGCAGAATTACCTCAGTTTCACCAGATACAGTTTGTAGTGCTTGTCCTGCCTCAGGACCCATGTTCGTAAAGATTCTTTCCGCCTCTTTTGCAATCTCTTCCATCCTCCTTCTGGTCACTATGTACTCTTCGAAGCTATAGTTGGTAAATAATTGGTCATTTATTGCTGAAAAAAAAAAGTTGTATCGTAAATAATAGGCCATAAATTGCTAGAAAAAACGCTGTATCGTAAAAAAATAGCTAGCAGTAATCAATTGCCTAGTTCATTGTGACGTCACAGTTTGATTACGATGGAGACAGAATCGCAAAGAAAAATAGAATTTGCATAAAATTTTCAAATAAACAATCTCTATTGCATTTGATAGCTATTACCGGTTTTCGTCGTTCTATAAACTGCTATTTTTGTCTTGTTGCTGATTTGTCCCTTTTGGTTATGCAGAACAATAGCGTATATACGTAGTATCAAAATATTGTACGCTTATCGCATCAATTGCGACATGATAAATTAAATAAATAAATAAATAAATAAACAAACAAACAAACAAACAAACAAACAAACAAACAAACAAATAGATAGATAGATAGATAGATAGATAGATAGATAGATAGATAGATAGATAGATAGATAGATAGATAAATAAAAACGGACTAGTTTAATTTTGTTTGTTTCTGCTCACTCATCCTAGGGAATCTAGCCAAATAAAAGCTAGCAATTTGACATCACAACGGATTGAATATTTTATGCAGAGGTTTTGAAGAAAATTGTTGGAGTCGATTTTGAGAAAAGCGGATCTGAATCCGGTTGTACATTGGTCCGAGTTGTTTGCTAAAAACGTACCTCTTATTTACAGCCTCCTATCTTCGTAAAACCGCGGTTATTACCAATTTTGTTAATAAATAACTGAGGCATGTATAATAAACACGTTCTGGCGTGAAATCAGTGATCAATTGATAAACCCTAAACGTCCAATATCGTTTTTGTGGCTGCTGCCTCGAGGCGAAGCCACTATGTCATCGTCTTGAATGCCCATTGATAAGTTAGCTCGACACACTGAGGAATCCCGTCGGTTTACGAAGTTCTTCGGTTTCGAGTAACAATTGAATGTGAGATGATTAGTTAATTGATTAGTTCATATTTTTGGTCGGAGTGTCACGTACATGACTTCTGACTGACTTCGACTTTAAAAGGCGTCTTCTTTGAACAATGTTTGTATATAATTATTGTCGTGGAGTGCTGAAATTGTAGTCGTGACTCCTTCCCGCCATGAGTTGAAATTGTGGAGCCTTCGAGTATTTTGCATTCAAGAAGAACTACAAAAGAGTTGGCGAGGGAAATTCTGATGTTTGCTTGACTTCGTCCAAATAATCTGTTGATCTTCCTATACGAAGTGATCATAATGTACAAGCAGCAGATCTAATTGTTTTTGTATAAACAGCTTTATTACTCGTGCCCAGGCCGCAGGCCGGGAACGAGTTATAAACTGCAAATTTTTGTGGTTACTGGCTTTAAACAAACTATGTCATCGTCTTTATGCGTGCGTGTGCGTGTAATTCGGAAATCTCCGAAGTAGAGCCGAAGTGTCAAGCCGAAAGATATGCGAACTTCGTGCGCCGGTCTGAGGGTGTTTAAGTCGATTATTACTCGTGCCTAGGCCGTAGGCCGGGAACGAGTTATAAACTGCAAATGTTTTTCCTATATGTTTGTCCCCAGCTACTTCTGATTGACTCGTTATAAGGCACCTCTGATTGGTTAAGAACGTAAGAAACAATGCCCTTCGAATTCATTCATCAGTCTTCTAGGAGGCGTGAGCTCCTCGAAGCTGGGGAATAAAGACTTGGGCAAGATTTAATGGCGGACAATAACTGGAGTACAGCTTTGAAAAACAGGCCCTTTGAGCAGTAAAAAAAGCAAAGTTGAGCTTTTTACTTGAGGCATACCCAACTCCATTATAAGAGCGTTAGAATGGACAGCTATTTTGAACTCGGTCTCCGATTCTACGACCTAAAAATAAATTCTAAAGGGACTTCTTCAAGTCGTACACTTTCCCCTTCTCAAGCATCAGATGTAAGCCAGAATTTGAGCTCTTATCATCAAAGCAGAGTGCCCCTTACAGTTCTCATTGCATATATGTTGCTAAAATTGTATATTTCCCATCAAACAGTTATGAGAGGTAATGGGGCCGATTTATTTTCGTACTGAATTTGAATAACGAAAACGAAGGAGACTGAAGCTCTGTGTTGTACGTGCTCTGATGATCTGATAGTATGCGTGTTTATGTTTTCATATTTATGAAAGAAAAATGTACATGGGTAGTTACTATGTTAGTGAGTCGGTTGTAGAGCCTTTAAGACAAACTCGGAGCTCTCGTTTATATATAAAACATCTGAATCATGAACGAAAAAATACACGATTGTGTCAAAAATGCCGTTGTAGAAGTTTTTAGTGAAATAAAAAGTTTAATAAACTGGTAGTATTCGCAGGTAATATGCATGTCGGAGATATATAATACCCATGCATGATAATAGAAGGGCAAAGGTAAACACTAATAGCTGCTGACAGACAAATTGACTAATCAGATATTGGACGGACCATCTTATCCGGCATCACCCGGTGGTCGACGATAACAAGCTTCTACTTTTAAAGTTGCTGGGCTTACAAAAGTTTAATTTCTTTAATTTAAGTTAGCCGATCCAAAAAAGGTCTTTATTACTACTGCGTCTTGTTGAACTACAGGCTACCAGTGTACGCTTCGAGGAAGGTCTTGTTAAAAAGTATAATTATTAACGACAACATGTCAATCGCTCTTACTCTAGCGGCAGCTAATCTTAAATGTCCTTTTAAGCCGATTTTGGGCTCGCTATTACAAGGGCACGAGTGAACGCACGAGTGCGTCTAGTTCATATATAAAACATCCAAAACATGAACAAAAAATACACGATTTGTTGTTGTGTCAAAAACGCCGTTGTAGAAGTCTTTACAGCAAACAATTGAGATACATAGTGAAATATAAAGTTGAATAAACTGGTATATTCGCAGGTAATATTTTTGCATGTCGGAGATATAAAATACCTAATAGAAGGACAAAGGCAAACACTAATGGCTGCTGACAGACAAATTGATTAATCGGATATTCTTTAGTTTAAGTTAGTCGATTCAAAAAAGGTCTTTATGGTACTTTTAACTATTTCCTGGAATGGTGAAGAAAGCGTGACACGACTCGGGAAGAGTACGAACGGGGCCGGTCATTGGAGCCTCTCCTAAATTAAGGGGCTCACGGGACACGAGTGAACGCACGTGTGCGTCTAGTTACTCGTGCCCAGGCCTATGGCCGGGAACGAGTTATAAACTGCAAATGTTTTTTTTTTTTTTTTTTTTTTCCTCTGTTCGTCCTGAGGGACCTCTGATTGGTTAAGAACGTAAAAACAATGCCCTTCATTCATCACCTTTGAGCGACTGCGAACGCAAGCCAGGAACTTTAGGAATGCAAGATGGCCGACTACAAAGAAAGACCATTATTTCCTATGAGCTGGGAATCTACGAATTTCTCATCCTACATGTTGCTAAACAAACATACATAGAAGCAAGTCCATTATATTCCTCATTCAAGCATTCAAGAAATCTTGAGACGTTTTTGTACTGAATTTTAAGACCAGACCATTGCATGGAACGGCTAGGTTCAATTGACCTTGTTGGTCACGTAACGTCTTCAAACAGCCGAAACATGAACGAAAAAATACACGATTTGTTACTGTGTCAAAAACGCCGTTGTAGAAGTCTTTACAGCAAACAATTGAGATACATAGTGAAATAAAAACTTCAATAAACTGGTATATTCGCAGGAAATATTTTTGCGTGTCGGAGATATATTTAAAGCTGCTGACAGACAAATTGACTAATCAGATATTCTTTAGTTTAAGTTAGCCGATTCAAAAAAGGTCTTTATGTTACGGTTAACTATTTCCCGGAATGGTGAAGAAAGCGTGACACGACGGGAAGAGTACTCACGGGGCCGGTCATTGGAGCCACTCCTAAATTAAGGGGCTCCCAGGGCACGAGTGAACGCACGTGTGCGTCTAGTTGTATTTGTACTCTATCAGCGGGGTAGAGAGAATATTGAAATAAACAGGAAAACAGCAATTTGACTCGACTGTTAATAATAATAATAATAATAATAATAATAATAATAATAATAATAATAATAATAATAATAATAATAATATACACTTATTACGCGCTTATCCATTTCTGCTCTAAGCGCAAAAAATAAAATAAAAATAAAAATAAAAAATAAATAAATTAATTAAAAAAGGAACTATGTGAATTATGTTAATTAAGTTCCAAGTTAAATGCAGACTTGAATAAGTAAGTCTTCAAAGCTGACTTGAAGGATGAAAGGGATGATTCTGATCTTATGGAGGGAGGAAGGGCGTTCCACAGTTCAGGACCACACACAGAGAATGTACAATGACCATATGGCTTTAAGCGAAATTGGCCACGATTAAGTTGAATAGAAGATGACCGGAGGATCGAAGATTTCTTGATGGCTTGTAACGAGAAATCAAGTCAGAGATGTAAGATGGAGCCAGGTCATTGAGTGATTTAAATGTAACTAGACCCTGTTGGCAGGGTAACTGGGCTACCTGTGGCTATTGGCAATGGGTGGTACAGATATCAGTGTGCATCTAATTATAGTCTGTTCAGAAGAAGTATTATAAAGTGAACTGTGCAATTTTGTTCCATGTTCTACAAATGAGCTTAAATTCTCTGAATTTCAATACCAGGTAGATGTTATCAGAGAAAAACAAAAAGAAATACAAAGATATAGCACACGGCAGCATTCTAATAAAGGACACAGGTTCCTTGAGGGTGAGGCATAGCAATTGCATTTCTAGCATGTGAATCAAATAGTTTTTAACATCTGAGGTATAGTACATGGCCACAGTACTACAACCAATTGGTATTATGAATGAGGTATAATTTTGTGTGATTAAAGACGGCATGGTATATTATTTCACCAAAAATGTACAGCAATCAAAAGTTTCTAGTGTACAATAGTCACCGTAGCTTAGACTGTAGTCAATTTTATCTAAAGATAGTATTGAATATGGAAATTAGTTCAGGTTCTTCTGTTTATAACATTAATAGTTTAATAGTGTTTGTCGGGACAATCTAGATATACTACCATACAGTTCATTACCAATGTTCATAATTATTTGAACTGATGATGAAATACCATTATTTCTGTGGGCAAATATTAGAGATGTAAGGGACATAGCTACCTACACACAGCTGGGTACCTGCATTCAACCCAAACAATAGCAAATTGTCTTGACTATAAGGTGCTTGGATACTGTCTTAATGAGATCATAGGACCAAGAATTGTTTCTATATCACTCGACAGAAAAAAATTAGTATAATTCACTCTGTGATTCCAATTTTTATAAACAGATGACTGGGATTTCGGTATCCCCGTACCCAAATTCCTAGGAATATGGGTATCCCCTATGAAATTGATAGCCGTAATTTGGGCATCCCCGGGTACCCTCCCAGGATACCAAAATTACTAGCCATATTAGTATCCTCTGATGAATTTTCCGTAAGAGATTATGTAGTACAATTAAGTATTTCCAAATTCGGTTCTCACAGATTAATTAAATGGCCAGATTTAGGCATATCACAGCTTGAATTATCTTTATTGACATTTTTAACAATAAAACGATTCTCGCTCAGATATTATAGATATTATATATAAATATCACCACAAAGAACCAAGAACCAAGAACATCGTAATCTTATTCAATAATTACGTCAATTAAATTCATGAATCTCGCATTTAACCAATTCAAAGAGCTAGGGGGTGCCCCGAATACTAGTCATATGGGTATCCCCTATATCGTAGCCTCATTCAATAATCATTCCACGTGATTAAAAAAAAAAAAAAAAAAAAAAAAAAACTTGCGCCCGTAACAGTAGATAACAAAAAGGGGAAAAAAGTTTCGAGATAGAGTTAAATTAAACTAATGCATTTAACGTACTGAAAACACTCTCAATAGAAATGGACCTATATACTAACTTATGTTTTAGATAGAGGATTTTTAACTGTAAAGGCGTTTGAGTTTGATTGAGTTAGTGCTGTACTCATGTACATTGAGTACAGCACTAACTCAAGGCTTGATTCATTAACTCATGTAGTACTAGAAAAAAATCCGAAATTGGCTTCGGTTGCTCGGCTTCAGATAAATAACTATAAAAACGCCATGAAAACAAAAGTAAACCAAAGGTACAAGCTTATCTCTAGTTTAACAAATTAGTCTCCATAACGGGGACATTTGGATCGAGACATTCAAGACATTCAATATGGTTCAGTAATTTGGGTATCCCCCACCCGGGATACCCATATTCCTAGGAATTTGGGTACGGGGATACCGAAATCCCAGGGGTACTCATATTACTGTGACAACGGAATATTTCAGGGGGATTCATTTTCGCCGCTACTGTTTTGTCTCGCTTTAGCACCGCTAAGTCATCAACTAAAGAACAGCGAATGTGGCTATGACATCAACAAAGTAAAAATCTCCCATCTATTCTTCATGGACGATCTGAAGCTGTATGGTCGTAATGATACACAACTCGAATCGCTACTCCACACGGTTGCCAAGTTCAGTAAAGACATCAAGATGAACTTTGGGCTCGACAAGTGCGCGAAGGCGACGTTCATCAAAGGAAAGCTAGAAAGATCAGCAAATATCGAGTTGGATAGAGATATAATAATCAAAGATCTAGACCAAGAAGAATTTTACAAGTATTTAGGAGTGAGAGAAAAGAATGGAATACAACACGCAAAAATGAAGGAACTAATACGCAAGGAATACTACAGAAGAATCCGTATGGTATTAAAAAGTGAACTCAACGCACAAAACAAGATAAACGCTATTAACACCTTAGCGGTCCCAGTTGTCAGCTATAGCTTTAACATCATCAACTGGACTGTCAACGATCTTATGAAAATCGACAGGAAAACAAGAAAATTATTAACTATGTATAGAACTCACCATCCCAAATCCGATGTGGAGCGACTGTATTTAACTAGACAAGATGGTGGTAGAGGACTTTTACAAATAGAAATGAGCTATAAACTGGCGACAGTTGGACTAAGAAAGTACCTAGAAGAGAAGGACGACCCCTTCATCAAGGCAGTAAACCATCATGAGAGCACTAAGAAGAAATACTCTGTAGTAAAGGAAGCAAGAAAGTTCGAGAGGAATCTAGTGGTTAACGAAGACAGAGAGAATGGCAATGCAGTGACGGACAATGTAAGGAAGTACAAAATGGAAGTAAAGAAACACTTGATGGCAACAATGAGAGAGAAATGGGAAGATAAACCGTTGCATGGTCGATATCCTAAAAGGTTAAATAAAGCCGACACAGACACAGATAACACCAACAGATGGCTGAGAAGTAGTGGTCTAAAAGGAGAAACCGAAGGCTTCATAATCGCAGCACAAGACCAGAGCCTCCCTACAAGACTATATCACAGCCAAATCATAAAGGACGGCACAGATCCAAAATGCAGACTATGTAATGAGTACAACGAATCAGTGGACCACATAACATCAGGATGCCCTGTATTAGCGAAAACTGAATACATCGAAAGACACAATAAAGTCGCAAGCTATATACATTGGAATTTGTCTAAACACTACAATATAGACGTATCCTTGAAATGGTACGAACACATCCCACAAACTGTTGCTGAAAGCCAACGTGCCACCATATTATGGGATATGCCTATCCACACAGATCGAGAAATTGCGGCAAACAGACCAGACATCGTTGTGAAGGACAAAGATGATAACAAATGCTATTTGATAGACATTTCTGTTCCCAACGATCAGAATGTAGGACTGAAAGAACTTGAAAAAAGATCCAAATATAAAGATCTTGAAATTGAAATCTTAAGAATGTGGGGTATGGAAGTCATAAACATTCCAATCGTCATTGGTGCTTTGGGACTCATCAGAAAAGGCATGGAGAAAAATATCAAAAATTTGCCAGGAACAATGAACATAGAACAATGTCAAAAAACTGTAATTTTGAGAACAGCACATATCCTACGTAGAGCTTTAGCAATGTAATAATTTCATAGAAAAGATTTGGAATGACTGCAAGGTAGCTTCATGTTGATGACCACCCACCAATTGAAAGGTAGCAGGTAGTCGGAGTGACGCCATGACTTGTTTTAACCATGCCAAATCTTTTCTATGAAACATCTTTCTAAATACCTTAGGTTTATGGTTTAAACCCGGTCAAGTTGTATCAACTTTGTGAAATGAAATAAACATGTTATAATAATAATAACATATTTTGACAGGATAACCATTTCAGTTATAAAAACTGCTATCAATATGGGTCCTGTAATAATTATCATATCAGTAATAATATGAATTACCTTTCCGACTCATGGTTGCAACTTTTTTGTCCAGTTCAAGAAACTGGTCTTCTAGTGGCTCGTACTCTTTCCAGTTTTTTTCAATATCAGGGTAGCCAAGACTTGAACAATTGCCTATAGCCTTTGTAACTCTAACCCCAAAGTGAACGGCCTTCAGAAATTTGTCACCGTATTTTGCAACGAATTTAACTCCCTTTAAACTTGGTAGCAATACGTTCTGGAGTAGTTTTGCAGCTGTACCAACTGCGCTTCTTTGTGCACTTTCTTCTGTATGATCTACTGCATCTTCTAAAAAACAAAACAAAACAAAATAAAACAAAACAAAAAAACAAAAAAACAAAAAACAAAATAAAATAAAATAAAACAAAACAAAATAAAACAGAACAAAACGTCACAAAATTCTTTCGAAATCGATATTGTAATTTTTATTTTTATTGTTAACAAAAAAGCCAAGATGTCAAAAAAATCATTACTAAGCAATTAATTAATTAATCAATTAATAATTCTGTTTTGCATCTTGGCTTTGACATTTAGTAAGGACTCCTACTAATGTGAATACAATATTTTCATTTATTATATACATATCGAGATTTACTCACTAAAATTCCATTTAGTAAATTTTCGTTCGTTCATTGCTCTCAGCCAATCAGAATGCGCGTGTCGTTTTCTTCACGTGTGAGAAAAACGATACGTCCAATCGGCAGAAGCGACTTCATTTCTGATGAAATTTTTTCTTCAAACTGGCTCCTCTCAGCGCTTTTTATCGAAGGATTTTCAGTCTTGGCTGTTCAATTAATCTTTATATTCAGTAAGAAGTCAAGCAGATAAACTCATTCATCGCAAAAGCCATCGATGTCATGCAAAATAAGGGCTCTATGGGGAAAAAGATTTTCAAAACCACGCTGTGCTGCGGCAAAAGCGAAGGGAGATTCACGGCCGGCAGTTTCAGAGTCACTGAATGGAAATTTAGTCAGAATGAGCTCTTTCATCAAAAGCTTGGAGAAAAACACTGATAAATCAAGTTCAAGATAATTTTTTTACAAGTTTTGAGGGACATTTGAAACGCCAGGTATGTATAACGGGCGAGAATTTGACCGTATAAGTTTGTCTTTGAATGAACTCAAATTCTTCGCATTGTCTTTGCTCGTTTTGTAAACAAACACCTGTCAGTGAGCAAAAAGTCCAAGTTGCACTGAAAAAAAAAAAAAATTATAATTTTACACTGTAATTCACTTTAGCCTACAAATACATATTAGTTTTGTTTTGGTTTGACGTCTGTTTGTTATTTAAACTTTGTTTTTTAGAGTTCTTTGTGCTTTCTGAAATCAAAATCTTGACCGTGGAAAAGCAATCCATTTTCACAGCAAAACAACAAAAATTTATAGAAATCTCGATTTGTATATGATAAACAGAAAACACCATGGAAAGTGCTTTGTACCGTTTTTATTCACTCGTTGTTTTTCTCGCTCGTTCCTCGCTCGTTGGTTTTATGATACTTCACAACTCGTGAATAATCAAACCGCCAACGGCGAAGTAACTCGTGGATTGACCGAAATGACCACAGGAAGCCCAAACAAATTTTTTTTTAGTAAAATAACGAGTTTTCATTTTAAGACAAAAATCCAAAATCAATAAATCAATAATTTCTTTAGCGAAGAAAGAGTCATTACCTATAAAAGAAAAAAAATCTGTCAAAAAGAAAAAAAGTGAAAAAAAAAATTCACCGCCTGGCCGGGATTTGAACCCGGACCTTTCGCTTGTAAAGCCAAGGGCACATCTACTGGGCCACCCAGGAGTTGTATGATTTCAACCGGTGAATTTTGTATATTTATTGTCAGAGTGTGGTTACAAAACAAATGCAAAAATGCTTCTCTCTGTGCTCGGTAGCAAAACTGTCGCTATAAATATAAAAGAAATTACTTTACAAAACACTAAGCCAATAGAAAACACTAAACTAACTCAATACGCCTTTTTGTTGCTGTTTTCGGCTAGCAGACTCGAGGCCTTCACGGCGGCGACCGACGACTAGACTGCTTTCAAAATGTTTTCGTTTGTTTAACTTATCTACTTTGACTCTTGTGATAATAGAGTACGAACACTAAAAGCTTGGATTACTTTGATGTTGCACTTGAAGAGATTTTTGTCGCTTGATAGCGATGTACACGAAAGTCTGGCTATCGACTGCCGGCAGTGCGATATTCTACTGCGTAAGTCATGTCTAAACTTGCTTTGGTACTTCGATGGTTTTACTCCTGAAATAGCTTGTACTAATGCTAGGAATTTAATGATCTAAAAAGCTTCTTCTTTAAACAACGTCTGTATATAATTTTTCGTGTGTATTGAACATGACTGCCTTTTAGATCGTTCAATTCTAAAGCAAGTTTCGCCGTACAATCGGCTAAAGAATTCGAGTAAATTAAATGTCATCGATCTATCGATGCATATTTGAATAAAACACAGGAGTCCCGTATTTCCTTTAATCTGGTACCCAGAGGTCACATTACTTTCGGCCTGCGGTCAATCACGTCGAGCATGCGCAGTAGCAAAAGTGAACACATTTGCGAGTGAGTGACACATTTGCATATTTCGACCCCTCACTATAACTCGTGGATTTGCAATCCACGAGTTAAAAACCGTACGCGCGCACTTTCCATGAAGTATTCTCTACATCCTTATAACAAAGTTCTTACAATTAAGGTGTTTCAAAGTAGTTGTTGACGCGCTACACCTCTCATTTTAAATTCGCGATTTAATGGACTTCTTCTCGTCGGATCAAAATATCCTTTGGACCAATTATCAAGCAAAGATTGATTTTTGAATGATAGTAATTTTAAGTCAATCTGTGATTTTACAGCAAAGATATTCAATGATCGTTTAAATCAGTCTTTCTAAAATATCTCCCGTTTACGATGAGCTTTTGAAAAACGATAACATAGGCCTAAAACTTCACATTCATGCACACATACTTATAGTAAAATCAGAGAGTTTAAACAGAGCGATTTCGAGTACTAGACGCAAACATTTTTTATGCGTATTTTGCGTCGCAAAAACTAAGGTATAGCTTGTCATGCAGAAAAGAAATACTCGGCGCTCAAACATATGCGCCAAAATACTGAAAACACGTTGCTATATTGTTGTTCTTTCTCTCTGGTAAATTGCACTGGTTTAAGTGTTCATTTGGCGGAGTTATGATTTTTCTTCTGATAGTATGTGGGATTCACTAGCTGCGACAATTTTAACTTTCAAGCGGCGTAAGAGATATCTCTTCCAGTTATCACTGTTTAGAGCCCAAAATCACGGATATACTTACTCAAAGTATCGTAAAACACGCTGCAGAAATTTATTAAATTTGATATGTAAAGCAACATTTTAAAATTTCACTTGAATACAGTGCTTCAAACGCGCCGGAGTAGAATCAAACCCGTGTGTACAAATGCATGACGATGGCGTGATGCTTGCTGATTATATCACGCTACATTTCTTCGCACCCGTGTTACGACGCATTTGCATACCGCGGTTTTATTTGAACTAGGAACTATACTGAAAGGATCACACAAAACTCGAAATTGGAAAAATTAGTTGCGGCTCCCCCATTTTTTTTTTCTCTTGCCAAACGTGCAGGAAGTCTACGGTTTTTCTTACTTCTCGAACTTTTAGTTGCAGGCATTGCATCGAAAGAAGTGTAAAGGCACTATATGCAAATGCATCGTAACACGGGTGCGAAGGAATGTAGCGTGACATAATCAGCAAGCATCACGCCATCGTCATGCATTTGTACACACGGGTTTGATTCTACTCCGGCGCGTTTGAAGCACTGTATTCAAGTGAAATTTTAAAATGTTGCTTTACATATCAAATTTAATAAATTTCTGCAGCGTGTTTTATGATACTTTGAGTAAGTATATCCGTGATTTTGGGCTCTAAACAGTGATAACTGGAAGAGATATCTCTTACGCCGCTTGAAAGTTAAAATTGTCGCAGCTAGTGAATCCCACATACTATCAGAAGAAAAATCATAACTCCGCCAAATGAACACTTAAACCAGTGCAATTTACCAGAGAGAAAGAACAACAATATAGCAACGTGTTTTCAGTATTTTGGCGCATATGTTTGAGCGCCGAGTATTTCTTTTCTGCATGACAAGCTATACCTTAGTTTTTGCGACGCAAAATACGCATAAAAAATGTTTGCGTCTAGTACTCGAAATCGCTCTGTTTAAACTCTCTGATTTTACTATAAGTATGTGTGCATGAATGTGAAGTTTTAGGCCTATGTTATCGTTTTTCAAAAGCTCATCGTAAACGGGAGATATTTTAGAAAGACTGATTTAAACGATCATTGAATATCTTTGCTGTAAAATCACAGATTGACTTAAAATTACTATCATTCAAAAATTCAATCTTTGCTTGATAATTGGTCCAAAGGATATTTTGATCCGACGAGAAGAAGTCCATTAAATCGCGAATTTAAAATGAGAGGTGTAGCGCGTCAACAACTACTTTGAAACACCTTAATTGTATTACTTACCCCATGTTTCATCGTTGTCGATGTCGTTGTCTTCATCCAAAGATTGCTTTGATTTCTTTTCAGCTGAAATACGTGTGTACGCTGGAGCAAACTGTTGAAGTAGAAGACTCAGCGATAAAACCACAACAAGAAGGTTTGATTGTCGAGCCATGATGGTATTCAAGATATAACTTCAAAATTTGTTCTAGGCAATCAAACAAATTGAAAAAAAACGTTAGTGAGATGTTTGTGAGACCGTCCTCAAATAGGTATTGACGTGTCCAGTGCGAATTTACATAGTGTGTAAATTACCTTACACACACATATATATATATATGGTTTTACATTGTATGTAAAAAATAATATCGTGTAAATAGTGTAAATTTCAGGTGGCATTTTCTCTTCTGTCTTCAGATCATGGAAAAACTACGGAAAACTGAATCGTGTAAATAAACTGCAAAAAACTCTGTAAATTTTTGATACACGTTAAATACTTTTGGAACACAAGCATGCTATTACTTTCATTTTCCCTACAATTACAATGGTTACTACCGAAAAAACCGAAAAAAATACTTGAAATATATGTTATATGGCCGCCATCTTGGATCAGGGTAGCGTGTATAATAGGCAAAACGTGCATGATAGAGTGATGGCATTTAATCCGTGAAATAGGAATTAGTCTAATAGACACTATTTCTATTGTTTTATTTTGTTTTGATTAGACTATTAGACATTGAATATTAGATTTTGTTTCACGAGTTAAGTGCCATCATTCTAACATTTTTCAAGTCTAGGTTTATGCTAAGCATTAAGGAGAAATTTGTTTCTTTAGATTTGATTTATAGTTAGTATTAGAAATAAGTTCGAAGAGAAAGGAATTCAATATGATATATTGAATGTTTAATTCTTAATTTCCATTGAAACCCTTGGTGGTGTAATGGTTAAAGCTTTGGACTTGGCAGCGTAAGGTTAGGTGTTCAATTCTCCTTGGATTTCAAGGTGGCTAATCAAAAGAAATGCAAATTTGTCTTATTAGACAGAAACAGCAAGCTGGTAGGAACAGAAGGGGAGCGATACTAAGAGGAAAGCAAAGACAAAAATTTCTTTATAATTACTTGCACTAGTTCAAGTGTCCACACACTCAAATCAAGTCCACCAAAAAACGTAACATGCATGAGTTTCGTTTTTTCCGGGTTCTTTTGGGATAATTCACAGGGTTTTTCCAGGACCTTGGAGAAAATTGGCATCTTTTGCATTCTGTTACTGGCAAAATTTACAGGGTCTTTTCAAAAACATTACGAAGTAAATTTAAATTTAATTTACAATATCATTACATGATGTTTACATGATTTGTACATACTATGCAATAGTCAAGTTTTCCAGTGCTATTGTAGTTGTCACGACATTTGAGGTCAAGTAGGGTTGTTTTTTGGCTTCAAGCCTCACAGGAGATCGAGAATTCGAACTATGTTTTTATATTTCTGTAATACGTCATCGTTGGAGAAAAAAATATGTAGTAGTTAGAAAAACTGATGTTGTCTTGGACGGGCTTTTGTGTCATTTAGATAAACAGAGAGTATTCAAAATGTGCAAGCGATTGGAGTTCTTTCCTAGCGAAGCTCAGTCTCACCTTCCCTCCTTCTTTGTTAGGGGAGGAGAACTATCAAATTTGCTTAGGCTTTACATACGTTTATAACTAGTCGTTTCTAACAGAAAGTGAAGTGCTGCGAGCTGATATATTAAGTACTGTATATTGTACGAGGCTTTAATAATGTATTAATTCAGCGAAAAGTTTGTCCCAAAAAACTCGTCTACACCAAACAGTGTCTTCCCTTGGAAAACGTCACAAAAGCGTTCGTGAGTTTGATGAATATTAGTGCGGTACAAGGATATGTATGACGTGGGGTCAGCATGAACTGTCAAAACAAAAATGCTTAGTAAAGAAATGAAATTCCAGAGACACGCCCTCAATTGACTGATCACAAACAACTATAGTGTTAGCAGTGATTAAAAAAAATAACTGATTAATGTCATTGATAACTGGTCCTAGCAGCTAAAAAAAGTACTTGATAAATATCTTGTGTTACAGAGAATCTAACAAAGAATTGTTGTTTTAGTTCATGCGGTATAAATATATGTGGATTTAATTACTGAGAGTGGTCTGCGTAAGCAAAATTTCGATTCACCAGAAATTTTAGCGATATAATGTGGCCTTCTAAAGAGATTTTACCTCTCAGAAGACATTCGAATGCAACTTATCTGAACTTACCGTCTTGCTTTGATCTATTGTTTAACGGCCATGAGAAACTCATAAAAGAACACTGTCTTCCACGAGAAATATCACTAAACAGTTCGTGACCTTGTTGAATAATTCCAAGAGCATAAAACAATGGATTTAGTAGATTCCCGGAGTATGATAACTCTGAATAACAATGACAACTTTTCGACAAGACCAGCTCCTATTTCCTAATATGAATGTTTGAAAATCACTTAGGTTATTAAGTCACTTAGGTTATTATCATAAACAACCCTTCAAATACCAGAATAAATTAACAAATGCTTAGTTTCATATACTGTAACATATTTCAGTTTCCATTGTTTAATGTACTCGCAGCACTTCACTTTTGCTAAAAACCGCTAGTTTTATTATTGATTTGGCAGAATAATGAGTAATGAGTACAATGAAAGTTATGTAAACAGCTTTGCCCTGAATGAGTCCGATTGGACATTAAGGGAAGGTTTTAATTCCCTTATGTAAAGCATTTCGTTAATGACTAGACAATCAAATTTAGAATGAATTGTTCGCTATGGTCTTTTTTGACAATACAGTGTTTCTCTTTGTAGTGGTTGCCAATGCTGGAGTACCTGTGTTCTTCGATTCTTTGCCATAGGTGTCTACACGTGTAGCCCACATAACCCCGTATCGCACAGGTCACATTTGAAATGGTAGACAACGCATTGTTGGTTAACAGTCGGAGGCTTGATTTCGGTTTGCTTGAGATCCTCTTCGATTTTCCTGCTGGTGAAGATAGGTTGGATGGGGGTCCCAGTCTTGTAGCTAAGCTCTTTAAGACGCTTGCGCGCTCTGTCTGCAGATGGCTGATCTTTGAATGGTATGACTACTCTGACAGGACTATTAGAGCTCTCAGTTACAGATTCACTGCGATCTACAGTATCTGTCGTGGATTAGACGAAGTGGTGAATGAATCTTTTAATCAGTGGTTCGGAATATTTCAACTTGACGAAGACAGATTTGAGGCGGTCACACTCTTCTAAGAAATAGGACCAACTTGAGGATATGCGATAAGCACGATCTAACATGATTTGCAATAGAGCACGCTTACAGCGGATGTCAACGTGGCTTTGATGATGTAGTAATAAACCAGTATTGGTCGGTTTTACGAAAACCTTCGTCTCAATTCTCGGTGCTCTATTCAATAGTTACACTCCAATGAAGGGGATCATCCCATTGTTTTTTGTTTCCATGGTAAAATTGATGGACGAGTGACGACTATTGAGTGTCTGTAGAAAATTCACTGCTGTAGTTATATCAGGCATTACGATCAGCGTATCATCGACGTCTCTTCTATAGTAGTGAGGCATAAGACCATCACGTTCAATAGACTGTTCAAGAGAACACATGAATACATTAGCTAGCAAAGGCCCGAGCGGCGAGCCCATGGCCACACCGTCCATTTGTTCAAATAGTAGTCCATCGTACTGGAATAGCTCATCTTTAGTAGCTATACGGAGGAGTTCTACCAAGTCGCTTTTGAGATCATATGCACAATTAAACCAGTTATTGTTGAACGCTTTATCAGCAAGAATTTGTATTGTTTCATCCAGAGGGACGTTGGTGAATAAAGATGTGACGTCAAAAGATACGAGGATTTCGCCTTGGTTGATTAAAAGGGAGCGAATTTCGTCCAAAAACTCAAAAGTGTCTTTAATCATGTCGTTACAAGACAAAGGCTTGTCGTCAAGCCACTTGGCCAAGGCGTAGTTGTACGTTTGCGTTACTGATAGAATTGGACGCATAGACAAAGGGTTCTTGTGTGTTTTAGGCAACCCATACAGGTATGCTAGCCTTGATCCTTGGGGTCGGACAAAGTCTGCGATCTTCTTAGGGAGTATCCTATATAAATAGTAGACACCAGGAGCTTCTCCTTTTCTAGTAGAGGATGATAATACTTGGGCGGTCAACCTCTGGTTTTAGGCCTATCAACAGGTCTGAGATCACTCACAAGGTCCTAGATCACTCACAAGGGCCATCAAGCAACTGAAAGCTCGAGACGATATTATCATCACAAGACCCAATAAAGGCTTTGGTGTTGTCGTCATGGATAAAACGGATTACTTGCGACTTCTTTCTGAAGCTTCCGTCAATGATTCAGCCAAATTGCTTGGTGGAATGATGATGTTGTCTACGGTTGCGAAGATAGCCATGTTTGGTGTCAAAATATACATTGTAAATTAAATATACAAAATTTGAAGCAAATAGCGGCGAATTCATCAATTTCGAGAAAACCACCAAAATCAAAAATATTAGAATTAGTTTCGGTGTTAAGGACGACAAAATCGGTGCATTATTGAAGCGAAGCGGGCAAGCTAAAAGAATATGGCTAAAATTCGCTTGTAATATGTCAGAGTCACCCCAATCAATTCCTAACAGAGATGACCATAATTTCTCGACATGCTAGGAAAGCATAAACATCGCTACGAGGTGCATAAATAAATGGTATTTCAGGGTTCATTGAAAAGCTAAAATCGTTATTTTACTCTGTTTATAAGCCATGCAAACCCGAACCAAGACAAAATCCCTCCCACTTATAAGCTCTCGAAAACGCTTTCGGACCTTGTACAAGCTCAGGCTTCCAGTCCGCTGTTTGAGTGAGAGAAAACAGCACCATACTTATGTGTCTGAGAGGACACGCAATAGAGAAACAGCAACCGTGCTCACGTCTAGCATTCTTGCGTCTTATTGAAATTTTGTGCTTGTTTAAAAACGTTTTTGTAAAATCCGTCTTGCACAAATGACCCTATTAACCGTGCCTTCAGAGACTATAGTTCCCTTAAATGACTAACTTTGATGTTTGTTTGTGAACTTACTTACCATACTGCCGCTGGCAATGTTTGTTGGCTAATGAAATGATTAACAGATTGATATCTGTTTAAAATAAAAAAGAACGTTGAATTATTTAACGATTACCCGTTTAGTGAACTTATTATTATAAGAAACTAAATGGGGTTAGCCGACGGCAACCGACAAGTGGCTCTGCATGAATGGCAACTGACTTTAATTTGTTATACCTGTGTTCAATTGACAATTCAACCCGCAAAAGTCCCTTCTTTCTTCCATTGGTGCTTTTTTTCGGTTAATTGATATATTAGTGATTAATAAAACTATTCAGGTACAATTATGAAAGCCGACGCTAAAAAATGACATAACGTCATATAATGTTAGGTTAATCTGTTGCTTTTGGTGATTATTGGAAGTCGTACAGATAGGTTTTACTAAGTTTCAAGCCATTTCCAATTTTAATATATTTTCATCCAAGTAGCCCTTTACGAATTTACAGTTCTGAAAGAAATTACTGTCAATCAAAATAACGCTGTCCCGGGAAGACTGTCAAGAGAAAATAGTTGCGATAATTTGCTGTTCCTGTTTCAAGTTACTAATACATTTCGAGAAACAGTGTTTTCTATATATTGTGATCGATTACTGAAGTTGTAAATGACTGACTCCCTGTGCATGAATACAAAGCTAATCATAATCTGCAAGTGTCTACATGCAGATAGTACCCGGGAGATGGTGGTTTTGATCACGAACTCTTGGTCAAGTTTCGCCGTTGCCAGTTCGGCCAGATCGACCAGATCGGTAGTTGGTTCGTTAGCTTTCTGTCGCCTCAGAGACAACAAATTGCCACTGAACCTTTCACTTTCATCCAATATAATTATACGAGCAGATGAGAGAGCAATAGAAAGACTCTTCTTTACCTACTCCTTCTTTTTCTTCTTGGTTATTTAGTGGATTTGGATTAACTCAAACTGACGCGCACTGCTTGCGTAACGGGTCACATGTTAGTAGCTCGAGGTAATTAACTGGCTTAAATTATATGATTGAGGAGGTTTTCACACTAAAGCGATCCCAAATAACATTAACGACCATATCACATTTAGTCCGCGTCACTGAATAGAAAAACGAGCACTAGTATCCCAAATACATGCGATTTAGCGTCTTGTTACGAAAGAAATAGCAGGAGTAGATCTATCTATGTCTTAATTCATGTACAGATATTTTACATTTTGTATTTGTTCTTTTCTTTTCTTTTCTTTTCTTTTCTTTTATTCTTTTATCCATTCATCATTTCTTGCTTTCCTTTTTTTGCTTTAATTTTTTGCTAAAGAAACAGTGACTCTTGAATTATTTATATTTGGTACGGTTATCCAAAATGACTCAACATTTCCTCAAAACGGCTTGGTCCCATCTTTATGAAAGCAATTATTAAATTATTAACACAAATTATTGCTTCAAAGATATCTCCATCTTATTGTATGTTTTGCAAATCGATGAAACTCAATCCACGAGTCATAGATGCCATTGGCACTTTGGTTTGTTAAAATTGTATTTCAAATTTGCAATGATCATGTCGTTGAATACCGCGCGGAATCATCATAGCTTCGATCTGTGTACAAAGGTATTTTATTAAAATTTTATGAAAATTGGCTCATTGCTTGATAAAGCAGTAACAATCAAAAACGTGTCAGCGATTTTTGATACTTTATCTGGTTGTGTGCATGTAGTTTTTGACCACGAATGTCCAAAAATGTCAAAATCTGACAACTTCAACTTTGAAACGCAATTGCTCACCAACGAAGTGAAACATTAACAAATTCCCACTTTTTTAATTGATGATATTTTATTTCCCTATGGACCAAGCTTTATCGAATTCTGATATAACCTTATAAGGGAGTAGTTATACTTCTTTTAAACTTGTTGAAATTGCGTTGATTTTGTGGGCATGACATGGCATTTTAGTTTAATCATAAAAAAATAAACTAATCTATATTTTCTAAGTTCTGAAATGATAGCTAGCTTGTCGTGGTTTGTTTTAATCCAGGGCTCATACAAACAGTTTTGTATATAACGCAAAAGTCTACTATATAATTAACCCAGTAAAAGCATATCGTAATTGTATCAATAATATCGATGCTCTTTGACCGATACCGATACTTGAATAAGTAAAATTCGTGCGAATAATTAAGTAATTCAATTATCAGAACTAATCGGCCAATGCACTGCACAAATAAGAAAGTTAATTTACTATGCGGGTAAGTGTTAAATAATTGAACATTTTTTTATTTTAAACAGATATCCATCTGTTCACTCTTTCATTAGACAACAAACGTCGTCAGAGGTAGGTAAGCTCATATGCAAACACCAAAGCACAGCTAGAATTAAATAATTGAATTGAGCTTCTCTCAAGGCACAGTTAATGGGGACATTCGTTAAATTTTTCAACACAAACAAAATTTTAGACGCGAGCGAGATTCTTGTACCTCTAATACGCGTCTTATCAGGCGCATCATATGTACGTAAGATGCCTTTTATTTGGTCTCATATAAACTGCCCTAATACCGTAAACTGCGGATTGTAAGTTCTGAGCTTCTACAAAGTTCTAAGGGGTTCTCTTGCAAGTTGCTTGTAATTTGGGAGGTTTATGTCCTGGAGTGGGGACTTATAGATAGGGTAAAAATATCGTTTTCCAAAAAGCTGATTGGGAGGAGTACTTAATTAAGGTGGCTCATTCAGGAGGTATTCGGCCTTGACAAACGTTTAGTCACAACGTTTTAGAATCGCGGTCAAGTTCAATAGCTTTGTAGGAACTTTTATTCCAATTATCCAGCTACACATTGACCCAGTAAGCGATTTTGTTGAATTGAAGAGAAATATTTTTGGAGTAATTTCAACAAAACCTGACCCCATTGTTTAGAAACAACTCACTCTAAATCTGAATTTTGCTGGTATAAATGGATGAAACACGGGGAATCAAACTACAATTAATCAATCTTCAGGCTGAGTGAATTTCACAAAAATCGTCGGAGTAGAAAATGCGAAGACGATTGGCTGCCAAAAGCGTACCCTGAACTGAAGTGCTCTGAAATCGTCATGAATCTTTAAGCACCTCTTGTACTCTGAAAATAACAACCACGAAACCGTACGTAAAGTGCTATCTGTGATACAAATACCTGAAATACCGTGACTCAACTCAATTCAATTCAATTCAATTCAATTCAATTCAATTCAATTCAATTCAATTCAATTCAATTCAATTCAATTCAATTCAATTCAATTCAATTCAATTCAATTCAATTCAATTCAATTCAATGTGTTTTATTTTATCTATAAATATAGAAATACTTTACAACATAGAATCCGCTCGCTGATTGGCTATCGAGGAGAGAGGATTTAATGCAGAACTGAACACTAAAAAGCTGAATTCAACGATAGAGCGATAACACTTAAACCATGAAATAACTTAGTAACTAAATAGAGACAAATAGTAGCAAAACCCTTTGTTTTCTATTGTTTCATTAGTACTATTTGTACTTTTTAGTTAGTACTTGTTTCACGGTTTTAGTGCTATCGCTCTATGTAGGGATCACATAATCAAATAAGCTTTTGTTTTTGGTACATACTATAACTATATCACGCTGTTTTGTCTTCGTTGAACAACAAGTAAGCACTTAGAAAAAGATGAAATAGCAAGAATAAATTGTGTATTGTGAAAAAAACTATATTTTTTGTTCAGGCCTTGAAAATTGTTTTGATCGTCGCACTGATTTGGCATTTGAATTTTTCATGCTTACAAAATCAAGTGTGACTAAATATAAATGTTTTACTTGCCTTTATAATTTAACAATTATAAATACAAGTAAATGTACTTGTCCCCATAATTTAATAGTAGACACGAGTCTTGCCTCATTGCCGGATTTCAAGTCGTTAGGGACTGGTTCGAGTCTCTTAATTTGCGTTCTGTGTTGATTATCACATTATTAATTAAGGGACTCGTCCATAGTCCCTAACGGCCTGAAATCCGGCAATGTCCAAATAAATTATCTTGCAAATTAATTTGGACTGCCAAAAACGCGCCTTCAAAGCATCAGTCATCTTCCAGTTTTAGTCCTCTACTTCAGGCCCTAAATCGACTCAAGTTACACAAAGTCGCCTTAAATCACACAAAGTTGCCTTAAGTCCCATCGATGATGAGGCAAAAAATTGCTTAAATCGCCACGAGTCAAGTACGCCTCCGGAACCCTCAACCCCTGGGCCTACTTCAGCCCTAAATTAGCCTTGAGTGACACAGAGTCGCCTTAAATCGCACAAAGTTGTCTTAAGTCGCACAAAGTCGCCGTAAGGCCACCAACCTTTTGGCCAGGTTTGGCGTAAATCGCCTAAAGTCGCCTTAAGTTGCCTTAAGTTCCCCAAAATAAAGTTAAAGCAACTTCAGGGTCCGGAGTAGGTCTAGTTTTGCTTCTACCGGTCCACAATATGCTCAACACTTGTCCGCGTTCACGTGATACCCTCTCGGCCAGTCACAGCACGAGAAAAATGTAGTTGTAGCAAATAAAGTCTTAACTACAAGGGGACTGGCAAATAAGGATATAGATTACTTAAGCATACACATATTATTATCTACTTCGAAAACTCATCAGTAATTCATTTGCCTTTCATCCAATCACTAGGATCATCTATTGGTCACGTGCATGAGACTTTAAACACGATAAAGCCTTGCAAACATTTCATTTGAAATTTTGACTCAATATTTCTTTAAAATGATTGAGTTTTTGGTTTTTCTGATCCGTCAATGAGTTTGGGGGCAGAGATTATTTCAAATGAACTAAGAATGATGGATGGATCAGAAATGACAAAACTACTAATTGCTTTTCGGTAGAGTCGACAAAAAATAACAAAAATAGGCCCCTAAGAGGCCATGAAGCAGGTAGCAGGTTATATAATTTACAAGGCAGCCATAGGCTGATGTGGTTACTGGCCCCTAAAGCCCCAACTTCCAGTAAGTCAACGCCGCGAAAGGCAAAGCAGAAGACCCACACACTGACGTTTGTAAAGACGCCAAAAAGCTTGAGAACAATGAAGTTGGAAAAACAATGGGCTAAATACGAAGACAGCCAAAGATAAAATACGGATAATATCGGATGTTTCAGAAACAACAAACTGAAGATTAGAATTGTGAGAGAAAGGAGACAAAAATGGTAACGGACGTACACCCCCGATAGAAAAGGTGTTGAGTGGGATAACAACAATACTGATACCGTGAGGCGATCACTTTTTCATTTTTTTTTTTTTTTTTTTTTTTGATGTTTTGTGACAAGCGCCTTTAGGAGGGTCTCAATGGGGGGGTATCAGTCACGACTCACGCTTAAAAAAATCGCTTTTTCACGACTCACGGTTAATTTTTCCGAATCACGGTTAACTTAAGCGTTTTGAAGAATTTCCGATATAGCATGAAGAAAAAATTCGTTTTGAATTGAATTGCCGTTTTTTTTTTTTTTTGGCTGCTTGTCTCTTTGGCAAAAATGTTAATACGTTTAGCTCTGATTCGCCATCGGTTCCTACTAGTAATGGAAACTCCAAGTCAAGCTGTTGTTGGGTAGCAATCCGAAAATTTTCAATCCTTCCGTCCATCTTTGCCAGACGATATAGCTTGAGTTCAAATAAACCCAAGCCGAACGTTTTGGCCTGTTCCTTGAGGCCCAGGTCATCAATTATTTGCCTCTTGAGATCGTTGATCAAAGGTTGGTCATTAATCTTTAAACGGATCTTATACCGCTCACAGGGCTTCTCTTCACCCGTCCGATAGAAGCTTACCATGCCTCTTATGACGGACATGGTCTTATAAACCCAAGAGTTTTCTAAGTATTCGAGTACAACTACAAGTCGAAGCAAAAACTATCACACGAATTACACAAGTTAGTCAATCATTGACACACTGAGGAGAGTAAAAACTGAGACGCCTGGACAAAGACCACCAAGAGTGACATAGTGAGCGCCTGGCTGACGCCTAGTCAACTCGCCCAGGAAGAGACTTTAGATCACTTACATTTACTATAAAAAAAATGAAAATCACGGCTCACGCTACAAAAATTATTCACGGCTCACGATGACTTTTTTCGAATTTTCACGACTCACGGTTAATTTTTGAAGCGTTTCACGACTCACGCTTAACCCCATTGAGACCCTCCTTTAGTACAGACAAGGAAGAAAGTAATAGCTTCTGATACCGAGGGAGCAAAAGTGTTTTCAATGTGTGATAGTATAATTACGTTTGTACAAATGAAAGGATGGTCACAAGAATTTTTAGTGTCAAAGAGGAACGTACATGACACCGATTCAACCAATATCACTATACCATTGGTCTTATTACTCGTGCCCAGGCCATAGGCTGGGAACGAGTTATAAAATGCAAACGAAATTCTTTGGGTCTATGGTCGTGTTCGGAATGCGGCGCAATCGGTGACGTTGCACTCCTGCTTGGTTAAAAGCGTAAGAAACAATGCCCTTCATTCTTCACCTTTGAGCGCGTGCAAACTCTTCGTAGTGAAGGCAAGCCAGGAACTTTAGGAATGCAAGATGGCCGACTTCAAAGAAAATAGCTTTCAGAGACAGGCTTTTCCTACAGTAGAACAATTTAATTTGGAGCTTTTAACTCGAGATATACCTATATACTTATAAGAGCTTCAGAATGGGCTGTTATTTTGAGCTTCATCTCCAATACTTTGACCAAATATCGAACTCTAAATGGAGTACTTGGAACAATGCCCTCGCGATAAAGACTATTTCCTATGAGCTGGAAATCTACGAATTTCTCATCCTACATGTTGCTAAACGAACATACATAGTCAATTATATTTCTCATTCAAGCATTCAAGAGATGTTGAGGGGTTTTTGTACCGAATTTTAACACCGAAATTGTGGCCAGATAATATTTTCATGGAACTAAGGTTGTATTTGACCTGATGCGTTAATTTGGTCACGTAATGGATAAAACATCTGAAACATGAAAGAAAAAATACACGATTTGTTATTGTGTCAAAAACGCCGTTATAGAAGTCTTTACAGCAAACAATTGAGATACATAGTGAAATAAAAAGTATTCCCATGATAATAGAAGGACAAATTAAGACAAACTGGACGGCTGATTGTACACACGCGTACAATTGAGGCTGAGCGTTTGTCAGTACTTCAGATCGATAGAATATAATAAGAGATTTAACAATGTGGTTGAATTGTATTTGTCGCTGGTTTGATCATTGAACATGTCTAAAAATGTAAATAATTTGGCTGTCACGGTAGTCTCATACAAAGTCATACAATATAGGTAACTAGCCGTTTCTAATAGAAAGTAAAATGCTGCGAGCAGAAAACAGCTGGTGTATCCACGTTAGCCGAACTGTTCCCCTAAAACTCACGAAAGTGCACCGCTTTGTCTGATATATCAAATCTTCTGTGCGTTGTGTGACGAACACTGCTAGTTTATTTTTATGTTCTATTTGACCTGATGCGTTGGTCACGTAATGGATAAAACATCTGAAACATGAACGAAAAAATACACGATTTGTTGTGTCAATAATGCCGTTGTAGAAGTCTTTACAGCAAACAATTTAGATATATAGTGAAATAAAAAGCTGAATAAACTGGTATATTCGCAGGGAATATATTTGCCTGTGAGATATAATGCATGATAATAGAAGGACAAAGGCAAACACTAATAGCTGTTGACAGACAAATAAAAGGTCTTTACTACTGCGGCTTGTTGAACTACAGGCAGCCAGCGTACATGTCAATCGCTCTTACTCTAGCGGCAGCTAATCTAAGGCCTAGGGCAAACGTCGAATCTAAGTCGCGTCGAATACATTTAAAATAGGTGCGACAAAGAGTCGACTTCATTCCAGCGTGGTAGCAAACGTCGCACCTGTGCCGGACCGCTGTCGCATTATCCGACTTGGCAAGTCGAACCCATGCTAGAGTCGAATCAATTAATTTGAGTCGAATTTAATTGCAGCAAACAACGCAACATTCATGCGCCTATTTCAAAATAAATAGGTTCGACGAATTAAATTCGACTAAGATTCAACGTTTGCCCTGGGCCTAAATGTCCTTTTTAAGCCGATTTTGGGCTTCTTTTACCTGGGCACGAGTGAACGCACGAGTGCGTCTAGTTTGTACTTAAAGCTACGATAACAGACCATATACACGACAAAACTATTTGATTCTAATTGGCGGAGGGGGGCATGTAATATGGTGGCACTAGGGGTGTAGTCTATTTTGCGCGGACACGGAAAGCTAAGAGCAATTGAACGAAATAAGTGTGATAGAAAAGGTGTTATCATTATATGATTGAAGAGGTTGCAGGCAAGCGTGGTGTTACTGGTGCAACGGGGCATACGGCTGTGGAAAGTGATAGGGATAGTATATATAATATAAGGATGACGAAATTTAATGAATGTTGGAAGATACATAAAAATAATGCTTGGTCCTTAATAAAGAGATGATCATCATGAAATGCAATACACATACAAGCGTATAGATAAAGACGCATTTGAAGGGGTGTCCGCGGTTTGGAGGGGAGGGAGGGGGGAAAGGGGAAAAGGGGAAGGAAGGAAGAAAGACGCCCGTATTCACCCAACTAACGAATGAAAGAACAAGACCGATAGATAGGCATTTATTCGTGTATTTATTTATTCATTAATTCAGTTCGAAATCTTCTCGTAGCTACTTATTTATTTAATTGCTCTGGCCCGAAGGGCCCAGAGCTGAGGATTGCAAACCGATCGTTCGGAGGGTCAGTAAATGATTTTCTCTTTACTGCGCACCCTCGTGAAAAAACGTGATAAGACGAAGATTATATTTGCGTGTGAGATATAATGTATGATAATACAAAGACAAAGGCAAACACTAATAGCTGTTGACAGACAAATAAAGGGTCTTTACTACTGCTGCTGGTCCAAACATTTCCCCTACAGATATATTTATGAACTAAACTGATCGGTTTAGTCTCAAAACGTATATCTATAACCACAATCTCTATATTTGATTTTTAATAATCGACTTAACCACTCTTAGACCGGCGCACGTAGTTCTGCGCACGTACTTCGTAGTTCGGCTTGGGACTTCGCCTCTACTTCGGAAGTTCGCGTATCTTTCGGCTCTTCGGAGATTTCCGAAAATCACTCACTCACTCACTGACTCACTGACTCATGGACCCGATGGCATAGTGTGTTACTGGCATTAAGCCAGTAACCACAAAAAACATTTGCAGTTTATAACTCGTTCCCGGCCTAAAGGCCTGGGCACGAGTAATTAGTCGAAGTAAACCCCTACCCCCACCCCCAACCAGGGACAGGCCTTGAAATGTGTCTATATCTATATTTGGATTTGAGGCCAGTAACCACATGGCCTCATATATAGAGGTCTATTTTTATGTATGATTCTAGCAAACACATTTTTGTGATCCCAACTATCTGGACTTCGTATCATGAGTTTCTTGATAATGGGACGGCCCTGTCAGTCGGCGTCTGGTAGTTGTGTTTATATAACCTGACGCAATTCTCGCTTCTGCACGCAACACAACTTATTGATGCATGCCGATCTTTACGGTGTCTTATGCATTTTCAAATTCTGATTGCGAGAGGAGAGCGCAACATTACTACAGTTTTATTACCGCGATCAGTGGTTGACGTTTTTGTTGATGTGAATATGTAGTAAAACAGGCAGAGGTGTCAAAAAAGCATTTGATTTTTTAGAATTATGAGATGGATAATCTGAAAATGTCATTTCCTTTCCTTTCTGTTTTTTTTTTTCTTCTTTTTTTTTCTTTCTTTCCGTCTTGCTATCTTGCTATTTTTCTATCTCTCTATTTTTTCCCTTCTTTCTTTCTCTCTTTCTTTCTCTCTTTCTTTCTTCCTTTCTTCTTTTCTTCCTTTGTTTCCTTTCTTCCTTTGTTTCCTTTCTGATCTTTCTTCCTTCCTTCTTTCCTTCCTTCCTTCCTTCCTTTCTCCCTCCCTCCCTCTCTCCCTCCCTGAGTTGTCGTTGTTATTCAGATTTATCATACCCCGGGAATCCAATGAATCCTGTTATGTATTCGTGGAAGTGTTCAGCAAGGTCATGAACTGTTTAGTGACATTTCTCAGGAAAGACAATGTCCTTTTGTGAGTTTTTCATCGCCGCGTTGTACGCTCAATCGGCGCAAGACGATATAAAGTTCCATTCCAGTGTTCTCCTCTTCAAAGAGGTAAAATCTCTTTAGAAAGCCCCGGGGGGGGGGGGGGGGGGGGGACTCCTATATATAAGAGGACGGGGATGCTCGTCGGAAATTTTAAAAATGACCCCTAAAAGGTACCAAAGTCATATCAGGGTGGGCGTGGCAATACATGTTTTTACCCCTAAAAGGTACCAACTTAAAAACACTAAATTTAACATTTTGCATATTTTAGTCAATCAAGCGATCAGTTGTGTCTATTTATATACGAACAATTTGATGGTCGTGCAATCCGATCTTTGTTTCCAGTATTTAATCGTTGATAGAGGAAAACATTACCCTAAAAGGTACCAGCTAGGTCTCTAGTAGTCCACTAAAGTCTGGGACACCCTAAAAGGTACCAGATCGCTCACAGTGATTTTGACCCCTAAAAGGTACGACGAGCATCCCCGTCCATTTCCGATTGGAGTCCAACGCTCCCCCCCCCCCCCCCCCAAGTAGAAAGCCACACGATATCGCTAAAATTTCTGGTGAATCGAAATTTTGCTTTCTTTACGCAGACTACTCTCAGTAGTTCAGTTAAATCCACATATATTTATGCATTCTCTATACATTACAAGGCAAATTATGTGTCAGATATTTATCAAGCACTCTTTTAGCTGCCAGGGAGCGATACACGTCCTTTCCTAAACAAACTTTCATCAATCATTGCTAACACTGTTTGTGATTCTTTGAAAAAGCAATATATTTCAGTGAATAAAATGTACTTGTATTTCTAAAACTTGTGTTGTCGTAATCAGTTAGTTTTGTAATCATTGCCAACGCAAGCCGTTTGTGATTGTTTCAAAAAGTGCATTTTAAAATTTACTCAAAGTGCTAAATATATTGAACTGTGGACCCGGAAGGGGGGGGGAGGGGTTACTTGACCAGGATTTGGGTGGGGATGTTCCGCTGGGATCCTAAAACGGTTACCCTGTTTATGACAGAAAAACTCAAAATACCATACCCTGTTTATGACAAAGTATAATAATTGCAGAATGTAATGTACTTATTTGTTTGCAATGTAAATGAGTTTTATAACCGGTTTGTTGCGATCGTGAACGAACAACGATAAAGCTTCTAGACAGAGCGTTGCCGTGGAGCTAATTAACGACTAGGGTTGATGAGAAAGCTGCTATCCTGAAAATGACAAGAAGCTCAAAAAATTGCAATAGGGATACCCTGTTTATGACAGGGAACTCGAAAAACCATACCCTGTTCAGCGGATCATCCCCGTATAGTAAATATATGGGCGTACCCCCCCCCCCCCCCCCCCCCCCGGGACTGTGGAGTATGTTCTGTAGTCAACACTGAAGGTCAACTAGCAGTGTTCGTCACACAACGTACAGGAGGTTTGATATATCAGACAAAGCGGTGTACTTTCGTGAGTTTTAGGGGAACGGTTCTGCTAACGTGGATACCCCAGCTGTTTTCTGCTCGCAGCATTTTACTTTCTATTAGAAACTAATTATTTACATTTTTAGACATGTTCAATGATCAAACCAGCGACAAATACAATTCAACCACATAGAGTGTTAAATCTCTTATTATATTCTATCCATCTGAAATACTGACAAACGCTCAGCCTCAATTGTACTGCATGGCATGTACAATCAACCGTCCAGTTTGTCTTAATTTGTCCTTCTATTATCATGGGAATACTTTTTATTTCACTGTGTATCTCAATTATTTGCTGTAAAGACTTCTATAACGGCGTTTTTGACACAATAACAAATCGTGTATTTTTTCTTTCATGTTTCAGATGTTTTATCCATTACGTGACCAAATTAACGCATCAGGTCAAATACAACCTTAGTTCCATGAAAATATTATCTGGCCACAATTTCGGTGTTAAAATTCGGTACAAAAACCCCTCAATATCTCTTGAATGCTTGAATGAGAAATATAATTGACTTGCTTCTATGTGTGTTCGTTTAGCAACATGTAGGATGAGAAATTCGTAGTCTTCCAGCTCATAGGAAATAGTCTTTATCACGAGGGCCTTCTTTCAGGGGTCTTCAAGTACTCCATTTAGAGTTTGATATTTGGTCAAAGTATTGAAGATCAGGCTCAAAATAACAGCCTATTCTCACGCTCTTATAAGTGTCTACCCTTGCGAAATGAATTCCCAACTTTCTGGGAATTCTCAAGAATTCCTAGGAATTCTTGAGAATTCCCAACTTTTCTCAACAATTTAACACATGTCTAAAGAAGTGAGAAATTTGAAGTTGGAATTTTTTAGGAATTCTTAGGAATTCACAACTTTTCCCAGCAGCTTTAACACTTGGCAAGGAGGTGTGACTTCTAAAGCTGGGAATTTCTAGGAATTCTAAAGAATTCTCAAAGTTATAACTTGTCAGTTGATTCTAAATTGAAAACGTCTGCTTGGACATGATCAATTGAATAATGTTAATGGACACAACAATTTGTGTTAATTCATCAGATTTTAAAGGAACATAGAAAACCAGAGAAAAAACATAATTGCACTAGTATCTAAGACTAAATAAGTTTAAATAAGTACTGTTGTTAACTTGAATCAAAATTCAACTCAGACATAGAAGGAATGTTTTAACTTAATGTTGTGTCAGACTTGTTTCAAAGACTTTTTTGTAGAACTCTCTAACTTGGATTTTTTGATTCAAGCAAGTTTGACCTGTTAGGATTTAAGATTTAAACACTTTTTGAGTGTTCAATCTTTTTGGTCAGCAGTTAACAGCAGAATCACCCAATCATTGACAAGCATTTAGTCATGTGATCACATTCAAATGCTTTTGGCGGTCATTCATACAAACACAACATAACTGTTTGAAATCACGCATGAAATGGCTTGTATTTTAGTCTTTTCACAACCATAATGGAGCAGAAAAAGTATAACAACAATTCTAATTCTAAAGTAGTTGTTTTGGGAAAACTCAGAGCTATAAATAGAGTGGCATTTGACTGGTTTCTCAAGGAATCATCGTGAAGTAAGTTATTGTTACTCTGCATGCTTGGATTCTACAATTTAAACAAGGACCAAGTTGATATTCTGAATCCTGTCCTTGAAGTATGATAGTTTTCTTGTCCTTACTTTGAAAGGATAATATATTTTTTGAACTTAGATATCTCTTGAATGATGTTTATGGAACATTTCTGACTTTGTCAGTTACTCAAGTTGATGTTTCATTGTAGATTTATAATACTGTGAAAGACTTTGAAACAATTTTAACTTTAAGTAAACTGCTGTCTAACTGCAATGTAACTAGAGAAGTGTTATCTTCAAGTATTTGAGTTTTCTACAGCCAAAATGAAGTTACAACATAGATAGTGAATATCTAGATTTTGATATTAAACACTTTATAAGGCACTAAGCTTGTTTGTATGCTAATTTTAAAGAAATCCTTAGAATTCCCAGGAATTCTTAGGAATTTTTGTTTGTAGATTCCAATCCGCTGATTCCTAGGAATTCCTAGGAATTCTTGAGAATTCTTGCTCCTAGATTCCAACCAATTTATTCTTAGGAATTCCTAAGAATTCCTAGGAATATGGTCCCAAAATACCGTGAAAAATCACACCTCCATTCCTAGGAATTCCTAGGAATTCCAAGAAATTCTTAAGAATAGATTCTTAGGAATTCTTAAGAAATTCCTAAGAATTCTTAGGAAATTTCCAACTTTTTTTGCAAGGGTAGGTAAATCTCGAGTTAAAAGCTCCATTTTCTATTGTCTCACTGCTGGAGAGGCATTAGCAAAATACACACCCAAGAATCTTTAGCACCTCTCCCTACAGAATTGAAAATGAACATTGTGCATAGTATATTAGGAAGTGAATTAAATAACATACAAAATGACATTTCAACATTCTCCCAAGTCTACAAGAATCCAGAGCTTTTCAAAGAACTAGACCCTGAACTTTGGTATCAGCAAAGAAATCCACTTCTTCAGACAGTAATTAATGGGTTGTGTGCATCAAGTATAAGCCCTCTCAAGAAGTGCCTTGGAGTTGAGCATTTATACTCACTATGTGGATTACCTTTTGTTGCACCATTTAGTTTTGCAACTAACTCTGTTATTCTATCAACCACCAATTCAAAAATTGCTGTCAATCTATTTGGCAAGTCATTACCAGGTGGCAGCTATAGCATGCACTCTAAAGCAGTGGATGAGAAATCTCACAAGCACACCAACAGTGTTTCCAAAGGGAAGTTGCCTTGTTGCAATTGACAATGATCAAGCTGTTCCAAAGAAATGGAAGGTGAGGGTTGGACAGAAATCAAGGGTTAGTGTGGTGACAAGCATGTGCCAGGCAGAAGTGGACAACGATGGGACTATTTAGAAGAAAACTGATTTAGCACCAAGGTATGCCCCAGTTATGAATGTTGTTAATCTCCTTATTTGCTTCGTTACAACAAAATGATGGAGCACACACAAACAAAAACAACCAACTGCAACAGAACTTACATATTTTTCAAAATAGTTTTTCATGTTAATGGCTTTCTATCATATAAAAAATGTAAAAGCTATAGATCATAAAAATTCATTGATGTGGAAGAAACAGTGCAATAAACTCCTTTTAAATAGTTAAATTATGATACTCATGTATCATGACATTTAACAACAGTACTCTAACTTTAAATGAATAATGACAGCTGTGTAGAATCAGGCATAATCAATATTTGATCTCCTTTGTTTTAGAAACTGGGATGTGCCACTGCATTAAAGGGATAAGAAAAAGAAGGAACTCAAAGATGCCACAGAACCCCATCTAGATTACTCAACCAAATATAGAGGCTGTGTTAAGGAAAGAGGTCAGTCTAACCCCTAAGGATTTTGCAGTAATCAGTTATACTCTTCTACAGTGTATGCTTTTCAAATGCTGATGAATAAAAGCCATAGATTCCAAACAACTACTAGTTAATGTGCTATTGGATGCAACTACAATATCACATCAACAGAGTAGGCATAAATGCTATTTCAGTCTTTAATATTTAATCATATTCAATTAGGTAGCATGGTGTGACCTAGTGGTGATAGTACTAACCATTCACCATTGTTGTCTGGGTTGGAGTACCAGCTTGGGGCTCCAATCATATAAACTGAGTTTGTTTGATGTGTTGTTTTCCACCACTTGGTTTTTAACCTGTTTTTCTTCCCTTGGCAGAAATCAAAAATGAATGTGATCTGTATGTAAAACATGTAATGTAAAGGTAGAGAGTGCCAGCAGATGAAGAACCAGCTACAGTTGTATTTGGATGTGTTATGAAAAATCATTCATTTATTTATTTTAATCCCTTTTATTTATTGTTGTTGTTTTAGAACAAAAAGATTATTCAAGAATGTTTGCAGTTGGTTGTTGCTGAGCAAGCTTCTGTTACGGTGACGACATCAAAGATGATGTCGACTCTAAAGTTGAGGAAATGCTAGTTAAGGCAGGGTTTGTCCTAACTGTTGTACGGTGATGCCAAAAACCAAACGAAAGTGCATCAACCCTGAATGCCAAGTTAACTTGAAGGCAGCAGAAAAGGAATTAACTGGGGATGATGTTTTAGGAACAGCTTTGGTTGAACCTCCTCGCACCTTCAACTATAGGCACAGAGAGGATGAGATTGTCATGACAGTAGATGAAAAGGGAGGAAAAGGGGTGTGTAGAAAAAGAAGACTGTGTTTAATTTCAGGAGTTGAATGTTGAATGGGAAGATGTGGAAACCAGTCATTCGAAAGAAGCAGTGAAAGTTTCAGTCTCTGACCCAGTATTTGAGAATCCAGCCACCCATGAAGCCGTAAGAGATGTTCTTCGCCATGTTGGAAATGTGGCTAAAGTAACACGCTATGGCCATACTGGTCCTGAGTCACGCCAATGGGTCAACGTAACTATGGATGGGTTGCCATATACCCTGGCAGCAAATGTCATTGATAACACCCTCATATGCGTAGAATGCTCAAAGACCAGTGCCAATATCAAGTCCTTTTTTAGAAAGGAGTGGGACAATCATCTCAAAAATGTACACCCATCCCTTAAGCCTGAGAGTGTACACGAATTTGACTGGGTTGTATTGCAAATTGGCCCACTTCATGTGGAAATGAACATGGTCAAGTCCTTTTTTAACTTAAACTTCACTTCTGAAAATGCACTGAAGTATGCCAAAAAAGCTGGGAACCATCACCAAGCTATGACGCTTATCAACATTCTCCAAAAAGGCTGTTGGATGGAACTATTTCTTCCCTATGTTCGTGAAAGAATTACTCAAAGGCAACCTCTGTCAGTAAATGATTATTTGTATAACTGGGCAAATAAGAGGGAAGACAAGAATTATGTCTACATGTTTGAACAGATAATTCATGTGCAGAAAATTTTGACTGAAACTTTTGAATTGAATTTGGAGTGAATATGATACTTCAGTCTAATTCTTTTCTACGCTGTTGTATTTTTCTGACTATTGCACTCTAAGTAGTTTACTTTGTTTCATGGGTCAATGAAAACTGCTCTGACTAATGTGTACAAACAGTTCCACACATTAATTAGTGTGGGTGTTTATAGTCAATAGAAGAAACGTTGTCGGGTCTAAAAACATAGAAGCTGAGACCGAAATGGTGTATGGCATGTCAATAATAAATTATATTCTGATTTATTTATTTATTTATTTACGCTGCAACTGATAAAAAATCAAAGCCAAATGGCCCGCCATCGCAGATACTGTATACGCATTTAGCATTTTGCATCGAACTGAATGAATAAATGAATAAGAAAGAATATTATTATTGACGTCCCAAGCACCATCAGTCTCAGCTTCTATGTTCTATGTTTTAGACCCAACGACGTTTCTTCAATTTACTATATTTTAGTGTGTATAGAATATAATATATGAAATAATAATATTCTACATGTATACACACTATATGGACTACACTGGGTCAACATTAGTTTTAAGCTTCAAGATAATGGAAAAATTTTAAAGTAGGTAAGTGGGTGTGGTAACTCATATTAATATTTTACCCCTTAACCAACTCAAAAGTAAATATACTTAGTCTTTTATTGTTCATCATTTGAATTTAACAAGGAGTATGAATTTTTTTTTTAGATTTGGAGATACCTTGGAGCTATACAGGTGTACCATATTGGTGTACGAAGAAACAACAGCTTGTACGTGACAAGTGCCCTGTCAGCATTTGCTCCTCTATTCAGCATTCATCCATTTACCTCTAAGTATCAACTAATTGAGCTTCGTGATATGTAAGTAATTATTCTAATCTAATCATATACCCCAGTCCATTGCATATAATATATATCAATCTTCTTTTGTTTAGGTGTCAGCGAGCACTATATCCACCTGAACTTAAAGTCTTTGTTGAGAAGCATGAGTCAATATCAACCTCTGGAAACCCCTCAAAAGGAGAAGGTATGGATGCACAACTATAAGAGGGGAATAAAGCATCGAAAACCTGGGAGCATGGGACCATGACAGCAAAAGACTGGTTGACAATCTTCCGTAACCATGACAATTTAAATGAGGTATGAATTGTGCATTCAGGTAATGAAAGACAATGCACAAAGTTTGTTCTCACATGTTTAATATACAGGATCATTCAATAATTCTTATCAATCATAATGTAAGGGGTATAAATTAAAGTAAAAAAAAAAGGTTTTATTTCTCTTGAATTGACAGTATCCTGAATGACCATGATTAGAAAAGGGCAGTGATACTTGTCATACATTTCAGGGGATTTAGTCTTGTAACATTCATCAATTAAAGAAGTTTTATAACTACAATGTATTTGCTTTCAAGTTGTGAAAAATTCATGAGTTATCACACCCACTTAGATACACCTGTACGTTTTAGAAACACTTGATGATGATGATGATTAAATTTTTAATCCTCATAGTTCAATCTGATTTTATGGTTTTAGATATTTGATGAATGTAGCAGACAAACATGTATCACTTGACAACAGTGTTGTTTTGGATAGAGATCTGCATCTTTTGACAAGCATTTGTTCCAACAACAGAAAGGTGGTGTTCGAGTGTTGCTTTTGCGACACAAAAGAAAGGAAATATCTTCCCCTCACTACAATTTACATTACAGAGGAAGAAAGGCAAAAAGCCTCACAAATTGAAAATTTGAAAAAGTCAGAAATTGTAGTTAAAATAGCTGAAAAGTTGCAATTTGTAGAGGATGGTTTGAGTAGAGATGAACTTTACTCAAAATTTGACAAAGTGAAGAAGAATGTTAAGGGTACCAAAAAGAGTATTCTCATACAGTTATACAGTGAGGTTGTTGATGAAGTACATGTACCCCACGTCAAGTTAGATTGCACTGATTTGAGTGAATCAGAAAACTAACAATTTTTCTGATGAGTCACAAAAAACTTGTAAACTGTACAAATCACTTGACCCTTGTTTGTAAATAGATTTATTGTGACACAATTGGAACAATTCAATTTAGAATGCACTGATTTGCTTAGGAACTACAAATCACATGACTCTTGTTTGTAAATAGATTTATTATAAAGACCCTTGTTTGTAAATAGATTTATTATAATGACCCTTGTTTGTAAATAGATTTATTATAATGACCCTTGTTTGTAAATAGATTTATTACAACATAACTGGAACAATTCAATTTAGAATGCACTGATTTGAGTGAATGAAAAGGTTAACAATCTTTCTATGGTACAATGAAAAGCTTAGGAACGACAAATCGGTTACCACTGAATGAATTAATATGTAAATACTGAAGTTTATCAAATATGAATATATATGGTTGTCCTTTATATAAATAATGCTCCTTTTGGTTTTGACTTGCTTTTATTTTGATTCGTTTCGTCTAACAGTAGCACAGGGACGGGTTTATTTAACAGTGCTTCCCTAACACAGGAAGTGGTCGTGGTGGGAGGCATTTGCAGTGATCTTCGAGATTTACCAACTATATCTGCTATTTTGCTCTCAATTCGGCCTCCCTTAGAAGGACTTGGTGTAGTCTTCAGAGGCATAACAGTTATTTTGTTTTTGTCGATTTCTTTGTTAAAGGGAATCTCCTCGGTGTCTTCCACAGCTCCCGACCTGCGCATAGTGCCTGTAAGATACTCTTGCCGTAACTCTCCGGTTGCATAAAATTTGCGTTTGTTTGTTTTAGAATTATTGATCACCACCAAAACATCATTCTAGCTAGTTGTTTGTTTGCGCAAATCTCCTAAACGCAAGTAAATCGAAAATTAAGATTGTATCGTACTACGATTGAAGAAAAACATGACGAAACGAGGTAAGTGAAGGAAACCTATGATTCAATCTAGCGATGCTTTTCAAGTTAAGTGCACAACAAGATCATTTGTGGTCGAGCTACACGGTTAAGTTTTCGATGTCTGGAGCGTTATAAGTTTAACAGAAGGTTAAAAAAGTACTGATGTGTAGAATAAAATAATGTTCATTTGTACGGGTACATCTGAGACTCACTTGAGCTCAGCTAAGTCGTCCTCAGCACAATCTTGAGTAAGCATTCATCTGTTGATATACAAGTGATTGCAGCCGTGAAATAATAGACTAATAGTTACCAATAGAACTTATTTTTGTTTCTTTTGTGACTGTTACATATTATGCATTAGCATTCAGTGTGTTATGGGTTAAACCAGAGTTAATAGTACCCATTATTAACTCTGGTTAAATATAATTACTCTAGTTGATAATAACTACTTGTCTTAATTTATCCTAAACATAGACTTTCATTTATACTTAGCTGCTTCATTAGAAACACTCCTAGACATTGAAATTAGTAACTGTTTCATCAAGGGGTAAGTGTTTATTTGGTTGTTCCTGGGGTATTCATTAAAAAAAATAATAACCTTGACATTGTGATCCATTCTCAGCTATCACGAATTTGGTATCAAGCTGCCAGTAGGGTGCCATGTGAATGTCAGACCAGAAATAGGTGGCAAAGATCAAGAAGCTCTACTTTGCTATGTGCCTGGAGACCTTGATCAAGGTTTCCTTGATCAGGTCATGCATAGTAGGTCCCAGAAAAAGTCCTACAAAGTTAGAGAGGTTGTTGGAAAGACAGTGGGCAGGGTACAGTATTTCCTAAATACTACACTGAGTTCCCTGTTAAAAGATGGATCAATTGTGGGACTGAAAGGGTAAGTATATGAAGTTACAGTGACAGGACAGCTCAAACAAAAGTACAGAATCAAATTAGTAACACACAGGGGCCTTTGTTGTGAATATATTAGTTAGTTTAAGTGATGGCACTTAGAGTGATTTTCCTTCATCTGTGAAAGAAAAATGACTATTCAACTAGTACTAGTTGATAAAGAACAATGGAAAACAATTGATATAGAGTCTACTACAAACCATTAGCTTGACTATTCTTTAAATGACGAAGGAACTGATCACTCTAGCCTGACACAAAATCTAGTATCGCGATACTCCTATCACTTTGATCTACAGAGAGACGGCGTTATTTTCCGGTAATGCCGTCTCAAAATCAGCGCTCGTAATTGGCCCAAACATTGAGGACTGCATCGAAGTGGCTTTCTCCAAAATCACAAAAACCTACTGAAAATCAATTCAAAATTGAGCAGCAAATATAAAACAACTTTTTAGATAATATCCGTGATAAAATGACCGAAAACAATGACATATTTTGATAAAAAATAGCCGCTAAGTTGAATTACAGCTACACACGACTATTGCGAAAAGTAAACTGAACTGGAATCTGTTGGTCTATAAAACTACCAGTAGATAAGTTAAAATAACTACACAATAATCACGTAAAGGAGTAAAAAGAAATCATCCGAAGTAAAAAAATCATGTCTGATAAGTAAAATCGGTAATTTCGTTTTCGTTTTTGGCTTCAATGACTTCAAAGTCACAGCAAAAGTGAATTTTCAGCAAAGCAAACAAATTGTCCTTTATGAAGACAAAAACAGTATCGTTTAAACAAAGATGAATTGAAACAAATAACTCTTTAAATAAAATAAACAGAGAATACACAAGTGCGGACTACCTTTTTAATAACTTTCAATAACTTTTCAGCATCATTCCTTTAGGTTGAAGCTATATTTTGACAAACTTTCACTTTCACATGTCGGTCAGCTCGATCGTTTTTCGCCAGTTTTGAAGAAATAGCAAAACGAAATATTCAAAAGCATCAAATGACCCGTACTTCTTTCATTTTGTGAGCTTTTGGACTTGTTTCTATAACTAAATCACCTCTTTTAAGCGTGAGAAAGCTTCCCGCGTCTGGCCGCCATTTCCTTTTTGGCTTTCTTCTTCCAATGAAAGAAAGAAGTTGCCATGGAAACTGTAATTCCTACAACTTTGCAGGTAAAGAGAATCTTGCGTTCAATCAATCAAAAACGATAACTTTTCTCTTTTTTCTTCGCAAAAAATTGTTAGAATCGCGATACAAAGCTAAACGCGATTTTGAGACGGCATTATCGGTTTATAATGACGGCGTTGGGAGAAAATATATTCAGGTATTGGCTCCGTCGCTGCGCGACTCCGCCAATACCGAATATATTTTCTCCCAACTAGCCGTCATTATAAACCGATAATGCCGTCTCAAAATCGCGTTTAGTTTATAATAATCACAATATGATAGAGTGATTTTCACCGGACTGTGAAACAGTTACTAAGCTAACAGACAGAAATAGACTCTGCACTCATTGTTTTCTTTTGTTGCAATACAACTCTTAGACACTTTTAAACTCTGACTATTAGTAATTGTTTCACAGTCCGATGAAAATCACTCTTACTAACACTGAGATGCAAAAGTACTTACTAGCTAGATAGAGCAAATTAGCAATATAAATGTGTTGTTTTGCATGGGTGGAGTGTGATCATTCTAGCTCCGTGGAAATTCATAAAAATTTTACAAAAACAGAATATTTTTAATCATGACTGACTGCAAGTTGTTTTCTACAATTACAGCATTGTCACTTGTGATGCTATCACAAGTAAAAAGCCACCATCCCATCAAAAATGGAAAAAATACACTCAAACAGGAGGGGGAGCTATTATCCCATGCAAATGGGTGTGCAGTGTCCCTCAGACACAATGTGACAAAGTATTGAGAAGAGTAGAGGGAGCACTGGCAAATATCGAGGGGAAAGATCATATAAGTGTAAAGGTAGCAGTCAAAAAAAATTAGTTTGTTTCATTACACACACACACTTGACTAATACTTTATGTTTTGTCTGATTTCAGGTTGTCTCTGATGCTAAGAAAAGCAAAGTGTAAATTCAAAAGCAAGATTTATTTTTATAATGTAAACTTTAATTTTGTCAATAGAACATTTGCTAATGATAAAATGAAGTCATTTCTATTGTTTCTCATCTGCATGGGTATAGTAGTCAATTAATCTTAAGTATTGTGGAAACCAAAGACTTATTTACCAGTAAAACATTTTAATCACAGTCAATTGGGCTAGATTGCAGAATACCCCACCACTCAAAGCTTCTTACCTGTAGCCACTGGCTATGGCTACGTTTCTAATCTTGTGTTAAGGATGTACAGTTTCTTATTTCAAGACTTTCTTGCTCAAATAAAACCCTTTCTCTCGAACTAAGATTACAATATTGTTAACTGCTTTAGGATCGAGCATCGTCGCCTCCAAATTAACGGGCAAATTTAGACTCGGATGTTATATCCACACTGCTTTTTTACAGAGTTCTCACCTCTGAAGACTTCTCGATATTAGTTTTACAGCCCTTGTTCTGTTATACAAGAAACAAGCGATACTTTCACTGAAAATCTGCGCGATTTGTATTCTGAATCTTCGAGGAGCGTCCGCCATGTTGGAAGTTTTCGCACGTGACTAAATGTTTTGATGTGACGTAAGAAACAAAAGATTCGTGACGTCAAATCCATAGTCAAATTTGACTATAACCCGGACTGCTAACTATTAGGTTGCAAATTGTTTTACAGGCTAAGGAAAATTAATCTAAAATCTTAAGTCTGCAGTCTGAAGGTATGCATAATATAATGTGTGCATGTTTTCAGTTCTCCCTCTAAGAGGTATATGAATCTGCCTTAACACCTGAACCACCATTGCTCTTTTAGAATATATTATGCAAAATAGGTCACATGACGTGCTTGCTCAATCAAACATTTGAAAATATCTCCTAAATGGACAATGTTAGTTAGGTGTTAAGGCAGGATCATATTCGTCCAACAGGGGAAAGTGAAAATATACCACAATGTATCATGTATGGATGATAGCCATCACCCCATTTTACTTCAAAATTTTAGGGCTAAAGGAAGTCAGGTTCAAGGTCACATGACCACCAAATCCCCAAACTTTTCATTGTAAAACTCTAAGGCCATGAGGTTATGCATCCATGAAAATTTTTGTTAGGATTGAGCCAAAAACAAGAACAGAAGAAAAATTAATATTTATCCAAACTTTTAGCAATTGACCCAGGCCTTGCTAAGGTGGCTCAAAATAGATTTCTAGTGAACAAACTTCTATCTTTCATTTTAAGAGATAATAGGCTTATTGTTAAGAGAGATCTCAATGCCTTTAGCTCTAGTTATTAGGCCTTATATTCAAGTATGAATGGGGTGAAGTTCCACTTGATTGGTGTTTCCTGGCAACAATCAACAAAGATTACAGAAATCAGGGTATTTTTAGATATCTCTTGAATTCAAGCAGCTTTAAAGAAGTAGCAATATAGATGAGCAAAAACTGTACACAAAGTCAAAAGAATAAAACACAATTGGAACTTTTATGGAGCTAATTTTGAAAAAATTGCATAAACTGGCAATTTATTCAAAATCAGCTTTCTAATTTTTTTGGAATTGAGTTCTATTTTATTTCCTTTGAAGTATAGTTTTTTGCCCATATTGTCTCTTGTTTTAATCCGCTCGAATTTTAGAGAGATTTAAGCAAAACTGATTTCTGCATTCTTTGTTTATTATTGCTAAGGTGATGCTAATCAAGTGGAAATTGACACTATTTGAAGCTTTCATCTAAGTCTGATAATTGGTGAAAAAGGTGTTTCAATCTGTCTTATTAGATCGATATTAGAGAAGCCTATTTTTTCCTAAAATGAAAAGTGGAGGTGTGTTTACTATATAATACTGTATGTTCAAAGCAAGAAAGTGTGCAACACTATTTTTCATACTTTTTTCTTAAACATTAGCTTGTTTCTCCTGAAGATTGATGCCTGAAAAACAATAAGCTGAACAAAGTTGCACAATTTTATTGCCTTTATTAATAATGCACTATTAAAAGTTATAGAATTGATGAAAGCCTGCACATACACTGTAAATTGAAAAGAGCCGATCCAGCCCCAAAAATGGGGCCGTTTCGGTGGGTAAAATATGGTGCCATTTTATAGGGCTAAAATAGCCCTCTTTGAAGGGGACTAATTCGACACCTGTTTGGTGGTCCGTTTTGGTACAAGTAGTTGGGCTGAAGTGACTCTTATAATGGCTGATATAGAAAATGAGAGGGCCAAATTGGATTTTGAATGGGCTGACCAACCCTGAACAAGGAGCTAATTTGACTTCACCTATGGGCTAAAATGACCAATATTAGAACTGTTTTGAAATTCTAAAGAGGGCTGCTGGCATGGCACTGCATTCCTACTAACAACAATTTGTTAAAAAAGTGAAACAACTCAAGAGAATTTAAAAACTCATTTTAATACTGAAAGATATACACTACACTTGTACAAATACTGTACTCATATAGACAGCTGGTAATTCAATGTTCAGGACCATGCAGTAATCCTTGTCTATGTATTAAAAAACTATATAGCTCTGTGGGAAACCACACTGAATATAAACTAGATAGAATAAGTGATAGTGGCAAGTTTATATCCAATGCTTTTTCCCTACACATGTCACAATTTATCACACATCCAAGCAACGTTCACTTATTCTATCTTGATATTTATATGTGGTGTAGTTCAATTCTATTCAATTGAAAAAACAATTAAAATTAAACCACAGATAAAAATTGAATCATAAAACATGTACATATATGTACACTAATTTTCAATGGATAAGTCTCATTCCGGTCCTATGCTGCTGGTCCTACTTTATCCATTCAAAAATATCAAGTACTCCAAAACTACTAAAGCCTTCCTTACTTTGCATTTGTTGACTGCTTTCTCTTCGGCTATTAAAGGAGAGGTGCATTTGAACTGTGACTTTATGCCTGGGCAATTTAGGATACTGGAGCAATTAATTCCTTTGAAGTCTCAGATTCCAATATATGAAGCATACAATAGGGCAATAGCACTGTCTATCATAAAAATTAATTATTAAAACAGAATTAATGTACAGTAATTTTAGCCACATAAAAAAATAATTACACTTATTAAAGGTTTGGCATCTTAGGATTATAACAGTGGTTATTTACATAAAACAAATCATCAACTCAGAGTAACACACAAATTCATTATTGCTTGAACTTTCCAATTAACCTGAAAGGAATAATATGATAAAGTTGACAAACAGGCTAAAGCAACAGTGTATAGTTCCAGAAAATATCCATATCCCCAACAAGGAGGGAATTTGTAAGTGGACCCCCTATCCTCTGGAACTTCCATTTCTCTTCCATACAAACTGTAATTTTCTTTTTTTCTGACCCTTCTCTGAACCTTTAGCAGCTGGAAATTGAATCTACCACCCCTCCAGAATTTACAATTCCCTCCATGGTGGGGGTATAAATATTTTTCTGGAACTACACAATAATTATTATGTAGATCCCAAAAAGACTAAAAAAGTGTTCACATTCTATATCTTCATCATAAGTTAGTCTTCTTTTTACAGGTGGTTTAGTTGCACCATAGTGTAAAATTACAAAAATGAAAGTTTAAACAAAACCTATGGCATACAAGTTACCAACACTCAAGGCCTCACACTCAACACACATATGCCTCAATCACAAATTAGAACTACACTTCACAAAACATTTAAACAACACTACAGCCTAAATTGTAACCAAGCAATGTGTACTAGACATGAGTTACCAAGGCTCAAGGCCTAACACTCAACACACATATATACCTCAATCACAAATTAGAACTATACTCCACAAAACATTTAAACAACACTACAGCCTAAATTGTAACCAAGCAATGTGTACTGGACATGAGTTACCGAGGCTCAAGGCCTAACACTCAACACACATATATACCTCAATCACAAATTAGAACTATATACTCCACAAAACATTTAAACAACACTACAACCTAAATTGTAACCAAGCAATGTGTACTAAACATGAGTTACCAAGGCTCAAGGCCTAACACTCAACACACATATATACCTCAATTACAAATTAGAATTACTACACTTCATGAAACATTTAAACAACACTACAACCTAAATTGTAATCAAGCAATGTGTACTGGACATGAGTTTCGATTAGTCTAAGGTCTCATACTAATGATTCAACGGCTTCGTAAAAATATACGATTCAAGCCCAAGTGGTTGGCGGTTACAAGTTATGAAAAGCAAATATGCGATAAATTATTATGCACTCACCGTTTCGTTTGCAAGTAAAACTGCAAAAATCTTTCCTGTGGATGTTCTTAATCACTCCAAGCAACAATATGACATAAATTTAGCATTTGTGAAGGTCTAAAGCAGTAAAATAGTCCAGCATAATCCTTACTTTCCAGCCGTTACCGTTTGAATGGCGGGCTTTAGTTGAAGGCATCATGGGTAATGTTGAAGGTAGCAAGGAGTTATGGGATTGATTCGTACCCAGGTCTACTCAAAATCGTTGTATATAGTGGGAGGGGTATCCATAGAAAGGGAGGCCGCTTCTCCCCTTCTTCCCACCAAAGTGTCTTTATACATTTTTCTTTTGAGAGCCTTTGAGTACTTTGAGTTGAGAAACTCTGTTCTGCACATGTTTCGCATTTTAAAAAAACGGATGAATTTAAAACTGAATCTAAATACTTCTCACACATGTCCGCTCTTGATTTTTGACATGAGAAATGAAATGAAATGAAATGAAATGAAATGAAATGAAATGAAATGAAATGAAATGAAATGAAATGAAATGAAATGAAATGAAATGAAATGAAATGAAATGAAATGAAATGAAATGAAATGAAATGAAATGAAATGAAATGAAATGAAATGAAATGAAATGAAATGAAATGAAATGAAATGAAATGAAATGAATGAAATGAAATGAAATAAGATTTTCGCTTTACTGTTTAACGATGAGTTTTTTTCATTCAGGGGTTAGGGCTACTTTAGATTTTTTAAAGCCATTTGGGACATGTTGAACTTTCATAGTACATTTTGATCTATGTAAGAGCCAAATCAATCCAAAGGCAAAGGGGCTGTTTCAGATTTTAGGGCTGAAACACGTAGTTCTATCGATTTTACATGTGGTAAAAGAGACATTTAACGTTTAACTTTGCTGGTTACTGGAGGTTCGGAGTTAAACTTAATTTGGCTGAATTAATCAGTATTATAACAATTTGCATTTGAGATGAAATCTGCTATGATTAAAATGGTCCAAAATGAGGTTGATATGGAACTGACTGGGGTCATTTCGGAAAAACATGGGGCTAAAATAGGTTTTTATGGGTCTGTTTCAGCCACTTGGTATCTATACAGCACCGTCAGGGGCTAAATCGGCTCTTGTCTATTTGGGGCCGATTTGGATTTTAGGGCTGAATCGGCTCTATACAATTTACAGTGTATATGGAATCTAATATTTCAAAGATTCTCATTCAACAGGGTATTGTAAGATTGCATAGGTTGTTGCCTTTACAGGTAAATGAAACAAATTCAATAAAAGCAAATTTGGAGATTATATACCTTGACTTGTATATCTGCACCAAAACTGGAACATTAGGAAAACAGCTTGATATGGCACTAAAGTGACCCTTTACGGAGCCAAATCGGCTCTTTTTTGAGGGGTCATTTATAAGAGAGCCAAATTTTCAGGGACTGTTTTGGTCCTTTCAAATTTCAAAACAGCTCCCTCATTTTTCAATTCAGCTCTTTCCAAGGTTTGATTCAGACCCACTGGAGAGCCAATTTAGCTCTAAATTCTGGTGTCAAATCAGCCCCATTTAAATAGAGCTGAAACAGACCAAAAAGTGGTACCATTCTGGACTCACCGTTTCGGCCCCATTTTTGGGGCCGAAATGACTCTTTTCATTTTACTGTGTTTGGCCAAGTTTAAACAAAGACTCAAGTACATGTACATGACATGTACTGATGACATTTTGTTTTACGGTGAATTTTTTGCATTACTTTTAATAATAAAATTAGTAAAAAAAAAAATGATTTTAAACTCATTTCAACCCCACTAATGTGTAAATACAGCTCAAGTTTTGGTCTGAAATTTAATGAAAAAAATCGACAGGAATAAAGAAGGAGTTTTGCATGCAAACTATAGAGTTAATTGTTTTACCATTAAGTATGAAGTTGCTCAGTGAGCCCTATGAACCCTTGAAATGCAAATCGAAAATGCTTAATTCCTTGTTTTCTTGTTGTGTCAAGTAGTTGGATTTTGAAAAGGTTTAATTGCTTGTATCAATTTAAAAAAAGGTTTTGGAGATTTTGCTTTCTATTTCTGAGAATTATGAACCACTACAAAGTCAATTATGAAATCTCGGTAACTGAGCTTACAAGCCCACACAATTCACAGGAGACCATAGGGCTAGAGTTTATACAAACCAAAGCAAATATATATACTTTTTATAATAATACCATGACCCTGAGGGATATTTATAGTGATTAAATGTCCCCGAAGCCGAATTTTAGTTCTAAATTTCCCTCCTAAACGATATATGAGGGAAATTTAGTTCTAAACCTCCCTCATTTCTATTTAGGTAGGAGGGATGTTAGACATTAAGGTGCAGGCTCGACCCAATTTTCAAGTAGAGCTACCAGTCGTCTTTGAGTGAAAACTATTTGTTCATAAGCAGTCTGATAGTAAATTACATATTACACCCTTATCAGACAAAGATCAAAGTTTATGATGACGTATGTTATATGGAGATCGGCGCTATTATGGCGACGCCTTAAAAGAATTCCCCTTTTTACATATTCTCGATTTTAATGAGTTCTAGGCTTATTCTTGAAAAATGCTCTTGTGATCTTGTAGTTAACATCATTGCCTTTAGCTCTAGCAAATTAAATCAATTTCTGAGAGAGCGTTTTTAAGATATCATCGATGAGAGATTTTAACTGCAAAAATCAAGCGTAAACAAAACAACTTTTTGAATTTCCTACAATTAAAAAGAAAGTAGCACATCGAAGTTAATTTTTCATCTCAAATTGTTGTAAAGATATCAAATTTGGCTACTGAAAGAGACGAGAGAAATTACATTAATTGATATCGAGAAAAGTGAGCCGAACTCATGTATATGGACATGCTGATTTTTCGTCTGTTGCCCAAATTTCGCTCTATTGTTACATAAACTGCAATATTTAAAGATCCCTTCGATAAATATTGTTTAAAAATTAGTATGGTTGAGTTTTGGTAATAGTTGATATGATATAGCGTTTTCAAATTCATTGAATCATTTTATGGCTGTAAAATATTAGCTTCAAATCAGTATATTTTTTAGCCGGATACAGTGGTCGCCAACTCATTGATGCATGATTCGGCTCTTTTGTTTTAGTTTGTCATGTTTTCGTGCATTCTAGCACCTGATGCAAATTGTGGAACGTTTCAATACCTTCCGATTACTCTTCCGAGATATGGTAATCGCTAGAAAGAAATCTTTTAACTGTACATTTCTTTGCAGCATGTCAGCAAATCGTTCTATTTTTACTTTGTCTCCCCATGATTCTGCTATTGACGAGTTTCCATCTGCGGTTGTGTGACAAAACGTTTCTTTCCTTTTTGGTATTCTTATGAAAATTTCATTCTAACAATTACCATATTTCGGAAGAGTGCTCGGAAGGTAATGAAGCGTTCCGCAATTTGCATCAAGTGCTGGAATGCATGAAAACATGACAAACTAAAACAAAAGAGCTACATCACGCATCAACGAAATGCCAACTACTGATTCCGGCTGAAAAATATACTGATTTGAAGCTAGTAATTGACCACCTTAAAGGGATTCAATGAACTTGAAAACGCTATATTATATCACCTACTACCTAAACTAAATCACGCTAATTTTTAAACAATATTTATCGAAGAGTTTTTGAAATATTGAAGTTTATGTAAAAATAGAGCGAATTGTGGACAATTGAAGCAAAGTCAGCATGTCAATATACATGAGTACGGCTCACTTTTTTCGAGATCAATCAATGCGATTTAACTTATCTCTTTCCGTCGAGAAGTTTGATATCCTTATAACAATTTGAGATAAAAAATCAACTTAGATGCGCTATTTTCCTCCCAGCTGTAGGAGATTCAAACAATTGTTTTGTTTACGCTTAATTTTCGCAGTTAAAATCTTCCATCGATAATATCTCGAAAACGCTCTCAGAATTTCGTTTAATTCGCTAGAGCTAAAGGCAGTGATGTTAACTACAAGATCACAAGAGCATTCTTTAAGAATAAGCCTAGAACTCATTAAAATCAAGGATATGTAAAAAGGGGAATTCTTTTAAGGCGTCGCCATAATAACACCGATCTCCATATAACATACGTCATCATAAACTTTGATCTTTGTCTGATAAGGGTGTAATATGTAATTTACTATCAGACTGCTCATGAAAAAATAGTTTTCTCTCAAAGACGACTGGTAGCTCTACTTGAAAATTGGGTCGAGCCACCTTAAACGTCCCTCTTGAAACAATGGATCCCGAGGTGATCATGGTAAATATTAAAATAATCTTTATTTCAACTTTTTTAAGCCCTTTACAATTGGGCAATTAAATTCATTTGAATCAAGAACATAAAAATATTAAAATTGAAATGGGAGATCTGTTAGTAGGTAGTAGTTGTTTTGAGTTGTTTTACAATTTCATCTAAAGTCCTGTAAAGTCATGATTAGTGTAACCTGGAAGAGAGAATTCTTGTTTTGTGTAAAGACAACTATTTATCTGTGACATTCTATTCTACATAATACAAAAACAAGATGCCACAATACTGTCAAGACAGAAAAATCTAAATATAATGTTCTGCATTGTCCAGTTTAATAAAAGGATGTTAAAATTGTGCGGTACTTATGTGATTGTAAGCGCCACGGTTGGCGATTGTAAGCGGCGATTTTAAGCGGTTGGTGATTGTAAGCGCCACGGTTGGCAGCACTTGAACCGCTCTCCTATCTTTTATGTTTTTCGAGAGTATTTTAAGCTTATAGAAGTATTGCCGCGAGGTATACTTCATTTAAATATAGTTCTTGGAATTCCAAATTCAATATCAGATCTACAACGCTTCTGCGAGTGTTCTACATGATGTTTACTCGTGCAACATTGCTTAGCTTGGGAGAACAATGTCTAAATAATGTCCTGCTGAAACGTGTTCCTACACCAGTATTTGATCGTCTAAAGACACTTGGCCTACTAAAGAACAGAAGAACAAGCAGAGCTGGGCATTCTGTCCGCCAACGTTGCTTAAATTCTACAAAGAAGATTGAGTCTTGGACATCGTCGAATACACGCCATTATGCTAATTATGCAAATTGCACTTATCCCAGTGGAATTTCTACGAAGAATAACCGTAATCTTGATAATTTGATTACGATTAATTGTAACTCTGGTCCTAGTCCTCCTAAAATTATTCCTAAAGTCATGGTTCAGTATAAATGCTCGATCCTTAGTTAAACCAGACGCAGCATCTGCCTTGTACGCCGAACTCAAGGACAATAATATTAACATCTGTATTGTATCTGAGACCTGGCTGAACAAGAACGTTGCTGACCACCTTGTCTGCCCAAGTGGGTTTATCATTCTAAGAAAGGACAGGAGTGATAGGGTAGGAGGTGGTATCGCTGTTATTTGCAGGAGTGACTGGATTGTAACTCGCCTCAAAGATGTGTTCTGCAATCAGTTCGAGTGCTTGTGGTGCAAGGTCCAAACATCAAATTCTGTCTACCATATTGCAGCTGTGTACCATCCACCTGACTCTAACACTCAAATGTCATCTGACTTAACAGAGTTTTTGATTAACTGTTGGGAAACCATATTGGATTCTGATCCTAATTCCAAATTAATTGTTGCTGGAAACATCAATCAATTAGATATCAAACCACTACTCAATCATTTGTGCATGAAGCAACTGGTTAAGACACCAACCAGAGGTGAAAATGTTCTTGATGTATTTATGACAAACGCTCCACACTTGTGGCCAAAAGTTTCAGTTCATCAGTGCCTCGTGAGATCTGATCATGCAGCAGTTGTCGTCAATCCACGTACAACCTCTAAAGCTGTCAGAAAGAATGTGGTATTTCGCGATGTGCGTGATCAGCACAAAATCGCAATGTCTCGTGCTCTTGAGAACCACGGCTGGGAAGAAATCATATCATGTGATGATCCTATGAAAAAAGCGCAACTTCTGGAAGACTCACTAACGGGCCTCTTCAATACTTACTTCCCCATTAAAACAGTCAGAATGTCTAGCCGTGATCCACCGTATATGTCTCCTCTTGTCAAGTCTCTTCTCAAAATTCGACGAAAAAATTTGTGTAGAGGAAATGTCACCGCAAATAGTCATATACAACAACGTATCAACAAGCTCATCCGAGAGAGTCAGGTCCATGTAGTGAAAAGTGAACGACAGAAACATCCTAGAGCTGCGAAGAAATGGTGGGCTACAGTCAACTCCATCACTGGAAGGAAGGACTCGAGTGTCCCAATCAGTACGATCCTTGATCCCGATGACATTAATTGCTACTTTCAAGAAATCAACACGGATGCTGACTATTCAGCTCCTGATCCTGTTCCCATTCCAGATGGCACCCGTGTTCCAGTTTTGTCTACTTCTACTGTGCAAAAGTTTCTTCTGAACACTAAACGTACTAGCTCTGGCCCTGATGAACTACCCTACTGGTTATGGCGTGACTTTGCCTATGACTTAGCACCTGTTGTCACTTCTATCTTCAACTGCTCATTGAGACATCAAACTGTACCAACTTCATGGAAGTATGCTAACATTACTCCACTTCCGAAGGAGACTCCTTTATGTGGGCTGAACCAACTACGACCTATCTCTGTCACCAATATCATCATGAGATTGTTTGAAAGAGTTGTCTATTCCAGCGAGCTTTCCCATCTCAGTACTAAGTGCATTGGCAGTGATCAATTTGCATATAAGAAAGGTATTAACTCAACCATGGCCCTCATCAAGTGCCAGCATACATGGTTCCAGTGGTTGGACAAAAAAGCTAGTTCTGTAAGAATCCTTTCCTTTGATTTCAGCAAGGCCTTTGATTCTGTGACACATAACATCGTTTCTGATAAGCTGAAAGCCTTGGAAATCAAGCCCTACATACATAACTGGATCATTAGTTTTCTCTCTGGAAGGCTACAACGTGTCAAAGTTGATGGTATGGAAACCGACTATTTACCAATAAATAAAGGAGTACCGCAAGGAACTATCCTGGGCCCCATCATTTTCTCAGTGATGGTAAATGACATTCAGCCTCTGCACCCTTCTCAAAATGTCTTGGTTAAATATGCAGATGATTTGACCCTGAGCATCCCTGTTGGAGATGGGTACGACGATAACGCTGATGGTGAAGTTCAAAACATTGCTGAGTGGGCAGACAGAAATCGTATGGTTCTCAACATAGACAAAACATGGGAGATGGTCCTTAGTGGAAACTCTTCTAAACCACTTCCCGATCCCATTCAAGGAATAAAACGTCGTGACTGGTTGAAGCTTCTTGGAGTAACTTTTCAAGATAAGCCGTGTGACTGGGATAAACACTTTCAACACATGATTAGTAAAGCTTGTGGGCGACTTTACATATTACGAGTCTGCAAATTCTATGGATATTCAAAGGAGGATCTGCACTTATTGTTCAATAGCCTAATAATGTCAGTGTTCTATTTTGCTATTGAGCTGTGGGCATGTGCATATGATACCAAGTACCTTGGCCAAATTGACAATTTCTTTCGTCGAGCGTACAAGTTTGGGTACACTAGTAAGCAATACAAGATAAATGGAATCATTGAAGAGCGTGACAGAAAGATGTGGAACAATATAACTGGGAATTCTTCGCATCCACTGAACGAGTTATTACCTATAACGCGGAGCAGATCCTTAAGGCCACGTGGTCATAACTATGTACTACCCAAGGTTTCAACCGAAAGGTTCAAACGTTCATTCGTAAATAGATGCCTGTTTAAATTTGTGTAAATGTATTTCAATTTGGAATTTCAGCAATTCTATATGAAAGATATGAAAGATGTGAAAGGCATATGAAAGATAATTTTAGCTTCTTATTTTTGTTACTTTTTTACACATATGAGCCCTCACGTTTGCTGAGAGCGATTTTTTTCAATAAAGACTATTATTATTATTATTATTATTATTATATGTAAATGTATACAAAAGCCTCACTTTGACTCAGTGAACAGAAACGGATCCAAGATTATCTTCACTGAGGAGGGGGGTGCACCACCATATAAATTGGAAACTGCCGAGAGTATGTTTTTGAAAAATATTCAGGAAGGGGGTGCGCACCCCCTGTACCCCTCCCCTAACTCCGCACCTGGTGAAAAGTCACTTCATCTCTATTCTAAATTGGGCCACTATACTTTGTGTTTTTAGGAGACGACTTACTTTCGTTGGGATAGACTTTTCTGGAAAAAATGACTTTGGGAAATTCAACAGTAAAAGCTCTTTGGCCTTTAGCTTTGATGGACTTACTAAACCATCTAAAAAAGAAAAGCAAGACGACATAGATGAGGTAGCAGTTCTTTTGATAATGGTTATTTGAAACTGAATAGATGACGATAAAGTGGTTGAAGCTTCCCCCTAGTTAAATTAATCTGTCCTCTCTTGATTTGGTTATTTGGGCTCCTAACATGTTCATAAACTATTTTACTACCTTTCTGGAACAATGCAGGGAAAATCATTGCGACTGACTGACTGACTGACTGACTGACTGACTGACTGACTGACTGACTGACTGACTGACTGACTGACTGACTGACTGACTGACTGGCTGACTGACTGACTGACTGACTGACTGACTGACTGACTGACTAATTGATTGATTGATTGATTGATCGATTGATTGATTGATTGATTGATTGATTGATTGATTGATTGATTGATTGATTGATTGATTGATTGATTGATCTAGATCAAAGGAATTCTTGATACTTTATCAAAACTCACTAACAAAGATCGGATGGCTTGGGATCTACTGGATTACGAGGTACCAAAGCTGTACTTGCACCTTGTTATTCACATGCGATGGAGGACGAAGCCATCTGCCCTAAAAGAGTTTTATACTAAGTTTTTCAAAAACAAGAACTACAGGTTGGTATGTTTGGTATATATATATATATAAGAACACTAGATTTTTTCCAAAAGATGTTTGTACAACTACATGCGCAATTCGAACAAGGAACCAGACGAGCAAGGCAGCACGCAGAAGTGGACGAAAGGACAAACGGACTAAAGCATTCATATTCATTTAAACATCCATCCATTCAAACATCCAAGTAACCAACAATCGAAGTAATCCAACTGATATAAGTGAAGTTTCATAATGACTGCATGTTTTTTTTTGATAATTCTCTAGAATTTGGCTGGAAAGTGCTTTACCATTTCTCGGAACTGGGGCCTCAGGAGCTGAGATACATCGTTTGATTGAGAGTGGCGAAATAGGTGAAGAAGGTGCAATCAAGTTATTCTCCAGACTTGGCGTGGTTGGTGAACCAGAGAAGGAGCTGTGTGAACATGTCATGGTAAAGCCTTCCCGCCCACTCACCTAGCCTCCCCCGTCCCTCCCTTCCGAGCTCCTCCTCCTCCTCCTCCTCCTCCTCCTCCTCCTCCTCCTCCTCCTCCTCCTCCTCCTCCTCCTCCTCCTCCTCCTCCTCCTCCTCCTCCTCCTCCTCCTCCTTCTCCTTCTCCTCCTGCTCTTCTTCTTCTTCTTCTTCTTCTTCTTTCTCTTCCCCTCTTCCCTTCTTCTAGTTCAGTTTCGATCATTTCTGTAAATGCTACATAAATGATAGAAGTGGAACAACGTCACAAATACGAATGACCTTGTATAAACGAGTAAATTCAGCCTAACCGCTGACATGGCATTGAAGATATTCAACATTGAAAACCTCTTCTTCTTGTCTAGCAATTATGCAAATCACCCAAATTAAAGAACGGTACTGCGTCTGCATCGTGTTGGTTGGCATTTGGGTCGTTGGTACATAACTACTGCCAACACAAAACCACATGTCCAAAGGAATTCATTAAGGTATCATATTAAACAATATATACATGAGTTTCGAGCACATAAAAAGGCTCTACTTTGCTAAGATGCTTTTGTTCTAGATTGGTTCTAATATAGTTTGCACGCAGTCGTTTGCTATTGGATACACACAGAATCCTTTCGAATGCTTTTTATGTGAACATTCCTCATGATGTATTATGCTTCTGCAAGTCATGATCTCGCAACACTTTGTACACTCAATAAATGCAGAAAATACCGAGGAAAATGTCCCTTCAAGGCGCTATTTGGTGAAAGCGCGTCTCGAAAACGCTGCGCGCAAGCTTACCCCTCTTTCTCTACAACACAACATGAGGTTCGAGCACATAAAAAGGCTCTACTTTGCTAAGATGCTTTTGTTCTAGATTTGTTCTAGAATTGTTTGCAGTAGTTTGCTATTGGATACACACAGAATCCTTTAGAATGCTTTTTATGTGAACATTCCTCATATATATATATAGTCAATTGAAAAAACGTTGTCGGGTCTAAAAACATAGAACATAGAAGCTGAGACCGAAATGGTGCATGGGATGTAAATAATTATATTTTGATTTATTCATTTACGCTTTGCCTTCGATGCAAAATGCCAAAAGCTTATGCAGGACCTGCGTTGGCGTCGGCCGTTTGGCTTCGAATTTTTATCGGTTGCAGCGTAAATGAATATATCAGAATATAATTATTCACCGATCCTATGCACCATTTCGGTCTCGGCTTCGATGTTTTATGTTTTTAGACCCGACAATGTTTCTTTAATTGACTATATATACCTGCATGTTTTTTACGAACTTTTTCTTTTAGGCGGCACATACTAAGGGTTTTGCACTAGGATTTTTTGTTCTGTTCAAGGTGCACACCATAGAACTCCTAATACCCAACCTTACAAGCATACACAGAAAATTAAAGCACATGCATGAAGGAAAAATATGACATACTTGTAACATGTGTAACAGACTATGGGACTAATTCCCTTCAATAATGTACTCCTTGCGGTTGAGCTAATGCTGAGCTACTTAACTACAGAGGCTTTTATCATCAAGCTTTTAAAATTGAAAGTAGCTCATATAAAGCTAGTTTTATATTTTGAGACAGTAACATTAGATCAAATAAATGTTTGTAGGTTGCGGTCAACTTCATAATTTCTTGACCCTACATTTTTACAAACTTTTACCTAGCTTTCAGCCTTCTTGACCATCGTCATAAGAACAAAAATAACAACAACCACAAGAACACAACCGAAAAACAATGTAGCGCGGGAAATCGAATGCTTATCAGGCAACAATAATTCCTTCAATTCCTCCATCCAAGATGGCTGCCATGACGTCACTAGCTTGCAACCCAGAAATGGTAGTTGCTTTTCAGAAGATATTTTTAACTATTCTTTTTCTTACGATTTTAATTTTTATTTCCACGCAGTTTCTTAAAGACAACTACGATGAAAACCTGCATAGTCAAAATCACCATTTGACGGTTATCAAAGACAACGAGAAATTTGTCGTGGCGTTAAAAGCCATTGGAAATGCAGGACAGATACAGCATCTTCCTCTCGTATTGCATATCCTAACCACGTGGGTCGACCACAATGCTATTATGACAGCAGCCATTGAAGCCCTAAGGCGAATGCCTTTACAAGGAAATGACTTAGAGGAGGTATGTGAAGACATTTCATCAAATGAATTTGATTTCTCTAGTCGCGAAAATTAGTGAAGAATAGAATCTGAGAAGCCTTACAGAACAATTTTTAGCTCAAATCTAAGTGAATTTAATTTTCTGTGTTTTTAAGTGACAAAATCGATTAAGAAATATGAACATTTGTAGATTAATTCACTTTAGGAGTTGGAATAAGTCAATCAGATTTCAAAAAATAACAGCATTCTAATTTGGATGAAATGAAATAAAATGATGAGAGCAGTTGCTCAGTTCTGAAAAGTCAGCTTGGGGAGGAATAATGATATACAAGTTTATTCAGCCAGTGAGTGGCAAACTCAGAATTCTTACTGAGGTCGCTGTTCAGCTAGCTAGTGAAACACTGACTAAATTTCTCGATTTAGCTAAGCCATTTTTTATTCTTTTACATTTAGTCACAGAAGGCACTTCTCAATCTCTTCGTCAACATGAAGATGTGCCCAGAAATACGTTGTATGTCATTTAGTGCATTACTGAAGATGGGACCAACTACAGAGATGCAACAAAAACTGGTTGCTACTATCCGAACCGAGGTCATGCCAACTGTAAAACATTACGTTTATACACATTTGGATTCAGAAAGTAAAACAAATTGTCCTGCAAAGAAAAGCTAGTAAGTTTATTTTCATTGAACACAATTCTTTCTTCGCCATGCGGATAGACATTGCAAAACGTATGTGTACAGCAACGAGTGGAGCCTATTGGGATGAAGTTAGAAACCTTAGGTTCAAGGTGCACGATCACTGATTTATTGCGCGGGGAGTGCTATTGCTGGGGTGCATGTGATGTCACGGCAGCCATCTTGGTTGACCTTCAACAAAGATTTCTCATTAGCGTTTATTGTTTGGTCATCCAACATGGCTACCGCTTCATTGTCTTTGGATTCCCAAAGGTATGGATGCAACCCAGCAATTGTGTTTGCTACACAATAAACATTTCAGCCATAGTATAGACGTTCAAAGTTTTTCTAGTTTGTCTGTAAGCTTTGGAGATGGTTAGTATGTTTATTCTTTTTCAGCTCCACCAGCGTCAATCTACTTGCTGCCATCCCTCATGAAGAATTTGACCCACGTTTTTCATTCTCCAAATCACACCTGTTCGATTCCTCAGACCTTACGACACCATATAAGCACCTGATAAGTCTTGAATCAGTTCATACAACATTAAGTTCTATGCCAAGATTTCTGAAGATTAAGAATACAGTTAGGGCAATGGGTCTTGACATTGACCATATGGAGGTAAGCACTTTGGAATAGTATTTTATTACTAGGTGGACGGGTGTGCGCCCCTAATCCCCTATTTCTAGCTCTCCAACGGTTCTCCGTTTTATGGGTGTTTAAAGCTAATTAAAACTACACGGATGTGAGGCACTTCTAATAAAGCTGTTTTGTTGTCGGCTCTCGTAGGTGAAGACTTAATTGACCCCCTCTTTCTCTATCAACGATCGAATGTTTGGTTATGCCTCGCTCTAGCATTATATTTCAATCGATACGTTTTGCGTAGTATATCCACAACGAATGCTTAGCTTTTGAATGCTGAAGTCCGGCCTGGGTGTTGAAGTAAGCCAAGGATTTAAGAAGCGTTCTTATCACGATAACATGACTCTTACATGCTGAATCATGCATGGGAGTATTATTTGCAGTTGAAACCACACCACCAAAAGTAAACCCTCCATGATGCTACTGTCGTAAATGACCTCCATTCATAAGCGACCACATAAACATCTTAGTGGTCGCTTACCGGAGGTTCGACGATTGTTATAGAATAGAAAAGATGTCAGCGGGGGACGCTACTGCTCATTCTTATGCTACAACAACTCATAGTACAATTTTTTCCCCAGTTTAAGGTTTGGCAAAGAGAAATTGTTCCCCTTATACGAGACCTAATTGGACCTCATGGATCTGTTTATCAAAAGAAATCGCTATGGGACTTTATACGCCCAAAACGTAGTTCAGGTGATAGTGACTTCCTAAACGTTTACAAAAGAATGCAAGAAACTGTAAGTATTGCATTTGTGTTTTATATCATTAGTTCATGAATACATGGACGGATAGATAGGTCGGCCGATCCAATCAGTCGGTTGATTGATTGTTTCATTCATTCATCGATTCATCTATATTCGTTCGTTTATTCGTTGGTAATTTTTGTGTTTAATTATAATCAAAAGGTTTTACATTCCTCACTACAGAATGATGTAGAATGAGTTGATTGATCTCTCGTGATTATCTTCAACAGATCAATCCAAGAACGAAAGGAGACATACCCTTTAAACTCACACTGTCTTCCAAACTGTTTGGTTCGGAAATATTGTACTTAGTTCTCAATCAGTCAAATCCAACCATCCAAAGCCTTGTAGACGATGGAACCATTAAAGTCGACAAAGACTGGTGGACGAACTCCCTCAAAGCTGGAATGCACCTTAATCTGACAGCATATGATCTTTTGATCAACTCGATGCTCATAGTCCCCACTTCAATAGGACTGCCGTTGCATCTGAGAGCCCAAATGGCGGGTGTTCTATCCTTAAATTCTAATGGCCAGCTTACAACTACCCCGATGCTGAATCTTCTTTCGTGGAATAATAAACCTAAGGATATTTCAGGGAGCTTGAAAGAATGTTACAGGTGAGGAGAGCAGTAAGTGCTGGGGAACAGTTTTCGAATGGGTGTGTGAAACGGTCTGGGATGTGCAGTGACAATGTCAGTCACGTGTGATGGTTGTAAACTGATATATTCAAAATTCCCGAAAAAGTAGTAGAAAACTTTTTCCCGTGTTTGCATAGCCTGAAATAAACACTCGAGTGGTTGGGAGAATTCTCGAAAGTTATGCAAACCCTGGACTTCGTCTCGGGTTTGCATAACTGTCTCGAATTCTACCAACCGTGTTTGTACCAGGCTATGCAAACACGGAAAAACGTTTCTACTGCTTAAATATCATGACCATATTTAGACACTGACATCGACGTACTTTCTCGCGCGTATAAAACGTTTTTTAAACCGAAAGTATATAGAATTTTCTAACGTTCATCTTTGGTGAATTTACAGCATTTCGCATGTTTCAACTTCACAGTTGCATGTTTCACACTCTCTCAGTTTTTCCTACACTCCGAGAAAAACAGTGTGAAAGCCAAGGAACATTTCCATAGATTCATTCGGTAAACCACAGGTAGCCCATGGCCAAACTGTACAACTTTTTGTATGTGAAACATGTACCTGATTTATCCCTGATGTAGGGTTTCACGAATGATCACAGTAATTTTGTAAAACTAGTAGATACAGCAACAATTTTAACTCACAATGCAATGCTGTTAGGTTTGATTTTCTGTGCAATTTTGTTTTGGAAAATGTTACGTTCATTTTACACGCGTGCGTCTGAGGAACTTTACATTAATTACCAGGAAGGGACAAAATACGGGCTCTGATATAATATTCCCTTTAAAGGACTAGAATTTTGCGCCCTTAAAATTGCGCATGCACGTGACCGGTTAAGGCTGATTTACACGGCACGATGTGTCGGCCCGATTTTTGATAAGCTTCGTTCGGGAAAAGAGAGAAATCGGCCCGATTCGCAAAAATCTGTAGCAGTGCTACAGATTTTTCTCGTGTCGGGCCGATTTTTTGAATGAAAAAGGAGTGCAAAAAAACAATAAAACTCAAATCGGGCCGACATGTCGTACCATGTAAACCGGGCTTTACGCTGGACACCGTCAGCCGTCATTCGACATCCTTCCATGGTCGATTTATCGCCGAACTGGAAGACAATTTAAATAACAAAACGCCATGACTACAACAAGGTTCCAATGATGATAATGCGGTCAACATCCATTCATTTACGCTTATATGATCTTCACATAGAATATTATCTCTTTCTTTTTCAGCCTCTCAACCTACAGAAATGCCAGGATGTACTGGTTCTATCGCAGCTCAAGAATGGGATATACTACACATCATAGTGTTTCAAGCCGCTGCCCACTTCCTCTGGACAAGATAACCTTTAATGCGCAGCCGCAGTCCCAAAAAATAACTTTGCAAGCCATGTTGAGAAAAGAAAAATATGTGTTTTCTAAATCAAGGTAGGTCAGAAAGTCAAAAATCTCTTAATTAATAGATTATACTTATTCGTTCACATTCGTTCGCTTATTCGTACTCAGGATTATTTGTCGGGAAAGGCTTTACTTCAGCGTTTCTCTTTATCATATTTTGTACTTAAGATCACGAGTAATTCATATCAAATTGATAATCATAACTTTTGGAATGCCGTAGGATATTTTTTTCATTTACGAATTTCAGGAGTGTTGTCTGTATCATTGCTCTCTATAGAATAATTAACCAACCTTATAGTTAGCAAGATATCCGTAGCTCTCCTCTGCTTCCTAAAAAACTGCAGTCGAACCTCTTCAAATCGGACACTAAAGGACCGTAGAAAGGGGTCGTCCGTAATAATGAGGTTTTATTTACAATGAAATGTATGGCGATTCCAGCTGTGAACATTACGACCTGTCAGTTATGGATAGGTGTTCATTTATAGAGAAGAGGTTCTAATATTGAATAAATTAAATGGAAATGATACAAAATACACTTCATAAATATTGGCTTATTTTCCTGACAGTTTTTCTACCGAACTATTTGCAAGAATTAATGGTAAAGATGACTATGCTGAAAGGATTGACATGAACCTCCCAAGTCAAGGCGAAAATTCTTTTGGAGGTGGACCTTTTGGTGGAGGACCCCTGAAAGCCAATCCTATCGGAAATCCCTTCGGAAAATCAGGACCCAAACCCAATCTTGGACAAATTCCTTTCGGAGCAGGTCTGAAACCCAATTCTGGAGTTCCTCCCTTGGGAAGAGGACCAAAACCTCCTTTCGGTGGTGGAATCGAAAGTCAAACAAGTTCAGCAAGTTCAGCTAGTTCAGATCCACTTTGGAAAGATACTGGGACATTTTCTTCTAAATCCGAAAGCAGTAACAGAACAATTGATTATGCTGCTTGGTATGATCCTGGCAAAAACGTGATCACAAGTGTAGAGGCAAGGTATAAAAATCTTACGCAAGATAAAGATAAGAAAATGGTGAGTTATGTGTTTAATACCGCTAACCTGTCCGTAAACTGTCCCATTTACTTTGTCTCGCCACTCTTTATCATTTCTTCCGCCTCATTCGACTTTGGTTTCCAAGCTACTGTACCAGACTGCTAGTCGAAGCAGCTATTTGCGCAGATACGTACGTATGTGCGTAAATCCGTGCTACGCCCTCGCGTACCTTTCTCAGGAGAAAGATTTCCGCGAAACATTCCGCGGCCGCTTAAGCGGGCTTATGTCGATCCATGTCGCACGTTTTAAACCAAAAGTTTAAAGTACACAGTGCTAAATTTACATCCATCCATCCATGTTTATTTCAAACCCATTGGAAAATAAAAAAGAAATTAATTTACAATTGAGTAATTACAAAAAAAAATCATAATAATAATTATATTAACAATAATAATATTTTATGCCTCCACCTACTTTATCAGTTTGACAGTTGGACGAAATCATATCCTTGGATTGGTATATGGGATCTTTGGTTTTTTAACCATGTTTCACTAATTCCAATAACTGTAAAATCCAATTCTATCATGCAGTAAATTTCAACAGTGATAGATCTCTAGAACAATAAAAAATGTTGTATTTCTTCCTTTATAGCGGTATAATATTCAATTCCATGTCAACGGGGAAGGGAAAAACAAAATAGCTGAGTTCCATCTACAGCTCAACCTGACGAAACAAAACTCTCCTTCCAAGGGGCCTTTACCGTTTACAGGCCTTTCTATCAAAAGTTCTAAGGTCAAAAATGGAAAAAGTATTCTTGCTGGATGTCATGTAGTCCGGTAAGTATTTGTAGATCACAAATCAGTGGATCATACAGGGGTTTCCCAGCTTATCCTCAATCCCAAGTAGCGCGTCCTTATACATGTAATGGATTGAAAAAATAGACCTCGAACTTATAAATTAATTCTGTGCTAATTACTCATTCCATGTGATCATGTGGTAAGGGAAGCAAGGGGGACCAAGCGGTGAGAGCGCCTGTCTGTCACGTCTGTGGTCCTGGGTTCGATTCGCGGACAGGGCACTGGATGTGATAAAACAGTTTTCGAATGAGTGTGAAACGGACCGCGCCGTCCCGCGACCGTGTCAGTACCGTGTCAGTGCCGTGTCAGTGCCGTGTCAGTGCCGTGTCAGTGCCGTGTCAGTGCCGTATTGTCTATAAAAACATTCCAAATTCCTGCCGAAACCGTGCCGTGGCCTTGCAGTGCCGTTTTCACAGTAAATACGAAATCTACTCTATCAGTTTGATAGTACGTTCTCTCCCTTGCCTCGAGGCTTTCCTCCAGGTCCTCTAGTTTTTCTCCCTCAGCAAAAACTGACCGAGCTGAGAGTCGTGTGTACAGAATTTTAGAATGTGGTGCATGGTAGTTTGTGTGAGAGTACAGTGTCCCCCTGTTAGTGCGCAAGTGCTAAAAGACATTGGAAACATTTATTTCTTTATTATTTTGATTGACATCTCCATCCAATAGTGTCAGCTTTGGTATACTGGGTCTGTTTAGTGAGGAATTGTTTGTTTGTATAAGAAATAAATAACAATGATCAAGCATTAAAATTCTGTTTCAGTTGGGATGTTCCAAACATGAGATTAGACATGGGAACGGGTTGGGGGCAGAGTTCGTGTACTCCAAACATAATAAATACGACATTTATCTACAATGGGGAAATCAAAAAACCCAGACTTGACATATACCACAAATGGGACGCTCTCCCTGGAGGCCTAGAAAGGTTTACATGTCCACAGCAATTCATGATGAAAGAAATGGAAAAGGTACCTATATTTATATTATTCTGAAACAGCCTAAGAAATTAGCTGTAAAGGTATTCTGTAGCCTATATATGAAATTAAATAAGAAATAATTTTATGCGGATGGTGTAGCTAGTGATGTGGTGGTGGTGGAGGTGGTACATGTTGTTATTTAAGAATGGGTGGGGGAAGAGGTTTAATTGAACGATCCCATACACCACAATATATGATACTGACCACAAAAACAAACAAGCAAAGCGCGCACACGCACACACCAACAGTCAAAAATTAAACATTTTTTCTCGGGACCGGCACTACAGTAGATATCTGTTGTAAGTTTGACAGCAAGAATGGTAAGGCTTATAAAAATGTGTACCGATCTAGGAATGATTGGAATTGATACTCTAGTTGAGCATTATAATAACAGTACATTAAACTTCTTTTTTCTTTTTCTTTTCTTTTTTTTTTTTTCTTTCCTTTTTCTTTTCTTTTCTTTTCTTTTCTTTTCTTTTCTTTTCTTTTCTTTTCTTTTCTTTTCTTTTCTTTTCTTTTCTTTTCTTTTCTTTTCTTTTCTTTTCTTTTCTTTTCTTTTCCTTTCTTTTCTTTTCTTTTCTTTTCCTTTCTTTTCTTTTCCTCTCTTTTCTTTTCTTTCCTTCTCTTCTCTTCTTAGCTAAAAAAACTAGGACAAAATGCTGGAAGTGGGGCTCAGGGTGGTCCAGGAAGTGGTCCACCGTTTCCTCACAGTGCTGCAAGTGGAGGTCAGGGTGGAGCTAATGCAGGACATGCAGGAGCTAATGCAGGCATGGGAATAAAAATGCACCAAAAAGACAAAATAAAGAAAATGATATCGCGTGGAGGCAATCAAGGAGGCAGTCAACCATTTGGTGGTTATCCTGGTTTTCCTGGCGGTTTTCCAGGTGGTCCTAGTGGTGTTCCTGGTAATCGTAGCGGTATTCTTCACTCTCTCTGCTTTAAAAGTTTAAATCTTTCGATTTCTATTCAAAATGGCCAAGAATTAAATATAACTGGTTTTCCCGCTCCTGATGTTGTGGTTATGAGTTATAAATTGCCGTTCAATGCAACTAAAGGTATTGCTAAAGCAAAGGAAATCCTGACAAATGGTATTACAGGTATGCAAAATATATAGTTTTTTACAACACTTGACACTAATCTCGCGATCTGATTGGTTGATTAGAGTGTGTCAATAAGAGGACAGACACACTGCTGACGCGTTTCAGCGCGCGCTCGTTCTGTTGCCCCGTTTGAAAAGGATTTTTTAACTTTTATCTCAAATAATTGTTGTAAAAAACGAATTGAAGATGGTTTTGAGTTGTCTGTCCTCTTATTGACACACTCTTGACGTCATAAAATGTTCAAAACTTTGCAGTGAAACCACTCGCTGTGCTCGTGATTCCACTTGAGTTTTGAACATTTGATGACGTCAAGAGTGTGTCAGTAAGAGGACAGACAACTCAAAACCATCTTCAATTTGTTAATTTTACAACACTTGATACTAATCTCGCGATCTGATTGGTTGATTAGAGTGTGTCAGTAAGAGGACAGACATACTGCTGACGCGTTTCAGCGCGCGCGCTCGTTCTGTTGCCCCATTTGAAAAGGATTTTTTAACTTTTATCTCAAATAATTGTTGTAAAAAACGAATTGAAGATGGTTTTGAGTTGTCTGTCCTCTTATTGACACTCTCTTGACAACATAAAATATTCAAAACTTTGCAGTGAAACCACTCGCTGCGCTCGTGATTCCACGTGATTCCACAATAAGAGGACAGACAACTCAAAACCATCTTCAATTTGTTAATTGTTCGGTTACTCAACATGTTTTTGGGAGAGGCTCCAACCATGACGCCCATAAAGCCGCATTATCTTTACAAGTGCCACTTTTCATAGAAACGGAAACCCTCTGCCATATCCCGAATAAAGAAACAACAACAAATCAATAGCAAGCAGTTTTCCATTTTCTGTACTCTTGTTGACAATGGATGACATCAAAAAACACCTCGGACTGATGACATAAATATATAAATAAATAAATTTGGGGTAGCTCATCACCCTTCCTCGCAGCCAAGTGCTGAATTACGAAGGGCGCAGCTCAACGTGATCGAGTTGAAGGTTTACAAGGGCGCTTTCATTACGAACAATTGAACGATCACACATTTACATACAAATTTACATACACATACACGTAGCAGCCACCATACGACTCATGTCTGATCACGGAGCACAGCTTAGATCGAAACTGGTTCGTTTTTACTGAGGGAGGAAAAACCGGAGAACCCGGAGAAAAAACCCTCGAAGCAAGGGAGAGAACGAACAAGAAACTCAAGCCACATGTGATGCCCCGTCCGGGGATTGAACGAGGGACCACAGCGGTGACAGACCGGCGCTCTCACCGCTCGGCCACCCTTGCTTCCCTCAAGTCGAACAACGAGTGCAGCAAGATGTTTCACTGCAAAGTTATGACCTTTGTGATGTCATCCATTGTCACTGATTTGAAGAGTACAGACAACAATTAAAAGTTTCTTGTTTGTTTTTTATAACAATTATTTGTGGAAAAAATGGAAAATTCTCATTGAAATGGGTAACAAAACGAACGCTTCAAAAGCGGCGTCAGCGCCGTTGTCTGAACTCTTATTGACAATGGTTTTCAACTAATCAGATTGCAAGATGATGCTAGCTGCGTAACAGCGACACGAATCGTGTTTTAACTTTTTTTTCTGATTTTGAAAAAGAGCTTGTGATTAGCTATAGCTAATATTACGCGCACTGCTTGTCATTGGGTATCTTTATAGAAACAGTTGCTCACCTCAATTGGCGCGACAGAACATCCAATAAGAAACGGCATTAGAATGACCTTCACAATTTAGCCAATCACAATCGTCTTTTTCAAAACCAGAAAGACACTGGGTCCAGATCACGATTCATGTTGCTGTTACGCTGGCGGACTAAACGATGTGACGTGATGACGTAATGTGCTTGAATGTTGTAAAATAGACCATGCACTATAAATTATATTACGTGACTTTTGCTAGATTAACACTCTGAAATGATTTGATGATTCAGGGCTCAGATGTTGTTTGGGTTAACTTTTAAGTAAAAAGTATCTTAAAAGGACTTGTTTGCTGTTTTCTTAACTAAAAATGATAAGAACAAAAAGGAAGTTCAAATTGTTGTGAAAGATATGATGTCAAAGGCAAACGTCGTTCGATTGTGATAAAGCCAGACCATACAGTAGAATATGATGGGAGTATTTTACAACTGCAATTTAAAAATGATAAACGCGTAAATGATCGTTTTGCCGACCCTTCTCTATACTGTGATCTCTGCATGAAAATCACATCTTGTAAAAAACAGTACTATTATTCTGAAAACTTTACCCGTCTTAAACTGAACAATTACCCCTTTTGGAGATTTCACCTGTATACTGTGTTATAGAGACAGTCCTCTCCAGTCTCCTCTAATCTGAATTTTATCTAAAAATATAGCAACCTGCACAGCTCATTACAACACAGATGAAATTCAAAACTTCGACCATGTCAATTACATCTATTCACAAAGCAAAGGATGCCCACATGTTCTTGCAAAAGATTGCTCCAAAAAGGACTTGTTTGCTGTTTTCTTAACTAAAAATGATAAGAACAAAAAGGAAGTTCAAATTGTTGTGAAAGATGTCAAAGGCAAACGTCATTCGATTGTGATAAAGCCAGACCTTACAGTGGAATATGATGGGAGTATTTTACAACTGCAGGTAAGATTAACTCTAGCAGTATTCTAGAGAATTCTATCGAATTCGCCTTCTTTGGTGTTGTCGTTATCTGTGTATCTGTTGGGGACAAACGCATATAAAAATCATCCAATTATACGCACGCACGGATGACGTCACGCTCTGAAGGCTGAAATATTCTGATAAAACAAATTTGTTTTATCTGTATATTCAGCCTTCAGAGCGCTCGTGAAATTTTGTGACGTCATCCGTGCGTCTGCATTCAATAGCACACGGTTCTCAACCAATCAGGGCGCGCAAAAAATAAATCAATTATCATATAGAAAAATATATATAGTTGATTAAAATGATAGTTGTCATTAATTACTTGTAAATTTAATTACCAGGGAGATGCTCGCCTCAAATTTGCTAAATTGTCTCATGGATGTGAAGTCAAGAACTCTATGAAACATTTAGTCGTTAAATGTGACGTTGGACTCATAGTTACAACGGATCTTAAAAAGATTAAAGTACAAGTCACGCCCTGGTAAATCTATGAGACGACACTTATTTTTCTATTGTTTTCTATCATTTTGTTTGTTTAATTGTGTTTGGTTTTTGTGTGTGGTTTGTTTGTTTGCTTGTTTGTTTTCGTTTTTTGTTTTTCATTTGCTGTTTTTCAATTTGTTTGTTTCTTTTTTCCATTTAATTAATTTATTTTTTAAACTTAATATTGTCTTTACTAATCGCACTTGTTAATTAAGACAATAAACTCCAGAAATGCACGACAATAGCACCTCCATATTTTGCAAGAAAACATGGTTTTATTTCACATAGGAGAACTGTCATAAAATAACAAAATACTGAATGTGTTTCTTAGGATTGCTATGGGAAAATGCCCTGCATTAATTGCTTGGCACTGTTTGACATTTTCTCCAGAAATTCTTAGAAAAACCATATCGAATCCATTTCTTTCATGTCAAACGTTATGAATAAAACCTCAACTTCCTAATATTGAGGTGCTCAGGGCCGTACGCACGCAACACAGAGACAGAAGAGGTAGTACACCCCCCTCCCCCCCCCCCTCTCTCTCTCTCTCTCTCTCTCTCTTTCTCGAAAGAAATATACACCTATTTCAAAAAAGGTTGTCACCGCTAAGAGCGATAAGCGATAGGTGATAGGTAATAGGTCATTCCAAGACCGCAAAGCACTATTGATTTCTAATTGATTTACATATGAATTGCCAAATATTTGATGGAAGAGTGTAAAGAAAGATTTAGGATGGCTTAATTAAGAAACCAATAGTGCTTTGCGGTCTTGGAATGACCTATTACCTATCGCCTATCGCTCTTAGCGGTGACAACCTTTTTTGAAATAGGTGTATATAGCTAAGGAAACAAATACTAGGGAATATACTGTATAAGGAATTGGGTTATTTACAGCCCTGGTGCTCTGTCAATTTTACCAATGCAATTCTGTCTATTTAAGACGGTTGGGGATCACGTGATCTCTTAGTGCAAATATGGGGGAAGGCTGGGGAAGGCAGCAAATTACATTGAAATTGTATACCACAATGTACTATTTATGATCGATTTCGATGCAGGTACTTCCGCTACATGTGCGGTCTTTGTGGCAACTACGACTGGATCGCTTTTGGGGATTTGTTACCGTCTTCGTCAGTTAACAAAGAAGACGATTTTGGTTCCAACTGGCTTGTACCTGGTAAAGATTGCAATTCAGGTATTATGACAGTACAATCTTTGCCCAAGAAGCTTTTGAGTATCCACGCCATTAAGGCCCGGTAATACGAGCAACAAAATCGTGCAACTTGTTGCGCAACATTGTTGTGTTGCAAGTTGCAGAGTAAATGTTGCTCGTATTACCACCCTGCGCGCAACAAATGCTTCTACTTCGTGCAACAAAGAAAATTTGTTGCGCGCGGGGTGGTAATACGAGCAACATTGTGCTCTGCAACTTGCAACGCAACAATGTTGCGCGACAAGTTGCACGATTTTGTTGCTCGTATTACCGGGTCTTTAACGTAAACTGTTCAATCTGTCGTATTTCGAAACAAAATTACAAAACAAAACAAAAATAAAAACGTCAGGGATGTGAAATCTGAGATCAAGTCACAAGTTACCTTAGAAGTAATAAGTTAACTTGTCCATGGCTGGCTGGCTGGCTGGCTGATAGGTCTGATTATTCTGATTAGAGGAGGCAGTCGCGGTCTCGGTGGTGCTGATTCTGGCCACTAGTTGAGGCTGAATTTGTTCCGGGAAACCCCTAGTTCAAATTCAGTTTCTCGATCGACCATGCTTGCAATATAGCCAACTGGTTCGCCTCCTTGCCAGTTGAGATTCTTAATTGAGGGCCACTTTATGTAAACTACCGGGTCACCGGTAATAATGTCTATACCCTCATTAAATAAATAATAAAATAAAGAATTTTTTTCTGATTATCACTGTTTTTATAAATTTCAGAGTGCAAACTCACTCACCACGCCGTTGTCGACACCAAAGCCAAAAGCGGTAAAACATGTGTCACCACATCTCCAGTAACACGTTGTGCAAGAAACTGTAAACCAACTAAAACCATCACGAGTAAGCGTAGTTACCATTGTGTCGACGACGCGTCGGACCTGGCAAAGAAAACCCAACAGCATGTAATCAACAACAAGATAAATGAGGTCATCAAGATTTTCCGAAATCGGCCTAAAGATCTCACAATTCCGACGAGTGTGCATATGGATTGCAAGTGCACATGCCCAGCCTCTTCGCCCTAGCGTAAACACGAAGGACGATCGACTAGTCATCATGTGACGACTCACGAAAAGCTTTCATAGAAACGTTTTAACGAATTTTACAGTGGAAACCCGTTTATACGGTCACCGACGGGCCAAAAGGAGTATTTTTTTACACGAGATTAAGTGCGATTTTCTAAATATTGGACGGTCGTATAAATAGCGGGCCGGGGTGGACGTGATAGAGGGGGGTGGCCATTAGGCGGGTTTGCACTGTAAGTGATTTGGTATGTCTTAATGTAATGTTTGTAGTAGTACTCTAAATATGCTGTGATTATTCGAGTAGTAGTTATGTTATTTGCTATGTAGTTTAGGAAAATGTTAGGTTACAAGGCTTTGAAAGAAATCTAAGGTAGTTTTAAAGTGTTAATGTATTAAAAGTCAACTGTTTGAACAACCCTTTCATAGATTATTGGTACCACTTTCAAATTACTATAATGAGCTTTTATCATGTAATTCCAAAGGTCACAGAAGAAATAACAATTACCATAGCTTGAAAGAGAACGTCAAAATTAGTAAACTGCATGTGAAGTTTGAATGAAGTAAGTTCAAACCTTACGAAGATATATGAATTTTCAAAAAATGAAACTTTGTATGAAAACATTCGTCGGTACCAGCAAAAGGTTTTCTTACGAAATTCACGCTTTTTAAAATTCAGATTCCCATAAATTTTGAGTTTATTTCTTTCACACTTCACTGTTTTGTCAAATTTGACATGCTCTTTCCAGCGTTGGTAATTATTTTTCTGTTTTGCCAATTTAAAATGCCTGACTGATAAGACTTCATTAACACCTTCCCTTCACTCAGCCTATACTTCGATTCGTGAAATCCCGAGTCTTTTTCAAGCAGTTCCCCAAGTTCTCCGTTATATGGAGTACCTTCCTGCACTGCGCGGGCGATTAGGCTGGCGACTACTCTACTAATAACCGATATGTACTCACTTGTGATTCGCGCTAATCGTGATCTGTATTTAAAAACCTTTAACCACATAAAAAATGTCCGCGATAGATTATATGGCGCCCGCCGAGCAGTGTGCATGCGCTGTAGTATACCTTGTAGTCCATTGGTTACTATCCATACTCCTTTTCGGTCTAGTCGCGTGGGCTTGAGGCCTCTCGCACGACAACTTTTTTTGATATATTCAGGATACAAAGGTTTTTCCCAGCCTCATTGGCTAACAAAATACACTCGCAAGGGACTGAGGGATCGTCTTCCTCTCCGTCCCCCGATCCCTTCCGCTCACCCGCACTGTCTATTCTAGTACTCATTCCCCTCTCGTTCAGGGGACTGGTGAAGCACGAACGAAAACATGGCGACTTTGACTTGCACTCAAATCTTGTTGGCTGTTGGAATGCTTATTTCAGGGTCTGTGAACACTTTGTCAAAGAAGGCACAGAACGACTGCTCGTGAGTACTGTGTAGATTGAAATGTGTTTATATTGCTCGCGATACTGTCAGAAAACCGTGACATTTCATTCAAAACCGTGAAGTCTTATCATCCTATCCTGGCAGTAACTTTATATTATCATGAAAGGTTAACTTGATGGTACCTCGGTTTTACGCGAAATCTCGCTGGTTTGTTTGAATAACATATCATCTCTTAACAAAATGAACATGTATTGCTATAAATATTTTAAATCAGATTTCTTGGGATCAAGTTCTGAGTCTTGTGACTTCCACGTGACGCTTCAAACAGAGTATTATTTTGGGAAGTGGGAGGTGGATTGAATCCATTCTATCCAGTTGGTGATATAACACCAGCCTGTAAAATTGCATAATTTAATACGCACATATTGAAATAATTTCAACAATCCTATGTAGCCTGCATTGCTGGCTCTCAAGGGGAGGACAGCAAGGGGAGGGGGAAGGGAGGGGTGGGGGGTATAGGGAATGGGACTGGGGAGGAGGGTAGGTAGATCATTTCAACGCTATCAACCAATCAAGAACATATTCAACATTTCAATGCTATCAACCAATAGAATATATGTGCATTTATAAGTGTGCCTAAGTTACTGAAAAACCTGGGGTTTACTGGCAGGCTGTCCCTTTCCTCCCCTCCTCCCTTTTCCCCCTTCCCTTTCCCCCCTCCCCTTTCCCCCTCCTTCCCCCTCCCCTCCCCTTGAGAGCAGGTAATGCAGGCTAAACCCTATGCTACTTCAAAAGTAATGATGTTTTGTCCCTCTGGGTTTTATGGATGGGTGATCAATATCTGAGAAAAGAAAGAAGAAAAAACATTTCATAACTCAGTTGTAACTGAAACTCAACTCAAAGTCAACTCAACCTCTAACTCAATGAATATCATGTACAGTGTGTATGTTTCTAACTAGATGAACTAATGTATGTCTCAGGGTTTCAAGCTGTAGTCTCCCATAGGGTGGCAAAGGTCACATGATACATGATTTGGGCCAAAAATAGTGTGAAATCTATAAATAAATCCATATGATGCATGATTTTGTATTTTATAAGAATTAGTATCACAGTTATCGCATTTGCTATGTGATGCATGATTATAACAAAATTTCCTGAGTGGTACATGATTGGTACCCTCACTTTGCCACCCTGTTCCCAGTCTCCCTTGCAGTAGGGTTAAGTCTAGATAATGACATGCAATCCATCTTCACCATATAAGGCTGATGAAGCAATAAATGCTACATTCCTTTCCAAATGGTTACCAGCTGAGCTTGGCTCTCAAAATCAAGGAACCACTTGTGTTGTGTCAGACACTAGTAATGACCACAATTATAGCATCTCTTGCGGTAGTTCAATAATGTGAGTTGAGAACGATTTTTTAATCACAAAATTTGTTGTTTAGTTCCAAGGGTCTAAAAGATGAAGATGGCAATGAAGTTCATAAGTTTGACCATCCATGGTTTCAAACTGGCCTTATGTTTATAGGTAAGCATAAGCATACTTACAGTTAAATAAAGATCCAGACATTTTTGTAAAACCCTCCTAAAAGTGAGTGTCTACAAGATCCAAAATAGATCTTGACAAGATGCTCCACCTGGGTCCCAAAGTCAGATTGGATCTTGAAATCTCATTGTCAGTGATCTGCTCTTTTATTGAATTCTCCTCTCTTCTCTACTTTTCTCTTTCATTTCCCTTCCTTTTCTTCACTTCACTTCTCATTTCTTTTGTTTTCCTTCACTTTTCCTTCCATTTCTTTATCTTTCCTTTCCTTCCTTTTCCTTTTCATTCTTTTCCTTTTCTTCCCTTTCTTTCCCTGCCCTTTCTACTTCTTTCCTTTTCCTAGATCCTTTCCTTTCCTATTCTTTCCTTTTCCTTTCCTCTCCTTCCATCTCCTTTCCATTACTTCCCTACCCTTCCCTTCTCCTTTCCTTTCATTTCCTTTCTTTCGTTTTTCTTCTCTTATCCCCTTCTCTATTCTATTTTCTCACATAACTGCTTTAATTTGTTTTCTTTCTTTTCTTCTTTCTTTATTTTATTTGCACCTTTTATTCACTCCAGGTGAAACGATGTGTTTAATTGGACTATATTTTCACCGAAGGAGAGAGAGACAGAAGCTCAGGCAGGTTAGAATTAATTTACTTCTGGCATTTCATCTGTCCATTTGTACATTCTTCCATTCATTTATTCCATTATTTTCCTCCTGTAAAGGCTGGAGGAGAGAGGGATGGGAGGAAGCACAAAATCACAGGAATTACATTTAAGAAAATTAGAAGTCTTTAGTGAGTGGGGAGGGGAAGGAGATAATTCCAAATTGCCTTGTCCATATAGATGGGTACAGGTATACTTAATATCGCTTGGGATTGTAGTATCACCCTAAGGTTTCATATGTTTTATTTCACAATTCCTTTCCTCAGAATTTAATGAATATTAACAGTGAAAGTGTTGGTGGAGAAGCTTCTGCTGAGTTATTAAATCAACAACCCAGGTATGAATAAGCTCTTGCTCTATGCCACAGAACTTCAACTCTTTCTTGTTGTTGAAGGGGATCTTAGGCAATCCTGGATGTGTGTGTTTTTTTTTTTTTCTTTGCAGTATGTTGTTACTGTGCAAATTGAAAAGCCATGGGCACCTAGAAATATTTCAGGAATGTCTCCTGACCAATCAGAAACGTATTTGTTATCTTAGCACTTGGTTAGAGAACCCTTTCTGATTGGCCAAGAAAAACAATATTACATTCCTGAAATATTTCTAGATGCTTACAGGTTTTTGATTCACACAGTTAAAATCCATAACGTTGACTGAGACTTCAGTGAAACCCGGTGAATATGGACACCATCAGGACAAGACAGAGTGTCTGTATTAACCAGTTGTCCATATTGAGGGGGTTAATTTTATAGTCATTTTTCATTTTATAAATGTATTGTTTTTTTCTAATGGGACAGAATCACTGTCTATAATAACTAGGTGTCTGTAATATAAGGCCAACAGGGGCGGATCTAGCATTTTGGCTGAGTAGTTTCCAACTCGACCGAAACTTAATATTATTAAATCTTATGATACCATTTACACTTTGCATATTCTGAGCATTAGCACCCACAATAAACACATTACTACAATTTTCAAAATCATGCGAACTCAGACACTGATCAAGTCGTCGTCATAGGTTCAAGAAAAATCTAACTAAAATTTAATTTCACATCCAATCGATTTCATTCTAAAATATGGTCTAGGAAACTGTGTTTTTAGATAATTTTTGAACTTATATCGAAATAATTTGATGCACAAAACAGTTTATTTGGCAAGAGTTGTAGCCGGTGTTATGTCACACAACGCAAAGTCACGCGCCTGAAAAGCCAGGGAAATCACAACAAATTCTTTCAAACCACAGTATTTTATGTTAATATACATTTTGAATTGCTAATTGTAGCTAAAATAAGTTATATTTGCCACTTTTGTGTTTGAAATTCATGTTCTTAAAAGTTGGCCGCCATGCTGATGGACCTAAGACAAACCATCATACTGAAAATCAAGAATACGAATATCTATTAACTAAAAGCCGAAATTATATTTCGCTGTTACACGATCGCCCTAGGATTTTAGAGATCTTTATGAGTATCTTTTGGTTGGTTGTTTGAAGTGGGAGAAGCAAGAAACCAAATTCCAACGCACTGTTTGAAGGTCAGAGTTCGCGTAATATTATTATGAACATTTCAGTAAAACATCAGCTATCAATTGTAATTATAACTTACCGAGGAAACTGTTAGCTCAAGCTTAAACTTAGAGCTTAACATTTGCCCAATTTCCTTGTTTACGTTGAATTTCAATCGCAGCAGTTCCACAATTGAAGAATAAAAGTTTGTTCATGTGTTTAATTTTGTTCGTTACGAGTTCGAAGATTCCAATGGACAAAGAACCTCACCGGGGTAGGCTGGCCGTTTTATACTTTTGTCGGTAGTTTCTGGACTAGTTTACGCCGATTTTAGCCAATCAGAATCAAGTTGGAATGGTAAATTTGTGCTTGGTTTGACTGTGGGTTTCCTGTGTGAACTACTTGTGGGGTGTTTTACTTCCTGTGAATCACTTCGGAAACTACTGGCGGGGTGTTTTATTTCCGGTGCAGTAGTTCACACAGGGATACCAAACTGTGAACTAACACGTTATGATAGCTAGAAATTCCTGTGGGACCCCTCCCTCAACAAAACTTGAAAAGGCTACAAAAATAGCCTGGGAACATGTGGGTTTCCTGTGGAAATAATTCAAAATGGCGTCCAAATAAAGGTAAAATACGCTTAAACTTGTTCCATTTGTATTATTTATTTTTATTATTTCAATAATTCTTTTTTCTGGGAAAAATCTCAGTAGTTTCCGGAAACTAAGTGAACTACTCTGGATCCGCTCGTGGCCAGGTTTCACTGTATAATTGTTTTATTATGTACGTGTATACATGTATGGTGACGTGTGTAAAATTCTGTTACATCATCTGTGTAATTACACATGGTTCTCAACTGTTCAGATTGATGTGCATGATATACCAAGCATTATGAAGCTCTATACATTATTTAGGGACCTTGCCATTTAGATAAATAATAGATCAAAAGTCTACTGTATAATGCATCTTCTTAGAATATGTTAATTTTTTGGCGATTTTGTTAAAAACTACATTAACAATGTACTGTGAGAGAGTCAAAACCATGTTGTGTGCAATGCTTTTTCTCGGTCATAGGATACATTATCTGTGAGTCCTAATTGTAACATTTCTCCTTGCAGGGTATTCCAATGGATCTTTGCTTTTCCAACAGTTTGTGATCTTTTTGGAACAACTTTAGGAGGTAAAAAATGCCTAAATAGGGTTTTCCAATTTACGGGCTTAAAGGCCGTTTTGGCATTAATAGTGCCAGCAATAGTACCAGCCTGTTGTATATGACTGTATCTATTATTTTTCGAATTTCGAAGTATTGTTTCTATAAAAAAGCAACACATTTTACAAGGTAATGTACGAACTGTAATAATTTGTTATAAATACAAGTTTTAAAAAAGCTATTGCCGAGAAATCATTTCGGATAAGCGTTCATCACGTTACACATGACTAACCCTGAAACATCACATTGATGGTGTTTATAATTTACATAACATTTACTAGTCAGAAAAGCTTTTTTCGTTTTTACAAGCTTTCAAAAATTTTACTATATGAATAAATAGCTCTCTGAACATTTTTATTGGCCAGAAACTACTAACTATTGGCTTTCAAATCGATCCACATACTGGCTTTTGTACCGTACGTTTGGGTGTACTGAATGAAATTAAAGGAAGTGACAATCCATGGACAATCACAAAATTTATATTTATAACTGTTTGATTGTAATATTTCACTGCGGGCTGTATCTCAGTTAGTATCTTGCACAGAGAAAAATAATTTATTTTCGAACTCTTGGCTTTCTTGGAGCTCTTGTGCCTTGTGCGCACAGTAATGGTGAGTTAGCATCAAGGGCCGACTATTTGAACAGTGTTTACTTCTTAGGGGGTGTTTACATGATACTAGGATCATCCTAGCACTAGAATCATCCTAGCAGGCGAACCAACTTTTACGTTTAGTTGACATGCCCGAAGCAACTCGAAGCAGAGTTCAAAGAAATGAGTGATTGCTCGTCCTAGGTCACCCGAACTACCACAGTGGCATTAGCGTTTCCTAACCCTTGTTGGGCGAAGTATCTCTACTTTTTCCGTGTACATGACCGAAACATACTCCTAATGCTAGGATATTCCTACCGGTGAGACAGGATGATCCAGTAGGATGATCCTAGTACCTGAAGAGAAAATACAAATGAACCGAAGTTAATTTAGTAGAATGATCCTCATACCCGAAGTGAAGACACAAATTTCCATGTAAGCAGAATGCAGTAAACGTATAGCAGGAAGGATGATTCGCCTGCTAGGAGGTATAAACACCCCCTTAAGCAGACTCTCTCGACTCATCGCAGAAAGAACTCGCAGCGATCATTTTTATTCGTCTATGAACAATAGATTTTATTTCTAACGGGTACTCCTTAGCTCGCTGCGAGTGCTGAGGTAAAAAGGTACATTGATTGGCCGATCACACCCAAGTACTCGGGTTGGCTTAAGCTTCACCCAGTGTACGGGAAACGGCAGAGGGCAGACTTTTTTCGCGTTTGTCGTTGGCGTTTGAACGCGAAGATAAGTCATTTCGCATTTGTCGTAGACATGAAAAGTTCCAAACGCACTTCAGCAGCTGTGAAAAAAAGGAGGCCGCGTGATCGTTTCTGCCGTCTGCCATTTCCCTGCGTACGTGACTGAAGATTAATCTCTGAAATGTTTAATCCAGCTTGATGACTCATCTGACAAGCAAAGCAGAATCCTTTTCCTAGACATCATCTCTAAATTATGCTATCCGAGTATCGAGCGATCACATACATACGTACTGCAGGCACGAAAGCGTCGTTTTTCCACCATCGACTGTCGGGCCACAGAACAGTTGTTATTTCTAGTTATTTGCTAGTAAGGGCTAGATAAGTTTGTTAGCTAATTTTGATGATTAAAAGATAAACGAATTGCCCAAAAAGATTATTGACAAAAATTTGTTTTGCCTTGCGACGGTTTTGAATTATATGGAAACGCATTGCTACAACAAGCCCTTCTCCAGCCCCAGAGCCTGTTCACAGGCTATCCGTCCACACTAAAACAGCCTATTTCTATTTCTCAAAGCCCGTAAATCGGAAATCTCTAATGTGTAGCTCCAGAAAATATCCATCAATTGGAAATTCTTGAGGGAGGGGGGGGGGGGGAAACAGAGAAAAGATGCATTTATGGAAGAAATTCAGAAGATCCAGATGGGAGGAGGTCCTTTAACAAATTCTCTGTACAGTGGGGTATGTACACTTTCTGGAACTTAACACATGACACAATTTAAATGTTTGCCAAGATAAGCATTTTTTCCCTATGTCTTTGACAGGAATTGGTCTGCTTTATGTCAATGCCTCTGTATGGCAGATGTTAAGAGGTTCCATAATCATTTTTACTGGAATACTGTCTGTAAGTATCACCTTATCAACTACTGCTGAATCTATCCCCATTGTGGCCACTTTTGGGACAGATTTTAAAAGTGGCTGTTGTGAAGAGGTGACTCTTGTACAAAGGTTTCAATATAAAATAAATGTATGGATTGCAGGGATTGAAAATGGTCAATCTAATCACCATTATGGAGAGGTGGCCATTAGATTTAGTGGAAGTTCAACTGCATTGATGTTTTTAATACCAGGCCTGCTTCAGGACTAAAAGTTCAGTATCATTTAATGCCAACTTTGATTTCTTGAACTCCTGATTTCTTAAATGAAGTTTGAGAAATCAGAATTCTATTTCTACTGACAGTACCTTGATTATCCTTAAAGCTATTAATAGTGATATTAAACCAGTTTAAAACTATTAACTGTACAAAATTGTCATTGTTTTAATTATTTGGTGTAGGCAATCCAGCTTTAGAATAGTATGAATTTTATTAGCTTCCTAGTACAAAATCAATGTTCTCAGATGGTAGACTATTTGAATGTCTTTGTGAGACCCTTAATCCATGTCAATTTAATTTTCTTTATTGCTGCTTCAGAAAATATTCCTCAAGAGAAAGTTGTGGCCTATTCATTGGATTGGCATGACTGTTACTATGGTAACTGTATTCTTTTCATTTTTCTGACATGTCAACCTAAAGCTTACTAGTCCCATAACCTTCCCATCTCTATCTCAGGCAATATAATTAATTATGTTAACTTTGATATTTCCTAGATTGGTTTAGTGCTTGTTGGATTATCAAGTGTTCTCAGAGACAACCATCAGGGATCAAGTCAAGGGGAAGTCATTTTAGGTAAAAGAGTCTCTTGCAAAAAGTACATAAAATACATCCCAAGCTCTCAGAAGTGACCACCAGAGAAGCTTGAAAAAATGGTGTTGCAACAACAGCTGGTTAATGAGCAGTCATTTAGTGGAGCATTTAGCATGAGCTTATAGTTGGAATGTTATATTAGATTACTGGCCTATCACAGGAGAGGTCTACAAAAATGTGTTTAGAAGATAAGCAAACTTCTTTCTAAACTTCATTATTTGATAGGTATTGTTTTAATTTTGGCTGGTCAAATGGTCAGTGCTACACAAATGATTGTAGAAGAGTTATTCTTAAAGAAAAGAAAGTACCATCCTCTACAGGTTAGTGAAGTATAATAGTGAATCCAGTTATAACTGAGAGAAAACTTAGGTATCTTTCAAAGAAAATGCTACCCCTTTCAAAGACAGTTCCCCTAAACTCACTCTGTGACTCAATGCGTGAATTGTGTAGTCCCTATGTATAGTCTGTACTGTATTTTGGGAAATACAGCATACAACATACCCTGTCTCCCTTCACCTTCTCCGTTGATGAAAGAAAGAAGGGAGAAGGTGAAGGGAGACTGCTCACAGGGTATATACAACATAAAAGGGATCCCCATTTCATATACTTCCAGCATGGAAAAAGGTCCTCCATTTGGGTGAGGTCTCCTTATATGTAGTCTATCATAGGAAATGACCACCTAGTCCCACCCCAGCCTCCTCTGTCAGAATATTGATAACTGTACTTATTGACTGAGTTGGAGGACTGGACAGGACATTGGTGGTGCAGACACACACACACCTTTTTATGAGAAATGATAATTTTGGTAAGAAAACAGTTAAAAAAGAGCTCCACTGCAACAAAAATTTACGATATCAAGGACTTAATCCCCCCCCCCCCGAATTGATAATGCTGTGCCACCCCTGCAGGTCAATATTTGGTTTGAGGTCATGCTGTATGGCCCTACTTAACTCAGTCAATAAGCATTTTATCACATGACCTGATTTTTCTGTTATAAAAAGTGCTAAAAAACTCTGTAATACAGATAAAAATATAGTGCACGGAAACGAGCAGCCCGAGGCCAGGCAGGTTTTTACAGCTTGTTCACGCAAAGCCTTACGGTCCCGGTATCGTTATCTTTTCCAAAGGTTTTGTTAAGAGCATGTGAACAAGGCCGTATGGGTCATATGATTATAATACACTGCAGTCAATAATAGCTATGTTCTTCTTGACTTGTGTGTCTTGATATAGGTTGTTGGGATGGAAGGCTTCTTTGGAGTTATTTTCATGAGTTGTGTAAGTTTCCATAATGTTCAGATTATGATATGGAGCCTATGCTACAAATACAGTTATATTACATCTGTTTTGACATATATTTTGACATCATCTGTGCATGTATTAAGTCTTAGTCCCCCATGGTGTGCGACTACTTCTGCAACATTACAAGTGTGAAAATTATACAGTTGCACTGTGTGTCCACTAAAAAGTTGCTTGTGCACATTTGTTGCAGGTGTTGACATGCACAGTACAAGTGTTTGTTATGTGCAGTGTTACAGAAAAAGTTACAAGACAACTTTATTGTGTGTGCGGGTGACTTTTAGAGTACAGATGCAGGAAAAATGGAATGACACATTCATGATATTGTTACCTCAATACAGACACCTCGAACCAACACACTAAAACTTCTAAAAAACAGACACCTCTGTAATAAAGAACATAGTTTACTTACAACTACATGTATATGAGCATATAATTATTTTATCCTCATCCCCAGGCTACTACTTCTTTGGGTTTCCTGTGGCATCGAATGGAAAGGATACGTCTGGGTTTCCTGTGGTATCGAAAGGGAAGAGAGAAAACTGAGAATACGACAGCAGAAGACTGGAAACTCCATATTTTTACTCCTTCCCAGTCTCCTCTTGGTTACCACAGGAAGCCCAAAAGTAAAAAGGAGTTGCCTGCAGAGGAGGCAAACCTTTATATTTTATATGGATTTTGATTGTGTTGCAGTTAGTTCTACCAGTGTTGTACTACATTCCAGGCGACCAGAATCACCATAGTTACGAGAACAGCATTGATGCTTTACTGATGATAAAGAATGATACTAAATTGTTGGCTATGTCACGTATGTAGTTAGCTTGTTTGCCTCAAGGTTATCATTTTTAGCAACGACATAATTAAGTGTATTTTAGCATGTTCCTAAAATTTCTTCACACACAAAGCATCCAAGCGAGGCTTCAGGGTACAAATTGCAATAATCCTTTGTGTGTACCCTGGAGCCTCCCTTCAGTGCTTTGTATGTGACCACTGAACGGATGTATGGAAAATGGTGAATTTTAATTTATTACTGCCATGATGGGATAAAATATTGTATAATTTCTTTCTTTGCAGTTTTATATACCTGTTCTATTTCGTTTTACAATTTCTTTGGATTATCAGTCACAAAGTCGTTAACGGGTAAGAATTTATCTTCTGGAAAATGTAACAGCACCCGAGCTACCTAGAGCAGTTTTCGTATGGCTGGGAGAACGCACGGTCACGACACGTTACGGCTGGAATTTCTAATGTTTTTATAGACAACACGGCACTGGCACAGTCACGATACACGGCGAGGTATAACAAGTTTGAAAACTGTTGTATAACTGCGAAAACGTCACGATGCCTTAGGTCTGTACCACATACCAAAACATTCGAAATTGTGTAGAACTCATGATCATACAACCTCAGGGGTCCAGGGCGACTCGGACATTGATAACCCTTTTCCTTTTTTTGGAATACTGTCAATCGAATACACCCAACGAGCACACCGGTGCACTTGGACTACCGTTATCCCTGAATGAATTCATGTCAAGTAATATCCACGGTTTTTAGCTAAATCTTGATTATAATATTTAGTTTACTTACAGTTGTATTTCACTTTTTACATGCAGCGGTCCACAGAACGTTAATAGATGCTTGCAGAACCATTGTTGTATGGCTGGTAGACCTGGTGATCTACTATGCTTTTCATGAGGTATTGTTGTTCTTTTACTCCAACCTTTGTTATATTTGTCGATCTTCATATACAACCTATTTCAAACAAAAACTTGGGCAAAAGGCCTGAAGGCTACATGACGCACCTGAAAGGGAGTATGGATAGAAATGTCAAAAAACTTTTAAAACAACGCGATAATTGACCTTTCTCACGCTGGCGGGACTATATAAAATATTTGATTTATCGATATAGACTAATAGGCAATGTGCCACGAGCGAAGTTTTGCTTGCACAGGCGACTCACTCGAAAGGGAGTATAAGTAGAAATGACTAAAAACTGAAACTGCACTGATATCAACACGACAATTCACATTAGTTTTCTTCGATAAACCCAAGAACGTCGTTTGTTGATGTTCAAGATAAAGACCAAAGCCAAAAAAGAATAAAAGTTTTGCAGCTACCCATACTCCTTTTCGCGTGAGTTTAGGCCTGTTGTCCAACAACTTTTTTGAAATAGGTGTATGTACTCTTTAAGAGAAATCTCGTTATAATGGAGCGATGGTTTGTCTAATTAAATTGTCTGTGCTTACAGGGTTTCGGCGAAGCCTGGGATAAAAAATATGGTATCTTTCAAGGTAAGAGCAACGCCTTAGCACAGGTCCTTCAAAAACGTGTATTCTGGAAGGCTATTTTTCGCGCATTATTGTTGATCTTTCGCTTCTTCGTAAATTGTTCGGCAACAACTTAGTTCCAAATTTTGTTTGCTTTTAAATATTTTTGGTTGTTCCAAATTTTTTATCTTTTGACCAGATGTCGCAAGGCCATTTTTATAAAAAGTGTCCAAAACTCCTCAATCTCACCCCTCGAGAGTGACCTCGGTGACCCCCCCCCCCCCCCCCTTTTAATTTCACGTTTTATTTCCACCTATGTACCTCTTTCTTTGGAGGAATTTTGAAGACAATTTTCGTAAAATCTATGCGCAGACGGACTTAACGGAGGAAAAGTCCGGATGTGACGCAGGCTACGAACTACCTTAAATAACCCTTTTGGACGTTGTTGGCAGTTGTTGGGCAAAGTTTGCAATCGGTCATACTTTCAAAAGGTGTGCACCGTCGACCTCAGGGTTTATTGGTCGAAAGACTGGCACGAGTTACCGAGGTAAAATAAGGCGGTACTTTACTTTTTTACCATTCTTGCTTTTATTGACAGTAACTCACTCCAGTAACTCAATGCAAAGAGCTGGATGGACGGGAATCCCTATGCCGAATTCTCAATTCGGCAATTTGGAATATTATTGCATAGGAATGACCTTGTAGAACCCGTCTTTCTTTAATTTCATCTCAAGTGGATGTTGTTGTTGTTGTTTATGTTTTATTTTTTGGGGGGGGAGATTTTTTATTTTATTTGTTACACTTCAAAATGGCTTATTTGATATGTATTTTTTGTAGTTGATGGATTTCTGTTCCTTTTGCTGGGTACTGCTCTTTACAACGAATTGTTAATAATTCCGCCACTGATGCCCAAGCCTGATCCATCATTACAGGTTAGGTTTACACCTAGTTTTCGTTCTTGAAAACTTTTCCCTTCACTGTTATAATTCTCAAATTTTAATCCCACCTCCTTACCGTTCTCTTTCAATTTCCACTCTAATCTTCTTTCGACCAATTTTCCCACAGTGCCATTTCAAAAACACGGTGCAACCTTTTCTGCAACATTGCGCGCGACACAGAATTCTGCCGGGTGTCCTCCTCTGAAACAGTTGCGCGCAACATGCAGTTGCAGGTTTAGGATCGAGTTCTACTTCTGCAACATTTTCTGCAACTTCGCGCGCAAGATTGCATGGGTGAATACACGATGCAACTCTGTATTGCCCGCAATCTTGCAGAAAAAGTTTCCAGAGCAGTTACATCGTGTGCTCGGCAATGATCCAGGCAAAATAGCTTTGTGTTCTAGATAGCAGGGCTTCCATTTAGCCAACGTCGAGATAGCGGGATTGTACTGAAGTCTCTTTCCAGATTTAAGTGAAAGGTTTTAATTATATTTGTTGACAGGTTCAAAATTCTGGAGAGTCTGAAAATATTCCAGACAAAGCCGAAAATGAACCATTACTCAAAGGACGTAACCAATCAGGATCATACACGGTCTAATCACATGATTTGTACTTTGGACGTCATTACTACGTCACCAATTACCAATCAGATATGCGTGTGGATAACACAACAAACGTGGTGGAAGCGCGTTGCTATAGGAAACGTGACGTAGTTTTTTATTTAGCCAGTCATTGTTAGAGTCATTTAGCAAACGCGACGCGACGCGAAAACAGGACGTTAGATGACGAATTTATCACATTCATTCGTTGCGTTACTACGTGACAACGTCGCGTATACGCAATTTCAATTGTTTTCACGTCCTCTTCTTGACGCCGGCGACCTAAACGGTCATTTCGAACAAAATCCGTCAGCACGGGCGGCGTCCTCTTTGACGTTGTGTCGTGTTTGCTAAATCACTCTATTGTTACTGAATCACCTAGTGTGCAACAGGGCAGCAAAGAGATGACCCGAATCACGCTGCAAATTGTGACGCCATTCACGCTGGTCCTTTTTATAAATTACGTAGTACGCGCGGGTTCATTTACGGATCACGCGCTATTTTTGGCCCCCAATCGCGTATCATGCGAAACCCCTTTATACAAGTGCAACAGTGACTGGCTGAAAGAACTAAAAAAATTGAATAAAAGTGTTTTAATTGCAAATGGGCCAAAATACAAAAGAAAAGATTTATAGTTGGAAAAGGAGGATGGGAAAAAATTGAGTTCCAAATGGGATTTGAAATAGTATAATAGTTTCATATTGAAATACAATACATGGCAAAATAAAACATTATTATAACTTTTTAATCATTCATTATTTTATTCACTCTTGAATATTATGACATGTTTAACAGAATTTAAGATATTTGAACCAATTCTTAATTTGTAAATTAATAAATTAATTCAAGTACTGTTGTAGTACGTTGGCTTCATATCAGACATTAGGTGTTTTGTTTCATCTACGTTAGATTAATTAATAATCCAAACTTGCGAGCCTTCGGCTCATCATCAGGGATTGATAGAGTTACAATTTCCGTAGCCACGTCACGCAACGCTCCACTGGAGGCGAAGGACCATTACGTGACGGGACCAAATACGACTGTGAGGGGAGAAAATTATCTTTCTCGGAAACGTAAGCAAATTGTCACGATGAAGTCCATTACTAAAGGGACCCGAGCAAGCTGGGCACCACTTATTGGACGCTTCTGCTCCAGATGGCTGCTGGGTCATAGTCGCAAAGAGCACGAGAACAGCCGTCCTCGGAGACCCAGGGCGTTTCTTTCCCCTTCGCTCCCCTCCCATTTCCGTGACGCCCTGGGTCTCCGAGGACGAAGGACAGCCAAAGAACGAATTTCATGTTGATTGTAGATCTGTATTATCAAATGAACAGGTGATTAATTTATTTTGACAAACAAATCTACAGACATATTTCGGCGTAGTACACGTCATCCTCAGTTGATTGTCGCAAGTGGCCAATCAGGAGGACCCATAAAAGATATCAATTTATTTATTCATACAAAACTTCCACCTAAAATACATAATAATTGAATAAAAATGATAATAAAAAATGGAAATAAGTTATAATGGTGAGGGACACGCAACAGAGCTAGGCTCCAATTTAAAGCGTGCCCAGAAGACTGTAGTATCTGTAGCACCTGTAGTAGGTGTAGTCCTGCCCTAGTACAGTACTTCTCATAGTAGGCTGTATAAACGTAGTAGGTGTAGTATTTGTAGTAGGTGTAGTGGTTGTAGTTGGTGTAGCATCACTAGTAGATGTAGTACTTGTATATATATATAGTAGGTGTAGTTTCTGAAGTTCGTGTAGTACTTGTAGTATCTGTAGCACCTGTTGTAGGAAGGCTGTGTACACGTAGTGGGTGTAGTATTTGTAGTAGATGTAGTGCTTGTATACGTAGTTGGTGTAGCACACATGGTAAGCGTAGTAGCAGTAGTATCTGTAGTACCTATAGTTAGGGTAGTACCAGTAGTAAGTGTAGCTGTAGTCAGTGTAGTACATGTGGTACCTGCAGTCAATGTAGCACCTGTAGGAGGTGTGGTATCTGTATTGCAGTTCCATTAGTAAGTGTAGTACATGTAGTAATTGTAGTCAGTGTAGTATCTGTAGTCAGTGTAGTATCTGTAGAACCTGTTGTATGGTGTAGTATTTATTGTATCTGTAGTGCCTGTAGTAGGTGTTATACTTGTAGTGTAGTTCCAGTAGTAAGTGTAGTACCTGTAGTCAGTGTAGTATCTTTAGCACCTGTTGTAGGGTGTAGTATCTATAGTATATATAGTACCTGTAGTAAATGTTATATACCTGTAGTATAGTACAAGTAGTTGATGAAGTACATATCTGTAGTATGTGTAGTGCCTGTAGTAGGATCTCAGTCATGCAGTTGTCCGGTAACGGAAGGAATCGAGCAAGAAATGAGATTGGAGAGGTTGGGAATGGAATGGAAGTTTCTAAGAATGGTGTGGAGACTGAATGGGAGGAGTAAAACGGATATGATATAGAAAGAGCTACCATCTGAATTATAGAGAGGTCACTAATTAAGAATAAGAAAACTTTAATTAGGAGTTCGTGTCTGTCATCATTAATTTGTCGAAATGTAGGAAAACGCGTTAAACAGAAATGGAAGACGTTACTCAATCGGAGCGATTATATGGCCAAAGAAGGCAAGCAAAGAAAAATTCAAAAGAAAAAAAATCGATATTCGACCCATAGCAAGTGCAGCTCAGTTGGTTAGTGCGCGGCTAAATTTCTGAAGCGAGAGGTACGAGTTCGATTCCCAATCACCTCACACTTGTTTCGACTTCTTTCCATTCCGTGTAGCTTTAAGTAGCTTCAAATACCCTTAAAATTTAGAACTGATGGAGAGAGGGGTAAAGAGCGCACCGTCGGCTTCCTGGGAAACGAAACTGACCAGCTTAACTAGCTGAAGAAACTACCGACCCTAAATATTGTGCTTTATCTTAACCTTTAATTTTAAATTGTCGAAATGTAGCGTTTTACTGAAATGGAAGACGTTACTCGATCGCGATCGGAGGGATTATGGCTAAAGAAGGAGAGTAAAGAAAATTCAAAAGAAAACAGATCCATATATTCAACCTATAGAGGCTTTTTCTCTCTCTTTGCCTGCCGGCCTTTCCGCAAGCGCGTTCGCATTCTCACTCCTCCCAACCAAACCTTTATTTGAGTTATTAATACATTTTGGAGAAGCCATTACCCTATAAGTTTGGTGGACTATTTTATGGAATCATTGAATTCTGTTTAGTCCTGCCTTGATACATTAGATTTACATATAATTTATTATTAAATGTAATGTATTAGAAACTTGATTAAATAAAAAAAATAAAATAAAAATAAATAAAAGTTAATTCTGTTTCCGTAAAACTTCCCAAAAGAGTGAGGGGAATCCAGGTCTATCAGGGGAGTAGCCAGGAGTTTCGTGCGACTGTTTACCCAGCCGGATGAACAGTTTATACAGTATACACAAGCCAAAAATATACCTTTCGCTTGAATTTAAACTTTATAAAATAGTGTCTTGATTAACTTAATTGGCAATTGTTTAGCGGGGCAATTGCAAAACGCATAAAAAACGCACGATATTCGATCGCACATTTAAGAAATATAGAGAAATTAAACGATATCCATATATTAATAATCATGAATATTAATTAGTCTCAATATATTTATAAACGATCCAAAATAATTAAAAAAGTAAAGGTAAAAACATCAGTATCCGTAGCAAGACAATAAGTAGTCAGGATATTCAGATAAAAAAAGAAAAAGTTATAGAAAAAGAGTGAAAAAAAGAACAAAGAAAAAAGGATTCGACCCCGACACGATTCGAACCTGTTAGATATGCACCCCCCGGACACAAAGTAGAAATGATTATTTAACTGAAAAATAAAAAAGGAAAAATTAAATTTTGGGACGATTCTCCCGAGACATTCAAGGAAGCTGAGACATCGAATCGACTTACGTTAAGGATGAAGATTTCGGCCCCATCCACGCTATCCCGGGTGCTACATAAAACAGTTGTCTTAGCCCGAAGGCCAGGGAGGGAGACGATATCCGGACCCTAATCCATACCTTTAGATATCACCTTAAACCGCTGCGCTACCTAGACACTTAATAATTTTAATGTCTAATTGGGGTAGTCTATTCGGCGAAGTTTCATTATGATGCTAATATGTTTGTCCCAAATCCCTGGGGACATAGGGGAACCAATCAAAATCGAGTATATTTTGAAGATCAACAAAGTTGCGTTAACAATATGCATTTTAGGTCCATCGAGCTCCTTTGTAACGTGAAGACGTTACGCTGTATTTTAGTATGGATCTTTATTTTTGTACTGCTGGATGAAGGTTTGCAACTGCATGGTAACCACATTTGCTATTTAAGAGTAGTCCTAAAGCAGATCTCGATGATTATCCAGACAAAGGGCCAAGATTTGAAATGTCAGCAAAGTTAAGTATCTCGTTTACAAATATCTTAACTCAACTGAAAGTTGTACATTTAGAGATTTAATAAACTTTATCACCTAGGGTTTCATCAGTTGTATTTTCATGTCTAGTTGGGCAAGAGGACAAGAAAATCTCGTGAAACCCTAAGCCTAATCTGCCGAGTCTCTGCTAGTAGGGAATCCCGTACTGATAAAGAACCTGTGCCAGCGCCAAAGACACGAGCTTTTAAAGCATATGTCTGTAAGTTTTTCTTATTCAAATTCTTAATAGAAATATCATTTTGTAGCAAAACCGCACGTAAGAACTTGTTAAGAACTTGTTAAACGAGTTTCACTTTTTCTTGCACGTACGATTTCAAGTGATTGCAAGGGGAAACTAGAAGGGAGGGGGAGGGGATTGGGGAGGGGAGGGGAGGGGAAGTTGTTAATCCACGTCCCCTGGAATTCCCTTAGCTATGTTTGTGATTAGTGATTGTACTGCACTCGAGCTACACATTTAATTGAGTCAGTTCGTCGTTCTTACCCTATTTGTTTTCCACATATGTAACACAGGGCATCCAGCGTGGAGTATCAGTAGTAGGAGAATATACATTAAGCTTTAAATCATGATTACGCCTAGTTTTAGTGAAATTATAAGATAAACATTTGTTACGAGAGGGACTTTGTAAGGAATCGCCTGCTCTGCTAACTCGTTTATTAGACTTTGAACAAGAGCTATTTACAAGCTAAGCAAGAGTTCGTACTACAAATTGAGGTAGAACCAGGCCAACCAGAAAGACTTTCCTTAGTCGGAGTGGCTGTCAGAAGGAGTTCCTTACTCGACCACTTTCCTTACTTAGGGCTAGACTTTCCAATTAACACTGAGTCGTACCTCGAACTTGCCTCGCAAGTTTGTACAAAGACTAAAGAGTGTGCGAGTGTAACAAATATCGGCAAGTCCTTAAATAACAACTAAACTAAATCTAATTTCCTGTTTACATCACGTTTGGAGTCAAAGCGAAACCCTACGTTGGCCTGTTTGGGTTATAGTGAAAAAGGGTGCGTCACACAAGTCGAAACAATACACAAATCCTACAATCAAAACGGTCAAGGTTACAACACTTAAAATGCTTAACTAGTTAATTACTCAAAAATACATTGAGGTTAATAAATACATAATTACTGGAAATCTATAGCGTAACACATTGATCAAAAGGAACAACGCTAAGCTTGTTAATGATTTTATACATTAAGCAAAGTCTTCGTTCTCGAAATAACTGAAGGAGAGGACGTAAAAATAGCCCATAAGTGCGGGGGCACACACTATGGTTTTTATAATGGCGCGCGCAGAGTCTCCGTCTCCCATAGTTGAACTGAATGAATCGAGTCTTTCTAATGAAATAATTCAACTTACATAGATACGAAGAGTTGCCACATACTACAGATATAGGTACTACATGTACTACACCTACTACTTGTACTATATGCTACAGGTATAACACCTACTACAGGTACTACGCATACTATAGATACTACACCCTACAACAGGTTCTACAGATACTACACTGACTACAGGTACTACATGTACTACACTTACTACTGAAACTACACTACAGGTACAACACCTACTACAGGCACTACGGATACTATAATACTACACCATACAACAGGTGCTACAGATACTACACTGACTACAGATACTACACTGACTACAATTACTACACTTACTAATGGAACTGCAATACAGATACCACACCTCCTACAGGTGCTACACTGACTACAATTACTACATGTACTACACCTACTAATGGAACTGCAATACAGATACCACACCTCCTACAGGTGCTACATATATATACTACATATACTACAGATACTACACCCCACTACAGATACTACATTGACTACAGGTACCACATGTACTACACTGACTACAGCTACACTTACTACTGTACTACACAAACTATAGGTACTACAGATACTACTGCTACTACGCTTACCATGTGTGCTACACCAACTACAACCACTACACCTACTACAAATACTACACCCACTACGTGTACACAGCCTTCCTACAACAGGTGCTACAGATACTACAAGTACTACACGAACTACATTTAGTCTTGTCACGCGTTGCGTTACTGAGGCTAGGCTACGTAGGAGATGAAATGCTGGGGTGATCAGATTTCAAGGCTCGGACTGACGAGACAACTGAGGGCTTCGTTGCCCAAAATTTCACATAAATTTACCGGATTTGACGATATTTACGTTTACCAGCACCAGACAGAATGTTTATACAGTACCTAAAGAACGCTAAACTGTTGTATAGAGTTAGCATTTTAACAGAGGTAAGATGTTTTGAGTTGATTTTCCAAGACAAACGTTTACATCTTCGTGTTTGGTCTTCGTTACCGTAGTTCCAGAGGCATTCTCTAATTTTTCTTTGTCTTTTTATTTTTATTTATGCCTCTGGAACCAGGGTAGGTCTTCATTTATCGATGTAAACTGTCGGTGACACTTAAAGCTCGAATTTGTACATAATTTCCCGGATAGGCTCACACAATCAGGGCCATCCCCCCTCCCTCCCCTCTGATGTTTTGTATATAAACAGTGTCGTTTTTTGGGGGGCTACCGAGTTGGCGTCTTTGATCTTTCATTTTTATTTTGTTTTATTTTTCTTCTTCTGAGGGATAGAAAGAAAATCAGCCAAAACTGAGCAAAATTTGAAATTCAGCTTATTTCTTAGTAAACAAACTGAAGCCATCATGAATATTAAAGGTTGTTGTGGATATATGGAATTGACCTAAGTGTGCCCGTCCAGGTTTATATTACCAAAGAAGAGTCAAATACTACATTGATAAATATTTCCCTGTAATTAGAGTTTTAGTTCCCCCTGATCTTTCATGGCTTGCTAGCAAGGGAAAACATTTACATAAATTAGCCTCTGCCAGGCTTTTCCAATATGGTGTTTAAATGCTAAACAACAAGAAATCATGTGAGTCTGTTGGTTGCCTTTATAGCTTATCATTTGTGGTCGTGTTGATAATATGGGTTTAAGGATGTTGACCAATGGAGATTTCTGCCTGGTACAGGCACCACGCATGCGCTCAAGAACTATTGAGAACATTCAAATATGGACATGAAAAGCTTACAAGGTACATTATATGCCAATTGTTATAATAACCTCTCTTAATAAGGATTAAAACACTGTACATACAGACCCTTTTAGGGGTCAAAGAACAAAATATCAAATGCCACAAAAATTTGATGAACAATATGGTCTCTGGATGCATCTTGGAAATAAAATACCATGTATCTTGGGAGGGATTACATTTTGATCAGCAGAAAAACAATTGTTTATTGAAAAAAAAACCTCACACACAAAAGAAGTTTTACTTCAACTTGACAAGGATTTGTAACAGGTTTTCTATGTATGTAGTACTGAAGTTTTGGAAATAGCAGTTTTTCTGCTATATCACCCTGGGAAAGTTAATAATTTGGAAC